>CM033687.1:5824539-6424539 GCA_019514585.1 Dendrobium officinale
ACATGACATCTGCTTGAGCAATTCATGCATAGTATTTCTTCAGGTATCGGCCATTGATCGGCGGCATGGGCCTTTGACCAATCAGATCGATCAGTTGATAAGCTCCTCCTTGAAATACCTTCTCGATGACGAAAGGTCCCTCCCAGTTGGATACGAATTTACCACCCCGACTTTTCGGTGTGGGATGATTGGTCTTCTCTGCACCAGGACCAATTCTCCTTCTTGAAATGATCGAGGACGAACCATCGATTCGATCAAAGGACTTTGTCATTCTTGCTCTCGGTAGATCTCCAGGTTCTGTTGAGCTTGTAACCTAATTTCATCGAGTGCATCGAGCTCCTCCAATTCTTATATCGAGCATTTTGTTCCTGAGTCAACTTCATCGTTTCTGGACAGCAACTCGAAGAGATGGAAGTTCAACTTCTAGTGGCAGCACTGCTTCAACTTCCGAACACCCAGAGAGTAAGGAGTGGCTTTGGTTGGCGATTTGTAAGTTGTACGATACGCCCATAATTCGCCTCTGCCATCTTGTATGCCACGCTCGTTTGTTCTTAGAGAGAATCTTCTTTAGCAATTTCACCAGTGTTTTGTTGAAGGCTTCAGCTAAGCCATTTGCTCTTGGGTTAGTAAATTAGAGAAGAGCCTACACGCCAATCAATTTTTGTGTCGATCAAACGAACTTATAGATTTTTGTACTCTTGAAAGCAGTTCCGTTGTCTGAGATTATGCGGGCGTGGCACGCCGAATCTGTAAACAACATTGTGGGTGAAGAAGTTGATCACGTGCTCAGACGTAACTTCTTTAAATGGAGCCGCTTCTGCCCACTTGGAGAAATAGTCAGTCACTGCCAAGATGAAGCGGTGTCCTGCTGATAATGGCGGATCTATCGGCCCGATAACATCAGTACCCCAGCATTCGAATGGCCAGGATGCTATTGTAGGGTGCAGTGGATTTGGCGGTTGATGTATAAACATCACCGTGGATCTGACACTCGTGACACCTTCTTAGCATGATTGATACAATCTCTGACCATGTTCGGCCAATAGTAGCCCTTTCTTTTTGATTTTGATTTTGATTGCCATCTTGGGACCTGATTGGTGCGCTCCACAAAGTCCTTCGTGAAACTTCTGCCACAACCTTATCAGCTTTCTCGAGTCCCCAGGCACCTTAACCACATTTTGATCGAAAGCACGTCGATACAATGTGTTGTTGACAAATGCATATCGTAGCGCTCTCTTTTTTGATTTGAGTAGCTAAGGATTTGTCCGTTGGCAATTTACTTTCTTTGAAATAATCAATGAAAGGCAGCCTCCAGTCATTTTTCTTCCTCGACATCTAGGCAATATGCCACCACGACTCTGAAGCTTGACTGGCCTTGACGCCCTCTCTTTCTTAGGAACTTGATTTTCTTCAGATTGATCTTCCGGATCAACTGATTGGGGAGATTGAGGATCAACCGGAGGTTGCATCCTGCTGGCCTGAATTTGGTATTCCCTCTGCCTGCGGGAAATGTAATAATGCTTGGCCTCATAGGATTCGTCGATTGTGTGCACCATAATTATTATAGGCCATTCGTCGTCCATGTTCGCTATTTCTTTAGCCAATTTGGCAAGAGAATCAGCTTTGGCATTTTTGACCTCGAGGAACTTGAGTTAATTTAACAATTGGAATTTGCTTCATAAGCTCAAGAACTCGCCGATGATAACAGGCCAACTCGAACTTGGTGATTTTGTAAACGCTCCCAATACTTGATTTACAACAAGTTGAGAATCACCGAAAGTTTGGGTTGGTTTTCGGATTCGGACATCGATTGCAATCTCTAATTGCCTGCTATTAAAGCTTCATATTCAGCTTCATTGTTGTTTGTCCGAGGTTCAGTTTAACTGAATGAGAATCTCATTATGCCTCCCTCGGGCGCCACGAAAAATGAGTCCGATTCCGACTTGAGCTTTTCTTCTAGATTTGATTTGGACGGCCTGATGCACGCTTAATCGATGACGCTCCATCAAAGTACATTTCCCATACTCGTGAGCATCTCCTCCTCTTTGACATTCATGATCTGCTCGTCAGGTAGATCGTCGTTGAGCGGTGAATCTGCATTGGGGATAGGATGTGCTGCAAGAAAATCTGCTAATACCTGCCCCTTTCACTGCTGCCTGTGGCACATATTGTGATATCAAACTGCAGGAGTAATCAGTATCACTGCCCACCTTGCCAAACGACACGTGTCAACGTCTGGGTCTTGTCATCAAGAACTTCAACGGATCAATCTTTGATATATCATAAGGTGATTTTTATGAGACTAACAATAATAATGGCGGAGCTTCTGAACGCTGCGAAGATCTGCAAAGCCAAGCAATGCTTCTCGATTGGAGTTAGAGTAGCGGATTTCTGCTCCTATCAATCTCCGACTGATGTAGTAGAGTGCATTTCCTTGCCTTCTTCATTATGCTGGGCCAATAGTGCTCCGAGGGACTCTTCTAGTGCTGCCGTATACAGTATAAGAGGCTTCCCCGGGATTGGCGCCGCGAGAATAGGAGGATATCAACAGATATCTTTTGATGCTGTCATCGAATGCTTTCTTGGCACTCTTCATCCCATTTGAAACGGACATCTTTCTTCCATTTAGCTTTTTGAAAATGGCTGGCACTCTACCCGACAAGATTTCGATATAAATCGCCGAATGAAAGCCACAACTGCTTTGTAAGGAGCGGAGTTGTCGAAGATTCTTTGGATGGGTGGCATCTCCCGACACGATCGCCTTGATCTTGTTGGGGTCGACTTCGATGCCTCGATGTCTTCGACGAAACAACGTACCCTAGGAATTTTCCCTGAGGATACCCCAAATGCACACTTGAGAGGGTTCATCTTCAGATCATATTTTCTGATTCTTTCGAACACGATCCTCAAGTCATGAAGGTGGTCTTTTCGGCCTATGCTTTTAATGACCAAATCATCTACATAGCATTCGACCTTCTGATGAATCAAATCATCAAATATACGAGTCATCGCCCGCTGGTAGGTGGCACCAGCATTCTTCAGGCCGAAGGGCATGACTGTGTGTAGCAGAAATATGCCTATAGGCGTTCTGAATGATGTATGTCTTTCATCTTCATGGCGCCATTTTTGATTTGATTGTAGCCCGACGATCCGTCCATAAATGAGAACATATCGTAATTGGATGTATTGTCAACTAGATAAGCTCTGATACTGGGAGTGGAAAAGTCATCTTTCGGGCATGCCTTATTGAGGTCCCTGAAGTCGATGCAGATACGAATCTGGCCATTCTTCTTCTTTACGGGGACGATATTGGCAATCCATTTTCGGCATTTTTTTTCTTCTCGAATGAAGCCTGCTTCTATGAGCTTCTCTTTGTTTTCTGCAATCACCTGTTCTTCAATCTCCAATCTCATTCTCCCTTTGGAGCTTGTTTGACAACAGGTGCTAATCATCAGGTTTGATTGCTAATTTGTGAACTGCCACAAGTCAGGGGATAAGCCAGGCATCTCAGCATATGTCCAGGCAAAGCAATCCCTGAATTCACATAGTAGCTCTTTTATTTCTTCTATTTGATCTTCTGGTAGAAGAGAGCTAATGAAGGTTGGGCGAGGATCTTCCTCAGTTTCCCAAGTTGACTTCTTTGAGCTCGTCCATCGTAGCAGCTTGTCCACCATCTTCCAGTTCTTCTGGTGCAGGCTCAGCTTCTACGGGTTTTGATCATCATAAGCATTGGTTTCGTATGTTTCTTCAGCACCTTCATTCATCGGGATTTTGATTTCTCCACATGTGATCGCCCGACAAATCTCCTTCCGGAGGAATTTTCTTTTGATGAATCCGATGCCTTTATATGCATCTATATCCTTTCGTCGTAATGGACGCGGACTTCTCCCATACCAGAGGCCTAAGCTTGTACGGAGCTGTCGTTTGGTAGTAGGAATATTGATTTGCTTTCGTAGCATTCTTTGAATATTTTTAGTATTGAATTTGGGTAGCCTCGTAGGAAATAATTCCTCGGAGTCGATGAGCATGCAATCCCAGTCATGATTCTCCTCTTCATGAACTCCCGTGGAATTATAACACATTCTTTGGCACAGTCCCATTTTTTACGGGGAGGCAGATAAAGAGTGGAGAGTTCTTCAATTTTATGAACCTCGCGCGAAATGATTTCCTTGAAATGGTCCAAGGGAACACGTGTGACTACGAGTACGTGCGCTGTCTGAAATTCAACAGACTGTCTATTCTTCTGGAGAACACACTCTGCACTGAGTTCATGTAGATTGAGTCGTAGTCATAATCATCATTTGAAAATTCAATCTGCCCTACTCCATTCATTCCGTGGACTGGCATATTTTTTCGAGATTTGGTAGGGGAGTAACATCATCTTCATCCGTGTCACTCCCAAGGTGAGGTACATGTTTCTTTTCTCTTTAGGAATGATTGATGCTTTAGGAAGAGTTGGCAGTTCGCCTTTTCTTTCTTCCTACACGCTTCTTCTCGTCTTCTTGCTTGGGTTTCTTTGCAGCCTTAGAATTTGATGCCCTAGCCTCAAAGAGAACTTGACGACTTTTGCTTCTTTGGCATGAAGTACTTAGCATCTTCATAAACTGTTACTTCATGTACTGCAAAGGGCTGAATATCACCAGAGATCCTGAATTTCTTCTCCTTCTCTGAGATATTTTCATGCACTGGTGTAATGTTGAAGGGACAACGCCGTATTCATGCAAGCCAGGGGCGACCCAATAATGCCTTGAACGAAGTGTCCGCATCAATTACATGGAATTTTTGGCTTCCGTATGGAGTTCCCCAAATACAAGAGGATAGCATAAAACGAACCAAGAGTTTTTCTGCCCTTTCTCGTTGAAGCCATGCACCATCAGTTTATCTTGGCCAAGATGTTCCACATCGAGGCAGAGGGATCTTAGTGCCTTAAGGCTCATAAGATTTACAGAAGATCCGGGATCAATCAAAATTCGAACTGATCATCATACCGTCGCTCTCTGCCGTAACATACAGAGGGCGGTTGTGGTCTGCTGTTCCAAGCAGCATATCATCCTCAGCAAAGGTGATGAGGGGCTCATTTTCGAGCTTGCAAGACTTCCGTCAAGTTGCGCTCAGCAAAATATGCCTCATATCTTTCGGGGTCCTTGAGAGCTTGGGATCAAAGTTTCTCGAAGGTCTTTAGACATCAAGAGGGCATCATATATGCTGAGTTGTGCTGGGATCTTTCCTCAAGTGGGATAAGATATTGTAATCTATCCCCTTAGATGAAGTCTCTTTCTTCTTGGAGTCATTTAGGATAATATCTTCATTGACAATTATCTCTTTTCCTTTATCTTTGTTAGGAATCCCCCTTCTTTGGTGGAGGCGGCAGTACCTTGCCACTTCTCAACTGTACTTGGGCCACCTCATCTGATTCAGACTTGTTTGATGAAGCATTCTCTTCAGAGTCAGCCATTGTTGTGTCTGGGGATTCACCTGTAGACTCAGAATCATCTCCCAATTTTTACTTGTTTCATTTGTGATTCTATACTTGAGTTTGAATCTTCATTATCTGGAAAACATATTGATCTTCTGAACTGAATTCCCATTGATGACACCATCAGACAAAATTCAGGGGCCGCTTCTTTAGCGTATTTCTCCCTTTCTGATATTTTTAAAAGTCGTTGAGATGACTCGACATATCTCCGTAGGAAGAGATTCATCATCAGCTTCTTCCTCCTTTTCATCTATTTTAAGCTCTTTCATAAAATCACCGAGCTTAAATAGGCCTCCTGACAGTCTGGTAATATTCACCCAAACTATCAATAGCCTTTTGAGTTGCAGTCTTCTTTACCACAGGCTTCTTCAACTTGGCTTTCTTCCTAGAAAGACTTTGGCTTTGCTTTATCAGATTTGGGATGAGCTAGCTTGGCCAGGTTGCTGTTTAGAAGTGGATGCTTGTGACATAGGCAACCATTTTAAATTTCAGCATACTGGCTCAGTAGGGGACTTCCACTTGACACCAGGAACTCCTTCTAAACTGTTTCAGCAGTTTTTTGATGTCTTCTTGGAGATCACAATCTCCCATTGTTCCTCTTGGATAGATTTTTTTATTTTTGTTCTTTAAGCGGGAGTACGGAAGAGGACGTGACTACCCGGGTGGATTCTTTTCTGGGACGAACTAAACACATTATCTGATAATGTAAGTTCTCCCCTCTTGTACATCTTTTCTAACCAATCTTTGAAGACATAACAATCTTCAATTGGATGGCTAACTACCCGATGATATGGGCATAGTAGTTTGGGTCGCCACTGTGTTTTGGGACTCTTCAGGTCTTTTGCATTTCTGGCAACTCCAGACCATTCTTGAGTGCTTGTCGGAAACAATTTGGCAAACACTTTCCCTCTTGAAACGAATATTCTTTTATTCATTTTCTCCTTGAGGGAGGGGAACGTTCTATCACCAGTTCCTGTGATTTGCCTCTGGCGCTCTCCTCCACTAGGAAAGGCTCGAGGTTATCATTTCCTCCAAGTACCAGCTTTGGTTGAGGATTTGGATTGTAAGCCTGTTTTGATTTTTCTTCATACTGCATAGGCTGCTTTCCTTTGTCTACATTATACACTACCGTTTACCTTTATCAGGTCTGAGAGGTAATGCAGAGTAGACCTCATTCTTTCTAGCATCAGGAGCTTTAGCCTTTTGTGAATTTATCAGGGAAGCTTTCAGACTTTTGATAAGTTTAACTTCTCAAATTTTCGCCACCCTGTCCAACAGATCCTGGGAAGGGTAAGTGTATTGAAGCCATGCATAAGAAGGGTTGCATTTTGTCGTCAATGTTTCCCATCAACAGTTGAACTGCATGCTCTTCTTCCAGCTGCTGCTCGCACTTCATGCTGAGATTGCGCCAGCGTGTTATATACCTCGTCACTGATTCATCTTTCCTCCTTTTATCAAGGGCAAGATCAGCAATGGTAAGTCTTCTCTGTTGCAACTGGCAAAACCTTTTTACGAATAAGGCCTCTAGCTCCGCAAAGGTCTTCAGTGAATCATTCGGTAGTTCGGCATATTACCATTCGAAAGCAGTTCCACTTAAAGCTGCTTACAAATTGCCTGAATAGCAGAGCGTCATTGCCTCCTGTGTTCCCCCACAGGTTGCTTTGAACTGCGCCAGGTGTTGTCTAGGGATTTTTATTTGCCATCAAAAATATTGAATTTTCGGCACAGAATATCCCCCCCCCTTTGGATATGACACCTGATCGTACTCTGATGGGTACGGGCGACCTTTTCCCTACCATAGCTTCTCTGCTTGTTCAGCAGCTATAATAGCCTTAATCTTTTCACTGATTAAGCCTTCCAACTGCGATGCAGTTACGGGGCTCAGAGGCACTCGCCATATTTTGTGGAGTACGCTGGCGGGTTGGATCATTAGTTTCTTTGCCACCTTCAAGTACACCTTTCACTCCTGAGGCTTGAGGCGCTTGGAGATTTTGAGGATTTACAGCTTGGTTGATGGGTTGAGCCGGTACAGGACCCACAGAAGTGGTCCTCTTCTGCATCATTTCCATCATGGCCGTCATCTGAGTCATCATCTCAGTCATTTTATCATTTAACTGAGAGATTTCTCTGTCTTTTTCTTCGCATCTGTCGCCTCATTTGATTCCTCATTTCAGCGAGTGTGATATCTTCGTCAGCGAAGGGATTTTCTCCGACCTCTTCTTCTTCCTCATCTCCTTCTTCTGAGGAGCGAGCACTTCGGCTGGCAATGGATCTAGCCCTGTGGCGACGTCGATAAGTACGTACGCGTGGCTGTGATTGTTGGTCTTCTTCATCACCATCATCTTCCTCTTCCACATCGGCGTGACTGACCATTACGAACCACCTCAATTTCCATAGTATCTTCATCATCATAGTCTTCTTCATCTTTTTGCACCTGAATTTCTGAGCGGCGGCGCCACTGAATTTCAGGTTCTTGACTTGGAATGAGTATTTCTTCAACCCGTGGACTAACGATCGAAGTGAACTTCCTCTTTGGCTGAAGGTTGGATAATGACGGGATCTCCTGGAAGACTCTCCAGGATGTCGACTGTCATTATAATTGTCACGTCATTATGGGCCTTCCTTTGGACCCATTTCTGACGAGTTTTGTTGGCAGGGGGCGGATCTCCGAGAGACAGCTCCGGATGTCACGCTTGACTTATTTCTTTCTTCAAAGACCTTTTCATTTCGAGGCTTTGGCCTCCAAACTTGTTTGCCTTTTCCGCTGGGCCCTTTCGGCGACGGATTCTTGAACACGGGGTCCAAGTGTCACGCCCCGATGTGCTTCCTGCGGAGCTTGTCGTCGATAACCTCTTTTTTCAACCATCACAGCGGATGATAGTCTATCTCTTGGAGGAGTTTCTTCGGGCCTCAACAATCAGTGGCCTCTGGAACTTCTTTTTCATTAAGCCCTTCTCCTTGACTGTCTTCATAAACTCGGTGCACCCCGGGCAGACAGGCGTTCGGGCTCTCTTATCTTCTGAGGGTCTGGAACTTCAAGATGATGCTCCCAAAAAGATTGCTTGAAGCTCACCAGAAGAGCTGTTTCTTTTTATCCACTTTAAATTGGCAAAAACTTATTCTGAGTGGGGATATTGATCTTTGATTCTGGTGCTGGCAGATTGGAGGGGATGGACTGGTTTACATGGTAAATGCTGAGCTCGTTAGCTCTGTATTTTCTCTTCCTCCTTTGCCTTCTAGTAAGCCTTCCTCCAGATTGAAGAAGCTTCAGTTTCATACCTCCCAGGTGCTGCAACATGTTTCTCCCTTGGGCAGGGGCAGTTGGTGTTGCAGTCACCACAGAAATGCTTTTCTTTCCAGTAACAACCCTTTTTGCAGTAAGGGTCTCAGACTGGGATAGTCTTTCGAACACAGAAGTTCTTCCTTGAGAGCAGTACCTCTGGCAGCAGTCCTTTCAGAGTAGGATCTTCCAGAAGGTTCTTCAGAGTTTACGCCGTACACAGGAACGGCTGCAGCCCTTGCAGTAGCTGCTGAGAATTCGAGCCCACCAAAGTGGATGGTGGCTCCAGTATTTCCAGCTTCAATGACAGCATTTTCGCCAGTTGGATCCTAGCTCCTCGTCCAGTTGGACGGTCATTGGCGTGTCCTGCATTTCCATTCTCCACAAATGAAAGGCGGGGATTAGTGAGCAGAATTAATACATCACCCTACACTTTCATACAACAGGAATAGCGCAGAACGAATGATAGCAGGAGAGTTAGCATGGAATTTAAAACCCTGCTAAACAACTTTCCATTGATCTTATTTAAAAGATTCATTTTCAGGAAATTTTAAAATTTGATTCGCTTGCTATGTCGGGACCTTTCAGTGATGGATTTTGGACATAAGGACCAAATGTCACATCCTGATGTTCACCGTATAGAGCATAGTATTTTGGCTGCAACTATAACATTTATATGACTAGCCAAAGATGGAAAGAGAAACCATTCCCCAGCGGAGTCGCCAGAAAATCTGTGGGCTCCGAAAATTCGGCCCCGGCCTCCGCTCGCTCTTCCCTTCTTCGGCGAGGGAGTTTTAACGAACTAAGTTCCGGGGTAAATTTTGGAAGGCAGATGGGTTTGTAGATAAGACACTACCCAGAGATTTCGCCCTCATTTTGTGAGGACTTTATGATGAAGCTGAGTTCTGGTTTCCTATAGGCGCAAGCCCCTATAGTTAATTACCCCTCCCGATCACGAGAGAGAACTTTCGATTAAGGCTAGTCATCGATCAGATACGTATAGAAATACGTGTTATCTGGCATATAGTAGCAGCGATGGATATGGAATTTTGGAATCTCTGAAAGATTTGGGTGTTTTGAGAATTTGAAGGTTCATATATTTGGAATTTGGTTTTTGAAAGATTTGAGAAATTTGATATTTAAAAATAGAAATTTACACCATCTTGCACTTAAAGCGGATGGTGGGGGAATGAATGATGGGCCCGATCAAGATCCCATGGTTCCGTCATCCCGGGCCATCGTGGGGTCCCTGGTCTACTTAGTCAGAGGAGGTAGTCGACCCAACCTGACAGAAGGATCCTTGTCGGCAAGCCATGGGTTGCTTCGTCCAAGGGGACCTTGTAGACCGGGGTTGAATGTTTGTCTAAGGGGACAAATTTGAATCCACCTTAGCTTACAGAGGGCTTTGTGCCCTATCGATTCATATCCTATTGATTCATATCTCAAGGATTTGATGTCAGTAAGGAGCGTATTGGCTCTGGCCATAACCGAGATATCGTGGTGCCATTTGGCGGCGAAACCACGCGGTTCAGAGGGCCCCCCGGGTCGTCGTAACCGTTTATCCTGCGGTGGCCATTTAGCGGCAGACCGTCGGTTAGAGGACACGTACCACGTCCTTACTGGCAGGAGATTGTTTGAGAATGGATCCTAGTGATATTTTCGACTAGGCATTTTAGCTCTTTTGTGAGCTGAAGTAAATTTGAATTTGTCCACCTCGGCAAACTGTTGCGGAAGGTGGATGGATTTTTGCTTTGAGCGATTGATGGATTGATTTCAGATTTAAATATCTAGGCTTTGGGATTTGTGGAGCTTTTGGATTTGGACTTTTGGGAGACATTTAAAAGATGCCTGAAATTGACCCCTCCCGGTTGAGATCTTCTTTCAACACGGCCATCATCGGGGTGACCTCCAGGTCACTTGAAAAATATTTGGATTTTGTAGAAGTTTGAGGGCATTTTGAAATATTTTGTGGACCCCTCCGGTTGAAATAAGCAATCAACACGGCCATCATCGGGGTGTTTCGGGGTCATTTCTATTTTTGGATTGAACCTTGTCGACTCGGCCGAACTGTTGACCGAGGATCGGGTTTCGTAGGCTTTATGCCTTTTTTCATAAATTTTCTTTGTTGAAGGCCTTAAAGGCCGAATATGAACGTTGTAGACGCCTTCTGTCTGCTTGTATCAGTATTGCAGATTCGGTGGCGTGGCATTGTAGATTGGAGACGCCTTCTGTCTGCTTGTATATGTGTTGCAGATCCGGTGGCGTTGCATTGGAGGTTGTAGACGCCTTCTGTCTGCTTGTATATGTGTTGCAGATCCGGTGGCGTTGGATCGTAGATTGTAGACGCCTTCTGTCTGCTTGTATTAGTGTTGCAGATCCGGTGGCGTTGAATTGTAGATCTTAGACGCCTTCTGTCTGCTTGTATCAGTGTTGCAGATCCGGTGGCGTTGCATTGGAGGTTGTAGACGCCTTCTGTCTGCTTGTATATGTGTTGCAGATCCGGTGGCGTTGCATTGGAGGTTGTAGACGCCTTTCTGTCTGCTTGTATATGTGTTGCAGATCCGGTGGCGTTGCATTGGAGGTTGTAGACGCCCTTCTGTCTGCTTGTATATGTGTTGCAGATCCCGGTGGCGTTATCTGTTGACTCCCCCTTTCTCAATCACCGGGGGAAGGATTCTTTTGAACTTTGGAGTATTGGACTTGATATTGACTCCCCCTTTCTCATTCACCGGGAAAAGATCTTTTGGATTTTGGAGTCAAAGACTACTTGATTTGGAAATAACTCCTTTTAAGCTCTTCGGCGTAGTAGACTTGCTATTTCCGGTGTTTGTGGGCACCTGAATTGCTTTTCTTCTAATGTGTAGGACCCAAGAAGAAGCTTTGGAACACCAGGAAGTTTGGTTCTAATTTGTTCAAACATCTCCTCTCTTCTGTTAGAGGTGTTCTTCGTACATCGGGCTGCCTTTGTACCCGGTGTACTTGGAGATTTTGATCACCGTTGCTGTAGGTGATATTCATACTTGTGCCCACAGTGGTTTCGTCGTGCCTACGATGTATCCACTGTTGTTATCCACAAGTTATTTATAGTCATCTGCAGTGGACCGTTGTATTCGCTACGACCTCCTAGTAGTTTTCGTAGGTGAGCCCTTGCTTTTGCATTCAAACCACCTTTCACCAATCTCAGGTGGTTGTCGTTGGGTTGCACTTGCTTGTAGAAGTGGGTCCTACATCATTGGTCTCCCGCATCGCCATCTCAATCAACAGGCGTTGTAGGAAATTATCGTAGGAGATTCCAACAGTATATGTAGGAAGGACACCGGTTGTAGCCACTACGAGCTCGTAGGGGTATTCGTAGGGGAACCGTTGTCAATTTTGTCATCTCCACCCTTCACCAATCTCAGGTGGCTGATAGTTGATTGTACTTGTTTATATGAAGGCAGCACCTCCATCATTGGTCTCCCGTATCGCCATCTCAATCAACAGGTGTTCGTCAGGCTCGTTAGAGGAGATATTTGTACTTGTGTCCACAGTGATTCGTTGTGCCTATGAGGTTCTCACTGTTGTTATCCACAAGTGGCTTGTGCCTAATTGGAGGGACCCGTTGCAGCCACTATGAGCTCTTGGGAGTACTCGTAGGGGAGTCGTCGTCAATTTTGCCATTTCCACCCTTCACCAATCTCAGGTGGCAGCTTTGACTGACGTTGAATGTGAGAGGGGGGATGATGCTCAAAACCAGGCTCAAGTTTAAGTCCTTTCAGGATCAATCAGGTTCATGAGCTTAGTGTGCAAGCTCAGTTCCATGTCTTCTGTAATCTGAGTCTTATTCAATTCTAGTGTCCTTCACACTTAGTTCCTTTGAATTCGAGTCCGAATGTACATTCAAATGATTATTCAGAGTCTTTTTTGAGATCTTTTGAGCTCAATTTTGTATTCAAATGATTTCAATTTGGTCCCATTTCGAATTTATTTTTCATTTGGATTTGATCTTCAGTTCTGTCTTGATTTTATCTGGATTTGAGCTTTTTAGAAATCATTTAGGTTTGTTCTGATTGAGGTCCTCTGCACATTTTCAATCAAGTTCAATGGTCCACTGCTCTTGTTCATGTTAAAAGTTCACTGCTCTTTTTTTTTTTGTTTGGTCCAGATCTTTTTTGTTCTTTTGAGTTCAAAACAGGTCCAAGTGTAGTAGTATTTCACCCGAAATTTCGGCAGCCTCCCGGCGTCTCCCCCGTTTAGGGGAAAAACTACGAGAAAACTGGGCCCTTCCCACCACAGCCAATAAAGGCGTGCATGGTAGGTGCCCTCTTTCGAGGACACCTCGGCCGTGATTTTTCATCCCACCACGGCCAATAAAGGCGTGCATGGGGTCTTCGACGGTACCTGTTACAAGAAGAGCAGTTGCTTTCCCCCCGCCCGGGGGTACTTATAAATCATTCCGGCCGCGCAAAGAAAGGGTACACCAGACTCGCCTGGCCTCGCCGTGTGCGTCGAACCGGTTTCCCTCCTACCACGGCCACCAAAGGCGTGCTTAGGTGGTTTGCCGGTCCGACACGCATGTCGAGACAGGATGGCGTGGGTCGCTCGCTTACCTCAACACAGATGTCGTGCCGGTTGCCCCTCCTACCACGCTCAATAAAGGCGTGCATAGGTAGACCGCCGGCCCGACACGTTAGTTGAGATAAAAGAGCGGAGGTTGCTCGCTCACCTTATCGTAGGTGTCGCGCCAGTTGCCCTTCCCACCACGCTAAGAAAAGCGTGCATGGGTAGACCACTGACTCGCCACGCATGACGAGGTAAGAAAGCATGGGAGGCGACTGTCCGCCTCGTCGTAAGCGTCGGACCGGATTTCCATCCCACCACGCGCAATAAAGGCGTGTATAGGCGGTCTATCGGTCCGTCGAACACGTCGAGGTCGGAAGCCTGAGTTCAGAGGGTTATACCTTCTGGGCCGGCGGACCGGCGGATCGGCGGCGGAGGCTCGGGGACCGAGGTAAGGGACGGGCACGGCAAGCAAGCAATTTTTGTTATTATCATTAATTATAATTATATTAATTAATTATAATTAATTATAATTATAATCACATTTAATCATAATTATTTATAATCAATTAAAATTAACTATAGTAATTAATTATAATTAATAACATTAATCAATATAATTAATTATAATTAACCTTCGTTAATCATAATTAGTTAATACTAATTAACTTAAATTAATTATAATCAATTAATGATAATTAATAATAATTTAACAAAAATAATTATAATTAATTGATTTGATTATAATTAACATTAATCATAATTAAATTAAATACAGAGAACTGAATAAGCTTACTGTTAAGAATAAATATCCATTGCCCAGGATTGATGATCTTTTTGACCAACTGGAAGGGGCTACAGTTTTCTCAAAAATTGATTTGAGATCTGGATATCATCAGCTACGGATTAAGGAGGAAGATATAGCAAAGACAGCTTTCAGAACTAGATATGGTCATTATGAATTTGTGGTAATGCCATTTGGGGTGACAAATGCACCAGCTGTATTTATGGATTTGATAAACAGAGTTTTTAAGCCATTCCTGGACATATTTGTGATTGTGTTTATTGATGATATTCTGATTTATTCAAGAGATGAAGAAAGCCATTCCAGTCATCTGCAGGCAGTGTTGCAAACATTAAAGGAGAACAAGTTATATGCCAAATTTTCAAAATGTGAATTTTGGCTGAGCAGTGTAAACTTTCTGGGGCATGTGATTAGCGGCGAAGGAATTTCAGTGGATCAAAATAAAATTTAAGCTATATCAGATTGGCCAAGGCCAACGACTGTTTCAGAGGTGAGGAGCTTTCTTGGACTTGCTGGTTACTATAGGAGATTTGTAGAGGGGTTCTCTCAAATAGCAGTGCCATTATCCAGATTAACCCAGAAAGCAGTGAAATTTGAATGGAGTGATCAGTGTGAAAGAGCTTTCCAGAAGTTAAAGAATTGCCTAATGACTGCCCCAATCTTGACAATTCCATCAGGTTCAGAAGGGTTTCAAATTTTCTGCGATGCTTCCTTAAGGGGACTTGGTTGTGTACTGATGCAACATGGTAGAGTGGTGGCTTATGCTTCAAGGCAATTGAAAATTCATGAAAAGAACTATCCCACTCATGATTTAGAATTGGCAGCTGTAGTTTTTGCACTCAAAATATGGAGACATTATTTGTATGGGGTCAGGTGCGAAGTGTTTACAGATCATAAAAGCCTCGAGTACATTTTCAATCAAAAAGAGCTTAATTTGAGACAGAGAAGGTGGTTAGAGCTCATTAAAGATTACGACTTGGACATACAGTACCATCCTGGAAAGGCAAATGTAGTTGCAGATGCACTTAGCAGAAAAACCTTTGGAAATGCAAATTGGCTAATCACCCAACAGGAGCAGATTATCAGAGATATGAAAAAGTTAGAGATTTCAGTAGTCAATTAAAAGGAGACAAAAGATATGATGTTGAATCAACTGATGATCCAATCTACCTTGAAAGATAGAGTGCTCAATTCATTATCTCAAGATGAAAAATTTCAGACCATCATACAAAAGGTACAAGCAGGACAATTAGAGAACTTTTGTTATTGATGGAGAAGGGTTATTAAAGTATAAAGGCAGGATTTGTATTCCAAATGTTGGAAGCTTAAGAGAAGAGATATTACAAGAAGCTCATCTCTCAACATATGAAATTCACCCAGGTAGTACAAAGATGTATCAAGAACTCAGAGGTTTATTTTGGTGGCCAGGACTAAAGAGAAATGTTGCAGAATTTGTAGCAAAATGCATTCCTTGTCAGATGATTAAAGCAGAACATCAAAGGCCAAGTGGACAACTACAACCCTTACCTATACCTGAGTGGAAATGGGAAGACATTGCGATGGATTTTGTAGTTGGATTACCTAGGTCAAGGCAGAGTCGAGATGCAATATGGGTCATTATTGACAGATTAACCAAATCAGCTCATTTCTTACCGATCAGACAGACAGATTCAGTGGAAAAGTTGGCAAAGCTATATGTTGATGAAATTGTGAGATTACATGGAATTCCAAAATCTATAGTTTCAGACAGAGATGCCCGTTTTACTTCTAAATTGTGGAAGAAAATTCAGGAGGCTTTGGGTACACGATTGACTTTCAGTACAGCATTTCATCCACAGACAGATGGACAATCAGAAAGAACAATTCAGACTTTAGAAGATTTAATGCGATTATGTGTTTTAGATTTTGGAGGAAATTGGGAGATTCACATACCATTGATTGAATTTTCTTACAACAACAGTTATCAAGCTAGCATTGGAATGGCACCATATGAAGCTCTTTATGGAAGAAAATGCAGAACACCATTGTGTTGGGTAGAAACTGGTGAAAGAAAGGTAATCGGAACTGAAATGGTAGATGAGACTACTAGCAAAATCAGATTTATTAGAGACAGATTAAAGGCAGTTCAAGACAGGCAACGAAAGTATTATGATGCAAAGCACCGACCAGTGGAATTTGAAGTTGGAGAGTTTGTTTTCTTAAAAGTTAGCCCAATGAAAGGTGTTCAAAGATTTGGAAAGACAGGGAAGTTGAGCCCAAGATTCATAGGTCCCTATGAAATCATTGAAAAGATTGGGAATATGGCATACAAATTGGATCTACCAGTACACATGCAAGGAATTCATAATGTGTTTCACATATCAGTGCTTCGGAAGTATGTCTCAGATGATTCTAAAAGAATACAGTCAAAATCCATTGAATTGTAACCTGATTTGAGATATGTTGAGGAACCTGAAAGAATACTGGATTATGATGTAAAACAACTGAGACATAGGACAATTCCTTTTGTAAAGATTTTATGGAAACATGGATTAGAAAGAGATGCCCACCTGGGAACGGGAAGCTGAAATGAGAAATCAATACCCTCATCTCTTTAACTAAGGTATGTGTTATTACTTTTTTTTTTTTTTTTTAATTTCGAGGACGAAATTTTTTTTAGTAGGAGAGATTGTGATAAACCGGTTTGGGGGCCGGTTCAACCGAACCGGCCACCCGCCTTCTTTTAATAGCCGCGACCCCGAGCGGGGTTGGTTTCGCGAACAGAACAGGGAAACGAAGAGGGCGGACGGACGACCGAACGTGCGAAGGTAGGTTTTCGAGTTTTCTTTCGCCATTTTTAGCAGTCGATCGCGTTGGAGGATAAGAAATAATGATTCCTTTTCATTCCTATCGTTATCAGAGTGTTATTTTGGGAGGAATTGAAGAACGAGAGAAACGAACGAAGAAGGAAAAAGGAAAAAGGTTTGTTGGAATTTCTTCCAGATTTTTTTTATAAATTGCTTCTTCTACTTCGTTTAAGTGAGAGACATGTTCCTTGCAAGATAAGGAAGGGATTGAAGCGAAGAAAAAGAGATTTGCGAGAAGAAAGATTTTGAGAATTTGAGAAATTTCCATTCAAGATTTGTAAGTGAATTTCTATCATTCCAGTTTTAATGTTATTTGATATTTAAATCAAATATATTATTTTGATAGAAATTATTGTTTGAAATTATGGTTTTAGGAAGTGAAAGATCAAGTCATAAGTGTTGATCCCACGAGGATTCAACAAGAAAGGAAATTGATTCAAGAGTAAATCAAGCATCGTCGACCTGAGAAGTTCAAAGTGGGTAATTAATTATGAAATTCAAGTTTTAGCATTTTCTTCCGTTTTCAAAGTTTCAATTTAAAGACTACAATGTACGAAATGTTGAAAGATTAAATGCTTAAGTAATTGAAATTATTATTTCTAATGAGAAATAAATGAATTGAATAATATATAGAAAAGAAATATTGAGAAGAAAACGACATGTGAAATAGAATAGAAAAATGTTATGGAAAATGTAAACGAAATGATATATGCGAATAATTCAGGAGTTCACCCCCTTATGGTACTGGCTGGGGACGCCGTACTCGTGCACGAAAATGGAAAAGGAAAAAGGCTATGGAAATGGAAAAGGACTATGGAAATGGAAAAATGAAAGCAAATGGAAAAGGTTGTACCTTCAGGTACTTTGAGACGGTGCTCCTGTGCAAAGTAAATAGAAAGAAAAGAAATATGAATGAATCATTTAAAACTATAAAAAATGTTTTATATTGTTTCAAAAGAAAATATTCAGAGATGTATAAAGTATTGCAAAGAATTAATTTAATGTAAATAAATAACGATGTTTAATAAGATTAATTATGATGATTATTAAATAGCTACCCACTGAGTTTACTTAGTAAACTCAAACCACAAGTTTAAATATTTCAGGTAAGTTCTAAAGAAGAAATGGCTGAAAGAGAAGAACATGTTTACAGAAGGCGACGTGCAAATGATGACAGGTAATGTTCCTTTTGTGTTTTATGGCTCTTTAGTACAATGAAAAAGTTTTGTCTAAAAATATTATCGTCCGACTTTTAGTACCCGCCTCGTTAGATCGAGTACTCGGGCCGGGTCGTGACAGTGACTCACTTCTCGAGGTTGTGCACAGTTTTTAAAAAATATCCAAATTTGATTGTCTGCATGGGTATTAATCATTGAAATGCACACAAAGTCACATTTTGAAGTTTAAAGTATGCATTATGTTCGCTTGCTTGTAGGTATTGAGGATCCGGTGGCGTAGAAAGCGAATAGAAATTTAGCACATGTGAAGATGTGATAGTTTTCATCTTTACATGTTATCATTTTATGAAATGGGCGATATTTAGCTAATTTTGATGTATGCAACACATTTAGAAATGAATTTGTGACATTGCATCTCTTGGCCATCATTTTCATTGTGTTCGATTGGGTTTACTAATGGATTGTGCATGAAGGTCAATAAATGGATTCTTTTTTTAAGACATTATGTTGATTAAATCTTGTCAGAATACTATGAGTGACTTTGAAATAGACGAGGCATCCAACTCTCCGATGTAAGAGCATTTATTTCTAAAAAATGATCAAATATTTTGGTGGTGAATAATGCTTTTACAAAACAACAAATAAAATTAAATAATCAATGCTATTACAAGATTGAAACATCCAAAATGAAGTCAACAAAATTCTCCTGAAAAGATTGAGAGAGATATCACCAAGAGAGATCTTCAAGTAGTCATTTGGAGTGCACAAAGAGGGTTTATATAGGCAAAGAGGTGAGGCCTACCAATGATTCTTTCCAAAATCCAAAAGTCAAACTATATGTTATGAAAAAAATTCAAGATTTTTTGGTCAATTGTCTTGATTGGTCTTAAACGTTGAATTTTATGTATGATCGATTGCTCACCAATGTTTAAAATTGTGCAATTGGGTATTGAGGCTTTTTTTTGTTCGTGAGACGAGGCATAAGCCTCAAGACGTTTTGAAGCATGAGCCTCAAAATAAAATAAAAAAAATTGCATAAAGTGCAAATAAAAGTTAAAAGTGATTTTTTATATAATACTCAAATAATGTTAAAAGATGACATATTATCTTTTTATTGAACTATCAAGTAGCAAATTGATATATATATAAGATCTATTTAAAAATCAAGAAATTAGATTTTTATTCAATCCAAACTTAGTTTTTCTTTATTCCAATTTAATTTCTGTTGTTCGCATCCAAAGAAACATCTAAAAATCTATTCAAATTCATAAGAAATAGAAAATTGGAACAAATTCTTTGTTTGGATTGACCGGCCTCCTTGAATGTATAAGCTTTGCTTGTTAATTTATTGTTGTATTTCACATTTCATGCCCTCTTTTTAAGCAACTGAAATCAGATTCCTGTAGTTCTTGCCGGACTCCTTTGGATAGATTTGGAGTTGCAACCTGATAAAATTCATCGCACACCTTTCTATAATTTGTAGAAATTTGGAGAATTTTGAATCAACTTGGAATGTTCTAAACTATCTTGGAAATTTAGAATATTGAGATCCTCCTGGATCGTCTTGATTGTTGAGATTTAGTATAGTTAATTTGTTCCCCTCCAATTTTTTCGTCTTTATTATAAGGGTTTTTAGGCAATTGCCTCAAACCCCATCAGCGGGCGCTGTACCCTTGGACCCCCGACAAATCTGCCAACAGTTACTTATAAGTTTGCCCCCCTGAAAATTATAGCTAGTTTTGCCCCTGTTAATTATTATTATTTTTTTTAAGAGACCACAATCCGGATTCTTTCAAAATAATTAAATGTCAGTACTGTTTTTTTTTTTGTGATAATTCTCATGGTCCATTGACTGTTAGCTACTTAATTAAAATTATATCCGTTCTGCATTTGGTTTTTCTGTACCTTTTTCCTGGTAACTTAACTGCACAGTGACTTCAATGGGTTCTGCCGTCCTGAAATCATAAATTAGAAGGCTTCTTTACTATCATTTAATGCCATTTCCTTCACCATATTTTCCCCAGAGTATCTGTTTGAGAACGATATCTTTATATCTGTTTTGCAGAATGATGATACTGAGGTTATCAGCTTTCTTCTTCAAACAGAAATAGTTCCCTTGTGTCTACGCACCATGGAAATTGGAAGTGAGCTATCAAAAACAGTTGAGTATCGAATTTCCTAGATTTGCTATTACATAGAACTTTCAAATGTCTTTTAATTATATAATCCCGCTATTTTTAAAGAAATTGCAAAGAATGACGTCTTTTTTGTTTGAAGTTTTCGTGTTACACCTCATGTATTCTGCTTTTGAATCATCTTTCGTAGAAAATTAAGAATGATGTTTGCCTCTGATTCGGAACTATGCTTGCACTGTAATGGATGCCACTGCATCCAGATTTGAGTTCATGTCAGCATTGTAAATATGCATAGGTAGGATCTAACTTTGTGATGGAAACCATGAATCTTTGTTCTATCTAGCATTTTTTCTACTGTAATCTTCTTAGATATGCTTATAGGGGAGCCACCGTACTTGTATCATATCCACTATCATCATTCACGGGTGGTTTTAGTGAGCTTGTTGGTAGTGGCAAGTTATATGCAAATTGTTGGCATTAACTACGAGGTATTGTTGCATTCAGTGCCAGTCACTCGTATGCGAGCTGTTGTGTGTTCAATAGGTATTATGTAGTTGTTTGTAAGTGCCACCACTTCAATCTACGAGGTATTGCATAACAAGTCTTTCATAATTGCATGTAGGAGGTACTTATGTCCTTTGCCATTGACTTTCATTTCTTGCAAGATATTCATGTTCGGAGCAGGCTCTTGACTTCAGCTTGCTGATAGTTTGCATTATATCCACCATCATCATTCACATATTGTTTGGTGTACTTGTTTGTAGCGACGGGTTGTATGCAAGTTGTTGATGTTGACTGCAAGGCATTAATACATTCATCATCTGTTGCCTATTGTCATCTTTATTTAGTCTATTGTGCATAATAAACCTTCTACCATTGCTTGCAAAGGTAGCCGCTTCCATCTGCAAGCTGATTGTTGCTTGCATATAAGGTCTTTCACAGTTGTATGTAGGAGATGCTTGTACATCTTGTGGTTGACCTTTGATTGCAGGTTATTCATGTCTGGAGATCTCCTGCCATGAATCCCCTGCTTGTTTATTAAGTTGCATTTGAATAATTTTGAATTATCATTCATTTGTACTTTTCATTCTTATTGTGTATTTTAATGTTTAGGATCATGTTCCTACATTCTCTTGCAATTAGGTCTCCTATATTGTTGTTCAAGTTATGCCATCTTGTTATTCAGATTCTGTGCATTTCAATCTAAATTTCGATAGTATCTGGGTATATCACCCATTTGAGGGAAATTTAGGGAGTCATAGCCTTCCTGCCACATCAAGAAATACATGTACAGTCAGTGTCTGACGACTTTGTGGCCGTAGTCTTTAATCCTACAACGCCAAAAAAAGGCCTATATGAGTCTTAAGGGTTACATATTTGAAAATGTACAATTGTTTCCCCGCTACTTAAATTTTTGTCCAGCCATGCTAAGAAAAACGTGCACTAAGATTACATGACTTGTTGCAAGCACCACAGCGAGTTTCCTTGCACTATGCTAAGAAAAGTGTGCTTGTGTGGTTCGCTGCACTACAAGCTTCGAGGGCAAGGTTTGGAACTTTATACCAGTGCGGTTGTCGACAACGATGTTGTTAGTTGTATCGGATGTGTCGCGGCGACAACAGCGATGCCTAGCGTCGAGGGTAGTTGCATGTAGATTGAGCCAATGTACAAGGCTCAAGGCACATTTCTTTTCCCTTTTTTATTAATTAATTATAACTTATTATAAATGATAGCAATTAATTGTGATTAATATTAATTAATTATAATTAAAATAATTAATTATAATTAAAGAATAATTAATCATAAATAATAATAATTACTTAAAATTAAAAATAATTAATTTTAATTAAAATAAAGGATTTGTGTTAAGAGGGTTTATACAGAAATTGAGCAGGATTTATGCTAAATCCCGTAAAATAGATTTCGGGAATTGTTAAATCTCACAGCAAGTTCAATTCTCAGTTTCCTATGTGCCTTAAATCTCGGATTTAGCAAATCCGAGAGTTCGTCGGATTTACAAGATTTGGTTAAAGGAGCGCTCGAAAGGGAGGTCGTTCCCTTCACAGCGAGCAGACTCCAGTCGCTACTTCCGGTACAATGAAGGGAATGTCATCAAAGGAGCTGGAGACTTCGGCTAAGGTAGTCGATTAGGGCAGTCGGCGGCAGAGGGAGGAAGAGGCGTATCGGCTAGGGCTTGGTTTCGTCTGGATGAAGGAGATGCCGGGTTTGGTCAAAACAGAGGAGAGGCGGACGGGTTGTGGTCGCGGATTGGAGAGGGGGAACCGGTAATGGAGGAAGGGAACTCGCTCTTGTGTGGGAAGATCACGATCGCAACTTGCGGGATTTCGAGTGGAGGTAATGGCAAATGTCCGAAGTCCTCGCCTCGTCTCTGCCTTAACGACGACGCGTCGTGCAAGCCGGAGCTCGTCGTCGGCATGCCGGGTTCGTGGCCGGACGTCCGAACAGGTACATGGAGTTCCTTTTTTTATTGCTTTAGTATACAGGTCAACAATAAGGTGTGTGGATTGCTAGTCAACTTAAATCCTGTTAAAAAGAGGCTACGTGTTCGATAATCTGGAAGAAATGCTAAGCGAACTAGGTAACCACATCATCAATGCAGATGGCCATATTAGAACTCAAGTCTTATCAATTCTTTCTAAATTGTGCAAGTACCTCTCTGATGAAACGCAATCGCATCCGCTGTGAAGTGATTACTTGAAGGCTCCATGTTTTCAGATTTTCTATTAGCAGAAGCTCTAGAATAAGTAAATATTGTATGGATGATTTTTACCCTAATGGAGTCAGTAAATCAGCGTATTAATTTCAAATTGCTTGCCCTGGCTTTCTGATTTCTTTTGTTTGTGACCTTGTTTAAATAATTTCCACACAAATGAGCCATAATCCATATTATTCTTCTTGTATTTCTAGGTGTCAACCTTCATTTTGCAAAAAATTATATTGGATGAAGTTGGGCTTTATTATATTTGTTCAACTCCGGATCGTTTTCATTGTGTGAATCAAGTTCTTGGAACTATGGTTGAGTCACTTGTAGAGCAACCATCGATCAGGTTGCTGAGACATATCATTCGTTGTTACCTGCGATTTTCAGAAGATCGTAGGTTGGTTACTTCATAAAAATGGCATCCATTCTGATGATTTGTAGTTTCCATTATTCTCCTCTATATAAGATCTATTCTGATATGATGGTCTTCATACATGGGCATCTTTACGATATTGTTTTTTTCTGCAGATACCAAGCTTGCATTGCTTTGCGGGAAAAACTACCTGTCAGATTGAAGGATGGAACTTTCGAAAATCTTATTCGTGTAAGTACTTATAAATATTATAAAGGGCATACTATTTGCATTGGACTTATCACCAGTGCGGAATTTCGGATTAATTATTTTGTGCGGACACCGAAGGTCATTGGAGACCAATCAGAATGCGTTACATCACCCCTTCGCTCGATACCGTGGCTCAGTACCACTTACATTCTAGTTGGTCTCCGAACGTCGTTTTGCATCTGGTCTCCGCACAGAATAATTTCTTTAAATCTTTGGTGAGGTTTAGATGTACTCATTTTTAACAATGCAGTACAGAAATATAGTTTTATTGATTCAAATTCATGATCATTGCAGTCTTTATCTCTTCTAATTTTCTTATTATTTTTGCTCTTATGTATCATTCTTTTTATCATGAAATTTTTTGGAATTAGAATATATTCTTTTTTTCATGATAAATGAACGGGCACACAAACCGGCTCAAATTTATAAGATTGAGTTCATGAGTTTGAACTCGTTTAATTAGTCAACTTCAACCTCAAGTTAGGGGTGGCTTGAGCCCAACTCTGACTAATTTACACCATGAACCCAACTGATAATTGCTTAGATGGCTTGCATGCCCATAATCTGTCGTGTAAAACCCTCTAAATAGTTCAGCTACCCGAGATCTTAGAACCATGAGCTTCATCAAAACTTGGTATGATGATGCAAATTCGTTTTTTTTTTTACACTAAACATGTTCTTGCTTTTATAATTCAATATTAGTAGTTTGCAATTTCTCTAACTATGCAATAAAACTCCAGTTCTTATATTTGGTTGATATCTCACAGAATGATCCAATTAGTGTACATTGGCTTCAACGGCTACTTATCAATCTGTATGGAGACGTAAGTGTGGGTGGTCCTAAAGGAGGTTTTGGTCAATAATCGGAGCTTAACAAGTTCCTGTTTATCATTGGTGAATTTTTTTATAATATTTCTTAAGTTATGCTTTGCTGATTTAAAATAAAGTTATAATAATGTTCAGTCTCTCACCCTTTTATACAAAAAAAAAAAAATGGTGGAATAGTGGACCTAAGAATCATAGTATTAATACATTGTGTTTTCTAAGGAATAAATTTTTTGAGTAGTTTTCTACTTCATTTGTAGAGACTCCATTGGTCTCTTTCTATGATTGTTTCTTAATGTATATTTGCTTGTTTTATAACATTGGTATTTCAGTATTTTTATTTTTACATATTTAATTTATTTTTCGTTTGTAAGGAATTAGTAAAGTTGAAAATTTGATGAAAACAAACGCTGATGCTATCTGTGGATTGTTATTTTAATCATAGATTGCATTCTCAATAATGAAAAATGTCAACAAAAAAAAAAATCAAATGGATAATGAAATGATAGTTAGATGAATGATTGCTTTGCTACATATATTGTAAGAAATGTGTTCATTAAGATCTTTCGAAAACTAATCAATAAAATCTTTTTGAATTGGTGGTTAAATATTTGGTTCGGTCGGGGTAATTTTTAGTCACTATTTTTACATTTCTTTTTAAAAAAAATTATAAAAAAATAATAGAAAACTTTAACTATTTTATTTTATATGTAGTTTACTATTTCAATAAAATATAAATTATTTATAATTAATTCATCATATAAAAATAATATATTAAATACATTATGAGAATATAAAATTAATCCAAAGTTTACCCTAAAAATATGCTATAGCTCAGTCAGATTAGTAAAATCATAATTAAGACTCCATATTAGATTTTTAGCTGACGAATAGAAATTTAAAAAATAAAATGTTAGAGCATATATATGAGAAATGATATTTACTCAAGTAGAGGAAACCTTGACATGTGAGATTTGAATTGCATAGCTTTACTCTTCATTAATTTAAAAAATCATTTCCTTATAATTAAATGCTCAATTTTAATTAAAATTGGAATTGTACTATATCTATTTTGGGATCTATATTTTTTACATATTTTTATTTCTATTCAAAAGTTAAAGAAAATATTCAATATAATTTTGTTGTATTTTAAGTGTTTTAAAAAACAACAATCACAATTGTCTAATACCATCACAATTTTTTAACTAAAAAATTATTTTAAATAATAAGAAAACTGCTCCAAACGAAACCTTAATTTCATATTAATCCTTACATCCATTTTTACAAAAATAATGTATTTTATCTCCTATCAAAAGACTGCTGAAGGAAGAATACGCTACAATTGACAATAATTATTCATCATTGCATCATAAAACTAACCCAAACAAAGTTTCTTCATGCAAGATTTACAAGTCCGGCCATGGCAGACTCTTGAACTTGCAATTTACATGCTTTGCAAACCCCTCACACCTCTACAAACCTACCAGGAAAGGTATAGATGTGTACCTATATATATTCTCTGATCGACTGATATTTACTTCGGTTATTTTGACGAATAAGATCATAAGCCAGCCAGTTCAATCTATTTATATATTCTCTTATCTGCCTGCAGCTTTATCAGCTGCAGCAATGGCAGGTTACAAACAATTAAGCCAGCTTCGCCCTTACACGGTTGGTTGGCCTAGAGCAATGTTCATAGCTTACTCTGCAAGCATATACGATAGTATTAGTAAATATAGTATCATCTTTCAAAAGCTATAGGGTTTTTGACTTGGGGTATTAAAGAGTTTTAAGGACAAGGGTAACACTATAAAGGATTGTGGAAAAACTGCCCTGATCTAAAATATCACGAAAGAGCAAGGGGCATGATCAAAATATTCAATAAGAAAGCTTGCTTCACGTTTAATATATACTCAGATGCATTTGAATGTTTATGAAAAGTACAAACGGATATGGTGATCAGATCATGCAATAGATATCGTGATTTGGGCACTAAGAAATGAGAAAATAATTACAGCAATCTGTGAATTAGATCTTAAGAAAATCAGAAGTCAGAACAAAAAATAACAATCATGGTTTGGGCAGCAGTGGAATCATTCTCAAAACAACAAAGATTTCCGCCTAAGGAAGGATGCCAGATGATTGAAGAACATTTTAGATCAACTAAAACCATGGTTGACTAAGCTGGGATGGTCGACCAGCAATGGAGGTCTTTTCCAGATTATCTAATTTGATTTGGAGAGTTAACTCAAAATTGAGTCAAAAGAAAATTATGAAAGGATAAAGGAAAATTCTTCCAAATGGGGTCAGTCAAGTTTTAGAAGAGATCCAAAGTATCAACAAAAGGATTAAAAAATAATTGCAATTGCAATTACAATTTTCCTGAGAAAAATATTTTAGAAATTTCTTTTTCTACGCCACAGTGGACGAACCATCATTGTCTAAGCATCAGATCACAAGAGTTTGCTTTGATTTAGAATTCACCATTTACTTCATTTTTGGTGTACTCCAAAATTACCCAAATTGGGAGTCTCTAAATACACTCACCTTCCCCATATGCAACTGCCACCCCGAAATAGCCACCAATTACTCACCTCCACCGCCGCCGTCACTGCCGCCCATTGCCATTGCTCGGTGCCCACTGTTTACCATCTGTCACCCACCCCTTATCCCATAAAAAAATTGTATTCAATAAAGTTAAAAAAAAAAAACAGAATTTATTTTATAACAATCCAAATATAAGAAACTCATCTCCTAAATTTATTCTGCAACCAACCAAACATCACAAAGTATTTCAAATACAATGAATTTGCTTTGCAATAAATTTAGAATACAATAGATTTCCAAATACTGCAACCAAACGGCCCCAAAAATAGATTCAACATTCGTGAAACCACCCTCAGATGTGTAGCCATGATATCATGCAATTAAATTGCATTATTGAGGCATAAAATGAAAGGTTCTGGATGAATTCAAGTGTTTGATGGAAAGAGCTCTCGTTTAGTATGAGATAGACTTATTTAGCCGCTAAAACAAAGATTTCATCTGATTATTCACAGCTTTACCCCAGACTAATCAAGAAGAAAGATCCAAAGTAAGAACATATGGCTTCTAAACCTTTAAATTCTCCAAATATTATCTATCCAGTCAACCCTATGTACGTATTCTCTTAACGTTCTTTTGAAACAAACTAGCCAAAGATCAATATGTTTAAAACAATAGAGACTTTACCAGACGACCCAAGAATATAAAAGGGCATGTATACGAGAGGGGGGCTATGACTTGAAGAGAATAAAAATCATAAGAAAATATTACTTTTCATTCAAAGATATCTATGAAGATTGCAGAACAAAAGATCAAAGTTTCCAATGGTGATGCCTTCTTCCAAGCGGCGATACCTTTTTGTTCCCTTATACCCATTTCAATAAATGATTGGGAGAGTTGAAGGACATAAGACATGAGAACAATGCTTATTTGCAGAGCATATGTTTTCATGTAATAAGCTAAGTTAATTGTAATGAATAACTTATTGTTGTTGTAGCAAATGACAGTCCTAAATCTAGTCCTGGATTGAATTGATTCAAAAATATTGTTGTAGATAAATAAGTAATTCTACTGTCGTTCATTTGCTTTCTAATAATTGACTGTTACCAGAGGTCAACCAATGCAATTTTTGTCCAACAATATCCCCAATCTACTACAGGTCTCTAAAATTATAATGATGCATAAGATAGGTAGATGCTATTAATTTAGTCCTCACACCTTAATGAGATGTATGCACCACATGCAATCCATTCCCCTAAATAATTGCCTTGGTTTTCTTTCCTTCAAATTTTGACTAAAAGAAGTTTCATTTAAATTTTAAAGTCAATGCACAAAGCCTCGCAAATCAAGGCACAGACAAGTAGCAGCAATAACGTGGGACAAGTACAATTGTTGAAACAAGAACACCGAAATTCTAATGAGGAAGCATCACAAGAAGCGAGTATAATGCAGCAAAAACAAACACAAAAAAGATTAAGAACATGAAAAAACAAAAGACGCCAGGATTTATGTTCTTCGGCTACAATTAAGCCAGCTAAAAAAAATCTCTGTGCGCGAAAAATAAAAGGGGCATTCACCATACCATCATAAAGCCCAAGTACACCAACACTTAATAAAGAGGAAGCCCAAAGAAAACCATGCAATAAGTTTACTTCACACCATGCATGACCTCCAAAAGGAAGCCAACCAAAATACCTAGCTACTGCCACTCATCCTCTAAGATCCCGGCGGATGTTAACAAGCTGACTTGCGTACAATCCTCATTGAAGTCATTCTGATGATGTAACATATAACATGATAGCCTAAACTAAACAATCCTCTACAATTCTCATGTTCATGCCTCAAATTATTTATCAACTACCAACAATCGCCAAACCATGACCTAACACACTCAGACTTCACCCTTCAATTATCAGACTATCTTCAAACTTTAATCAAATCACAATCGAACGTATTGAGCCATTGCAAGCATACAATAGACTCCATCAAATCATAACCAAAATTCACACCTCACTAGAGGCGTCTAGACTTGTCCTAAACTCATCACTCACCACAGGCCTGTGGAATATGCCAAACTAGTTGAATACACCTCAAGACCTTATCAGACCACAACAAGCTTTTCATAAGATTAATGGAGGATTATATTGTTTCCACCCGTGCACCACTAGGACTAATCCAATCATGATTAGTCGGAGTTTAAGATGCAGAAGAATTAGGCTGTCATCTGCATAAGTATGACTTTTTGGGTGTTAAATATGGATTAAGAAGATTTATTTGGCATGCATTTAAATTGCTGCCTAAAATAACAGGCTGATTCATTAATTACCTGAAGTAGTTTCAGAAGTTCAGCTATGTTGTGAAGCACTAGTGTTCTGGCCCAGGCTCAAAGCTTCTTGCTGCTGATTATTTTCTGTATGTTCGGGGGGTTCATTGTTTGCATTGTTCACATTTGATTGTTGTTGGGCACCACTATTCTGCTGTTGTCCTGAACTATGATTTCTCCTAGCTTGCCATCTTAAATACTCTACAAGCAAAGAGCTTGTACTAATTGCAATCCCAAAGCCGGTGAATGACGAAAGTAGTACAGAAAGCACCGCAGCAACTTTAAGCTGTATAATTATAAAAATATCCATAATACTTAGTGATCACAGTTTATTAGACCACTCTTCAACTAAAAAGGACCCTCCACTCACCACATTGTAAAAAATATGAGCAAAGAGAATAACAGTTGCAAACTGGAAGGAAGCATAAGACCAGATGTAGCTCTTGCTAACTGCAGACAAGACCAACAGAAATAAGTTTAAGCAATGATTGATGCAGCTTTTAGATAATATAAGTCACGTTGATGGAAGAAAAATTATGTATGGCAAGTTCTGCATAATATCATCACCATCGCAAAATAGATAATATAAGTCACGTTGATGGGAATATGAATAATAAGTTATTCTCACTTCCATTTCATTGCAATTTGCAACTTAAACTGACATGCCTGCAATGTTAATAAGAAATATGTGAATGCTTAAGAGAAAACTCAACAATGAAATTACCCATTGTGGAAGCTATCATAGATGAGAGTAGACCCAACACACAAGAGAAAGGAAGAGAGATAGCAAGAGCACGTGAGCCCATATCATTAACCTGTTCCATCAAAATAAACAGTAACATGCATAAGAAAGTAAACTTTGAAGCCTGGACGCATTTATCCTGAAATGATACTTACAGAAATACAAAAACTTACCAAAAGTTGCTCCAGGAAACAGAAGTACGCAAGCATGCTGACCATGACAAGCACTGGAATGTCCTGCCAGATCCTGTCAGAAAAATTAGGTGCATCAATTTCCTCCCATGATACATATGGAGGTAACTAATCATAATTTTGTGAAGTAAACATGAATATCTGAATGAAAATTACATTGAAAAAAAAGGTATCCTCCTGTACAAGAGTTTAAGAATAACTCCCAAAAAAAAGGTTGTTATAAACATGAATAATTTTGCCCCTCTGCTTCAACAAAACAAGCATCTTTCTTGTACGTGATCAAAATACTTTTCACGCTTAACTTTTTTCAACCTTGATCTTCTTCCGCTTATTATATCAGCAATATCATCATTTGCAGTAGGAAGGAAATTTGACCAATAGCATGAATTAACCTCCAATATAACAAGCAGAATACCAAAGAAAGTTGTTGAGATGAACGGGGATAAAAAAGAGGCAAATGCTGACTTTGCGCCACACTAAGAAAAAGATAAGCATTTAGCATTTGTTTCCTCACCCTTAATCAATATTCTAACAGGTAAGCCCGCATCAAGCACCACGAGGACCACACTAGTTGTTTCTACATAGGAATTTATGTATTTGTAAGAACAAAGTCTAAGCTAGAGTAGTTACATGTCGGTGGATGCCAACAAAAGGTTGTGGGCAGGGTATTGGCCAGGAAAAGCATGCCCCTTCCTGTGAGCCCCCTTAAAGTGTATATGAAATAGAAAACTCAAAAGTAAATCTTCATGAGGTATATTAGATTTATTTTAACCAAACTTTCCCTGATGTTTAGATAGGCTTTGTTTAAATCCAAGATCACTATTTCTAATGGGAGCACGCCCCAACAATTAATTACACCAGCAGCTTCTTGGAACAATGCTCTCAATTAAGGTGATTTCTTAGGCTCACTTTTAAGGTCAAATTTACTATTTAGATTTTGAATTTAGTTCATGGGGAATAGTTGAAGTAGATCCAATCAAGATCTCATGATTATGTCATCTTGAGTATACCAATAGACCCAATCTGAGCATCAAAGGGCAGTAAACCATCATATCCAAGGAATTTGTTCGATAAACATCAGTTGCTCCTCTCAGGTATCTAGACAAACTAGCGTGGAAATATGTGTGCCAAATACATGCTTTCAAGATTAACACCAAGTCGCTTACAAGCAAAGGATTAATCATACAAATTTCAATGAATAGTATACAGGCATAAAGCATGGATGCTAGCAATTTAAAGTGGTGGACAAGACAAGACGAGCTAAAAAGGCAGGGCATGATCATTAGTTATTCACGGATTTCATCTTAACTTGAAGAACCTTATGTAAGATGTGGGATTTTTGGTTGATTTGGTCACCTGCCGCCGCTATCCCCTGCCTATTGCCTACCGCCTTTGTTATCTGCAACCAGCCGCCAATTGTTGGACACCAACAATCACCATCATTGGGTTTTACAATGCATTCATTTTTATAAAACAATCACTTGCATTTGTTTTACACTCATCCAAACAACTCCAAAATTTTCAAATACATTGCATTCCTTTTACACTATGGGGCTGTTTGGTTGCCTGAATTAGGAGTGTAAAGTAAAACAATTACATGCATTTACTAAATTTGGTTGTTTGGTTAATTTTGAGCGGAACAAAAGGAAATCATCCGAAGTATTAGGCGTGTATAAGGGAGTGTGTTTCGCGCGAATTAGAAACCCGTTCAATATGAGAGGGTTATAAATTCATCGGAAGAAATCTTTGGCATCGTCATCGTGATGTTCGGCTTCATTGCACGAAAGGCTTCTTCGGCTCCTTCGTTCTTGTTCGACTTCGGTCCTTCGACTACGTTCGCTTTGCCTGTCCGATCGGCAGTTGCGAGATTTTCATCGAAAGTTAGTACGGGAGCTCGCAGGTGACGCAATAGTAACTTTCTAGAGGTGTAAGATTGCATGAGTGGCTTCTTCGGCTCCTTCATTCTTGTTCGACTTCGCTCCTTCGATAAATTTCCTCCCGACTTCAACGCCTGTTCCGTTCCACCTGCCCACTTCATATTTTGTCCAAATCATTTCCGTCCAATTTCCATCAGACGTCCCTGCTTTCTCTCTGGGTTCTGCAACAAGGGAGATCTGAGAAGTGGTAATGGAGTGGAGAAGGGGATCAAGCCCGATGCATGCGCGACAGAGAAGCGGGGGATCGAGTAACATGAGCTCGTCGTCGCCGACGATGTCGACGGGGCACCACCGCTCGTCGTCACTAACGGTTACCGGCGTTGGGGGAATGTCGACAGTTATGAGGACGCAGAATGTGGCGGCAAAGGCGGCAGCAGCGAGGCTTGCGCAAGTAATGGCGTTGCAGAGTGTGGCAGATGAGGGCGACGGTGAAGAGGACGACGAGCTCCCTGCCACGGCCGTGACAGGGTTCAGAATTGCCACTCGGTCGACTGGAACAAGCAACAACCACCTTCACCTTCAACAAATGCCACTTCACAGTATGGCCGGCCATCCTCTCCAACGCCGGCCACCCCCCGCTTTCCTCCGCCGGCTTCGAACTCCCTACTGCTTCTTCTCGCTCCTTCCAATCCCCTCCCAACTGGTCCGGCCGCCTCTGGACCCGAACCGGTTGCGTTTTCCACAGCTCCAACAACGGCTCCTGCGCAACAGGCCAAACACCTCCGGCGACCCTCGCCGAGTTCTCTCTCGCCGGCGGCGAGCGAAACAATTTTGATTTGTATGACGTTAGCCTTGTTGATTGATTCAACTTGGCGATGATCGTCGAAGGGGGGAAGGGGAGGTGTGCATCGACGGGGTGTGTGGTGGATTTGAACCAGAGGTGTCCGGCGAAGCTGAGGATTGGAGAAGGTGAGGCGGCGGTGGCTTGCCGGAGCGCTTGTGAGGCGTTACGACGACCGGAGTATTGCTGTAGCGGCGAAGTGTTTAACTATATATATATATATATATATATGATTAATTTTAGTGTAGATTTAAAAATTTAAAATATATTTTATATCAGGATATTCAGATATAATTTTTTAAAGAAATCTTTTTAAGTCAAATATTTGTGCAGCCATATGGTGACTTTAGCAAGCTACAGAAAATGATAGAAGACAACTTTAGTGTCAAAAGCCACTAGATCTATAAATGCAATGGTGTTCACTGAAGGTAGTTCTCTTCCCTGTAAAAAATAATTAAAAAAAAAAGTTAATTTTACTTTACTCTGGATATACCTAACCAAACAAGGGAAACAAATCTCTTGTGTTTCTTTTGCAGACAACCAAACATAGCAAAATATTCTAAATGCATTACATTTACTTTACATTGCATTTACTTTACACTGTATTTTTTTTTCAGGCAATCAAACAGCCCCTATATTACATTTTACTCTGCAAGACCCTAAGTAGAAAATTCAAAAAGTTATTGTTTATTTTTTATGTATTCAACAACATTAGGCCATTCCCTTTTCATGATCGGGTAAATGGTCAACACATATGCATATAGAAATGTGATTTTGTTCAACCATTAGTTCAAGATGCAGTTAGGAAGCTTAAAAACTTTAAGCGAGAGAGTGCTAAGCATTCATTTTTTTACACTCATCCAAACTCCAAAAATTTTAAATACACTGCATTCTTTTTACACTATATTACATTTTACTCTACATGACCCTAAGTAGAAAATTCAAAAGGTTATTGTTTATTTTTTATGCATTCAACAACATTAAGATATTCACTTTCCATGATTGGGTAAATGGTCATCACATATGCACATAGAAATATGATTTTGTTCAACCATTAGTTCAAGAAGCAAGTTAGGAAACTTAAAAACTTTAAGCGAGAGAGTGCTAAGCAAGCCTTCATTTTTTTTATACTCATCCAAACAATTCCAAAAATTTCAAATACACTACATTCTTTTTACACAATATTACATTTTATTCTGCAGGACCCTAAGTAGAAAATTCAAAAGGTTAATGTTTATTTTTTATGCATTCAACAACATTAGGCTATTTCACTTTCCATGATTGGGTAAATGGTCATCAGATATGCACATAGAAATGTGATTTTGTTCAACCATTAGTTCAAGATGCAAGTTAGGAAGCTTAAGAACTTTAAGTGAGAGAGTGAGCAAGCCTTCGTTATCTCATTTTCAAGTAGCATGAGTATTGTTGTAACTCCTCCCTGAATCAAAATCAAGTATATTTCTTCTTTCACATTTTTTGTGAGGTTTTAATATACCTTGAGCAACTCACCTAACGATGAAGAAGCAACATTATTTTATGAATTTTTAAAGCTTGTGAATTTTCAATTGAGGTGTACAAGCTTGCAACATGTTATACTTCTATTTTAAGTTAATGTATATGCAGACACTATGCCTAAATTTTTTGGAGTTTGGTTCCCTTCTCATATCTAGTTCATTGGATTGGAGGAGCCATGCCATTAATTTAAGATGAGGAACATAAAGTGGAAAGACAATTCATAGGCTTGATATGCTGGGTTTAAATATGCTTCCCTTTAAGCCCAAAGGTCGAGTGAGTCAATGGATGAATTGTTTAATGGACAAGCTTATGAAATTAGTATAGAGATGCTTGGAAAGTTAAGAACGAAAATGGTCAACATATCTTCATGAATTTTGCTAATTTACTCAAGACAATAAGGCTACAAGGATGGCTAAGTTAGATTTCATACAAGGGTGAGACGGGTTACATCATGGAGAAGAGAGATATGATAAAGCATGCAAATATGCATCGCCCCATGAATTTCATTAGTTTTTTCTTTTTAAGGAGGCTATCAGGCTCACCTTAACAAATGTCATGAAGAGGTGAGGCACGATTTATACTATAGAAAATAGCTACAAGGTTCACCCGGTTGATGTCATAATGGGATTAGTTGTGATTTAAATCATAGATGTTTGAAAGAGAAATAGAGCTCGGCAAATTATAATTATTGTATGCAGTGTTAATGGTGTCATGCTAAGGTCATAGTAAGTAACACAAAAGATTCAGAAGAAGATTGATAGCAAGAGTGGGCTAGAACTAGAGAAAGAGTGCTAGCAGGTGAGGGGAAATGCCAAAAAAAAGAAGAGTTGAACGTGGGTTGGGAGTCAAAGTAGGCAAAGAACTCAACATGCAGGGGAGGTTAAAGTTTGTGAGAAAATGAGTAAGCAAGAGAGGTGTGTGTTGGTTAAGAGACTTGACCCATGAAATAAGTGATGTATAACCAAATGCTTAAAATGAATGTAATAAGAATTTGCACAATTCCTTGATAAGAGCAAGTAAGATTAAAACTGTTAGCAATAAAAAACGACAATAGAAAACAAAAGAGGGGTGCCTACGTTTAGGCTAAGCCACTTGCCAAGCACTTGAAGAATCAAAACAAGTTAGAAATTCAACAACATGCAAAGTAAATAGCTTTCAACAAAAAATCCCTAATCTAACAATAAGATTAGAAGCATAGAAAGTGCACTCAATCCTATGTTTACAAGGTTTTGGGCAATGGCGAAACAAAACCCTACGTTTACTAAGCTTAGGCAAAGGTGAAGCACGGCTCCTTGTGAATCGTCATCACCTACAAGATTAGGGGATTAGGAAAATAATTGAAAGGGGAAGAAATCCACCCTTGTCGTGGTTTACCTAGAGAGAGAGACGTTTCTCTCAAAAGTTGAGGTATTGAAGGTGATCGTTGTTATATCCCTTGAAATCTTAACTAGAGATGAAGAGATTCTCTCAAGACTTGATGTGTTGAAGACGATGGTTGCTACTTCCTTGAAGGTTCCTATGGAGAGAGGAACTCATCATGCGAATTCCAAAGGGGAAGAGGGGAAGAGATGGCCGGCTATAGGTGGGACCACACGTTGACATTAGGGTTAGGTTAGAGGAGGAGAATCATCAAAAACTGAAGTTTGAATTTCAGATTTGAGTGTGGAGGATTTAGGAGCTTGGAATTTGAAATTATTCCAAAGAGAGGGAGAATTAATGGCAAGGAGAGAGGGGATTGGAAGCAAGCTAGGGGGCGGGTAGGAGAGATGGGAGGATGTTAATTGATTTCCAATTGGAGAAGTTCTCTACAACAACAACAACAACATCAAGCCTTTATCCCACTACGTGAGGTCGGCTACATGAATCCTTTTTCTCGATTGTGTCCTATTAAAAGTCAAATTCAAAAGAAAGGTGGGGAAATTGGAATTGCTGTCAAAAGGGGAATTTGGGATTTAGGAAATAATTTCCTAATCCCACCCAGTAGGGGCCGGCAACAATCAATGCTTGGAGAGGATTGATGGGGATAGATTTATAGCTTCTTAATTTGGCTATTGAAATTAGGAAATGTTTTAATTAAATCCTATTTGAATTTCAAATTCAAATAGAATTTAATTTAGGAACTTTCCTAAAATAGGTGTCTTAATTTAGGAAAGAAATTTTCAAATTCAAATTGCTTTGAAATTTGAAATTAAACCTTCCCAAATTAAGAGTAGATACTTATGGAAAGGATTCAAGGTGGGATTTGAATTTTGGAGGGAGGATGAGAGAAGAGGGCCGGCGACTTGGGGGGCTTGAAGTGGATTTCGATGGTGGTGATGGGGATGAAGTTGGTCGGTGGTTTGGGTAGTGTGAGGGGTTTATGCGGTGCTGGTGGTGAGAAGTTGAGTGGCCGGCGGCAAAGGCTTGAAAGAACCTTGGCCGGCGGCTAGGGGATGGAAGAAAGGGTAAATGAGAAAAGAAAACAAAGATAAGGAACCACAAACCCGGCCGTCTCCAAGGTTGGTGGGTGATCCGATCTCCCTCTCTTAGGGCTCTCGCTCTCTCTCTAAGCACTCTCAAGATCTCTCAAGAACTAAAGCAATAGCACAAATTTTTTTTATCATTCAATCATTTACTTTAGAGGAAGAACATGATAGCTATAAATAGCCTCATACAAAAAGGACTCAAAGATAAAAGACGACCTTACTCTTAGGGCTTATATACGACTTCCCTTAAGCAAGGGGTAAAACAGGAAAAACAATTACAACATAAATAACAAATAACATAATAAAACAAATATATGAAATAACTCAAAACACATTGACTCGATCGTGGCCGTAGATCGACGGCCATGCCTCAGATATACTTTTCATGCCCTGATGTCCTCATCAATAAGAGAGCAACTTAAGCTGGTGTTCAGATGAAGGAAGAGGGATGAGCATGCATGATATAGACCAGCATAGAGTTGCGCATGTGGTTTGGTGTGTGTAGAAGAGTGTTGAAGCTACGGTCAATGGTCGGGCATGGGAGTTAGAAGGCTATGGGTTTTGTAAAGGGGTTGGCAAGTTGAAGCCTGATAGGAAACACTTGGATTTCCAAGTGTTTCTCACCAAAACCAAGTAGATCCAAAGTAAAACTGCTGTCCACAGCAGAAATCAGTCAAGAAACAGGGAAAAACAGGAGAATACGCTAGAAATCTGAGAAGAAATCACACAAATCTATTGTATTCCAATAGTAGAAGCAAGACAATAAGAAAGATACAATGTTCTTCGATTCGAGAGGAAGAACAACTCTCCGACAAACTCCGGCAACGCCAAGAGCCCAAGCAAGAAACCCTAGATCTCAAATTACATTCAAATTCAAGATAACCCCCTCTCCCTCCTAATCCTCCTAATTAACAATAAAGGATTCCTACAAAATACCTAAACAGCCCTTTGCATTCAAAAATTTCCCTCCCACATAATCAAATCAGCCCCAAGTGGGGCCCACCTTGTCCGCCCCCCTCCTCTTTCTGTTTCCGCCTCCGCCTGGTATAGACTCGGGTTGGACCGGGTCCAGCCGGCCCCTCCTGGGCCGGTTCAAGCATAACAAAGCCATTGGGTGAAAGATAGCGTTGGGAGAGGAGGAACGTGTAAAAACGTGCAAGAGTCACAATAGGCGTTCATAGGTTGCATGAATTGCACAAATGGGTTTAGGGAGCTCTAGATTGTTAGGAGAAAAAGATAACAAGAGGATTCTTAGGAGGGAGAAAGAGGGGCTGAGAGAGGAAGATAATGAGAGAGATTGAAAGACAAGTGTTGATGATTAAGGGAGTTCATTAAGAGTACGAGAAATAATACGAAAGGAAGAAAATGCGGGAATTGAGGCATTGAAATTAGAAAGTTGTCAATATTAAAAAATTGTAGTTCAGATGTGTAGTCTCCCCCCACTGTTTAAACAGAACATGTGGGAAAAGGCAGATATGGTTGAAATGATGGATTAGGGTGGTAATTTATATAGTGATGTGGGTAACGTGTGACTATTGGGCTAATGCTCTAGAGCCAAAGTTTGGGGAGGAGTGAGCAATTGCAATAGTAAGTAGGGTTGAAGGTGTACCATAGGCATGGAGAGACATACCAAGCGCGTTTGTAACTAACAAAGGTGCAGGAGATGCCCAACCATAAAAGTTGGGCGTATGTGCAAGTTTTTCTCCTTCTCTTTATTTCATTTTTCATCCATTCTAGTTCATAATGTTTTTTGAGCAAATACAAATGCAAATAGTTTGATCCACGTTTTTGCATAAATATTATATCTGCATGAATAACAAGATTATTATTGTTATTCATAGCCATCTAACATAAGTACACAAGCTTCATAAAAAAGAGCATAATAAAATATATTTTGTAACTAGTGCCCTTAGTTCAATTTTTACCTGCTTCAAAAAAATTCTAAACATGGATAACTTAAAAAAAAAATTAATTGAACTGACAAGAATTTAAGAGAATTTGTTGAGGTTTTTCATTCCAACATTTGTGAAGTACTTATACAATCTTGGGGTAATAGAAAATAAACAAATTTAAGATGAGTATGTAGTCCAAGGATTAATGAGTATGTAGAATAACAATTACAAAATAATTATAATAGTCCGCGAATTGATGAGGTGGCACTAATAACCCAACAGATCATCGAAGTGGCATTAAATGGAAAAAAAACTTGTGGGTAACTATTGGCCTTCGTAGAGCATTGATGGAGACAGAATGATGAAGATTAATTTTTTCACACTTCCCCTCAAACAAATTAATGGACTTGATCCATTCCAGGCTTGCCTGATGATTTCTAAAAGCTTTTCCTCAATAATCCTTTGATGAAAATGTTAGCAAGTTGTTCCCCTGCTATAGATGTTTTCTCAAGTTCTCTTAGCAAGTCTTTTTGCCTTCCTTGGCCTGCTAAATGGCCCAATTTTCTTCTTTCTTTTTAAGAACCTAAAAGCTAATCACCATCACTTAAGATAATTCTTTCTATATAACCACTTTATATTTCATCCCTTAATTCCAAGAGAGCCCAAGACCAAAAGTTTGGGGATATTGTTATTGTTATCCATGGAGAAAGAAATTATGTTTTTATTCACTGGGAAAAAAAGGAAAAAAAAAAAACAAAAAGCGGCAGTGGCAGTGCAACAGTAAAGGCTTCAACAATGAGCATAATTTATAGTACTGCGGCGATGAAGGCTACAATAACAAGTAATGTTAGCGACAATGCAACGAAAAATGCTACAGCCATAGAAAAATAGGAGAAATTGAAGCAAGTGTAGCAATGAATGTCGTAAGGCTGTGGTAATGTAGCAATGAAGGACAGAAAATTGTGGTAATGCAATGATGGAAATCTGATGCAGTGCATCTCCGTAAATCGGGCTCAGCAATCGCATGCCACACTCCACTACTTATTTTCTATTATAGTTTTCACTACCTAGTAACAACTTTTGTCTTTTAGCTAAAATAGTATATGATTTCTTTTTACTTGTATGGACTATGGAGTAAAGATAGAAATGGGTGTATATATATATATATATATATTGAAAAACAGGAGGAAACATAAGATAATATATCCAATTTTCAGAATTCCTGTTTCGTTTGTGCTTTTTCTGCTTGATTGTTCTTGATTGCAGGTACCTGGATACTCTTTGGTGCAGTTAACACATCAAAACCCCAAGATGAAGGCTGCAGGAATGAAAATACAAGAAATGGAAAAATCCTAAAGTTTGAATGCCATGACAAGAACAAGAGAGAATTTGTTGAGCATTTCATTCAACACTTGTATAGTATTTACATAGTCCAAGAAAAGCTTGTAAAAAGAATCATATATAAACAAGGAATAATAATTACAGAATAATTACATTAGTCCATAGATTGATGAGCAAGTAGTATAATATTACCAAATTTCACCGATTGTTGAGGGGGCACTAATAATCCCACGAATCACAAAGTGACAAAGTGAAAAGGAAGGTTGAAGACTATGAGCTCGATGAAATATTGATGGAAGCGGAATTGATGGAGGTTGGTATTTTCACATGACAAATATAATTTCTAAAATACCATACACAGAATTAGCAAGGTTTTCCATGCTTACTAGCCTACTGAAAGAAAACTGATGAATGTAGTTGTTAGGCACCAACATGATTATCTTTGAACTGAAAGAAATTTGAGATTGCAAAATATTCATCGTGAAATATTGATGTTGTAAAATTTGATGAAATCAAGCAACTCACTTCAATCTAATTGAGAAAGTGGAATACAACTTCTTCAATGTCAAACAGTTAGTTCATCAAGACCAGCCCTGATTGAAGGTACATTTTTGCTTCCCAAAAAAAATAACCATTCAAAGTTACCTATTCTCAATCTTTTAGAATTACCTGTAGCGAGAAGCTTCTCTTTCTGAAAATGTATTTGATGCCCTTCTATTAGCAGTCTGATGATTTTGCAATCTCAGTAAAGTTACAGGTAGATTTTCTACTTCTTGCTTGCAGACATCACATGTCTTATTTCCCTTGATGCTGAACCATTTTATTGTACATTCTTTGTGAGCAAGTGCAAGTTCCCCTTTGCAGCTACACTCCATCTTAAAAGTTTCCCCTCCTTCCCCAAGTTCACATAAGCATATCCTGCAGACTGCCTCTTCTTCAGGAATATCTTCACCTTCATCTTCAGCTGAGGTAAAGAAATACGAAGCCAGCAGTTTTCAGGTTTGCTAGGTGGAAATATAAAATACTTTCACTTTAGAAAAATAACATGACATGCAAAAATTAATAATCTTTATCCAACCTATCCAAAAGTTAAAAACTTGGTTTGAGGTTTAGGTAAGCCTAAACTTTGGTCCACAAGCTTTTCAAACCTAACTTGTGATACACAAGTATATTTGGACGTCCAAAAATGTAGGGTCTCTAATGCGTAAATAATATTATAGATGCCAAAAATCATCCAATAAGCCCAAAAATGCATTGAACAAACTACTAGCCCAAAACAGTTATATATGCAAGGAAATCAATCAAGACAAAAAACCACTGGCCTTCCATTAGAAATTAATGAGAATAAGAATATAAAAGCCAATGAACATTTGAACTTCATATACTTGACAAAAATTCAATGTCTAGCCAATATGAAAAAACTCACTCACTTTTTAAACAAATAGCAAAAACATCAAAGAAGACAGGAGACAGGAAAAAAGAATGAAGTTAGTAGAGCTATACAGCATAAACACAAGCCTCGTGGCTATAAAAGGAGACAAACTCTCTAGAATCATGTGATTGTTCACGATATAAATTATTTCAGCCATTAAAATTTGAACTAATAAAAATTTTAGAGATTTTTAACGTTTAAGCTCTGGCCCCAGCTCATTGTATATCTGATGTCTTAATTTTTCATGTGGTTAATTTCTTAAGGGTTCCAATAGCAAACTGTGGAAATTTTGGGCAAAATAGAAGGACCAAACAGCTGTTTTAGAATTGGAAGGTGTTAAGGCTGCTACAAATCAGGAATAATGTTTGGGAGAATATAGAGGGGGTACAGCAGCAAGGAGATGTAAAGACTACTACATTAAATCAAGAATCGATTCTGGATTCTCGAATGGAATTCAGAGAAAAATCTTGTCTACAATAGGCTTCCTAATCATAGAATCTAGCAGTTGTCTTTGATTGTCTCAAATTCAGCTCCACCGCTCAGCCCGAGGACGGAAAATTTTATGAAGTGCTTAATTCCCTCGTTGCTAACTTCCATAAAAAGTGAGTAACATTATGTAATAAATGTGCTTACTGGTTTCTTAAACTTCTATTATTTCCTTTTTTTTCTTCCTTCTCTGATTATTGTATTAATTATTTATAAAGCACTTAATTCTTCCCCTGGAATATAAAACTGAGTATATTTCTCTTTCCATGTTTTTCAACATTGATCTTGATTCTCTAGTTCTTCTCTTTAATGACATGAATCCTTTAAGAAATTGTGTTAATGCTAGGGCGTCCCCTGGAAGCGACGCGCTGTATGGCCTGAATACAGTGACAAGTGTGCAAGGGCCGCTGCACCGGCGCCCGGGTGCAGTGTTAAATAGGCAAGGGTTCCCACATCAAGGACGAATGTGGGCAAAGAAGCTAGTCCATGAAACTAAAATTAGGATAGGAACTTGGAATATAGGTTCTCTTACAGGAAAATTAATGGAATTAATAGATATTATGATTCATAGGAAGTTAAATATTTTGTGCATTCAGGAAACTAAATGGGTTGGAGAAAAGGCTAAGGAAATTGATAGTTTAGGATTTAAAACTTTGGTATTCGGGTAAGAGTCGTACTAGAAATGGTGTAGGTGTTATTATAGATAAGAGTTTAAAGGATAATGTTATAAAAATTAATAGGATTGGAGATAGAATTTTAGCGTTAAAGATTGTTGTTGATGATAAAGATTGTTAATATTATAAGTGCTTATGCTCCTCAAGTAGGTTTGGATATGAGTTCTAAATTAAATTTTTTGGAATGACTTAGAAGAATTAATACAAAATATACCTCTTGAAGAAAGAGTTTTTATTGGAGGAGATTTAAATGGACATGTTGGTAGAGAGGTCGATGATTTTAAAAGCATTCATGGAGGCCATGGATTTGGAACGACGAATGAAGGTGGCAAGACCATATTGGATTTTTGTTTAGCTTATGATTTTTCAATTGCTAATACCTTATTTAAGAAAAGGAATGAGCATCTCATCACTTATAAAAATGGATATAGTACAACCCAGATTGACTATTTTCTTATTAGAAAATTAAATCGTTTAGATTGCAAAGATTGTAAAGTTATTCCGAGTAAAAAATTTATGTACCCAACATCGATTATTAGTTTTGGACTTTAAGATAAAGGGGCATAAAATAAAAAATAAAGTAAAACAATTTTCTAGGATTAGATGGGGGCATTTAAAGAATATTAACAAAAATATTTTTGGAGATAAGATTTTAGATCGTAAGATTTTGTCTGTGCATGAGGATGCTAATATTATGTGGGAAAAAAGTGGCTAGTGATCTTAAGAATATTGCAAAAGATGTCCTTGGAGTATCAAAGGGAAAAGCTCCTAATAGTAAAAATAGTTGGTGGTGGAATCCTAATGTGCAAGAAAAGATAAAAAATAAGAAGCTTTGTTATAAAAATTGGTTTAATTTTAATAATTCCGATAATTGGGAAATATATATAGTTGCTCGTAAGGATGCTAAGAAAGCCATATGCGATGCAAAGACATTAGCTTTTAGTGATTTATATAATAGATTAGATACTAAAGAAGGAGAAAGATATATGTATAAGTTAGCCAAACAAAGAGATAGGAGTAGTAAGGATTTAGTTCAAGTGAAGTGTATTAAAGATGAAGATAAAAAAATACTTTTCTTAGAAGATGATATTCAACAAAGATGGATGAGATATTTTGCTAACCTTTTTAATGAAGATTGTGAAAATAAGATTGACTGTAGTGACCTTAGCACCCTAAATGAAAATAAAGATTTCTATTTTTATCGGCGTATTAGTAAAACTGAAGTTAGAGAGGCTTTAAAGAAAATGAAGGGTGGAAAAGCTGTTGGACCTGATGATATCCCAATAGAGGTGTGGAAATGCTTAGGAGATGAAGGAATTTCATGGCTTACTAAACTTTTTAATACTATTTTGAAGACTAAAAAGATGCCAGATGAGTGGAGAATGAGTATGTTAATTCCTATTTTTAAGAATAAAGGTGATGCACAAGATTGTGCGAATTATAGAGGTATTAAGTTAATGTGTCATTCTTTAAAACTATGGGAGCGAGTTATGGAGCATAGGTTGCGGCGTGATACTAATGTTTCTCAAAATCAATTTGGATTCATGCCGGGTAGGTCGACTATGGAAGCCATACATTTATTAAGAGGTTTGATGGAGAAATATAGAGAAAATAAGGAGGATCTACATATGATATTTATTGATTTAGAAAAAGCATATGATAAAGTTCCAAGAGAAGTGCTATGGAGAGTTCTTGAAAAGAAAGGAGTCAATAATGCTTATATTCAAATCATTAAAGATATGTATGCAGGAGCTATTACTTGTGTTCAAACACAAGGTGGATTGACCAAGTATTTCCCTTTTTCGGTTGGGTTACATCAAGGATCAGCCTTAAGCCCATATCTTTTTGCTTTAGTCTTGGATGTTCTCACTAGACATTTGCAAGAGGATGTACCTTGGTGTATGCTTTTTGCTGATGATATTCTTCTTGTTGATAAGACTAGAGAGGGAGTTGAAGGTAAACTTGAATTATGGAGGTCAACCTTAGAGTCTAAAGGTTTTCGCTTGAGTAGATCTAAAACGGAATATATGGAGTGTAATTTTAGTAGTAATAGACCTACTGAAGGGATTGTGACTTTGGGCGATCAAGTCATTAATAAGAGTACACGTTTTAGATATCTTGGATCAATTGTTCAAAGTGATGGTGAAATAGATGGGGATATTATCAGCAGAATTCAAGTTGGATGGTTGAAGTGGAGGAATGCATCGGGCTTGTTATGTGATAGAAATGTACCCCTCAAACTTAAAGGAAAATTCTATAAGATGGTAGTGAGGCCTGCAATGCTTTATGGTGCCGAATGTTGGCCATTAAAAGAGAAGCATAATACTAAGTTAAGTGTGGCAGAGATGAGAATGCTCAGGTGGATGAGTGGCTTTACCCTTAGAGATAGGATACGAAATGAGCATATACGTGAAAAGGTTGGAGTAGCTCCAGTAGAAGATAAAATTAGAGAGAGTCGCCTTAGATGGTTTGGTCACATAAAACGACGGCCTTTCGATGACCCGGTTAGGAGAGTAGAGGTATTAGATTTGACTTATGTTAAGAAAGGTAGGGGTAGACCTAAAAAGACTTGGTTAGAAAATATTAGGAATGACCTTTCTTTATTAGGTTTAAATGAGAATTTGACTTTTAATAGAACACAATGGAGAAAAAGGATTCATGTAGCCGACCCCACGTAGTGGGATAAAGGCTTGATGTTGTTGTTGTTGTTGTATTCATAACAACGATGATATTTAAACACAGAGTAGTTTCCGATGCACACTTATACTCCAACACCTCTAGCCATGAGTCTATTCCTCATGGCAACCTAGGAGAAAGAAAGCTTCTCAATCCACCATTCATAGAACGCAGGCTGAATGACAACCTCCGATGGGCCCAATTAGAATGATTAAGGGAAAAAGATTACCTCATAAGTCTGGCCTTTCATCCTTCAAAAAAAAGACCCAAAGTTTAAACTATAGAAATCTAAAAACATTGCAATATGATGCCTTATCAACACCATAAAAAATAAAATTAGCCTAAATTTCATATTTTATGGAACCATCAAAGAAATTTGAAATTTCACAAATAAAACAAACTCTAACAATAAAAATATTGAAGAGATACTTGAAATCAAAAGTACCCTCTATGATCTTTTTCAACAAGGTGTTCCCTCCATTACCCAATATTAGAATACCCTTGCCTGATATCAGCAACAACTAGATGTTTTTAAGGAACTGGACTAGGAAGGTCCAATAACTTCAACCAAGAATCATAAAATTGTTGAGAAAGGGAGAATATCAACATTCCTTTTTTAATTAAATAAAAATATCACTGAAGTCTGAGTTAGATTATTTGGGACAAAAATCCTTCCATTTATAGGGGCATTGTTCTCATAAGTCCGAAGAGAAGAAAATCGAAAAAATATCATGACGGGTAACCAAGGAGTACCGACTTACCTTAAAGGATAAGCACTCACTTCAAAAGGTATGTTTATTTCCAACAGCAATTCTACACAAAAAAAAAGGACTTGTTGTGACCACAATCAAAAGTCTGGACACGCAAAAGAAACTTTTTAAAAAATATGAGAAAAGTCCACTAACTGGAACTTTAGAAATCTGGAAAACAAGGTCATTGTTTCTCTATGACTAACAGTAATTTTTAAAAACCAACATCAATGACATTTAATAAAGAGCGAATTGATATGATGTGAAAGATGATTAGCCACCTCCAAATAAATCCAACCACACATGAAATCAACATCGAATAAATGGCTCAAAAAATGTATGGTTTTGAATTAATTACGGATAGCGCACTCAGGAGCATCTAATCATATGACAGGGCATACATCTTTATTTCACAAAATGCGACCATATCTCCAGAACTACAATGAGAAAGTTACAGGCTTTGGAACAATAAACATCTCCATTGCTATGGTTTTAAATTCAGTCATATTAATTCTCAAGCCTTCCTACGCTGTCTCATATATCAATAAAATCACCAAGCATATGAAGTGAGTTAATTTTTTCCCACTCATTGAGAATTCCAAGATGCAATCTAGGGGAGGACAACTGATAGTGCTAAAGGAAAATGCTGAAACTTTACCTCTTACATATTAAAAAAAATCATTAATTGCAAATAAAATATGCTCATGATGATGTATCATATCCTAAAGAGAGTGCAATTACGTTATGGCATCTCCGTCTTCGTCATCCCAAATTTATGCACCTTAAAAAATTGAATACTTCATCAAAAAGAAATCTAAATCATTCATTGTGAAACATGACACTATCCGAACACAAAAAAAAAACAAATATTTAAACCACATTTATAAGGCCTCTCAAATGTTTCTTGTTATTCATAGTGATAAATAAGAACCATCTTGGATGACGAATATCCCAAGAGCTAGGCGGTTCACATAACATATTGATGATATACAAAAATCATTTAAATTTTTTTAATAAAAGATAAATCTAAAAATTGCCACTTTTTTTAAAAAAAATCATTATTAAATGAAAACCCAGTTTATAACCCAATTTCAACTCTTCGAGACTAATAATGAAAGAGAATACTCTAATTTCATTCTTAGAGACTATCTTTTTCAATAAGAAATTGATCACCACAATTCTTATATAGATCACCTTAGCAAAACAAGATTGCAAAGAAAAAAATATGCACCACCCTAAAAATTGCTAGATTCACTATGATTACAAGCAATGTTCCAAATCATTATTGAGAATGAGATGTACTTCCTGTTGCCTCATAAAATTGCATGTCATCAAGAATCCATAAGTTCAAAAACACTTGTCAAATCATCATCATTACTCAAAAATTGACTCATCTTTACTATTCCCCTCAAAGTCCTTGGTTATTCTATCTTTTGTTCTCATTCCTCATGAAAGGAGCAAATTTGACCCTAAAACCATAAAATGCATTTTTATTATCTGCTCTCAAAACCAACAATGGTACAAATATTACTCTCTTAAAATACAAAAAATGAAAATATAATAAAATGGACAATATTGTTTTGAAAATCAACATTTCTTCCCCAAAACTTACATTTAATGGGACAACTCTATCAATTAATATGACTTTTGTGAAAATATCCATCCCATTTTATCCAAGTTTGCATCTCTCTCAAAATTACCCAAATTCCATTCCTCTAGTTGTCCTCAAATTTCATGAGATCACATATAACGAGTAAGACAAAGGAATTGCCTATTTCATATGTCAAGAAAATTCAAAAAACAAGGGAGATTAAAGCATTTCACATTAGGTCAACTAAATGTCTGCTCCTATTTTCATAAGATAACACTGATTCTCATCTTAATACATCGATAGCTCGCAAGCAAGGTACAAAGAAACGCACCAAAAAGCCGATCAGTGAGCATATTTCATATGAAAATTTATCTCCTCGGTTACATGACTTTACAGCAAATTTTTCTAACATGAACATCCCCAACAACACTTATGAAACATTAAAGTATCTGAATACAAACATGTTGTTCATAATGAATTGTAGATACGGAAAAAAAAAAGGAAACTCTACCCAGCCAAAGAGGAAAAAAAAAACTTGTTGAGTGCTAATGGCTTTTCAATGCCAAATACAAGGTTGTTGGAGCCATTGAAAGTGTAAGGTTGTACTGATTGCAAAAAGGTTTATTCAAACATGCAGGATTGATTATAAACGAAAAAAATTACACTAGTTCAGATAAAGTCAATCGGTTCATCCTTTCTCTTGCTCCCAACTTGGATCGATCACTCCGAGCGTCGAGCATCTTCAGCTTCTTCCTGCCTTCCGAGTGTCGCCTTCCTGCGTCTATAGAGGCCGGAGTGTGAGCGTCCAATTGTCGCCTTTGGCTTCGTCTTCCTCTGGTAAAACTTCTTTCACTTGGCTTCCGATGGCTTCCTCTCTATCTTGTTCGTGTCTCTGATACCATGTTGAATTCAGAAGATTGGAGTGGGAAAAAGCTTGAAACTTTATTCACCATGATCCCTATTTGTAGTCTATACAAGATGCTTACATAAAGAAACAAATTACTACACAATAAAGAGTAATACAATCCTTCCTAATTCTATCGTCTAACTAAGGAAGGCTCATAGCGTGAGGAAGCTTCCCACGGATCACTATTTGCATCCATGGGATTAATTCGGGATTGAAGGGCTGGGATTTAACAAAGCCCTTAATCAAATACAATTCGATAAGCTCAATTTCATATCCTAAATAAAGCCCTTCAGTCAAACTTAAAGAATTCACGCTTGTCTTAAAACTTCAACTAAGATCCAACAAGAAGACTCATATCATACCAACACCAATCATAAAACCATCCAAAAGCCCAATTATGACCCAAAAAGATGGATTTCAAAGTTGAAAGTCTCCCTTTGTCCGCCATTAACCAAGGGATATAGTGGTCCAGCTCTAATGCTAAAAGCAAGGAGACTTGGTCGTCAACCCTACAAGCAATCAAAGAACCAAATACCAATCAGCCAAAGGCATTTTTATCAAGCACATATTTGGATACAAAGTAGCTCATACATTTTCCATCTAGCTCATAGAAAGCCCTAAACTACCCTCCACCCGCACCATTATTAATGCCATTCTACATGAAACATTAACTTACTTCCTAAACTATCAAATCCTCTTATGAATTTGAGCATAAGAACATCTTCCCAAAGAAATATTCTTCTATGTAGGGCGCATTTTCTATGGTTCTAAATGTTCATAAAACAAAAGATCTCTATCGAATTTCAACTATTTCCAGAAGCAACAATCCTATCATTTTGATAGTAATCTATATATATGATCTAAAAGGTATGATTATGAAAAACAAGAACCACTTGGCCAAGTGGTTGGCATGCTTGATTCATGAATTCTCATTGATGCTTACAGTTTTGCACTACATACATTTTATGTTTGTGATAACCATGCCAATTCATAGCCAACCTAGTCAATTCTCCCTCCTTCCCTCCCTGTAAGGACAGTTTTGAAACTCATGGGACAAGAAGGCAAGTTTACAACACTTAAGGACCAAAGTGTTTGTGGGCTCCGAAAATTCGGCCCCGGCCTCCCCGCGCGCTTTTCTTATTCGGCGAGGGAGTTTTAACGAACTAAGTTCCGAGGTAAATTTTGGAAGGCAGATGGGTTTGTAGATAAGACACTACCCAGAGATTTCGCCCTCATTTTGCGAGGACTTTATGATCTGAGTTCTGGTTTCCTATAGGCGCAAGCCCCTATAGTTAATTACCCCTCCCGATCACGAGAGAGAACTTTCGATTAAGGCTAGTCATCGATCAGATACGTATAGAAATACGTGTTATCTGGCATATAGTAGCAGCAATGAGTATTGGTATTGAGGATTGGAAGTTTGGGATTTGAAGGGTTTGGATATTGGGATTTTGGATTGAAAGATTTAATATTTAAAAATGGAAATTTGCACCATCTTGTACTTAAAGCGGATGGTGGGGGAATGGATGATGAGCCCGATCAAGATCCCATGGTTCCGTCGTCCCGGGCCATCATGGTCCCTGGTCTACTTAGTCAGAGGAGGTAGTCGACCCAACCTGACAGAAGGATCCTTGTCGGCAGCCATGGGTTGCTTCGTCCAAGGGGACCTTGTAGACCTGGGATGGGTATTTGCCTAAGGGGACAAATTTGAATCCACCTTAGCTGACAGAGAGCTTTGTGCCCTATCAATCATATCCTATTGATTCATATCTCAAGGATTTGATGCCAATAAGGAGCGTATTGGCTCTGGCCATAACCGGTATATCGTGGTGCCATTTGGCGGCAAAACCACTCGGTTCAGAGGGCCCCGGGTCATCGTAACCGTTTATCCTGCGGTGCCATTTGGCGGCAGACCGCCGGTTAGAGGACGCGTACCACGTCCTTACTGGCAGGAGACTGTTTGAGAATGGATCCTAGTGATATTTTCGACTATGCATTTCGCTCTTTGTGAGCTAGAGTTTATTTGAATTTGTCCACCCCGGCAGACTGTTGCGGAGGGTGGGATGGATTTTGCTTTTAAGTACGGATGGATGATTTCAATTTTAAATATCTTGCAATTTGGAGTTTGTAGAGTTTGGATTCTGATAGACATTTGAGTGGAATTTGAAATATTTATGGACCCCTCCGGTTGAGATCTTTGTTCAACACGGCCATCATCGGGGTGTTTGGGGTCATTTTCACTTGTTGATTAAACCTTGTCGACCCTATCAACTTATCGATAGGGGATCGGGTTTCTCGTAGGCTTTGTGCCTTTGTTTATGAATTTTCTTGATTTTAGGCATTGAAGGCCTAAAAAGAATGTATTTAAACAAATACACCGGTCACTACAACCGTGTATCTATTTGATAGTTCGAACCCTGTCGACTCCTATTGATCCGTATAGAAGGATCGGGTTCTTTAGGCTTCATGCCTTTGTTCATGAACTTTCTTAATTTTAGGCCTTGAAGGCCTAAAAAGAATGTATTAGATAAATATTCTGGTCGACCTCGTGACCACATATTTATCCAATGGTTTGAACCCTGTCTACTCCCATTTACATGCTTAGGAGGATCGGGTTTCACAGGCTTCGTGCTTTTTGTTCAGTGAATTCTTTTGATTGTAGGCTTAGCATGCCTAATACGAATGTGTTTGAAACAAATACACTGGTATCCACAGCCGTGTATTTGTTTAAAGGTTCGAAGCCTGTCGACTTCTATTGATCCGTATAGAAGGATCGGGTTCGAACTAGAATTCACTTATCGACCCGCGCAGCATCCCTAGGCGTCACGTGTGTACCAATAACACGCTCGCCGGGGCCCATGCGGGTGATTTTTATATATCCCCTTTAGTGTATCTATGTGTATACATTCTCTAGTGCACGTGTAAGGGTATTTTGAAATATTTGTAGTTGTGCATGTATTTGTCATTTGAATGCACAGCATTTCCTTGAAAAGCTTATACACGCCTTCTGTCTGCTTTCATAAGTGTTGCAGATCCGGTGGCGTTGGATTTTGATATTGACTCCCCCTTTTTCATTCACCGGGGGAAGGATTTTCTGGACTTTGGAGTTAATGACTACTGATTTGGGGAGAACTCCTTTTAGGATCTTAAGTGTAGCAGACTTATTATTTCCAGTTATTTGTGGGTACAAGAGCTGTTTTCTTCTTAAATATAAAACTAAGAAGAGACTTTGGAACACCAGGAAGTTTGGTTCTAATTTGTTCAAACATTTCATCCCTTTCTGCCAGGGGGTGTCTTTTTTGTATATAGAGTCGCCCTTGTACTCGGCATACTTGGAGATTTTGGTCACCGCTGTCGTAGGTGATATCTGTACTTGTGTCCACAGTGATCCATTGTTCTTTCAATACACTGTTGTTATCCACAAGTGGTTTGTATTCATTTGTAGGAATCCGTTGTACTTGCTATGACCCCCTAGCGGTATTTGTAGGAGAGCCCTTGCTTTTGTATTGAAACCACCTTTCACCAATCTCAGGTGGGTTTGTTGATTGTACTTATTTATATGAAGGCGGGTCTTTGATTGTTGATCCACAAATATTGCCATCTCAATCAACAGACATTTGTAGGGATTGTTGTAGGAATTCATGCATCTTTCATGTGCATTGGGATTTCATCTCCCACTTGTAGCTTGTTATTAACTTAGAGAACTGTGCATTTAGATCCTGATTTGTTCATTCATCCAAAGTCCTGGTCCTATATATTTCATTAGACCCGAGTTCAAGGTCCAGCCCGTGTTTGAGTTTTGTATGTCGTTATGGGTTTAACTCTTGGCATCCCATTCAAACTCAAGTCCCTATTTCGGATCCAGCTTGAGTTCAGTTTGTGTTCCTCGCTCTCCACATCTCATTCCAGTTTTGAGTTCAAGTAGTGAGCTTGAGTGATCTTACTCAATTCATGTTAGAGTTCATTTGAGTTTGAGTTCTGTGTTCGGATCCCCTGATATTGCACAGTTCGAGTACAAGTCTTTTATATTGGTTCCCAAGAAGGTCTTCTTATTGTTCAAGTCTTCGTACATTTCAGTGAAAATTTCGGCAGCACCCCGACATATCCCCCATTTGGGGGAAAATAGGGGAGCTAGGCCTTCCCACCACGCTACTAGAGCGTGTATGGTAGGTGTCCTTAGACACCGCGGCCGTACAAAATTTCATCCCACCACGCTACAAGAGCGTGTATGGGGCCTTCAGTAGTAACCGTACCAGAACAGCAGCGACGTATCAGAACAGCAGTGACTCTCCCCACCACGCTACAAGAGCGTGTATAGGGCTCTCCCACCTCGTCGTATGCGTCGCACCGGGCTCCCTCCTACCGTGCTACAAGAGCGCGTATAGGTGGTTCCCCGGTCCGCTACAAACGTCGAGAATGAGATTTTGGAACATTATACCTTTCATAGCAGTGTCGTCGGCGATGTCGGTGTCGAGGTCGAGGTCGAGGCCGAGGACCGTCCCCACCACACTACAAGAGCGTGTATAGGGCTTACCCGCCTCGTCGTATGCTTCGCACCGGGCTCCCTACTACCGTGCTACAAGAGCGCGTACAGGTGGTTCCCCGGTCCACTGCAAACGTCGAGGACGGGGTTTAAGTCAGAAATTTTATACCTTGAAGACCCGGCGGTGGAGAGTCGTCGGCGACTGTCGGCTCGAGGATCGAGGCGGGAGAAGACAATCATTTTCAATTAATAATAACTAATTATTTAATTGTAATTAACCATTAATTATATTTAATTATAATTGAAGTTATTTAATTATATTAAATTATAACTAATACAACTAAATAATTAATTAAAATTAATTATAATTAACTATTTAATTATAATTAATCTATTAATTATAATTAATTATAATTAGTTATGCCTAATTATATTTGATAATAATTAATAGTAATTAATGATAATTAACTGTTAAATATAATTAATAATAACCAATATTATTTAATTTTAATTAATTATAATTAATATAATTAATAACTAATTATAATTAAAAATAATTATTAAATTAATTATATAAATAATATTAGTTAATTAATAATATAAAAAATAAGTAATTTCTCCCTCTCTCTATCTCTCTGTTCGACGGATTCAGAGGATTTGGCCGGGGATTACAGCAGGGATTAAGTCGGATTTATGCTAAATCCAGCCCGAACGGTTTTTGGTGCACGCGTTAAATCCCAGAGATGGGTAAATCCTAGATTTAAGGATTTACGGCTTAAATCCCGAATTTACTAGATCCCTCTGTTCGGTGGATTTATGGATTTGGCCGAACGAGCGAGTGAGAGGGAGAGAATCACCTTCACTGCGGTGAGCTCCCGTGGCCGCTTCTGATCAAAATGCCGTAACTTCCGAGCCGCATGAAGGAAAAGTCGTCAAATTGAGCCAAGTCGAATAGCACAGAGGCGGCGGCGAGAGCTCCCGTTGTGCTTCCGATTTGAATGCCGCAACTTCCGATCATAACAGGAAGGGAAAATCGTTGAAGGCACGAAGTCGACCAGCCCCTGAAGGAATCGGAGGTGTCAGAGAGGCCACAGGGAAGGGAGGAAGCTGTCTTCACAGCCGTTAGCTCCAGTTATTGCTTCCGATCAAAGTTTTGTAACTTCCGATCCAACAGGGAAGAACGTCGTCGAAAGGGCAAAGTCGAACAGTGGGGAGGAGCCGGAGAAGAGCCGCACGCAAGGGAGAAAGTTATCCTCACACCGGCGAGCTCCTGTAGTTGCTTCCGATCAAAAGAGTGTAACTTCCGATCCTACTGGAAGGGAAGTCGTCGCTAGGAGCGATGTCGCACAGCCACAGAGGACCGAAGAAGCATGCGAACAGGAGGATCCCGTCGTCTCTTCCGATCAAACTTGTTGAAACTTCCGATCCGTCTGTGGGGAAAAGAGCGAGAAAGGTAGGTAGAGAGCTCGGGAGGAAATGAGAGCGGGAGCGAGAGAGAAGAGCGGGATCGTGGGGAAGAAAATGAATGCCTCGTCTCCTCTCTCCTTTTAGCGGCACAAGCTGATCGTGAGAGCCATGCCTTCGACGTGCGAGAGTAAGGTGAGATGCGACTCGTTCGTGGCCGGACGTCCTCACAGGTACGCGATTTTTTTTCTTTTCTTTTTTTTTTGTTTCGATGAAGGGGTCAACAGTGTTGGATGATCTAAACCTAAGGAAGCAAAAAGTTTTCAACCAGAATTAATGAACTAGTCAAACTCCTTGCAAAAAAATAAACTTCGTTTATGACGTACTTGGATTTGTGATTCAAAATAGTAAGAAAATTACCATGTAAATAAGAAAAAGCAAAGCACGTTTCTTACCATTAGTTGCTTCAATAATTTCAACTTCAGTAGAATTATCAACAACAATAGGACGAGGTGATGGGATCACACGTATCAAACCTAATGAATCTGCTCTTCGTAAGTTCCTGCCCTTGGCATTATCTGGCACTGAAAGTGACCGTGTAATATGTTTCCGGGCTTGTGGTTTCTGTCCAAAAAACAACATCATGTAAATAGCTGGCAATAAAAAATAAAAGGAGGAATTACATATATAATACTAAAATCTTACATATTTATAAAATTAACACCCATGTCTTTTTTTTTTTTTTTAATTATTAAACCCATGTATTTGGGCATGCCATGATCAAACTGTTGGAATTTGCAAAAAAAAGCAAAAAAAAAAAAAAGAGTTAGGGTTTTGTTATGAATTTTCATATTTGAGCCAAAATTTGAAAATCAAATATGAAAATTGAAAGTAGAAGATTTGTGTGTTATGCATGAAATTTCCCCAAATGAAAATCACACATTACAAAGTTGACAAGTAAACAAGATGCATGTAAAGTAAATTGTGGGAAATAAAATAGCATAAACAACATAACAAATGAATTTAGCATCTATAACAAAAGGTCATTCAACATTATTTGATCAATTACTCATTCAAAAACCAAATTAACATATAGTGTTCATCCTTATAGGAAGCACACTATTCTATTTCTTTTCTATCTTCCCCTGTAATTTATAGGTGTTTATTCAACTTGACATATCAAGTTAGCCTTAGCCATCAATTGAATTTATAAAATGGCCACCCCACAAAATGGTTTAGAGAAGATAAAAATGCATACAATAACAGCATATCTCCCTTGAATTCAACTTCATAATTGTTAATTATAACTGCAGCAAATCACACTAGAATACTTCTTACCTTAATCCTCTTTTTCATTATATTATGCCATGTTAACACCATGATAACTTATTGTGGTGTGGTTATTTATTACCAAATAGTATCACTTCCATGTATTTACTTTGTCAAATCACAAAGTCAGTTGTTTTTTTTTTAAGTATTAAAGATGAAAAAATGGCAAGTGCCTCAAGGGACTAATGCATGTGAGAAACTGTCCAATAATCACTCGTAGAATGGCATTCATTCCTTGTCTTGTTGCATAAGCAAAGAATCTCTTAAGGAACATTTTATATCCAAAATCACACAAATACATGCAATGTCATAAAGAGATCAGGATACTAAAAGCTTACATCTGGAGTGGGGATGTCAATCACATGTCTTTCCTGTGAAGACTCGAACCCTGAATTTCCAACGGGTGTTGCCGGCAATGACAGTGTTCCTTTAAGTGTCATGGACGACAAGACCTTGGTTAAAGAGAATGCTCTTGTTATAGAACTTTTATCCTGTTGCCCTTGTGATGGGGTCGACGATGTGAGCAAATTTGTTTTGTCACCTTCTGGGGTGGAATTCTTAGTCTTAAAGCTCCATTGAGGAAGAATATTTCTCACTGGTAGTTTTGCCCTTGATGATGAAGGCCTGGGCGGGAGACCTGGTCTTGTTGAAGGAGGCGTTGCTGAAGAAGGAAAATTTATTCTTGCTGCGTTAATTTGAGAATTCTCTAAAGATCTTGCTGGAATTTGTAGGGAGGGAAGGCTTGGACGTCTAGAACGATGAAGCGATGAAGATTCACCACCACTACCCTCTGCTCGATTAAATTCCTGCAAATCGAAACTTTAGTTTCTCCTGTGTCCTTGAACTGCAACCAAGCAAGCACCACTGTCATGAACCCTATCAGCATCTCAATTACAAAGATAATCAACTTCCCATGTGCTCAACAAAGTTAAATTAATAAAACAAAAAATAGACAGTCTGCAACTCACGGGTAAATATACTCAGTTCAAAAGCATTAATGACCAACTCTAGCATCAATACGAAGTTCACCTCAATACTAGACTCCTATGCCGATCAACTAAATGGAATGACTACTCACAGCAAGGAAAATCAAAACAAGAAAGGAAATCGATGACTAGTATTTACAAAATCAATTTCCAAAACTGAGCCCTAAACCCCCTAAAAATGATAAAAAAAAGGCTAAAATCTCAAAAGAAAATCAAAATCAAAGCCCGATGCATTTTGTCTCCCCATATACATCTATTTCAAATGTATTCTGCGACCAAGCAACAGAGACATACCTCAAAGAAATTTACACAAGCAGCCAGTGGAAAGCTCAAAATACATCAAAACACGACTAACGGAAACACTAAAAACGGAGAGAAAAGATAGTTGCCTGCCGATCCGCGGAACCAGCCGCTGCAACCTGCGGCGTTAGCGGTTGAAGATGAGGAACTCCGGCGCTCTCCATGAACGACGATTGATCAAAATCCCAATTCCACCAAACAAAACAAAAATCACCAAAAACAAAATTCCTCCGCCGATATAATCCAAGTGACGGCTCGCCGATTTCTTCTTCGTCGCAGAGAATCCGTCTTCCTCGCGCCTTCGAGATGCTAAAAAACGTTTGAGATTTATCGAACTCGACGCTCAGAAGCAGAATTTGTGCTCACTGTCCGGACACAAAATCGATATTGAAATGAATTTAATCCACCGTTACCCATTGTGGTGTATTGCGTTAGGCCTGGGAAGGCCTGGGATAGCGACAGTTTATTGCGATCATTCCGCATGCGGGATGCATACAACCAGCCGTCCAATTAGAGAAAGGCGCATCGCCACCGTTCATATGGTGGACTCCAACTGGTTATCACGTTAACTAGCAACGAGTGTCTTAAGTGCTGATTAACGCGGGAAGGTGCAATGGTGCTTCGTGGGGGCCATCACCACCGTCTGACTTTGACGTTGCGGCCGACGTCCATAGTGCGAAAAGTGACATTTTAATACGAGATAATTATTAGACACAGCTCACCTTAACTTTTTGATTGAGAGCTTATGCTTTCAACTAAAAGGTCTTGAATTCGAGTCTTTGCATATGTGTTGTGTGTATGAATTTATCTTAAATGATCTAAATGTTCAAAATAAATAAATAAATAACTATTTCTCTCTCTCTAAATTTAATGTTAGTACTTAGTACTATAAAGTTATACTGTATTAAGTTGATTATATCATCATAAATATAAAATATCTTATATATAATATGTCATAAAATATTCATTCATTTATTTTATAGCATTAATATAATTTTTAGATCTCAAAATATTAAATATGTAATTGATAATGATTTTTTTTATTTAGATCAATTAAGATAAACTCATGTACACACATATCACATACATAGTCAAAACTCCGAACCAACAAAGTTGAGTTGCATATTGACAATGACGCTGAGATTATTTGACTTCCTTTTAATGAAAAGAATTATTGCACGTCATCATAATTTTTGTGCTCCTATGATTTTTATATGTGCATTAATTGTGTTGAATTCTTATACAAAACAAACACGTTAAACTCCCTAATCCTCTACCACCATGAATTTTCCAGCATGCAGCAAGACCTATTCAATAATATTGATCTAAATCCAAAATAATTTAAATCAAACATTTAAAAACAGCCAAAATTTTCTCAAAATCATTTCAAAAGTCAAAATTCCATAGAATCTCATATGATTATAATAAAAACATACACCTTGTCAAACATACCACAATATCCTCTCCAAAAATATGTAAATAGGTATTGCTTCTACACATTAGAAAATGCTTAATAGGAGAATCAAAGAAAATTTTCAAATTAAGGAATTAAGAGATCCAAAGAGTTTCAAAGCGTATCAACCATTTTCACAATTTGAAGTTTGAAATCGCCAATGCCAACATTCGCCATTGTCAATAAAGTTGAGACACACTGTTGCCAACAACGTAAAACGACAATATTATTAATGATTGTTTTCTTGGCTTTTGATTTTCTCTTCTATAGAGAAAATGATGACTAAGAATATCATTGATTGAATTGATAACTTTATAATATTATAATGTTGGTTGCATTCACCCCACAAACAAATTGTCTATCCCGACCTAATGGTGATAGTTAAATTTATTTAAATATATATTTTATATTCGAACAGTGAGCTCACATTCTATTTTGGAGTGTCAAGTTCGATAAATCGCAAACGTCTTTTAGCATCCCAACTCTTAGTTTTATAAACCAAAAAACAAAAGTTGTCAAGTTTTTAAAATAATGTAATTTATGGAGGGATTTATATAATTTAGAATGTCATATCTAGCTAGTATTAATTTAATACAAATTGGACTAATTTGAAATAAAAAAATAATGTATTTTGCATCCATATATTCGAACACGGTTTGCCCATCACTTTTGTTCTTGTCGACGACGACGAAATCACGAGCTATCGATTAGGGTTAGCGGAAGCATTTTTTTTTTTTTTTGTTGATTTTGATTTTGTTTGCTGGAATTGGGATTTTGATCAATTGTCGTTCTTGGAAAGCGGCAGAGCTCTTCATGTCATTGCTCATGCCATAAGTAATGGCAACAAATTTCATTTATCTCCAACAGGGGTGGAATCAGAAATAGCTTAGTGTGGGCAATTGCTAATCCTGAAATCTATTTTACAAAATAAATAAATACTTTAACTACTTTGTCCACCTTCAATAAATGTAGTTGTCTAAATTCTTTTAAAAAAAATCTATTTTACATATAAGATTATGCATTTCTCAATCCTATTTTAACTCACCCTATAAAAAAGGCTGGCGAATCACTTTTCTCTTCATTTAAGGCGTTGTTTGGAGCAGGATTTAACCTAAATCTTGCCAAATGCGAAAAACACATTTTTCATTAATACTTTTTGTTTACGTACATTTAGATCAGTTAAGACAAATTCACAAACAACACATATACAAGACTGAAATCTAAAACCTGATCTATGAAACAAATCTTCAATCTCACACCAGCTTAAATCTTCCTACTTATTGTCGAATTTACTAAATCCTAAGTTCGACGAATATTTAGAGGATTTATGGAGAAGAGTGGCACGAGATAGCGAGGTAGATTGACCAATTCGACGTAGGGAAGGATTTACCGTTAGAGGAAGGAAGAAAAATGCCCCTCAGCGTTCCCCCGTATAAGAATCATTTAGGAATTGTAATCTTATCTGATGTTCTCAATCGTTAATCTGCATAGTATTAAGATGAGCTTCATACAGTTGGCCATTAATGATTTTGATCTGATCATATTTACCTTTTTTTTTTGTTTCAAACAGTCTACTTTGTTAAGTACATGGGAAGTTGACGGTCTTCGTAAGTGAGATGCTGATAAGGTTTATGATGGCGGTGCTGTGCAAGGCCGCCTGAGATGATTTGGAGAAACTGAAGTCTGGATTTGCAGGAATTTGATCGAACTGACGGCAGTGGACTATGTGAAACTTCTGTCCTTACAAATTCCTGCAAGATCTCTTGAGAATTATCAAATGAACTAAGCAAGGATAAGTTTTTCTTCTTCTGCAATGCCTGGTTTCCTGTTTCCAGCAGATATCTTTATGGATTTTCATCTTCTATAGACAAAAAACAAAAGATATATATATTGTTCTTCGTAGAAGGATGACCAACCTTTCTGTGTCATTCTTGAAGTGATAATATAATTTCTTAAAGAATAGTTGATCAAACAATGTTGAAGCACCAAGCTGAATTCATTTATTGTGTTGTCTTCGTCTCCGTTGCTTGATCACAGAACAAATGCATGAAGGGAGATTCGTTTGGAATAGTTTTTTATTATTTTTGGCCGCATCTTTCTAGCACAATATTTTTTAAAAAATAATAATAAAACAGTGATCAAAAGCTGTACCATACAATTATCTCAACGTGATGGAATCCTACAAGCACTTTAAAAAAAAAATTTATATTTGAACTTAAAGCATTTGAACTTTATTTCAAGCACTTTTCAAAATAGCCTTCAGATCTTAAAAATAGAATCTTAAATTTTTGGCATCAATTTTGAGATCATTTGAACTTTGTTTCAAAAAAAATTATAATTAAATTTTGTTTTAAAAATCTTATATTTGAAATAAGCGGCTTAATGAGAATCAACTCCAATATTCAGTATTACGAGTTTTAGTAAAAAATATTAAAAATTTTCCTTCAAAAATCCATAAATATGCAAAGGAAATGATAACATATCAACTTAATAATTGTTTTCAAATTGCTAATTATATTAAAAGTGTATTTGATATATGCATATCATTGTAAGTATATAATTGCATAAAATTTAAACAAAACAATTTAATCAATTTTAATTATAAATAATATACTTTACATATGAGTTCGTATTTAAGAAATCTTTTTTTAGACAATTATAAATTTATTCATTTTGTTAACATAAAAAGAAGAAATTTTTTTAAAGAGAAAAAATTTCATTATGACCGATGAATTTGTCACTAATGATGGGTTTATTATTGGGGATGAGTTCCATGAATTCTTTTTTATGGACGAAGTAACACGACTTAGGGCGGAGTTCATCCTGGAAAAAAGCCGAAAAATATTACTGCCGGAAATATACATCCGGTTTCGATTTCCCATGCAATTTATTCCGGCGGTCTTAAAACCGTCTGAAATCCGCATGAATATTCCAAAACCGCCGAAAAATTGACATATACCATTAGTAATGGACGATTTTCATGTATTTAATTTTTTTGGTTGCTCTTTGCTATGTAGTTGTGAGCAAAGTTTTTGATAATTGGTTGTTTTTAGGCTTACCCTCTAATCTTCTATTTATAAGTTGGGTAGAGATAAAGCTATATAGAAAATTTACATAAAAGGTAAATTAATAAATTACTGAATTATTGATATATATAGATTGATATATGCTAATTATATTTCTTTAAGTGTATGAGATATGTATTAAGGCATACCAACTATAAAATGGGCATGCTTGAAAACACTAAAAAATCTGGTTCGGTCTAATAAATCATGAACCGACCTCTAATAACCAACTGACCTGACTAGAGCATTGATCCTAGTGATTTTTTGTTGGAAAAATTTTAAAAAATATTATTTAATCAGCCATCTTAAAAATAAATAAAATATAAATCATCAAAGTTGGTGTTTAAAACAGCAACTTGCCTTTATTTATGTTTTTTTTTAATTAAATATCTCAAAAATAATAATAATAATAATAATAATCATCATCATCATATTATTATTATGATTATGATGATGATAATAATAATAATAATCAGCATCATAATAATTATTATGATGATGATTATTATTATTTAATTATTAAAAATATAATAATAATAATTATTATTATTATTAGTATTTTGGAATTTTTGTCATTAATGTTTGACAAGTTTTACACTGGCTGTCGACTACCTAATGCAACCCTCCACTTTTCTCATCCAGGACTTGGGACCTGGCAACGACAGTGTTTGATGGAGAAATATATATAGAGAAAATAAGGAGGATCTACATATGATATTTATTGATTTAGAAAAAGCATATGATAAAGTTCCAATAGAAGTGCTATGGAGAGTTCTTGAAAAGAAAGGAGTCAATTAATAATGCTTATATTCAAATCATTAAAGATTTGTATGCAGGAGCTATTACTTGTGTTCAAACACAAGGTGGATTGACCAAGTATTTCCCTATTTCGGTTGGGTTACATCAAGGATCATTCTTAAGCCCATATCTTTTTGCTTTAGTCATGGATGTTCTCACTAGACATTTGCAAGAGGATGTACCTTGGTGTATGCTTTTTGCTGATGATATTCTTTTTGTTGATAAGACTAGAGAGGGAGTTGAAGGTAAACTTGAATTATGGAGGTCAACCTTAGAGTCTAAAGGTTTTCGCTTGAGTAGATCTAAAACGAAATATATGGAGTGTAGTTTTAGTAGTAATAGACCTAGTGAGGGGATTGTGACTTTGGGCGATCAAGACATTAATAAGAGTACACGTTTTAGATATATTGGATCTATTGTTCAGAGTGATGGTGAAATAGATGGGGATATATTCGGCAGAATTCAAGTTGGATGGTTGAAGTGGAGGAATGCATCGGGCCTTGTTATGTGATAGAAATGTGCCCCTCAAACTTAAGGGAAAATTCTATAAGATGGTAGTGAGGTCTGCTATGCTTTATGGTGCAGAATGTTGGCCTTTAAAAGAGAAGCATAATACTAAGTTAAGTGTGGCAGAGATGAGGATGCTCAAGTGGATGAGTGGCTTTACCCTTAGAGATAGGATACGAAATGAGCATATACGTGAAAAGGTTGGAGTATCTCCAGTAGAAGATAAGATTAGAGAAAGTCGCCTTAGATGGTTTGGTCACATAAAACGGTGGCCTTGTGATGACCCAGTTAGGAGAGTAGAGGTATTAGATTTGACTTATGTTTAGAAAGGTTGGGGTAGACCTAAAAAGACTTGGTTAGAAAATATTAGGAATGGTCTTTCTTTATTGGATTTAAACGAGAATTTGACTTTTAATAAGACACAATGGAGAAAAAAGATTTATGTAGCCGACCCCACTTAGTGGGATAAAGGCTTGATGTTGTTGTTGTATTATTATTTTGGAATTTTTAATTTAAAGAAAAAATAGAGAAATTTTAGGGATTGTTCTACCGCAGTCCAACTAAGCTCAGCAATGGCAAAGGAACTTTTATTTGGTCCGGTGAACGTACGTAGAGCTACGTTCGGCCGGCACTAAGATCGCAGGCACAAAACAAGAAATACCGAGCAATACCAACAATAACTAGAAATACCATTATGTGAAGACAAAATATCGAGTAATACCGAGCAATACCGAGTAATCCCAAAAAATACAGAATTTTTTCTAGAAAAACTCGGTATTTTTTGGGATTACTCGGTATTGCTCGGTATTGATCTTCACAGAGCGGTATTCCTCGTTATTACCAAACAATACCTAGCAATACCGACCAAATACCGAGCAAAAACTGAGTAACAATCCTCTAACCGAACGTAGAGCTACGTCCAGTCAGAGGACATAATAAAAGTTCCTGGCAAAGGGCATGAGCAAGTCACCCATTCAAACTCCAACTTTGAAGATTTTTAATTTTTTTCTTTAAAATGGCGAATTAAATAAAAAAAATAATAATGGTCAAATTTTAAAATTTGTTCTTTTTTGATCTACATAAACTATATCTACATCCCACAAATGTTCTAACACACAACATGGTTTATCAAGAAATGAAGTAAGAAATGACTCATATATACTAGCTATAATTTGATAATCACCAAGATTCATTAAAATTGAAGCTGCCTACGAATTAGAATAGACTCAAATCACCTAGAGAAATATTGATTTCACTAAACATATTAAAATTGCAATGAGTTATTGGTTTAGTTTTTTTTTCCTTTTTTAGAAAATACTTGAAAGTAAGGTATTAAACCATCATAAAAAAATAGCATGAACCACCGATCATTATTAGACTATGGCCACCTGCACCCAATGCTAGCCATTAGCCCCGGCTGCACAGAGGTCGTTGTTGCCCATCATCACTGCCAGCTACAAGCCACCATCATTATTAGAATTTATAATACATTCATTTTACTTCAAACCAAAAGATAAAATATACACATATTTATTATACACACTTTCAAGCAATTCAGAAACATTTCAAATATGTTTAATTTGCTTTATATTACATTCATTTCATTATATATTACTTTTTCAACTAAGGGTCTCTTAATAAAGTATAATTTTAAAACAGGCCAAGATCTCTTAAATGAAAACCTAAATTCTCAACCAACAGATCAAGATGAGCTCTGTGCCTCTGTCAAAAATTTTCTTACTTACAAACTATTTTAAAAGGCTGTCCCATAGCGAAGCCTAACTTAGTTTGAAAGCCAAATGCTGTATCATATTATTCGCATGAAATACTATGCATAAGAACTTTTTTTAATCATTCATAGCTCACATATCACACTCTTTTCTCAAGTTCCCTATCTCCTTAATTACATATTAATAAACACCAACTGTATATCTACTCCAAAAAACCCTTATAAATCTGAGCAGAACTTTCTCAAATTTTAGCTGAATTCATTATTTTCTGAAAATAAAGCAGGCAAAAAAGAAAGTAACCTAATCATCCTCAAATTCCAAGCCAGATGGTAGACTTATACATAATATATCTTCACCAGCTCCAAACTAATCATCTCATGGCATTCAAGTTCCAAAAGAAGCCTTACACTTCAAAACAAACCCAAGAACCAAGAGAAAGGTGAATATCCCACACGAAGAACCTCCTACTCGGTGAATCCAGTAAGGATCAAACCTCAGAAATCTCTGGTCCATGAAGCATGTGAGACTGATACAAGAGATCAGCAAAATGAGAAGTAATGGCAACCAGAAGCTCAAGCTTCTGTTCTCTTCATCTTCGTCTTCCTCTGCAGCTTTCTTACCAATATATAATGGTGAGATCATGGCAAGAAGCACAATGGAGATTGCAAATACCTTCTCAGTAACAGTAGGCCTGCTCATTTTGTTCTGAAAGAAAAAAAGAAAATTCTGTGATCTAACGTTCAAGTTAGAAGATAGAAATTGAAGTGACGAACTGAAAATAAGCTTACAGTGCTGTGAGTGTGAAGATGTGCTGTTCTCAGCGCTCGCTTTTGATCAGAATTTTTAATGGGAAAGGTCCTTTTAAGAAAGAGAGGAATAGATCCTTGGGTTTATGGCAGGTTAATATATAAAAGGAGGTTCTTTCTGGTTTAGTTTAGAGTACCACGGTATCAGATGCCTGAAAGTAGTGGAGGTCTTGCAAAGTCATTAAATCATGTAGAAATTTCCAGTTGGTGCGTTGTATGATGAGATAGACTATCGAAAATAAAGCAACATGAACAGTAATAGCATAAGTGATTACATTGTTTGCAAGTGATTTAATTTGGACTTTTCTTTATAAAGAGGGACAATGAGAAATGCTTGAAGAGAAGCATAAGCAGGAAGCTGGGTATCATCCACTTGAAGCTTTATTCGATCTGTCTTCAATGGAACTTCTTGTTTTCAATGAAGCTTACAACATATTGTTTTCAATGGACTGCACTAACATAAAGCAGGCAGGTACCTTCCCATGTTAAGGCAGATATGTTTTTTTTAAATTCTAAAGTGTATTACAGGCAATTTATTAATGACTTGATCGCCCAAAGTCACAATCCCTCCACTAGATTTATTATTATTAAAATTACACTTCATATATTCAGTTTGAGATCTACTCAAGCGAAAACCTTTAGACTCTAAGATTGACCTCCATAATTCAATTTTACCTTCAACACCCTCTCTAGTCTTATCAGCAAGAAGAATATCATCAGCAAAAGTATAAACCATGTCACGTCCTCTTGCAAATGTCTAGTGAGAACATCAACGACTAAAGCCAAAAAGATATGGGCTTAAGGCTTTCTCTAAATCAACACCAAAGTCATGCATAGAGATTAAAAGGCATGCTTAGTTTGAGCATGGAGACTAAAAAAAAATTAAGGAGATGCATGGAGATCACCATTGGCTAAGGCGGATGGGGGGGAATCGACTAGCTAGGTCAGTTGGTCTGCGATGCTAAGGCAGAATTCGGCGAGGGCGTTGAGGCTTCTCTGCAAAAATCAAACAAGCAGGCGATCGAATGCAAAGTTCGGCGAGGGTGTGGGTATTCTCTGGACGCGCGAACCAAACGAGCCAGGCGAAGAAATGAGGAAGAAGGAAGGAAGGTTCAATTTTAGGGTCATTTACGGCGGTTTAAACCGCAGGAAACTTTTCACTTAAAAATGACAGCTAAAATGCCATTAAATGTCGTCATGACAAGATAATACTGGTGGCAATTCCCATGGTTATTTGATCGTTGGAATTTTCGGTGGTTTAGTGTTTATTACCGGCGGTCCAACTGTCCATTATTTCCGACAGTCAGATGACTGCCAAAAATACTGACGATATTCAATGAATTTTCTATAGTGGAACTCCCAAAGTCCCACTTGACCTGTGCGATTGTCTGTTCCAGTCTGCAAGCACCCCACGTCCTGTGAGGCTGTGACCACCCTGCTGCCTTGAGCAACTCTAGCTATCGCGCCCTGCTTGGCCACCGCCCAAGCGAAACTCGCACGGGCACCTACACCGCACCTTATGTGAACCCTATGGGTCCGCCTGAAATCACACTTCTTACTCATTCACATATTGTCTAGCGCAGCCTATCTAACTGCACTCAGCTCCTGCCACCATGCCCTCGAGCCCCGCTCGCCTTGCATATCACAATTTGTTGCATAGTCGTCTGATCCTGAATGACACCTTCCTCCATTCTCTGCCCAGGGCAAATCAATACGAACCTCCTCCTGACTACCACGAAATCGTGACCCTGCTTTTGTTCCTCACTCAAGTACTCCACGCTTGGACTTGCAGCCGGCCTAGATCCCAACTAGCTACCCATGAGTCGTCCGCCATTGATTTTTTTCAAATGAACAGCCTAAACCTTCCTTCTTCCTTGATTTTCTCAAGGAGACTCTGAATCAGTTTCTTTAGACAAGAAAACCTCCTCCTCCACCTAGCTCAGTTCCCTCCAACACTCTCTAATATCAAATGTTAGGATCTTGAGTCAGAGGAAGAAACACTAATTCTTAAGCTTATTGGGATAGGAGGAGCGAGAGTGGGAAGGGGGAGGTAGAGTGTTGAACTCAAATCTTATTTCTTAATCATCCACCATATTAAAGCCTATAGCCTCTATTTATGAGCAACAAATAGCTACACCAATGACAATACAAGGCAATCAAGAAACTAAAAATAGTACAATCCTAAATCTTGAACCAATATCCAACATATATATTATGCCAAGACGGTTTACAAATTTAACTTATAATTATTCCTGAATTATTATTTGACTGGATTAAAATACGGGTTGTTACACTATTAAAGAAACTCCTCAAGCACACCATCAATGTAAAATTATTCATTGAATAATTATTATCTTTGCTTGACTATTAAGAAAACATGATCTCAATTATCAGACTGATATATCAAATAATTATATTTTAATCATCAAAATGCCCTCCATTAAACCTATAAATTAAGCCAATATGAAGCATTTGATTTATTCTAGATCTTCAACATATCTCCTTTAAATTAATACTTATTAGATTAGATTACTCAACTAATTTAAGTGCCAAGTGTCTTCTTCTCAGAAGATAACCTTATTTATAGGTTAATAGTGTGTAGGTTGGGGCCATGTGTTAAATATTAAATTAATCATCTTTTATGATAAGCTATGATTTGAACTTGTTTGTTAGTAACCTACAATTTTTTTAGGCGATGAGTGATTGTAAGTGGTGTACATTCAAATTTATTTAGGCTGAGTTAGACAGACTTTGCTGGTTAAAATAGTTATAGTTCAAGTCAAGTCAACAAACTACAGAACAAAAGTTCACTGTAGTGAAAAGTTGTTAAGAGCATGCAAATATCTCAATGGCAAGTTCGAGTTATCAAAGAGAATTGACATATTATAATTGGGATCGCGATCATTGGAAGTTATCGATCGAAATGTGATAGAGACTTTGGCTTCGTTTGGGACATTTTTTTTGCTGCTTCCTAAAACCATTTTTTATTACAAAAAGAAAAAATTTTATACTAAAAAATTGCTTTGAGAAGTAATAAGAAAGCCATCCTAAACGAAGCCTTTATCAAAATTTGACAAGTCTAAGTGAAGCCAGTGGCTGAATTCACCTGAACTTATCATTTAATTATGAAATCAATTGAATCTATTAAGCATTTTAAATCTTTGGGAATCTAAAATGCAATGTATTTAGAATATAAGGATGCTTGTTTTAGGGGATCTTTGGTTGGAAGTAAAATGGGTGTAAAATAAAGTGAATACATGAGTTGAAAAATTTGATGTTTGGTTAGATGAAAAAGAAAAAAAAAAGTAAAGTATAATATATATATAGTATAAAACAATTTAGCTCAATTTTTAGGTAAATGATTATCACACAATTTTGAGCAAGAATGATTTACACTGCAAGCAATCTTAGCCATAGCCAGCACCGCCGCCCGTTAGTCACCACTCAGTGCTGGAGATCGACCACCCACCACTTGCCTCTCCCACCCGACGATCAACACCCACCATTTGTCGCCGCCGCCCACCTGTAGCTACCCATTGCCGACTACCACCACCAACCGGTCACCACCATCTTTAAACTTTATATTACATTCATTTTACTTCAAACCAAATAAAAAAATCATTTGCCTGAATTAATTTTATGCACATTCAAGCAACTCCAAAGTATTCTTTTTTTATATTGTATTTTTTTTACAGTGCATTTCTTTTTTAACCAACCAAACAACCCCTAATGAAAAAGAAATGCATAATAAAATAAATGCAATGTGAAGTAAATATAATGTATTAAAATATTTTAGTGTTTGATTATATACATTATAAATGCATGGGATTTTTTAATGTTTTATTTGAAATAGAATTTGTTTTGTGTAAAACTCGATGATGATAATTAGGAGAGAATAGAGGGAGGTAATATATATATATATATATGTTATTTATGTTTGATTGGAACGAAATAAATAAATAAAAAAGATATGGGCATGCGAGTAGCGATTCATAGTGCTAGAGCAGATGGGGGTAATATGGGATGGCATGAGGCAACAAGACGATGTCAGGAAGCTTGTTGTTGTTATTGATAATGACAACATTCTTTTATTAATAAATATTGACTAGAGCTCACAAGAGAACATAGTCGGTGGGCGATGATGGTCGAAGATAGACCCAACGGTGGTGGCCGGATGAAGGTCCAATGACAATGATTAGGTGGGGGTTCAGCAATGGAGGCAGTGTTCCGGGATGCTTCAAGCCTGAGAGCTACCTTAAGTCTCTAGCCCAAGATTTATGCTTCAAAATGTAAAAGCAATCTTTCACGTGGGAAGATGAAGTCTATTTAGATATTTTAAGAGTGACATGATTTGTAAATATGCAAAAGATTCATGATAAATTCAGAGTTCTTTATCAAACGATCTATATTGATTCTCTTGACCAGGAGTGTTTGTCAAGTATTTATGTTTTTAATGATCTCAAAATTAAGTGATATGAGACTCGTTGAATTCGTCACGCCGAGCCCCTCAATTTGACTAGAATCATGCCATATTTGGTCATCCAATTAATGCTTTGAATCTTTCAGATATGTTTCAGTCCCTTGATTTAGGTCAATTTGGGCCCGGATTAGACCGTTTTTAGTGTCTTTAGGTTCTCCTTATCGAGACGTTCAACTTGCCTACAAGTTTGATAAAATTGATGTTCGGATGGTACCAATTTTAATTTTGAAAATTGACAGCTTCAATATGCTTGCTATCACCTACCTAATATAATCCTCCATTTTTTTCATCTAAGTTTCAGATCTAACAGTGATAGTGTTGCATCAATAGATTGCTCTAATCAAATAAATAAATATTATCATATATTTATTTTTTAACAACATCAATTTGACCCCACGTGACACCTTGAGCCTTATCCTCCTTCGCACATCTATTTTTGTGAAAATAATTTATTATATATAATGCATTCATAATTATAATTGTTTGAAATAAATTGTATGATAACTCATTATACTAAACCTTAACGATATTTTCTTCAAAAAATATATTAAAATTAGAATTTTAATGGCACACGTGGCAAGTTTTAGAACACCACCAACAATTTCGCTTATCCATATAATAGTGTAAATACGAAATTTCCATTTTATCCTCAGGCTTGAACTCATTTTCGTTTTCTTTTAGAACTGATTTAGGGGCATTTTCATAATTAGCTGCACCGGAGAACGGTTTAAAATAATTAGCTGCACCGGAGAACGGTTTAAAATAATTGTTCTTTGGCGGGCCAGTTAAGAGCAGAGCAGCTAAGCCAAGAGGGAAGCAAAGCATGGCGGGGATTCTTTTATTTTGATGCCGGCTTGGATTAGGGTTAGGGTATTCTCTTCCTCTTCTACGGTTAGATTGTAGAATCGCCGACGGGATGTCGATCGTGGCGGCTCAGCCGCCCGATCTTCTGCGGCTTTCAGCCTGGAGAAATGGTCGGCGCCATTTCCCAGGAAAATTCACCTCTCCACATGTGTGAGTTACCGTGTCGTTTGCGGATTCTTGTTTGGCTGCAACTTATTTTCTTGAAAATATCAGTAGTTGAGTTTTGTTGAGCGATTTTATATTACATCGACGTTATTTGATTGGCTTCCGTTTGAATTGGGGATTTTAGTGGGGCTAGGAGCTTCATTAGGGCATCCAATGATTGGAAGAGGGAATGCAATGTTGATAGCAAAGATGTATCGATAGAATGTGGACGTCTTGGGATTTCTTGTGGACCATCCGATCTCCGGTTTGATAGGCTGCAACCTACAGAGGAGGAGATTAATTGCAGGCACCGAAGGGTCTTTGGGAGATACATTGCTCGAGAAGCTATGCTTGATGAGGAGTTTTGGGTAAGATTTGAAACTTATGAAGAAGATGGATCTTTACTTATGTATTGGTATTTTGAAAATTTTGGGTATTATGGCCATAAAGAGGTAGGTTTATTTTTAGAATTTCTTTACGACGTTTTGCTTTGGGGGATCTGATTCTTTATAGACTGCGGCATGGCTGAGGGCGGAGAGTCGTTGGGAAGATCAACCCGGGGACAGGTAATCATTTTTCTTTGTTAACTACTCTGATCTAAATTACTCTCTACAGTTGCATTTAGATTCAGAATTCTTGTCTTTCCACAGTTGTATTTAGATTTAGAATTCTTGTCTTTCTTCAGGTTTCTCCAATTTAACAAGAGGAAATTTGCTGATCAGGTGAATTTTTCTTTAAACTAGATTCTGTTTTTCTTCAGACTGTCAAACATTCAAGATTTCTGCAAATATACTGCTTTTGTGCATGGGAAATGCAAACAGAGAAATTTTATCTCTTATCACAATCAGGTTTAATAAGGCAGGGTGTTAATTTTGGATGTTACAAACCTCAGCTTCTGAGATCATTTTGAGTTTAAAACAATGTTAACTTATGAACTTGAGCATGACATTAATATAATATAAAGTGATAACTGGGTGTGATATTTTTATGCATCGTGGGTCTATTTTACAAAATAATGAGATTGTGGATAGAACTTCTAGAGTTAATGTTGAATGGTTAAAATAAAGAGTGCCTCTAGAGCATCATGCACATAAGAAATGTATTAAAGATAAATTTTAGCAAATTGTAATTAGGTCACTGGTTTGTATAGAGTGTTTGTATTAAAAAAGTCATTGATAATTGCATCCACATTGTTGAGTGGAATTGCTTTTGACCTCCAAAGTGGAAGTCTAAGAAGGATGGATTGATGAATGATTATATTAAACGAGCAAATTGAGTAGCATCTATTGAAGAGGAAGTAGTAAAAAAGATTTAGGTTGTTTGAATATGCTTAACCAAGGATAGAAAGATTTTGCACCATAAGATGGGTGTTTAAACTTACTGTCACAAAATATAGAAGGAGAAAGGGGTAGATCAAAGTTAACATGATAGCAGTCATGCAAAAAGATTTGCGCAAAATAGGTTTAACACCAATGCGGCACTTAAATGGGACAAATTAAGAATGTAGGCTCATAAAAACAAGCCCAACTTGTTAGAATAATGCTATGCAACATGAAATCATTTTGCAAAAAGGAGCAGCCAATGTTTAGGTTAGTTAAATGCTTGACATGTGGCTGATATGAACTATTATCTTGCATGTAATAATATGCAAAACCAGTTTAGAAAGTAGTGGCTATTTGATTTTTTATGGATGCTTTTAGGTTCGAAATTATTAGAAATGACCTTTCTTTGTTAGATTTAAATGAGAATTTGACTCTTAATAGGACACAATGGAAAAAAAAATGATTCATGTTGTCGACCCTAGGTAGTGCGATAAAGGCTTGATGTTGTTAATGTTGTTGCTTTTAGGCATATGCACAAAAATTTGACTTTTGGTGGGGTGGGCATGAAATATAAATTGAGTGGCACGTTCAAATAAGGGAAACCTCCATATTTGAGTTTGGTTGAGGCATATGCACTAATGCACCAAAAATTGACTTATGATGAGGTGACCATGAGACATAAATTGAACGGAAACATCTATAAGTGGCTTCTGGCAATTTTAATAGGAATTGGATATTTACCATTCATCTATACCCCATTGCAGAAACCCATGTAGCCCGTGGTTAGGAGACATCAAAATCCTCGCAATTCATGCTATCCATCAAGATTCAAGCAATGCAACATTGATGATGATCCTAAGTTCCTGCTCTTTCTTTTTTAATCTTTTTCACTACTTATTATCCTTTTGGTGGCTGTTATCTATTTGCAGTGTTCTTCATTCTCTGATTATTGTGATTAATATAATTGCAATTGTTTTAATCACCCTTCTGCCACTACCAATATTCAAATTTTCAAATGATACATTATTTATGTGATGAAATTCAATTACAGGAGTTTCACGCAATAAAGAGGCGATGCACAGGGAAGTATGCTGAGGATTGCACCTGCGTTATTGCGGTATAATCAAGCAACGAGATATTATTAAGAGTTTATGTTGGTACGAGTGTAGAATATTGATACAAATGCAACTGCAATACCAGTCATTAGTATATTCCCAAAGAATCAAATGCGGGGATGCTCAACAGATAGCTTGTTTTCTGCCATGATTTCCTTGCATCTAGTTCAGGTCAAAATTTTCATTTGATTTGAGTGGAAGTTAGTATCACTCTGTGATTCAGATGGAAGATGGAGCCCTGAACTTTAAACATCCTTAAGAATCTTGCAGTCTAAGTTTTCGATTTCATTTTCGTTAACTGCTTATTTACAAATACTATTTTCTGACTGGCAATATCAGGTGAAAAAGGAAGAGTTTGGTGTAAAGCGTACAGTTTTAAGCAGCATTGTTGGAACACTTGACTTTAGTCTCAGACAACTTTTATGTGGACAAACATTCCCTGGTGTACGGGTTTAAATATGCTTTCCCTTTTACAATTTGTAATTCTTTAGTTATTGGTAGTATAACTATAGGCAATTTATGTCAGGAGCGATCAAAGGCCCCATTTTCCTGTGGTATATTCCGATCCGATTTACCTAGGTATGGCTACATTGCAAACTTATGTGTTGCCAAGTATGCACGCCGTCAAGGAATTGCGAGCAACATGCTTTTTTTAGCTGTGGATGCTGCGAGATCATCTGGTAATAATGAATCTGAGTTTTTCTGCATTTTGTATGAGGAATTATTGATAGGATATTAAAAGATTTGCCTAGTTGGCAACCTTTTTATGTGTCATTTAAAAAAATTGGGATCAGAGCAGCTAAATTAAAGGAATGCATGGTTTTGTTGGTAATGTTTGATATTTATGAATTCCTGTATGAATGTAAATGATTCAGAACATTGCTTTTATACTTTGAAATGTTCACCATATTTGCTAACCTTTTATTTCTTTCTGTAGGCGTTCATCAGGTATTTGTTAATGTCCACAAGGATAACATAACAGCTCAGAAGTTGTATGAGAGGATAGGCTTTCAGGTATAGGCTACGTCAGTTTTTGTGCATAGAGAACATAGTTACTAGTTACGAGGAAATTCACAATCCGCTAATGTTAGCTTATCTGCAGATTTTTGAGAGGGCCACCCCTCAAACAGAGGAAGAGAAGCTGTATTTGTTGTGTTACGATGTATAGAACTTTTCCTGCAACATGGGGCTGACCGCTGTAGCCATTTTGTGTTGGCTAGACAAGATAAGTCCCACTTGAGGAGTTTTACTTCGGTTTGATGACCTACTTTGGCTTCGTTTGGGACAACTTTCTTTCTATTTCTTAAAGCAGTTTTTTAGTACAAAATTAAAAGAAAGAGGCAAGCGAGTTTGCTTGGCAAAAATGGTAAGACTTTTAGTTACCATCTCTTACACGTGTAAATTGATTTATCATAGAAATGATTGTGCCTTCAATGTTAGTTTGCATACTGACCATGATTTACACATGTAAATTGATTTCTTATAGAAAAGATTCTACCATTCTTTTTGCTTATTAAAGGGGTATTAGCATTGTATATTGGAGAAGAGGATGACAAGACATTAAAAGTAAACTTAAGATAATTAGCGATCATTGCATTGATCAAGAGGGTTATGTTTTTGCAGTCAAAAATCTCCAAGTCATTTTGAGTTAATTGCATGGGATAAGTTAGAAGTTCAGATATTCGCTTTAATTGGGTTTTTTTCTAAAAAAACTTCAAACCTTGATTATTCCTGGGATGAGTGCATCCTGAGATCTTATAAAAAATGAGACAATTATGAGGTTCAACCTAGTATTGGAAAAGCTGGGCCATAGCAGACAGTACTTTGCATAATATGACTTAGCTTGTTACTGTTTATATTAGAGCTTGACCTCATATAGTACGATGTGTGATTTTGGCACATACTAAGTTGAAACTGGTGGGCCTTAATACTCGACTCTAAAGAGATCAACTTTGTTAGGGCTAATTCCCAAACAAGGTGTGGCTACTAGCAGTGGGTAGGCATTCTTTCTGGAGATAAGGTGGGTAAGAATGACTTTAATCCCACATCAAATGTTGAGAATGGAATATTAGTTTTTTTTTTTTAAAGGAAAATGATGAGTTTTATGGGAGATGACATGGAGCAACAAGTTGCATTGGCCTTATAAACAAGATATGCATCGACATTGTTGGTGATGAAATTAGTGGGCATCGGTTTTATCGAGCGATGAAGGTCGGAAGATTTTAGTTAGGTGATGATTTTTAGGAGATTATAGTCGGGCTAAAATAGCTAGGCGACGATGGTCAAAGAAGATTACTTGACAATAATTGTTTGATGAACTTAGTTGGGTTATGATAATCAGGCGATAGTTTCTAATAGACTATAGTCGGATCTCAATTATTGGGTGGAGGTTGTTAGAGACCATAGTCAGGTCATAATAATCACACGATGGTGGTTGGGCTACACGATTGATGGCTGATGGCATATAGGCCAAGATACTCGGGTGACGCTGGTTCGAACCGATGTTGGTCTTTGGTCTTTGCAGAATTTACACAAGTATTTCATGATGAAAGGAGTGGGTCTTTTAGTCCGAAATGAACATTTGGGTATATTTTTCAAGAGAGGGAAAAAAAAAAAAACTTAGAAGGCTAATTAATGACTGCCGCTAGGAATCCTCTCAAGAGAAAATGGTTGGCGAGTAATCAACCCATCAAGTCCTCTCTTTTACTTATGATGCTAGTGCTCATGCTTTAGCTAAGGCTCCTTAAGTCGTTCATCCTTAGGATGGTGGTGCATCGACCTCGTCGGCGGCTTGTAAACAAGAAAGACAACAAAAAAATGAATCGACTTTGGCTGTACAACCCCTTGTACAGATTCTTATTTAGAGCATCTCCGACCAAACTCTAAATGCATGGATGACATCGCTCGCATGCTTCAGTCGAACGGCAAAATTTCCGGTATTTGGTTGCGTGGCGTCGCACTGTTCACATGCATTATTTTTCTGTCTTTGCCGGATTTGCCGAAGAAACGCGCGAAAGAGGAGAAAGATGGTTATCTTCTACGAAGGGCGCAAAATAGAATCCGATTGGAGATGAATCATGCCATTTTTTAGTTTCATTGCATTTTGGAGTGAAAAATGAGATTTTCCATTGGAGATGCCCGTATTTACCAAAGATATTGACTCTTTAATCTGCCGATATTGTAGCAATTTAGTGTGAATAGTAATAAGTCAACTTTATGCTTGGAATTTCAGAGTGGCATATTAAGGCTTCGTTTTGGATGGTTGCTTCTTAAAGTAGCTTTTTAGTATAAAAATTTTAATTTTTGTACTAAAAAGCTGCTTTAAAAAGCAATAAGAAAGTCGTCACAAACGAAGTCTAAGTTAAACGCACAATCTCTTTGAAGTTATTTATAAGTGGCCGATCAAAGATGGCGATATAGGAGGTCAGGGCGTTGATTAGGTTGAAGTTGGCTGTGGCAGTGTATAAGGACCCTCCTTCGAGGCAAATTATTACGTCTGGTGTCCGGATTCGTCCAGACACCAATTCAGACGCACCATGTCACCAAAATATATTGTGACCTAGTGTATTCGGGTGACGTGGCGCGTCTGGATTGGGTGTCCGGACGTCTGGTGACTGGACATAATAATTCGCCCTCCTTCGGGTCGGGTGGCCCAAATTTAAAAATATTATCTACAGTTTGACCAATACTTCAAAAGAGTGAGCACTTATCACTGCATAGTGAAAATGCAGTGGAAATCAGATGAACTTGTTTAAATTAATTGGAAAAAGTAGCATCAATCATCTAATTGTCTTTGAAATGGCGACCTGTTAATATTTTATGAACTTGTTTAATTTCTGTCTGCAATCATTTGATTGGGCCTCATTTAATGGCTGTGATGTAATGCAATGTAGGAGATTTGGCTTAAATCACTGAGATGGGCATAATTTTTGTACTAAAAAGTTAAGAAAGCCATTCCAAATGAAGCATAATTTATTTAATATATTAAATTTAAAATATTATATGGTTTGGAGAAGGGATTTATGTGCATAATCTTATGCTTCATCTGGAACGGTTTTCTTCCTGTTTTTTAAAGCAGTTTTTAATTAAAAAAAATTAAAAATTTTTAACTAAAAAGTCGCTTTAAGAAGTAATAAGAAAGCCGTTCCAAACGAAATCTTAATCTTGCATTTGGAAAGATTTTAATTAGTAAAAATAAGTGGATTCAATATAACATTAATATAAATAATAAAATAGTTATGATTTAAATTGATAGAAGGCTTGCTTTTTAGCATGTTAATAGTAATAAAATCAAAATTTTCTGCCATTATATGTGGTCGGTTATATGAATTTTCTTTCTCAATCTTGTTTTATTAAGATGCGAGAACTCAAGTGTTGGAAAAAAAAAGTTGAAGGTTTTGTTAGATAATCTTCAATTAGCGTAAAATTTGTCGAACAATCATGCTAAAATTCGTGCTCTTTAGCATGTATTAGAGATAAAATAATAAGTTCTTATAAAATTACAAGATAAGCAGCATGATTAGGCAAAATAGTAAAGAATTAAAAACAAATTAATTAAATGTAAACCCAAATTTTTTTTACCATAAAAAAACTTAAAAGTGCAACTGTTATCAAGCTGGAACAGTTACAGAATTAAATTCATTAAATTGATATCAATATTAAACAAACATACAGCTTTATCTCTTCAAAGTACGAATAATATCATCTAAGCCTAAACTTTATTAAACGAAATTTCTTATTTTTTTCCTCAGAAAAAGACCTAATAATTATCTATGCATTCAATTAATACATATTAAAATGAAATATAAGACGAATTCTCCTAATTATTTAGAAGAAAAAAAAAAAGAGATCGTTTGAAGACCAGAAGGCCGGCTACAATGGCGATGGTTTAAATTAAGCTGCCGTCCTGCTAAAAAAAAACTAAGCCGCTCACATAGTTTATGCTCCCACCATTATCTAAACTTGCTCTTATTAAACTCGCTAATTAGAATGATAATGACCGCAAAAAGGGATTAATATTGCTTTACATCGCTTGATTAGACTAGTAATATTTTTTTTTGTTTATGAAATTAAATTATTTTTTTAGAAAAAAACATGAAAATTTTAATTAATATTATTAAAACTCGCTAATTAGAATTAAAACTCGCTGATTAGAATGATAATGACCCCAAAAAGGGATTAATATAGCTTTACATCGCTTGATTAGACTAGCAATATTTTTTTATTTTGTTTATGAAATTAAATTATTTTTTTAGAAAAAAACATGAAAATTTTAATTAATATTAGCTAATAAAATTTTCATGCACTGTCATGAAATCTTGCCCTGTTATAAAAATTAAATATTTTCTAGAGCTTTTACGTTTCTAGGAAAAATAAAATAAAATAAAATATGACCTTATTTAGAAATTTTATGAGGATTATTTATTCCTTGTGTAAAATATTCCTTTTAATTATTTGTAATAAATAAATGAGATCGTAAGAATATATTAACCAAAAAAATGTTGCCAATTACGACGAACAAAACTACAAATTTATGGTGAAAATTTGGAGCGTTTATTGACTAATAAATGACGAAAGTTTATTGAAAATTGTTAATTAGTGTGCAAATTTCATTTTTTGCTTGTTTAAGTCTTGTCATAGGAAATTAATTATTCTTACTCTTCCAACTTTATTTCTTTCTTACCATTAAATTATAATTATAGTAAAAAAGAAAAAAAAACTTTATTTCTTTCACAAAACAATCCTCCCATCCTCTAGAAAAATAATTAAGTGCGGAGTGCGCACCGTTCGCATAAGTATTAGGTACCCAGCAGTACCCAACGGTACCAAGTGCGGGCACCGCTAGGTACCCAATACTTGCGCGGACGGTTCTCCCCGTCCGCACTCCGCACCTAATAATATCTCCATTCTTTAAGAGGGATGCAATCTTTTTCAGAAAAAAAAAAAAAACTTAAGAATCTTTTGGACGAATTTTTATTGTTTATTAAAGTAAATTTTTAATTAAAAAAATAAATTTTATGCTAAAAATTTAATTTATGAAGCAGCCGTCCTAAATAAAATCTTAATCTTCTTTCTTCATTTTTTGCTCATCTTGTATTTTTAGAGTGTTAATTGTTGATGTAAATAAATAATAATAAAAAAGTGAGCCTCTCTCTAAATTTCATCACCTTAATATTCTACAATAAATTATATTTAATATTTCTTATTGTATTCAATACTAAAGTGATTCAACTATAAAATAAGCTTTTGGTCTTCAAGATGACCCATATGGTTTGACGAAGACCACCATTATTTAAAGGCAAGTTTTTTAAATGGTATTATTTTTAAAACTATTTGATAAAAAAAGGGAGAAAAACTTAAAATTTAAAGGTTGAAACTTCTTTCTTTGAAGCTTTTTGATGAGAGATATTAATGATTTGAAATTTTAGAGATATTGGTAATATCTATGTAGAATAAGAAATATAAAATATAATTTCTATTTAGAGTATTAAGGTGAAATTTTAAAAGTTAATTTTCAAAAAATGGGAGAAAAAAATTAAAATTTAAAGGTTGTGGACGAAGACTTGCATGCCATATGGACATATCACCATTCGATTTTTTTTTTTTTTGAAGTTTTGAAATTTAATGGATCATACGGTTTTATTTATGATAATTTTTTATTACTTTCTAAAATAATATTTTAATATAACATATTTTGGATTAAAAATTATTGTATTAAAAAAACTATTTAAAAAACTAATAAAAAAAATTGCTCCAAACAAAACCTAAATTAAGTTTTTAGTACTTTTCTTTGAAGTTCTATAGTGAGAGTAACTAATGATTTTTAAATTTTGGAGATATTGGTAATTATCATCACCATTTTTATTATTTTTATTTCAATCATTATGAATTTATTTTGAAGTAATATTGCATATACAAATTTTCTTTTATATTAATCTTAAAAAAATTTAATAATTTAAAATTATTTTTATATAATATAGATCAAGATATATTTATAAATTTTTTTATTTTGCATAGTTCACAATGTTTATCTTAAGTTTTAGTTTATGACAGCTTTTGGTCATTATTTTTTTGCTTCTTTCAATAAATATTTTGGACTAGAAAGCTACTTTAAAAAGCAGTACGAAAACTATCCCAAGCAAAACCTTAGAATTTATTTGGGATGGCTACATCTTTTTATAAAATTGGTTGTTTGAAATCAAAACAAGGTAAATGAGAAACAATATGTTGTAACTCATATAAGAAAATTATGCATCAATGTTTGCTATATGTGTTAGTTAATCATATTAATTTATCAACAAGTTTATCCTTATCATTGAGTCAGTTTCAGTCAATCTTATCATTCAGTCTTTCATATTCATCTACCAGTAACATCATCAATACAATATCAATAAAGAAATTATTGATTCAGTAACTGTATCAATACAATATTAGTAATAGTAATCAATAATGATATTAATAAAATATCAATAATAATAAGGGATTTTTACATGCATAACACTTCAAACTCTTATATTTACTTATCTAAAACCCAAAATATATTATTTACACACCTACCACTCAAATACATCCAATTTCATCAAAATTACCACTTCGTTACTCCGACCCATCGCGAGAGAAGGTTTGTTCTTCCTCTTCTACATTTCTTCGGGGGCAGTGAGACTTTTTCTGTTGGAAGGAGCTCCTGATCTCTGCCATGACTTTTGCTGCTGATGATTTTCAGGTTGGCCAACTTCATCCTCCACGTCTTTTATGTTATCAGTCATCGACGTTCCTTCAGTTGAATCAATTGAATTCATCTCCCATATGGATGACCACGATTTCCCTTCGAAGCTATTGCTCCCAACTGATTCCCGGGGCTCCACCTCATGTCCCTCTCTAGAAAACCCAAAGAGTTTCGACCCACCTCATCTCCCTCACTTGAAAACCCACCATTGTTGCAAGATTGGTATGCTTCATAGCTCCTGCGTTCAGAACAAGAGGGATTGAGATCGGCGGCGACATCGAGGATGGAGCATGCCTTGGAGATCAAGGCTATGAGGGAGAAGGCTGTGTGATGCTGATGCTATTTGTACTGGATGTCTTCAAGCAATAAGGAAGCATAAGATGTTTGATTGAATTGTGGGATATTCTTGATGATCTGGTTCTTGTTAGTATTCTTTGGTTGTGGCTTTCTATTTAATTTTCAGTATATGGATATTTGTCTTCCTTTGCTATTTCCTGCTTCTTCTTTGCGACGGTCGATTGAGCAACTCTAACAGGCGGGACATTTGCATCGGCTTTAGTTTGATGGGAAGGAGAGAAGGGGAGGTGCTATGTTTTTCTCAAAATGGAAATTGTATTTGGAGAAGACGCAACCCTAGAGAGCTGCTCGAAAATATTTCCTAGGTGTGAAACGCTGTTTTCGTGATTTGATTTTGACGAGAACATACAGTGTTATATTTGATGAGGATTAGATCATTATTGTAGTAAAAGTGTAAAAACTAAAGTTTAGGAGTGAGATAAGTAAATAGAGATGTGTTGAGTGTTCGGTATGTAAAAATCCCTAATAATAATTAGTAACGGTATCAGTGCAATATCAATAACATTAATCAATAATAGTATCAATACATTATCAATAACAGTAATTAGTAATGATATTAGTACAATATCAGTAAAAATAACCAGTAATGATATCAGTATTGTATCGATAACAATAATCAGTAATGATATTTAATAACAATAATCAATAATGATATCAATACAATATTAGTAACAATAATCAGTAACAATATTAATGCATGATCAATAACAATAATCCATAACATATCAAATTATCAATACAATATCAATAACAATAATCAATAATGATATCAGTATTTTTGGTATCTAGTATTTAAATGAAGGTATCTTATATCTTTCTCAGGCACTTATGACTCCTATATCAGTCACCCCTTATGACTCCTAATCAGTGAGCTCCTTATGTTTCTAAATCAGTAAATCATGTGAATCAATCACTCTGACTTCTTATGACTCTTAGTTAGTCTTCAACTCCTAATGACTCTCATTAGTGAATCAATACATCAATTTATATCAGATCAATATCAGTACATTACATCCTTTCAATACATATATTTCACATTTCAATAATTTCAGTCCAAATAACATTTTTGTATCATCATATCAAATCATAATACATCACTTTTTAACTCATTTTCAGTATCCATTTTCATACCCGTTTTATATAAAAATTCTTATACATATATTTAACGAGTAAAAATGCAATAAAATCATATCAATTTTTTGAGAAAGATAAATTCTAAAAGATATCAAAAGCTACACGATAAAAACTTATGAATAAGCAAATAATGCATTTTTAGCAAATTTAGGAGATAAAATCCTCTTCTCTTTATCTCTCCCCCTTACTTCCTTGCCAAGCTAAGTGGAAATGAGCATGGGGAAGAGGGAATTAATGATAGGGAGGGATATTTAGATTAAAAATATATAAAAATGTTGTTAGTGGCCTAAAGTCGAAACACCACGACTCAGCACGCAACGCTGTTTGTTAAATCCAGAATTATTGTAGAACAAACACTCCAATGCTGCAAGCCTGCAACAACAATTTTTTGGCTCTGCAACTCTCCAATTCAAATAAAAATTTAAATATTTCTTTTAAAATACTTTTAAATTTTTAGGTTGTTACGAAAGTTGTTGTAGAGAAAGTAACTTTTTTGGAAGCAGTTGTAAAAAGCAAAATTCTAGCATATTTTTTTTTGAAATGAGTGAAAAAATAATAATCAAACAAAAATTATGATTGTACTTAATTTGTAAAATAAAACAACAAGAAAGTTATCCCAAATGAAGCCTTGGTTGGCTAATTTTTTTTATTGGGAAAAAACACAATGAAAAACTATAAAAAAAGAATCTTGAAAGTTCTTGGTGATCAGATAATTGATATTATTTGATAGACTATTTACTAAACATGAAATGCTCTTCTTGCATTTGGAAGCCTTTTTAAAATAATATACACATGCTTTTCTATTTTCTGATTTCTAGTCTTCCCTTATCAAATGTGTAAGATCAAATAAATAAGTAAATGATCTCTTAAAATAATACATATACTTTAGAGCTCTTTTAACTTCAACCACACATGTTTTTACTACATAATAATAATAATAATAATAATAATAATAATAATAATAATAATAATATTATTATTATTATTATTATTATTATTATTATTATTAATTACACTTTTGAATGAAGTCCACATCTTGACCTTCTTTTTTTTAATAGCTCAAGCACATAGCTGGAGATTTTCAGAAATTAGTATAACTATGCATCATCCATCATCACATCATCATCATCATCATCATCATCATTGTTGCGTCATGGAGTATTCGCGGCGGTAGAAAAAATATAAAACTTAACGTCTTAGCATTGCACAAAGATCCAACATGCAATCAGATAAGAGAGAGCATGTAGTATTCATAAGAGATACCAGAGTTTTTACATGTAAACTCTTAAAAAAGGGGAAAAATAATAAGGCATGGCCCAATTTGATAGAATCCACTAGTATTTCAGTTGATTACAAATGAGGCCCTTCCTCGAGAGAAGGCCTTGGCTTGATGTCACAAATGTACATTATATAGAGCATTATATAGTGGGAGTTACAATAATCAACATAGCATGTATGTTTGGTTGGCAAAATCATAGTCGATAGGATAGAGGTCGGGAAGATCATAGTAGGTAGGAGACCAAGGTCAGAAAGGTTGTTGTCTGGCAATTGAGATCGGAAGGTCCGTAGTAGGCAACAGAGGTCAGAATGACCGTAATTGGTAGGAGGCCGGAGTCAGAAAGACTACTGCCTAATGATGTAGGTCGGAATGACCATAGTAGGTGAAGGAGCTCGGAATGATCGTAGTTGGTAGTAGATCAGGGTCTGAAAGACCGTTGTCTGGTGATGTAGGTTAGAAGGATTATAGTAGGCAACTGTTGACCTTATTTTTGTTTAAACCCTTAGGTCAAAGGAGGTTATTTGGTCAAACTGACCAAGCTAGGCCCCAAGACCATCTCCAATGTGTTCATTGGGTCAAACCCAGTCTATGGAGCCCAAACCCAAGCCCTGGGTCAACCTGGGTAGACCCAAATTGACCCAAATGCTTTCTTTTGATTTCAAATCCAATCCAGAACTGCTCAAGCTCAATTCTCCCCTCCACTGGACTCAGTGGGTCAGACCCAACTCATTCGGCCCAAACTTGTACCCTGGGTCAGCCTGGTTGAGCCTAATTTCAATCCTAATCATTTCAAACCAATCTTAGACTCAAATATCACCTCCCTTGGACTCAATTGATTAAGTTGACCAAGTTAACCTTTGACTTGGTCAACTCAAGTCCCATTGGGTCAATTTGACCCATTTAAGTCAATTAGAGCCCATTTAATGCCTTAAACCCTTTCCAAGTGCTCCCTTGGTTCATATCCCAAGCTAATCAACCCCATTTCCCTCCTAATCGATCAAAGAATTGATCTTGGCCTTTGGTTGTAACCCTAAGGCTATAAATAGGAGAAAATTTATGGTTTGTTTTGGATCTTTTGCTTATATCTTTTTCCCTAGGTGTTCCCAAGCTGAGAAATTTGGTTTGTGAGCTCCTACCATCTCCTTTCACACTTCCCAACTCAAATCCATATGTGAAAGCTCACCGACGACGATCCTTCGGCAAACCTAAGGTCGAACTCTTCTTAGAAAAATCCACGTTTATCTAAGGCATTTGAGACCGCAATTTCTTCTACAACTAGGAGCGTGAAAATTTTACAAATGCAAGAAGCCCTTTTACAGATTAATCTGCCCATAAATTGAGGTGAAATTGCTAACTCTAGTCTAGGACACTTAGGGTTAATTAGCTTTTTGTAAAGCACGTTTTAGGCCAAACAAAGTATACCCCATGAATGCTCTTCATGTCTAGTATATAGGTTTAAAATTTTTAATTGAATTCCATACACCTAATCAAGAGAATGAAGCAGAAAACATTTTAGGGTGTTGGTTTACGCCCTATTTTAGGTACACTGGATCTGGACCATTGATCTCATTATCAACGGTTGAGGCCGCGTCATTCTACAATCTCGTTCAACTGTGGGGTTTGATCCCGTTGTTCCGCACGCGGTCCGCCGTGATCTTAGTCATTAACCCTAAACTACGAATGATTCGATGGTTGAGAGATCATCCTTACATGGTTAAGTGGCGTGGAACCATTGACGTGTCGCCGCTAATCATTGCAATGATTGCATGACGGCGTAATCATTGCTAATGATTGGAAACCGCATCCGCAGTTTCGAATGGCCCAGTCAGGTTCTGCCACTTATCTTATCGCCACAGCCGCCGCCGTCAATTTGGTTATAATTAATTAAATTAGTTTTAAAATATATTTTAAATCAGAAAAACTTTGAAAAATTAGTAAAAAATATTTTGAAACAAAAAAATTGCTATTTTATTTCAAAAAATCCATAAAATTATTTACATTATTTTAAAAATAAAATTATTTTAAAATATTTAATATATCTTAAATTATTTTAAGTTATTTAATTCATAACTATCTAATTAATATTAATTAATATAATTAATTAAATATTGTTATAAAATTAAAAATAATTATTTTAGAAATACCTTAAATAATTAAAGTGAATATTTAGAATATTTATTTTTTAAATTTTGAATTAATTTCAATATATTTACTCAATCATTCTAAATACTTATTAGTTTCTTTAATTATTTTTAAATATTTAATTAATATTTAATTTAAATATTTTAAAAATTCAAAATAAATATAAAAATATCTCAATTAATTAGAGGATTTCATTTTGAATATTTTAATTAATAATTAATATTTATTTAAGATATTTTCTTTCAAATATCTTAAATAATTTTAATTATTTGGATATTTGAAAAATTTAAATAATATTTAGTTAAATATTAATTTAAATGCTATTCAAATTTTAAATAATATTAGTTTAAATACTTCCAAATTTCATAGACATTAATAATTAATTTAATAATTATTTTTAAATATTAATTATTTTAAATTATTTAAAAATCCTTTGTTAAATACTTTAAACATAAAAAATTCATAATTCTTTCATTTTAAATCGGATTTTTGTTTATAATAATTTGTATTTTAAAAAAAATATTTTCATTTAAAAATATTTTTAGTTATCAAAACCTACTTTTTCTATGTTATTTTCCTGTTGTTTAGTTACTTGATTATTTAAAGGTTATTTAAATAATTGATATACTAATTATTTTCAAATTAAAATTTATTTTCAAATTATTTTTAAGCCTCCTTATGTAGCGAGTGGATCTCCCATCTATTTATGTACTTATTTAAATTGAATTACATTTAATTACATTATTTTCTAAAATTTGTATATTTATGGGTATTTTAAATATTTTTAAAATTACCTATATAATTAAATTTCCTAATTTTAGGAGATCCGCTTCATGAAATTCTAAACTTGGATCATACTTATGAATAACATTCATGGGGAGGTGGATTAGTGAATGATTGGGTTTCAAGTGTCAGGTGGTGATCCGACAGAACTCAGGGCGTCAGGTGGTGGTCCGGTAGAAGTCTGGGAGTTATGTGGTGATTTGGCAGAACTCCGGGTGTTAGGTAGAGGTATGGCAGAAGTTCGGGCCATAAGTGGTGGTCCAGTGGAGCTTAGAGCCTCATGTGGTGGTCTGGTAGAAGTCCGGGCCTCAGGTACTGGTGGTCCAGCAGAACTATAGGCTTCATGTGGTGGTCCGACAGAAGTCTCGGGTGGTGATCCGGTAGAGCTACGGGCATCATGTGGTGGTCCAATAGAAGCTCTCACTTTATGCGGTGGTCCGGTTGAGCTCAGGGTCTCAAGTGGTGGTCCGACTGAAGTTCGGGCTTTAGGTAGTGGCCCGATAGAACTCCGGGCATCAGGTGGTGGTCTGGTAGAACTCTAGGCCTCAAGTGGTGGTCCAGTGGAGCTTAGGGCCTCATGTGGTGGTCTGGTGGAGTTCAGGACCTTAAGTGGTGGTCTGGTGAAGCTCAGGGCCTCATGTGGTAGTCTGACAAAAGTTCAGACCTCAGGTGGTGGTCCAGCAGAACTCCGGGCATCATGTGGTGGTCTGGTAAAAGCATGGGCCTCATATGGTGGTCTGACATAACTTCGGGCATCATGCGGCGGTCCGATAGAAGTCTGTGCCTTATGTGGTGGTTCGACGGAGCTCAAGGCCTCAAGTAGTTGTCTAGCCGAACTCAGGGCCTCAAGTGGTGGTTCAACAGAGCTTAGGGCCTCAAGTGGTGGTTTGGTGGAACTCCAGGAGGTGGTCGAGGAGGAGCGAGGAGGCAAGAGCAATCTCCGATCTCTCTCTTGCTTAGAGACCCCCTTTCAAGAGGGAGGAGGGGGTCTATTTATAGATTTCCTTGAGTGTCATGGCCCGTAAAATAGGTGGGAGATCATGGGCATATGGGGAGTGGCTTGGATGGACGGTCGATGTTGAATCCCTTGATTGTGGACAATTTGATGAACATTTGTATGTCTTAGTGATGTCAGAATTCAGTGATCTTGGGCTCGTTGGATTCGTCTCGTCGAGCCGTTCGATTTGACTATAAGCAAGTCATGTTTGGAAACCGTTTGGTAATCCAAATTGTGGTTCGAACCCCCCAACAGCGCTTCAGACCCTTGATTTGGACCCATTTGGGCTCATATTGAGTCAAATTTGGTGTCGTTGGGTTCGTATTTCCGAGACGTTCAGTTCAACTATAATTTTGTTGAAATTAGAGTTCATATGGTCCTAATTTAATTTTGAAAGTTTCCAACTTTATTTTGCCTCGAGATTTGTCCGATCAAGATAATTTTTTTAGGATGCATCAATCATTATCATCATCAATACATGGCCCTAACCTACTCTGTAAAAATAATTAGAAGCCCCTGACAACATTAACCATCAATTAAAGCCAATAATAAGACCTATAATTTAATTAGCTCCAATTAAATATATAAAACTATCTCAGCAGTTTTCATAAATTATAAGCATATATGCAGCTTAAAAATGGTAATTTAAACCTAAACTAACTGCATAGAACTTTATAATTTAGCTCATTTAAAACTCATATTTGTTAAAAAAATTAAAATTGTAAAAAGAAATTGAAAATTTATATTAGTTGTGAGCACAAGTGATCCAAATATCATTATTTACATAAAAAATAATTATGACTCTCCTCTTTTTGAAGTCCCTATAACTTTTTCTTTTATATGTACTATTTTATTTCATACTATTTATATATCTAAGATCCAAAATTTTAATATTACATTCATATCATTTATATAAAATTTTAATATCAAGTATATCGCTCATATATTTCATTCTTACCACCCATACCATCCTATAAATTTTAATATTTCTTTCCATGCACTCATATTTGCTTTATAGGTGATAAGCATGAAATATTAAAATTTTAATAATTAGATAAGTAAATAGCATTAAATAAAGTGGTATGTACGTAAATCCCCCAAAATATCTCTATTATTTCTATCAATATGCTTCCATAATCGATAAATTATATTTGATACTCTAATAGAGATCAAATTTATAAATTCAACCTATTTATTTATTTATTTTAGAGAAGAGAACATAGAAATATAATTTATTGATTTTAGTGGATTATTATGATTAAGCAAGATAATAAAATGGCTCAATCATCATTCATATATGTCTCTATTGGGAGTTATCGTAAATCTCCTTCCTCTTTCTAAATTAAGGGATGATCATATTTTAATTAAAAAAAGTTATGAATGTCATGTGGAGACATTGACCTCTTCCTATTTCAACGGGTTTTGACTTTGTTACATTAAAAAAAATAAAACTTTAACATATTATAGCCAGCAATTTTGAAAAACTCCTCTATATTTATATGAAGGATAAATAAATAAATAAAATTTAGGAATGTCCTTAACTGCAAGAGATCACTAAGTTAAAATATCATAAAAATTCTCATAAAGGGGGAGAGAGGGTGGTTTAATAAATATGGAGTTTGTCATATATTTATACACAAAAATAAATTACTATTGCATATTATAATTAAAATTTTATCATGATAAATTTAAAATTTAAAATTTAAAATTTTATAATTTATTGCAAGATTAATGTATGTAATAAAAGTTTTAAAAAAAATTTCTACTATGACTATTGTTGTGTCATGGAATATTCGTGGCGGTAGAGAAATATATAATTTAACGTCTTAGCATTGCACAAAGATCCAGCATACAATCAAATAAGAGAGAGGGTGTAGCATTCGTAAGAGACACCAGAGTTTTTACGTGGAAACCCTTGAAAATGATGAAAAACCACGGGGTCTGGCCCAGTTTGAATGATTCCACTAGTATTTGCAGTTGATTACAAATGAGGCCCTTCCTTAGGGGAAGGCCTTGGCTTCATGTCACAATTGTACATCATATAGAGCGCATTACATGGTGGGAGTTACAATAATAGACATGTTTGTTTGGTTAGAAGGATCATAGTCAGCACGAGACAGGGGTCCGAAAGACTGTAGTTGGCAAGAGATCGGGGGCAAAAAGACCGTTGTCTGGTGATGGAGGTCGGAAGGACCATTGTAGGTGAAAGAGATTAGAAGGATCATAGTCGGCAGGAGACCTTTGTCATAAAGCATTGTCTGTTGATGGAGATCAGAATGACCATAGTAGGCGACAGAGGTCAGAAGGACCATAGTCGGCAGGAGACCAGAGTTAGAAAGGCCGTTGTCTGATGATGGAGGTCGGAAAGACCATAGTAGGTGATGGAGGTCGAAAACGACCATAGTAGGTGACGGAGGTCAGAAGGACCATAATCGGTAGGAGATAGAGGTCCGAAAGATCATAATTGGTAGGAGACCGGGGTCAAAAAGACCGTTGTAGAAGGGTGGTACTTCGGGAGAACTCTTGGCGTCAAGTGGTGGCCCTGCAGAAGTCTGAGCCTCAGATTATGGTTCGGTAAAATTTTAGGTCTCAGGTGGCGGTCCGGCAGAAGTTCGGGACTCAAGTGGTGGTCCAGTAGAACTCTGGGCGTCAGGTGATCTCCTGATAGAGCTCGGGGCCTCAAGTGGTGGTCCGGCAGAAGTTCAGGCCTCAGGTGGTGGCCTGATGGAGTACAGGGCCTCAAGTGGTGGTCCGGCAGAAGTCCGAGCATCATGCGGTGGTCCGGCGGAGCAACGATGTCAGGCGGTGGTCCGGAGAAGGTGAGGGCTTCAAGTGGTGGTCCGGTAGAGCTTAGGGCCTCAGGTGGTGGTCCGGCGGAGCAACGATGTCAGGAAGTGGTCCGGTGGAGGTGAGGGCCTAAAATGGTGGTCCGGCGAATGCAAGGGCCTCAGGTGGTGGTTTGGCGGAGCAACGATGTCAGGCGGTGGTCCGGTGGAGGTGAGGGCCTCAAGTGGTGGTTTGGCGGAGCTTAAGGCCTCAGGTGGCGGTCCGACGGAGCTTAGGGCCTCAGGTGGTGGTCCGAAGGAGCAACGATGTCAGGCGGTGGTTCGGTGGAGGTGAGGGCCTCACGTGGTGGTCTGTCAGAAGTCCAAGCCTCAAGTGGTGGTCCGACAGAGCTCAAAAACTCAAGTGGTGGTCCGGCGGAGCAACGATGTCAGGCGGTGGTCCGGCGGAGGTGAGGGCCTCAAGTGGTGGTCATGCGGAGCTCATGGCATTAGGTGGTGGTCCGACGGAGCAACGATGTCAAACAGTGGTCCGAAGGAGGTGAGGGCCTCAAGCGGTGGTCTGGCTAAGGCGAGGGCCTCATGTGGTGGTCCGGCGAACTCAGACTGTGGTCGATGAGGAGCTTCTTTCTTCTCTTCCTTCTCGATCTTCTTCATTGTTTTCTCTTCTCTTCTTGCTTACATCCCTTTTCAAGAGAAATGAGGGGTCTATTTATAGATTTATGGAGTGGCTTGGCCCGTAAATAGGTGAGAAATCAAGGGTAAATTGGGAGTGGTTGAATGGGCGGCTGATATTGAATTTAGTGATCTTGGGCTCGTTGGATTCGTCTTGTCGAGCCGTTTGATTCGATTATAAGCTCGTTATGTTTGGAACCGTTTGTCAATCTAAATTGTGGTTCAAACCTTCTAATAGTGCTTCTAACCCTTGATTTGGACTCGTTTCGATTCGGATTAGTTGAATTTGGTGTTGTTGAGTTTGTATTCTTGAGACGCTCAGTTTGACCCCGTTGTTCCCTAAAAACATTTTAGGGTGTTGGTTTACGCCCTATTTTAGGTACACGGGATCTGGACCATTGATCCCATCATCAACGGTTGAGGCCGCGTCATTCTACAATCTTGTTCAACCGTGGGGTTTGATCCCGTTGTTCCGCACGCGGTCCGCCACGATCTTAGTCATTAACCCTAACTACGAATGATCCGATGGTTGAGAGATCGTCCTACATGGTTAAGTGGCGTGGAACCATTGACGTGTCGCCGCTAATCATTGCAATGATTGCACGACGGCGTAATCATTGCTAATGATTGGAAATCGCGTCCGCAGTTTCGAATGGCCCAGTAAGGTTCTGCCACTTATCTTATCGTCACAGCCACCGCCGTCAATTTTGTTTTAATTAATTTAATTAGTTTTTAAATGTATTTTAAATCAGAAAAACTTTGAAAAATTAGTTAAAAATATTTTGAAACAAAAAAATTGCATATTTTATATCAAAAACTCCATAAAATTATTTACATTATTTTAAAAATAAAATTATTTTAAAATATTTAATATATCTTAAATTATTTTAAGTTATTTAATTCATAACTATCTAATTAATATTAATTAATATAATTAATTAAATATTGTTATAAATTTTTTTAAAAAATAATTTTAGAAATACCTTAAATAATTAAAGTGAATATTTAGAATATTTATTTTTGAAATTTTGAATTAATTTCAATATATTTACTCAATCATTCTAAATACTTTATTAGTTTCTTTAATTATTTTCAAATATTTAATTAATATTTAATTTAAATATTAAATTAAAATATTTTAAAAATTCAAAATAAATATTAAAATATCTCAATTAATTAGAGGATATCATTTTAAATATTTTAATTAATAATTAATATTTATTTAAGATATATTTCTTTCAAATATCTTAAATAATTTTAATTATTTGGATATTTGAAAAATTTAAATAATATTTAGTTAAATATTAATTTAAATGCTATTCAAATTTTAAATAATATTAGTTTAAATACTTCCAAATTTCATAGACATTAATAATTAATTTAATTTAATTTAATAATTATTTTTAAATATTAATTATTTTAAATTATTTAAAAATCCTTTGTTAAATACTTTAAACATTAAAAATTCATAATTATTTCATTTTAAATCGGATTTTTGTTTATAATAATTTGTATTTTAAAAGAATTATTTTCATTAAAAATATTTTTAGTTATCAAAACCTACTTTTTCTATGTTATTTTCCTGTTGTTTAGTTACTTGATTATTTAAAGGTTATTTAAATAATTGATATACTAATTGTTTTCAAATTATTTTTTAAGCCTCCTTATGTAGCCGTGGATCTCCCATCTATTTATGTACTTATTTAAATTGAATTACATTTAATTACATTATTTTCCAAAATTTGTATATTTATGGCTATTTTAAATATTTTAAAATTACCTATATAATTAAATTTCCTAATTTTAGGAGATCCGCTTCATGAAATTCTAAACTTGGATCATACTTATGAATAACATTCATGGGGAGGTGGATTAGTGAATGATTGGGTTTCAGGTGTCAGGTGGTGATCCGACAGAACTCAGGGCGTCAGGTGGTGGTCCGGTAGAAGTCTGGGAGTTATGTGGTGGTTTGGCAGAACTTCGGGTGTTAGGTAGTGGTCTGGCAGAAGTTCGGGCCATAAGTGGTGGTCAAGTGGAGCTTAGAGCCTCATGTGGTGGTCTGGTAGAAGTCCGAAGTTTCCCGACACGAATGACCCGAAGTTGACCTAAAATTGCTAGTTTTCAGGTCAATCTTTGATTTTCGGGTCAAAATCGGGTCAAAAATGGGCCAATCTCGGGTTTTCAGGTCAAATAGGAGTTTTCATGTCAATTTCGGGTTGCTGGGTCAACCCGAACCCGACCCGATTTTTAAAACGGGTTGATTTGTTGAACCTGAACCCGACCCGTTTCGGGTTCAGGTCGTGCTTCGAGTCATGTCAAAAATTGACACCCCTAGGTGGCGGGCGGAAGTGGTGGCTAGCGAAAGTTAAAGTTTTTGAAAATACTCAAAATATCAAAAAATTGTTTCAAGTATTTAAAAAAATAATTTAGTTTATTTAGAAGATATATAAAATATATTAAATAAAATTATTTTTAAATTATAATAAAAAATAAAATAAAAGACAAAACATATATAATGTTTATTATATTAGATACATAAATACATAATCTTATTTTTGTTTTTGCGGTATTTATGTAAATTCCGATTTTGTTAAACACCAGACTGAAAAGCCAAACCACCTAAAACTCTTAGTGACAAGTAGCCTCTAACGACAAGAAGACCACTCCAACTTTAGAGTGATCAGTATTCAGTATTCACTCGTAATACAATTTTTTTTAAAAGAAAAAATTATAAAAAATATTTTTGCGGAAATAAACAAATATCAACTTGTACAATTTACAACGATTCAATGACCACATTTCTAAAAAATAAATTAATAGAAATTACATCCCTAACCCTCACCAAAGAGTGCTCCCAAAGTCTAATCATACAATAGTTGCAGCCGCTTCTCCTACCAAAATTTTGATAAACTTGGCATAGTTATCATAAATAACGCATTAACAAACAATAACCTTCAAAAACTAATCGTGAGCACTTTGAGATTCATCGACTTAAAATAACGATGGAATCACATAAATATCATAAAAATATTTACATATTTAATGTAATAATTTAAAATTAAAATTTGTTGCCTCGTGAAACATTCGCGGCAGTAGAGAAATATAAAGTTTAGCAACCTAACTTTGTACAAAGATCGAACAAACAAACAGATGAAAGATAGGGTTGTACAACGTTCATATGAGACATCAGATTTTTTACGTGGAAACCCATAAAAATGGTAAAAAATTAAGTTGACTTGCCCAGTTTAAATGAATCCACTAGTATTTGCAGTTGATTCCAAATTAGGCTATTCATTAGGGGGAAGGTCTTGACTAGATGTAGCAAATATATTTCATATGGAGTGTATTACATGGTGGTAGTCGAAAGAATCAATATTGATACATTCATCTGGTCGGTGAACGGGCGGTTGTCCGACGATAGTAGAGAGCAAGGTGGAGGTCCAGCGACGGTCAGAAGGACTTTGGTGGACGATGGTTGGTGGACGAATAGTGGTCCGATGGCAGATGGCGGAAGTTCGCTAGTGTTGGTGCATGGGTGAAAAAATAGGATTGTTGAAGTCTCAAAACTCTCTCTAATCTCTAGCCGAAGGTCGATGCCTTCAAAGGTTTGAGCCCCCTTTCACGTGGGAAGATGGAGGCTATTTATAATTTTTTTAGAGTGACATACTTTGTAGTTATGAAGAAGAACCAAGTCAAATTCGGAGTGCTCCATAAGATAGCTCATATTGATTCCCATGATCATATAGCATTTAAGTACCTTAATAATATCAGAATAAAACAATATTGGGCTCATTGGATTCATTTTGTCGAGTCAAGCGATTTGATTATAAACATGCTATATTTGGATATCATATTGTCATCCAATTTATCCTTTGAACCTTCTAAATATGCTTCGGTCGCTTGATTTGAGCTCATTTTAGCTTAGATCAGACCGATTTTGATGCTGTTGGATTCTTCTCGCTTAGTCTCTCAATTTGACAAAAAAGTTTGTTGGAATTAGAATTCAGATATTCCTAAATTTAATTTTAAAAGTTTTCAATTTGAATATATTCGTGCTCTATCAAGCCAATTTTTGATAACATATCAATAATATTAATTTGTTATATATATTTATTTGATATAATTTTTTAATAAATTTAAAATTTAAATATTAAATATATAAAAATTTTATGTCATTCTTGCAAATGCCCAAAAGCAAAATTTTCCTTCCTCTTTTGCCCTTCAGTTGCCTTTAATATTGACTTACCATCTTTATAAACCATAAATCTTCTCCGTTTAATCCACTCAAGGATCAGATATTCAGATCAACCAAAAAGATTGAATCTTGCGAGCTCCAACCTTTCGCTGCTCCTTTCTCTATGACGCTGGAGGAGGGATTAGACACGTCCAACCTCTCATCTCACCATGGGAATCACCACCATCATCATCTCATGGACTGGCTGGAGGATTCCATGTCTTTCCTCCCCACCTTTCCCAATGAGCCCTACTCTGTTCCCGAAGAAATCGCTCACTGCCAGTGGTGGGTTCAAGACCAAAACCAGCCTTTGACTGCAGCCGCCGCCGTCGCGGCAGTCGCCGAAGCACCATCTATCGCCATCGTGACAGCCAAGCCTGAGCCTCTCCCAGAGATGCCCAAAGCAGAATTGCCCAAAAAACGCAAACTGGCGGCAAGGCAAACGGCCGGCGTATTTGAAGAGGACCGTAAGCCGCAGGTGAATAACGGATCGAAGAAAGGGCACGGACGAGGCAGCATGTCAAACTCCGGCAGCGGCGGTGGCGCGAGCAAAGAGGTGAGGTGGGCGGAGCAGCTTCTGAATCCTCTAGCAGCGGCAATAGACGCGGCGAACCTCTACCGCGCACAGCACCTTATCTGCGTCCTCCAGGAACTCGCTTCGCCCACCGGCGACGCCAATCACCGCCTCGCCTTCTACGGCCTCCAAGTCCTCTCCCGCAACTTCACATCTTCCTTATCTTCGCCGTTGAACTACGCGTCAACGGACCCGCGGCTTTTCCGCTCGGCTCTGATAAAGTTCCACGAAGTAAGCGCGTGGTTCGCGTTCCCCAACTGCCTGGCGAACGCGGCGATCCTTCAGGCGATGGGTGGTCGAGCCGGGCCGGTGAGGAGTGGGAGTCTTCACGTGGTGGATGTTGGAGTTTCACATGGATTGCAGTGGCCGACCCTAATGGAAGCACTGACGCGGCGTGGGATGGGACTGGTGGGACAGGGGATGGTGAAGCTGACGGTGGTTGAAACAGGGTCGGGAGGTCCGTTCGGGTCGGCACCGGCGGGTTACGATTTCGTCCCGCAGTTGATGCGGTACGGTAGGTCGATAGATTTGAATTTGAGGGTGGAGAGAGGGGAAGTAGGGAGGGGGCCGGGGAAGGAGACAGTGGTTGTGTGTCTGCAGTTTCGGGCCGGGCGGGTCGGGCCAGGGTTTTGGAAGGCGGTGAGGGAGATGGAACCGGACTTACTGGTTTTGACTGGGATGGAAGAAGGCAGGGGACGGGGAGAAGAAAAAGGGTTTGCAAGGAGAGCGGAGATGTTGTGGGGGTTTTTTAGAGTCGACGAGTGTAGCGTTTAAGGGGAGAGATAGTGAGGAGAGGAGAGTGGTGGAGGGGGAGGCGGCGCGGCTGTTGGAGGAGGAGGGGGAGGAAGGGGAAGGATGGGGGGGAACGAGAGGTGGAAGGAGAAGATGGAAGGAGAAGGGTTTAAGGAGGAAGGGTTTGGGGAGGAAGCTGTGGAGGCGGGAAGAGCATTGTTGAAGAAATATGATGGGAATTGGGAGATGAAGATTGCTACTGATGGGGCGGTTGGATTGTCTTGGAAAGGGCAAAGTGTCTCCTTTTGTTCGCTGTGGAAGCCGGCTTATAAGACGACGGCGGGTGTTCTTAGCAGTGGAGGAAGAAGGCATTAGTTTCAGCTTCTTCTGCTTAAAAGATGGATGTTCTTCGTCTGCTATTCGGCTCTTTGTTCATCTCTCTCTCTCTCTCATTCTCTGCAATGTGCGCAGAGTTGTTTGTACAGTAACGAGTTCTTTCTTTTGATCCGGCTAGTTGATTAGTTCTAACTAGAACAACTGAATTGCTAGAAAATATGCGACGATATGATCGATGGCATTTTTCATTCTCTACTAGATAAAAACTTTTACTTGCATGATGAGTATGTGATGTGGTATATTGAGGAAGTAGCAGGTGAGAACAAAGAACAGATAAATGGTTTAAGTAGTGGTTTAACTTTAAATGTACTGGAAGTAGGCTATACTGAAAATAACTCTAACAGAATAAAAAGCTGCACTTGTACTACACTAGCAGAAACAGAAATTATGGAAGTGGAGATTAACACTGGAACACAACTCTCCTTGGCCTATTGGTTGTGAGCTTAGGCTTCAAACTAAGAGGTCCAAGGTTCGAGTCTATGTGTATGCGTTGTGTGTGTGAGTTTGCCTTAATTGACCTAAATGTCCCAAAAAAAAAGAGATTAACACTGGACTCACGCAGAGTGAGAGTGAGTCCAGTGTTAATCGGGGAAGGTTTCTTTTTCGGTAATTCAGACAATTTTGCAGGACAATGATGATTGCTGTAGCTATGCCCTTTGGAGGGTCTTTTTTTGGCAAACAGGGGCCTCCTTGTTGCTCTTGATGGTTCTGTCCCGCTCGACTATTGCTACAGCTCAGCCCTGTGTCCTGATCAATTTTGTATACCACAATTTTGTTACTTTTTTTGGGTTCGGGTGGTATAGTTTTTTCTTTTCCTTTCTTCATTGTAATTTTTCCTTCCTGGTCTGCTTTTTTTTCTTAGCAGACTTTATGTTATTTACTTGTAATTGTTTTTTCTTAATAGAAGGGTTTTGGCCCCAAATCTCCAAAAAAAAAAAAAAAAAAAACACTGGACTCACGAAGCTTAGGGTGTTTGATGATCGAGTACGGTTGAGAATCACCCGTCTTGAGTTCGAATCTTTTCTATCATGGCCTCACCTCTTCAGTGAAGCAAATTAAGTGTGACCCGATGCTGGTGGGTTGTTTCCCTAGGTTTCGCCATCAAATTCTTGCTTTGGAATGACAGCGGGTAGATACACCGTTCTTAAAAAAAAAAAAAAGTCAGAAGGAATAAAATAAACTATAGGTATATGTAGGGGTGTCAATATTTGACACGACACGAAAACCCGACCCGGACCCGACCCGAAAAATCCGGGTTGGACCCGACCCGGTTTCAAAACGGGTCGGGTTCGGGTTCCAGAAATCGACCCGTTTGAAAAACGGGTCGGGTTCGGGTTGACCCGGCGGGTTGTCGGGTCAACCCGCCAACCCGGTTTAGCCTAACCCCCGGCAGCTACCCGTGACCCCGCGTGAGTCGGCGTGAGTCGCGTGACCCCGCTGGGTAGCGCGACCTAACGGTCCTAGCCCCGCGCGAAGAAGCTCCGCGCGCGACGAACCAGCGCGAACCCGCACCAGCCTCGCGCCTCCCCGCGCGCGACGAACCCGCTGCGACCGCTCTGCGCGCGACGACCGCCCCCCTCGCGCGACGAACCCGCGCGCGACCACTCTCTGCGCGCGCGACGACCCCGCACCCCGCTGCGACCGCTCCGCGCCCCCGCTGCGATCGCTCCGCTGCGACGACCCCGCGATCAGCTTTTTCGTGTCGGGTCGGGTCAACCCGGAAACCCGCCGGGTCGGGTCCGGGTTGGCATTTCCGACCCGTTTACATAACCGGGTCGGGTTAGGGTCGACCCGTTTGAACCCGGGTCAGTTCCGGGTTCGACCCGAACCCGACCTGTGACCCGAAATTGACACCCCTGGGTATATGATAAGTTAGGATGTACCGCATTATGCTCCTCTGCATTTGAAGAATCTGACTCCAATGACTAATGCTGATTTGTGCTCCATTTAGTAGTGATAAGTATAAATATCAGACAACTGCTTCTTAAAGTAAAATTTTAGTACAAAAATTTTAATTTTTGCATTAAAAATTATTTTAAGAAACAGTAAGAAAGTTATCCCAAATAAAGCCTAAATCACCGGGACTAAAAAGCTTTCCATAGCGTTGTTTATTAGCTGTTAGTTTATATTTAGCATTTGATTCTATGAGCTTGTTGCAAACAACGTGAAGTATAGTGGAAAATTGATCAGCTAGTGTGGAGGCAGCTTTACTGTTGCACTTGGGTAATATTGCAATATCAATAGATTGGTTTGGAGGGTTTGGTGTAAACAACATTGAATGGGCTTCTTCCAGTGAAGCGGTTTGGTATACTATTGTAAATCAAACTCAGCTTGTCTCAATAGTTCATCCCATAGCATTGGATGTTCTTGAACTAAACATCGGAGCATATTGTCAAACGGTTCTATTCACAACTTTAATTTGACGGTCAGTTTGGGGATGGTAAGCCGAGCTGAATTTATTTTATGTGTTCAAACGCTACCATAATTCTCTCCAAAATGTGACTAATATGATTTGACGGACAATCTCAGTGAAGAATAAGTGTGCGATATTGAGGGCATCCAATGTCTTCTTACATGCAACAAAACAATAGAAATTATTCAGTGCGGAGGCCAAACGTAACTTTACGTTTCTTGGTGAATCAGGTGAAACCACTTTAGCGGTACCGATCAGTACCGTGCTGCGGTACACAGCATAAGGGTGATGTAGCGCATTATGCTTGGTCTCCGAATAGCGTTTGGCTTCCACACAGAATAATTATTCAACAAAACGAGCCATCTTTGAAAACTGATCTACAACGACCATAATAGAATCAATGTCGGTGTTTAGCGCCAGGCACTCCCAATACAAAATGTAAACTTAAGTCCTCCCAAATAGTGTCGGGCACTGGTAAAGGGAGATATAATCCTTTGTTTTATCCACCACTTTGGTAAGTTTGGCGAGCACGACATCTTTCAACAAATCTCATGACATCTATCTTAAATGTGGAGGAAAAAATCCTCAACTACAGCTAGACAATTGTGTTAAACTGTTGACTTCTATTAAAATAAAGAATGTATATTTTACACTAACAGTCTAACTCTATATTTTTTGTTTTTGTCTTTTTTTTTTAATCTATTTATTTAATATATTTTTTACATATTATTTTTCAGAATTTGTTGTAGCAAGCCTCCCTTTTAACGGGCAACTTACAATATTAAATTTTTTTAAAATAAGTCGCCAGTTACCTCGGCGTCTGGAACATGACTCAGCAAATCTAAGTCAGCATAGATCGCTCTTTTGATGGACAACTTTGCCTGTTTTTTTTTTTTTTTTTGATACTTAATTACATTATTAAAGTTTTAATAATACCTATTTTAAATTTTTAAATTTTTTTTTCCTAAAATAAACTATAGGTATAGGATAACTAAGATGCACCACATCGGTATGTTTTCTAAATTATAACATTGTGAGTTTGTTACTTTGCTCTATAATGATCAGGATTCCGATCTTGTACTACTGCTTAATTAAGCTGCATTGTGAGCAAGGCTACTCATTGTTGTGGTTGTTTTCTCGTATTATTGGAAGGCATTAAAATATAATTACTATTAAAAGCTCATTTTTGTCTGTTGATGGAGAGCTGATTCTATCAATCGAGATATTTTGGATTTGAGTTTTAGGTATTTGATGTGTTTGTGAATTTGCCTTAATTGACTTAATTCTCTAAAAAAAAATAAAAAAAAATCATTACTACATGCCAATGCATCATTTATGTTTCAATATTGTGTACTTTATTTTCGAACTTTTGAGTAAATTAAAGACTTCATTTGGGAGGGCTTTCTTATTGCTTCTTAAAGCTGCTTTCTAGTACAAAAATTAAAAATTTTTTACTAAAAAGTTGATTTAAGAAGCAGTAAAAAAGCCGACCCAAATGAAACCTAAATATAAACTCACACAATCATATATACAAGTTTTGAATACAAGAACTCTTCATTGATAGTCTACGCTCCCAATATCAGATCAAAATGTGTTGCATTTAATTGTGTTGTTGCCTTGATCATATGCTTTAAAATTAGTGTAATAAGTAATCAAACTTACCTAAGTTTTAAAATAAATTTAAAAATTTTGAGATCCACCTTATTAATTTTTAGTTAGAATATTCTGATGATATTATTATTATTCAAATCTTTATGTATTTTAGTGTTTTTATAATTAATTCCTATCATGAACTGAACATCAATCCATCTTCTATTTATATTTATTAATCTTCTGCTTGGACAGGTTTGTTTGGTGATTGGGATGCAATCATGCAGGGAGAAACACCGCTTATTTTCTTAACTTTCCTTGCAGGTTTAACACAGGCGTGGCAGCTATTTATCAGCCCGAGTACTGTGAAGGAACCCAGCCTATCGATCCCACATACATCGTGTAACGTAGCAGAATTTGTTCGAACAAGCCCTAAAGCAGCCAAGTTTCTTGGGGAGGAAGGAAGCTTTCTTGAGCTTCTTGGAAGAGAGAGAGATGTTCTTCCTCTTGAGCTCTTTGAGAGGAGCTTTTATTCTGTGCGGATACTGGACGGTTCTCCCGTCCGGTTACGTGGCACATTTAACATAATGCTATTAGCAAAAGGAAACGATGAAGTTTGCGAGTGTCGATGTAGAGACAAAGGCCAGGAGATTGCAATGAAATCGGGCAACAGTGCTATGAGAGCTTGTGCTGGGGGAAAATGAATTGTTGCTGCTACATATGAAGTGACTTTTTTTTTCTCTAGTGATGTATCCATCTTCTTCTGATCTTTCTAATATTTTTGTCATTTGTTGTTTGCAGGAACGTCATGAGGTGAATTAAACTACATAAGGCAAGTCGTTGATTTTCTGGTAGAGATAGAGCTTGATGAGCACTCTACAGGAATTGGTATCTTAGCTTAAAAATTTGAAGAAAGTTGAATGTGTTTGTAAGATGAGTTGGTGCAAGTCCACGCATACCCTGAACCGAAGGGTGGAGAGGGGCAGTATTATCGCCTTATCGTGCACTGAAAATTTTGAAATTTTAAGCTTCTCTCGGGAAGCTTTTTTATTGTTTTTTAAAATATTTTTTTACTAAAAAATTATTTTAAGAAATAATAATAAAGTGGTGAGACAATTTTTTTCACTATTTTATGAAGCATTTTCTTTGAAAAAAAATTGTTTAAGGCATTTTCCTCATTATTTTATTTTTTTATGAGATTATCATACTTTTATTTGACTTTGTTTTTGAGAAGTTTGTGGTGTGAAGTTGATTTATGATTGATATTTGCTAGTGTATGATAAATATAAGATCATTGTCCAATTTTTTTTTTAAATAATACTCACAATAATTAAAAAATTTTTACTTTTCATGCACAACTTTGCAATTACATTTACAAAAAGTTATATTAATCCCAGATTAATTCTTAGGCTTCGTTTGGAATATTTTTTTCCTTGCTTTCCAAAACAACATTTTAGTATAAAAATTTATTGAACTCAAAATTTTTTTACTAAAAACAACTTTAGAAAACGATAAGAAAACTGTCCCAAATGAAACTTTAGTGTCAAGAATAAGCTGATAAAGTTCAATCTTTGAGCTATAAGCGAACAAGTGCACACAATGAATAACTCAATACTCGTTTATATGATGCTCAATTGCTCATTTAAATTCATTTATTTAGATAATTAGGCTAGAAAAAGATTTAAGAGCTCATAGTATAAATAAATAAATCTGAATACTTATTCATTTATGTTATGAAACATGCTTGTTTGTTGTTTAACAAATAGCTAGCAAAGAACATGATAAAATGTTTATTTAGGGATGGCTTAATTTTGTATTTAATGGCTATGTTATTATATCAAATTTTCTATAATTTATATATTTGAAAATTATGTGTTATCATATGTATATGTATGATGAAAACATCAAATAAATTAAATAGATATATTCAAATTTATATATCTTAAAAATATGTACTTTGATTAGAATTAGGGGTGTCAATTTCGGGTCACGGGTTGGGTTCGGGTTGAACCCGAAACTGACCCGGGTTCAAACGCGAGGCGCGAGCGCGGTAGCACGGCACGGCGGCAGCGCGGGTTCGGCACCGGGCAACAGCGCGCGGGCGCGGCAGCGAGCGCAAGGGGCAGCGGGCACCGGGCAGCAGCGCGGGGCATCGGGCAGCGCGGGCAGGTGCAGCGAGCGGGAAATCCAAATTTTTTTTTTAAATAAATGGGGTTTTCGGGTTGACCCAGTAACCCGCCGGGTCAACCGAACACGACCCGTTTGAAAAACGGGTCGGGTCCAGCGCTGATTTTTCGTGTCGGATCCAGGTCGGGTTTTCGTGTCGTGTCAAATATTGACACCCCTAATTAGCATGAATCTTGATACAATATTTGTATTAGAAAATTTCAAAATTAAATTTAAAACCTCGCAAATCCGATTTCAGCCAACTTATTATCAAATTAAGCGTCTTACCAAGATGAATTCAACGACACCCAAGGTGATTTTATTTGAGTTCAAATAAGATCAAATTAAGCACTAAAAGGATAGTTAGAAAAACTTTTCAACATTAAGTGGATGAATAAGCAATTTCTAAACCTTGCATGCATGCTTATATTCAAAATGAACCTCTCTACAAGATGAATCCAATAAATCAATGATCATTCAATTTTGAGCCATTAAAGTACTTAAATGTTGAATAAAAATATTCTATAATAATAAAAAAAGTGGCATGAGCTATTTGATGGAGTGTTATGAAATTTTGACTAAATTTATCAAAGTGTTCACTTTAAAAGTATTTTAAACAGAACCACGTCATTCATAAGAAGGGGAGAAAGAGCTTTGACTTTAGCTTGAGATTTAAGAGAGTTCAGAGGCTCTAAGAATCCCGATTGGCCCTATTAGGCCATTGCATGAACATCACTATGGGACTATCACTTGATCTCCATCGTTGGAACATTTTTTAATATTCACTGTCTGACTATCATTGTCACACCACCATCACTAACTACCATCCTTCGTCCGCTGTCATTTTACTACTATCATTCGTCTTCGCCTGACTACTATCCTTCCAATTAGCATCCTTTGACCAAAATAGCCCAACTATAATTCTTCAACCACAGTTACTCGATTGTGGTTGCCTGACCACTATTGCTCTATTATGATCCTCCTACTATCATCTTCTAGCTATGATCCTCTAACTATCATCTTCATTCTACAATCCTCAGACTTATAATCTTCTGACAATTGTCATCGAGCTACACCAAAGCTCGTTGACTTCATCACCAACATTGCTAATAATACAAATGCACACAATTAATTATAAGATCAATACATGCCACTGACAATAACTCGATCCTTATTATGTGTATTGAGATTTATGCTAGCTTCTTAATCCTTATCACCCCATCTCAGAGGACTATGACTAAACAAATAAGCAAACAATCTTTTAAAGATAACTCACATGCAATATGACTCTTCCAACTTCAAACATGTAGTATGTTCGATGTTTCAAAATTAAAAAAAAAAAAAAGTTCTATGTATTATATGTTTACTATATTGAATTAATGTCTTCTCATGTGTAATTGACAAAAAAACATCAGGAGAATTATTTCAATTAGGCCATACACATGAGAAGACATTAATTCAATGTTTTTTCTATTAGATCCGGACACCTGACGTAGCTCTACATCTTGACGCCAATAAAATGTCGCCACGTGCTCTTACTCTTTACAGCGCGGCCCGACGACCCGACTCGGACCGGAACCCAATATTGCTATGTATTAGCTGATTTGTACAGACCAGTGTATTGCTAGGTTTTGTTCGGTATTGCTCGTTAATGAGAAATACCATTATGTCAAGACCAATACCGAGCAAACATTGCTCGGTATTGGTCTTGACAGAGCGGTATTTCTCGTTATTGCTAAGCAATACCGAGCAATACCTAGCAATACACGAACATAGCAATACTGCCATACCGGGTTTCCGTTCCGGGTCGGGTCGTCGGGCCGCGCTGTAAAGAGTAAGAGCACGTGGCGATATTTTATTAGTGTCCGGATGTAGAGCTAAGTCAGGTGTCCGGACCTAATAAAAATTCCTTATAAATCATGCACTTCTCTTTTATCTATATATGTGTTGGATTTTTATTTAAATGCTCAAAAAACAAACTCTTTAACTCTATTACCACAAATATTCTAACACATAACACACATATTTTTATCATTATTTAAATATCACATTAAAATTTAAATAATACCTAATGAATAATATCAATTTTTGTAAAAAATTATAAAACCAATTATGCCTAGTAATTAATATATATGTTTAAATTATTAGCATTTGGTATATGATCAATTAGCCCTAATTAATGCTTGATTTTGACTTGAGCTCGATTAAAAAGGTTATAAACAAACTTGAACATGATTATAAAATTAGGATTATATTCATGATCGACTTGGAATTCGATAAAAAAATTGAAATTTTTTTTGTTTTTCAAATTAATGTCATAGTTCCATTTAATCATTTTCAGAAGTTTTCGTAATAAAAATAATTTGTTTAATTAACACAAAATTTATGAGATAAGATTATTGATTAATAAAGAATTTACACATTTTTAATACCTAATCATCAGCATTTTTCTACATTTCATCATAATTATTTACGTTACACTTTCCTAACTATTTCGAATGATTTTTTTTTGACATTTAGGTCAATTAAGATAAATTCATACATGCATCACATATACGAGAGTAACAAGAGACTTGATACGGCATCACAAAATCATCTTGATCGGGCACGAATCTCGAGGCAAAAACTATAAATAGAGCCCTCATTCTACACAAAGGGGACTCAAGTGAAGAGAGAAGAAGAAGAAGAGAAGGAGAAGGAGAAAGGGGAAAAGGAGATTCCTCACCTCCTCGACCACCGCCGGAGCTCTGCCGGATTTTCAGGAAACGCAGGAATTCTGCACAACTTCCACGTGATGCTGAAATCCTTCCCAATTTACAAGAGAGTTCCCTCCTGACGCCGAAACTCCGCCCAAGTGAAGCCGGAGTTCTCCTCTGTCACCAAAGACGTTGGACTTCTACCCAACGTCGGACCTTCACTCTTCGCCAAGTTTCCACCCGACGCCGGACTTCTACCGGTTATCGGACTTTGCTGGACGTCTATGCGAAGATGCATTTCCTTCCATTGCTGGACTTCTACCTGATGCTGTCCTACTGATCTTCGTCGTCAGACTACAGTCCTTCCGACCTCCGTCGCCAGCCGACTACGGTCCTCCTGACTTATGTCGCCCGCCGACTACAGTCTTTCCGACATCCGTCGCCCGTTGAATACGGTCCTCCTGATTTATGTCACCCGCCGACTACAGTCCTTCCGACCTCCGTCGCCCGCCGATTACGGTCCTCCTGACTTACGTCGCCCGCCGACTACAGTCCTTCGCCGCCAGTTGACTACGGTCCTCCTGACCTACGTCGCACGCCGACTACAGTCCTTCTAACAAAGTGAATATGTCGATAGTAGCTCTTTGTATTTACATCATGTAATGTACTCCATAAGATGTACATCAAGCTAAGGCCTTCTCTCAAGGAAGGGCCTCATTTGTAATCGACTGCAAATACTAGTGGATTCGTTCAAACTGGGCTAGGCCCCGTGGGTTTTCCCCCTTTTACAGGGGTTTTCCACGTAAAAATCTTGGTGTCTCATAAATGCTAGACCCTCTCTTCTTATCTGATTGCGTGCCGGATTTTCGTACAACGCTAAGACGTTAAACTAAATATTTCTCTACCGCCGCGAATACTCCAGGACGCAACAAGACTATAACTCAATACCTCTTAGTTGGTAGCCAAAGCTCACGAGCTTTAACTACCAACTAAGATATATCTTGAATTTGAATATTGTAGATGTAATATATTAATATATGTGTGATTTTATCGTAATTGAATTAACTTTCCTCCAAAAAATACCAATTATTTTAAGAAATTATATGATTACATAGGGGTGTCAATTCGGGTCAACGGGTTGGGTTCGGGTCGAACCCGGAACTGACCCGACACTATTCGGGTCAACCCGAACCCGACCTGTTTTTAAAAACGGATCAGGTTTCTGGACCCGAGCCCGACTCGACACGAATGACACGTGGTTGACCCAAAATTCCTAGTTTTCGTGTCACTAATCAGGTAATCTGTAAATCAGGTAAATATGGTAAATAGGAGATTTTCGAGTAAAAAACGTTTCAATCTCGGGTTTTCGGGTCAAATATGAGTTTTCGTGTCACTTTCAAGTCAATTTCGAGTTGCTGGGTCAACCCGACCCGATTTTTAAAACGGGTTGATTTGTTGAACCCGAACCCGATTCGGGTTCGGATTGACCCGAACCCGAATTTTTCCGGGTCAAACTTGAATCGTGTCAAAAATTGACACCCCCCTATGATTACATACATATTTATGCTGCTCACAAAGTTGAAAGTCCTGACTACTCGTTTATTCAGACACGTAAAAAGAAGAAATCTAGCAAGTTTTATCATTCAAGTACAACACTTCAAGTTTGAGCTTCTTAAATTCCTGTAGAGATTGCCTAACTTTTTGTCTTCTTTCTTTTTGCAGTGACGTATGGGATACTAAGGCTTGCTTTCCCGACTCTCTTGTTCGCGAGCCCTGTACAACTCACTGTTTAGTTGTTATAATTGTTAGTATAAGTAATTCCCTTATGTTTTAATAAGAAGGATTTATATAGATATCACATATAACTCTTTGATATATAAAACATTTGAAATAATATATTACAATTTTTTAATTTGAGCAACTTTGGATTTCATTCAATTGATGATTACATTGAGCTGCTCAATGACGAAAATTTTGTCTAGATTCGGTGACTATGTGACGTTGGAGAGATTACTTTGTACGGAGTCCGAATGCGTCTTGAGACCAATCTGAATGCGCCACGTCATTCAATGTACTGTGCGGTCAATATTTCTAGGATGACAACATAGGAGCATTGACTATCAAAAGTATTATTTTTATGAATTATTACGAAGAGTCTATCATTCTTGTGATTAAAGTTAGTGTTTGATTATGTTGATTGAAATCATGAAATAAGTAGTGTTCCTTGTGGCCATAGGGATCATTGGTAAGTCTGATTGATGATTCTAATTAGATAAATATGTTGAAAACTTCTTGGCATGAAACTCAATCAAGACGACCATCACAATTTTAGTTGATTCTTTCCTTATGATTTGATGGTTGTTGTCAGGTTGCATTCATATATTTAGAGGAGGCGTCACATACGAGCATGCATGTCATCGAATTGTTAATATAAATGAGTTCTTCAATTCTTGCTCCAGAATTTTAATATTCATTTTTAAAGGTTTCTTCATTATTAAAGCAACTAAAAGGTGAATTCCAAAGGCCCTTGATCAACATTAACTTTGCGATTATTAGCTCTAAGATGGTAATTTGGTGGGTGGCTTAGGTGAACTTGGCTATGTACTTCTAAAGGAATTATTGCTCTCATTATTGGAGGTTTAATAGTGTCCAAATTAGACTTCAAGCGGATGTATTGTAATAGCCCAAATTACATGATATATGATATATATGATTGATAATAGATGACATGACAGATGATAAAAGATATATATGATCGATGATAGATGACATATAAGATTGATTATCGATGATAGATGTGATAGACCGAAGATAGATAATAGATAGTTCATGATAGATATCATTGATAAGACTGATGATAGATGTGATCGATGATTGATAACTGTAAGATTGATGATATGAGAGATATGATAGATAATGATTAATTAATTGCTGATATGATTGATGAATAAGAATGAACGATTGATTAACATGACTGATATATAGTGTATTGATAGTGTACTTATATGAACATATGATATATAATGAGAATATGATTGATACATGAATAAGATAAGACTATGAATTACATGACACATGATATTGTTCATATTGATTGCTACAATATATGTTTAATGTTCTCTGTTCAAACTGATGCATTGACTTTCAGTTGTATATATTGGTAGTTTGTTAGACTTTTGTGCTCATTATGTGATTTTAATATATTTTCAACTAAGGGTAAGAATCCTGTGGAGTGGGGATGATTTGAACATCAAGCTTAGGTTTTCTTTCTACATCTTTTGGTCTTTTGTTCTTTTGTAAAGCTTGTGCTAGTCCTTCACTAGACTCATTAACTTGACAGTTAGATTGTTTATATATTAATATAAAATATAATTAAAAAATATTAAAATTTGAAGTTTTAAAAATTATATATCATTTCCTTATATTAAGTAAATTTTTATAATTTTTTGTTCTAATTTCTACTTTTTATCATTTTATTTAAAAATTATTTGAATCATAATATTTTCCTCTCTTTCATAATAAACGAGCTAGCTCTTGAGTTTGCACGAACTCGTAAAATAAAGAGAGATCTTGAGCTCAAACTCGATTAATTAGTTAAGCTCATATTAGAAGTGACTCAAACTTGACCTTATTCATTTACACCTCTAATTAAGATAATAAATTAAATCAAATTAAATCTTAATACGTGTTGAATAACGATTGGATTGGAATTCAAATAGGTTGAAACAGTGAGACTTACCGGGTAAGTTCTGCCAATGAAATCCACCCCATCGGCCTTAATCTTAATTGCGAAGTTTCGTCTTCATCCTTGTCCCAAATCCCTATATATAGGGGATTCGAATCGCCACCGGTCACGAAGCTTGCTGCATTCGCAAGTCAACAACTTCCCGAGATCGTTGCCCTCTTTCCAGCTTGCAGGTCTCTTATCGTCTTCATTCTTGTGATGCGGTAGTAACCTACATCATTTCCCTTTTTTTTTTTTTTTCTTTTTATGTACTGTAACCTTAATTTGCGATGACCTTTTCTTGCTTGAAATCGACGGAATCTAATCGGGATGCGAAAATTTTGTTTTAAATATGATTTCAGAACTGAATGAGGGGAGACCTCTCATGACCTTGCCGAGTTAGGGTTAAAACTGTGGTGAGAACCTTTTGTTATTATTGTTGAATCTGAAATGGAGATGGAGCAAGAATCAGAGTGGCTTGAGGCCCAGAAGATTGTTGTCAGCGTAGATCTGGTGGCTGCGGCCAAACAGCAGCTCGAGTTCCTTGCTGCTATCGATCGGAGTCGGTTTCTCTACGAGGGGCCTCTACTTCAGAGGGCAATCCACAGGTTGTGAAGTGCCAAAATTTATATATCAGATTACACTTTGATGGATGTATTTGAATTGAATTGATTAGTTGTCTCATCGTACCAGTTGATGCCAAGGGGAACATGATTTATACTTTTCAAGCATTAAAGCAGGCCAAGTTTATGATCCGTAATGTTTTCCGGTTATTGAATTAAGAGTTTTCCACTGTTCAAAGGAACATTACGGTTGCATATGCTTTGGATTGTTTTCCATGTTTTGCTTTTGTTGGTGGACCTAAGCGTTTCTTATTGGAATCTTGTCATAAAGAGATCCATGGAAGCTATTTTACTTCATATGTAACCTGAGGCTTTGACATTTAGGTACAAGACTTGCTGGCTTCCATTGCTAGCCAGGCACACTGAGTTTGGAGATCCAGATGAATATTTGACCGCCCCTCTTGACTGTGAATGGATATGGCACTGCCATCGACTTAATCCGGTATGCTCATCAGTTTCTTTTCCTTCATTCTCTGATGAAAATTTAATGTGTTCATATAATATAATTAGTTCAAAATGCAGATACAGTACAAAAAAGACTGCGAGGAATTCTATGGGAGAGTATTGGACAGCAAAAATGTCGCATCTACTCTGCAGAATAAATCAAAACATCTAACCGTAGAAATATGGGCCAATTTTTATCCAAATGAGCCTTTTGAGCTTGATTGGAGGATTCCTTTAACTGGAACAACTTTGAATAATCATACAGAAACGTTAAATACTATCACATATGATTTCGTTTCTGCCGTCAAGAGACAGTCTTCCTTCTACTACCAGGTTGCTGAAACCTTATCTCTGTGACTAAATTTTGCTCTTTTTATTACTCTTTTTTTCCCCTTTACTTTGACACGGGAGTATAGCATCATGATTTACGCCGTTTTATAATTTGATTGATACAAGGATTGTGCACTGCTTGTTCAATAAATGTTTTGTTAACAATGTTGGTCCATCAATCTTGATGATCCCAATAAACAATTCTGAGACGGTATATTCTCATATTTGAGCACCATTACTTAACAGCTTATTCACATAAAATTGTGAATCTGTGACATTTATCACTACATCAAATGGTTTTAACTAAAATTATACTATTAAAAAGGAATGCCTGTGATTCAACAAGAATCAACTTTATAGCCGTCAGATCTGATAATATGAAGGTTTCAGAAATGGAAGCGTTCATTTTTTAGTGGCTTCAACTCTATCAAGACAGGATGTGAGTGGCATTTCATGGCTTTAGAAATCTTTTTGGAGGAACAATACGATAGAACTAATTTTTCCATTTGACTTTTTTATTCACTTTAGCGAACAATCTCTAGATTAAAGAGGATGGCATGATTAGGGGAGAATAAGGGAGACCACGTGAAATGTATCAATTTTGGAATTTGTTGAAAATATGAAATCTCTTAATTTATCACCCCTACTACTATCATGCCTAGGCCTCAAATCCAAGACCTTTTGTTTCGAGCCAAAGCAACCAACTAGATGGCTGATGTCGGCTGCATTTGATGGGAGATTTAGGTGAAAACAAAGCTTTTAGGAGCAAGGATCATGTAATCATGCAGATATATTTGTAGTACGATGTATATTTAAATGTGGAGTTAATACATCTAATATAAGGTTAAAAAGTAAAACATTCAATGTTATATTGTATATTAATTAGTGTTGTGTTGCACTACATCAATATATTAGCTACTGTAAATGTCTCCCTGCACTTGCAAAAGCAAATTGCCAGTTAAATGAAAAAATAAAATAAAATAAAATGCACGCGTTACAAGAAAGAAGCATAAAATATGCGAATTGGATATACTAAATAAAAAATTCAAATTAGCTGCAGAATTCATTATGTATAGTCTATTCTTTTAGTTTGCAATTTCTCTTGTTGAAATGTTGTGAAAAGGGACCTGCAACCTTTATTTAACATCATGTGCAACACATGAAAAGTCTTGTGTTGGTAGTTATTTGTTAGGCCGGCCCAAGAGGGGCCGGCTGCTCCTATTGAACTGGTCCTTAGTGGACCGGTTTACTACTATAGCCACCGGCCTAGGGAAGGGAGAGAGAAGTGGCTGGCTGCTCCTATGGGGCCCACACCTTGATTAAAGATTGTTTTGGAGGAAAATTTTTGAATTAGGGCATGTTTAGGAATTTTGTATTTCTCCTTTGGCTTTAGTAAGTTTCTAATGCTAGAATTAGGATTTCTTCTTGAATTTGGCTGAAATTTGAGATCTTCTGTGTGCTTGGGCTCTAGTATCTCAGCTAGAGATTTGGAGAGTCGTTTCTTCCTCTCGAATTTAAGAAATGTGTATCTTTTGTTATTTTTCTGCATCCGTTAGTAGAATCCTTAAATTTTCTCTCAAATTTTCTTAGTTTTCTCAAGGTTGCTACTATCAAGTTGCTGTTTTCTTCCGAAAACAATAGTTTTTCTGCTTATGGGTATGTGTTTTCTATCAAATTGGTATCAGAGCTTGTCAATCTAAGGGATATCAATGGCCGGAAGGAAAGTTGAAGTCTTGGAGGGAGAAATATGTCAACTGAAGATAAATTTTAAGGAAATCTCTGATTTTGAGAATCAATTTGCATCCATCCATGAAAAGATAGATGGAAGGTTCACTGCCTTGAGGACATGATGAAGAAGATGCTTGAAGACAAACAAAATCTGACGACATCAGAAGCAAAGGAAACCACTGGTGGCCGTGAAAGAGTGGGAAATCCGAACCTATTTAGGGGGAGGGAGAATCCGGAAGTGGAGATCCTCGAGGGAGATGATGGAATGTCTTATCTAGAATCACTTTCTAGGGTGGAGATGAGTATGAGTTACGAAAGGAGGGGTGCTGATTTTGTTGGGAGAAGGGAAGAATTCCACCGCCGAGGTGCTGATTTTGGAAGAAGAATAGGGGAATATGATGAAAGGTTTGGGAATGATCGCCAGAGGGAAGATCATGACAACTGGGGAGCACCTCATCTTTGAGGAATGGAAGTTTATGGAGAATTCAAAGGAAACGAGAGTGATCCAAAGGTGAGGAATGGAAGTTTATGGAGGATTTAATGATCTTTGAACCTTAAAATGAAGATGCCCATCCTTGAGGGCGAGGACAACCATGATTGGATTTATAAGGCGGAGCGTTAGTTTGCTGTCAATGGGTTGACAGAAGAAGATAAGCTAACAGCGGCGAGACTGTGTTTGGAGGGTAAGGCATTGGCATGGTATCAATAGCGAGACATGAGACAACCCATTCGAAGCTGGAGGGAGTTCAAAGATTGTTTACTAGAATGTTTTTGAACAAGTAGGGGAGGAGACTTCTATGAGCAATTCATTTCCCTGACACATAAGGGGACCGTGGCAGATTATCGTGACAGGTTCGAGTATCTGATCAGCAGACTTCACCGGCTCTCAGAGACAGTGTTAGAGGGAAACTTTATAAGAGGCTTAAAGCGGAGATCTGGATAATAGTTAGGGTGGTGAGGCCACGAGACCTGGGAGAGGGCATGGAGCTAGCACAGTTGGTGGAGGACTAGAAGCATCTGGAGAGGGGGGCTAGGGGGAGCAACTCAAGGGGTCATATAGAATGACCACTACTTTCTTAGCTCCCAAGGGACCTGCTCCTGGGAGCTCCTGGGAGTCTGAGGGAAGTGCCCAAGGAGAGAGTTGGAGGAGGGAGAAATTTCAAAAGGCTGACGGAAAAGGAAATACAAGAGAAGAGGGAAAAAGGGTTGTGTTTTAGATATGATGAGAAATACATGCTGGGGCATAGGTGTAAGGACTGAACTCTTCAGATTCTCACTGTCTGTGATGACGAGGAAGCTAAAGAGGGAGGTCAGAGTGGGTTAGAGGTGGAGGAAGAGCAGAAGTTGCACCTGGATGTAGCATAAGTCTTTTTAAACTCAGTGGTGAGATTCACCCCAAATCACGCAATGAAAGTGAAGGAAGAGATAGTAGATAGAGAGGTGGTGGTGTTGATAGACAGTAGGCAACCCACAATTTCATCTCCACCCATATTATTGATCTACTGGGGGTTAAATTAATAGATACAGGGGGCTATGGGGTAATGATGGGCACGGGAAAGATGGAGATGATTAGAAGAGTTTGTAGGGGAGTGATGTTGACCATACAGGAGATCCAGGTGAGGGAGGATTTTCTTCCCTTGGAGTTGGGAAGCACTGATGTCATCCTGGGGATGAAGTGACTATAGGCCTTAGGGGATACCAAGGTTAATTGGGGAACACTGAGGATGGAATTGGTGGTTGGGGGAAAGAGAATGGTGATTCAGGTAATGCAGGGCTATCTAAGATTGTGGTATCTCTCAAGTCTTTGATCAGGAGCATAGAGGAGGTGGGAGGAGGATATTTGGTGGAGTTGTATTGCTTAGAGGGGATTAGACTAAAAGAGGTGGGAGACATTCCCTCTTCATTGCAGCCACTCATACATCAATTCAGTGAGGTTTTTCAACCTCCTTAGGGCCTACCTCCATAGTGAGGGGTGACGCCAGTTAGTGTTCGTCCCTACCGCTATCCTTAGATTCAAATTGATGAGATTGAGAAGCTGATCCGAGAGATTCTGTAGGCTGGGATTATCACGAAGTGTAAGTCCTTTCTCTAGTCCAGTCATACCGTTCAAGAAGAAGGATGAGAGCTGGCGGTTCTGTGTGGACTACAAAACTTTGAACAAGGGGACAGTGCCAGATAAGTTCCCAATTCTTGTGATTGATGAGCTCTTGAATGAATTGTATGGGGAAGTGATGTTTTTTAGGTTGGATTTGAAATTAGGATACCATTAGATCAGAATGAGGGAGACAAACATTTCAAAAACCACTTTCAGGACACATGAGGGGCATTATGAGTTTCTGGTAATGCCGTTTGGGCTTACTAACACCCCCTGTTACTTTTTAGTCTTTGATGACCAAGGTATTCCGATAATACCTCAGGAAGTTTGTTCTGATATTTTTTGATGACATTCTGATATACAACAAGACTGAGCAGGAGCATCTGGAGCACTTGAAGGTGGTTATGGGAGTTTTACAGGAGTATCAGCTGAGAGCCAATATAAAGAAGTGCAGTTTCGCCCAGTCTAGTGTGGAGTACCTGGGACATGTATTATCCTAGGAGTGAGTGGCGGCCGATTAAACAAAAATTGAGGCAATGCAGAAATGACTTATGCCTAGGAACAAAAGGGAGTTGAAGGATTTTCTAGGACTGATTGGTTACTACAGGAGATTTGTGAGGGGGGGTACAGTACCAGAGCTTGGCCCTTGACCGAGCAACTGAAGGATAACTTTTTATGGGGAGAGGCATCAACTCAGGCTTTTGAGAGATTGAAGAAAGCCATGACTACAGTCACAGTTTTAGCTTTTTCGGACATCATCTAGATCTTTGTAGTAGAGATTGATGCGTCAGGATAAGTGTTGGGGGCAGTGCTGATGCAGAATCATAGACTTACAATATACTTCAATCAAGTGCTGTCAACTAGGGCTAGATTGAAGTCGGTGTATGAGAGAGAGCTGATGGCCATTGTCTTGGCAATTCAGAAGTGGCGCCCTTACCTTTTGGATAAGCATTTCATTATTCGGACGGATCAGAGAAGCTTGAAGTACCTGTTGGAGCAAAGGATGGTGACCGATGAGCATCAGAGATAGTTGTCCAAACTCCAAACTATTAGGCTATAATTTTGAGATCCAATATAGTCCTAATTTAGAAAATAAAGCGGCCAATGCCTTATCCAGATGTGTTGGGGAACTTCATGAGTTGGCTGTTTCAGTTCCACTGATGGTAGATTGGGGGGCCATCAAGGAAGAAAGCATGCAAAATGAAGAGTTGATAAATATTAGGGAGGATTTGATAAAAGATAATAATAGCCATTCTGGTTACTATATTGAGGGGGAGAGGCTGTTGCATTAAGGGAGGTTTGTGATACCGCGAACTTCCATACATATTCCTCACTTATTATAGGAGTTTTATGGCAGCGCGGTTAGATGTCATTCAGAAGTACATAAGACCTATAGACGGCTGGCAACTGAGCTTTACTGGAAGGGGATGTATAAAGATGTTGATGAGATGGTGGCGAGGTGTGAAGTGTTTCAGAGAAATAAATATATGGGAATGGCTCCAGGAGGACTACTACAACCCTTGACACTTCCAAACAGAGTATGGGAGGAAGTGTCCATGGATTTTATAGACGACATACCACGATCAGAGGGATTCACAGTCATCATGGTGGTGGTTGACAGACTTAGTAAGTATGCACATTTTATCCTCTTACGACATCCCTACACCGCAGCATTTGTGGCGACAACATTTATTAGGGAGGTGGTTAGACTACGTGGGATTCCTGAATCAATTATGTCTGATTGAAACAAAGTGTTCCTTAGTCAGTGTTGGAGGGAGCTCTTCAGGTTGTAGTGCATTGTTCTTAAGAGAAGCACCACCTACCATCCACAAACAGACAGGTAAACAGAGGTGGTGAACCGAAGTTTGGAGACCTATTTGAGATTTTTTTCTTCTAAAACATTGCGGATGTGGGCAAAATGGTTATCATGGGCCGAGTATTGGTACAATACTTTGTATCATTCTGCTTCTCAGATGATTCATTTTCATGTGTTGTATGGAAGAGACCGTCCACATTTTGTGCATTTTGGGAGATAAAGCACACAAGTCTCTTCAGTTGAGCAATACTTAAAGGAGAGGGACAAGGTGTTGAAGGAGTTAAAGAAATATCTATTAAAGGCACAACAATACATGAATAAGCAGCCAAATACATATATGAGAGACATACAATATGAAGTGAGGGAGAAAGTGTTCTTGAAACTAAGGCCCTACAGGCAAAGATCAGTTGCTAATTGGAGGAATGAGAAATTGGCCCCGATGTACTTTGGCCCCTACGAGATTATTGGCAAGATCGGAGCAGTGGCATATTGATTGAAGTTACCCCCATCTGCCACCATACACCCAGTTTTCCATGTGTCGCAGTTGAGAAGAGCTCTAGGGGAGCATGCAGTTAGTGCGGAATTTCTAGCTACACTAACAGAGGAGTTGGAGGTGGTCTTAGAACCACTGGAGTTAAGAGGGGTCAGATCGGGTAAAAGGGGAAACAAGGAATTTCTTATCAAATGGAGGGATCTTCCTGATTTTGAGGCCACTTGGGAGCCATATGAGAGAGTGAAGCTCAAGTTTCCTTCTTTTTACCTTGAGGACAAGACGAGTCTTTGGGAGGGGAGTAATGTTAGGCAGGTCCAAGAGGGGTCGGCTGCTCCGATTGAACCGGCCCCTAGTGGACCGGTTTACTGCTATAGCCGCCGGCCCATGGAAGGGAGAGAGAAGGGGCCGGCTGCTCCTATGGGGTCCACACCTTGATTAAAGATTGCTTTGGAGGGAAATTTTTGAATTAGAGGTTGTTTAGGAATTTTGGATTTCTCCTTTTGATTTAATTAATTGCTTATGCTAGAATTAGGGTTTCATCTTGAATTTGGTTGAAATTTGAGATCTCTTGTGTGCTTGGGCTCTAGTCTCTCGGTTAGAGATTTGAAGGGTCGTTTCTTCCTTTTGAATTGAAGAAATGTGTATCTTTTGCTATTTTTCTGCATTAGTTAGTGAAATCCTTCATTTTTCTCTCAGATTTTCTTAATTTTCTCATGGTTGCTTCTATCAAGTTGCTGTTTTCTTCTGAAAACAGCAGTTTTTCTGCTTTTGGGTACGTGTTTTCTATCATTATTCTTTAGTCTAACCCAACTAGTTTGGAAAAGGTTAATATGGCGATGGTGATGATCTCCTTGTTTTCTTAATTTTTTTTTAAGTTACTAATGGATTCATTGAAAGGATGATTTAGTCTTGAAGGGCCACCTACAATTTCCTTGTGAAAATTTATTCGCACATGCACCGTGGATTAATGGAAGAGGAGGATTCAGGAAGCTAACTCTATATTTTTGGGATAGAGGACAGGGATTGATAAGTTCCTGAAAAATCCGAGCAAGATTGGCATGATCATTTGGATTAATTTCATAGCATCAAGGATATCTTAGTAATGAATAGACCCACAGGGCCAGATGAACTGTCCTGGCCAGGTTGGTACTGTGACTGCTGTGTAAGTTGGATCTGTGAAGTCTATCCACCATTGTTGCTGTGAAGTCTATCCACCATTGTTGCTATTGAGCTTTGTCAGTTTTTTTACTCTCTTTGGTTAAAATCCAGTGTTCCAATCGCTTCAGCTACTCTATCATTAGCTTCAAGAAACATCGTTTAAATTTACAAATGCAATGATATATTTATTATTTAATTATGGACAGGTATGTAGACCGATAATGCATGATAAACGCTTTCTTGATGGAGCTGCTGCTAGGTACAAGGGGTTCCTTCATCTGATTAAGAGGAACCGGGAGAAGTCAACGAGATATTTCTACGTACCAACTTATGATATAGATCTCATGTGGCATTCTCACCAACTGCAACCTATTTCATACCAAAAAGACATGGTAGAACTGCTTGGGAAAGTATTAGAGCATGATGACACCGATTCTGATAGGACCAAAGGTAAAAAACTTGACACTGGTTTCTCTGATACTACCAAACAATGGGAAGCTGCATATGGTTTGAGGTATTGGAGAGCTGGGGCTATGTACAGAGGCTTTGCTCTTCCTTTGGTAGATGCCACTCCACTCTTATCTACTTATAATCAGACAAATACACTTTGCCCTCACAATCCAAAGATATCCCTTCCTCTTCAACATACAATGGTTGTGGAGGTAATACCAAAACTTTCCTTTGAGTTTCTTTCGTTTTTACTAATGCTTAAATCATGTGGCGTAGAATCGAGTTTCAATCTATAAGTAGAATTTTAAAATGAAGACCTTCTACTTGTAGGCAGTCCATTATAATTTCTTAAACCAGAATGCATTGCTCTTTACAATATGAATAAATTTTCCTGCATTTCTATTCATGCTCTAGAAATTCTTTCAGTATTTACAACTTTCTATGATCGGATTTTTTTTTCACTAATGCGTGCTTTCCTTTTCTAAATTTGTGGAGCCATTTTAAGTTTGTTTGGAAATTGAGCTGCTTTTCCTAACTCACAGGTACTCTGGCTTTATAGGCTTATCTTTCTTGTTGATTCTTTGGAAAATCTGGATCAAGAGATCCTGCTTATTGCATTGCTCTAAGCAGTTAAAAATTGATTTAGGCAAGCTCTAGGTTCGTTATTCTAGTCAGTTCAATCTTCATGAAAGCCTTTTGGGGTTCATTGGAACCTTTGACATCCACCACCTCTCCCCACCCCAGCCCAATCAAAAAAATAATTCATTCAACTTATGAAAAAAAATGAAAAATTAGAGGCTATATCATTGAACTCTGAAATTTCTTCATTTCTCTTTTACAGGTCCTCTTAGAGATTGTGGGAATAAAAAATCTGCCCGCTAATGAAAAAGGGAATGTTTTTGTTTCTTTCAGCAAGAAAAAGCCAGATATGTTTCTGAACGGTAGCAGTCGTCTAAGTATTTTCTCCGAGACGGGGGAGAAAAGGGCCGCTGGTTTTGAATGTGAACCGGCTGGAGATCTTGTTCTGAATGTAATGACCAAATCAAAACCTGCAAAAACAATTGGAACGATGTCCATCTCACTTGATGAACTGATGGATCCAAATGCAGAACTCTCTGTTGAGAAATGGTTTGAATTGAAGCTCAACAACAGACGAGCAAATTCCAAACCTGTTTGTCTTCATGTTGCTGCTTCTTTTACAGTTCCAGTGTCATCGCCACACGTGTTTAAAATGTTGAAGTTACATCCATTATCTGTGAATGCATGTAGATTTCCGCTTCCTGGAATGGCTCAACATATGAGAAGTTGGACTCATCTGGTAGATGGCTACGGTAATGATATCATCACTCTACAAATGAGGTATGACTTCCTGAGCAACCTTCAAATATATTCATTTCACTTGTTCTCTAAACTCATTACAAATATTAAAAAATTCAAGTTAATAGCTATGTTCTGCGTAAGACATAAATTTGTTTTGAAAGGCCTCACTTCATCTAAAAGTATATCTTTCTTAAATTATTATTATTTTTAATTTCTAAGTTTATATAAAACAAAGTTCATTACTTTTGATTTTGGTTGTCAAGTGGGAGCAAAATGATTTTCTCCAGCAATACCTCTATTCTGGCTTATGGTGAACAGAACCTAATGCCCTCCATCCACTCAAACATAAGTTTTAGGGAAATGTAGCAGGAAAAATTTCTTTAAATAAATATCTTCTTAAATAAAACAAGTGTGATCAACTGTTAAATCCTAAATTTGTTAGTACATTTTACATGTATGAGAACCTTGGCCTAACCCAAATAGTTGAGATATGCCTGATAATGATTACATGTTTGGAAGCGTTGGTCAACAAAATAAATATTTGATATTGGAAAAGCAAGTAATGCTACACTTTGATGGTAAAACCTCAAACAACTTGATGAGACTGTCCGTTAAGCACAAAAGCAATGTAGAAGCAATTTTCTTATTGTGAAGATGAATGTGTAGCAAAGCCTGAAAGAATAATGTGTAAATTTGTTATATCAGAGGGATGGAAAGGGTATCACATATTAAAATAAAAGAATGATAAACATGGTTTTTTGGGCGTGTAAATTGAATAAATAAAGACGTATTAGAAAGAAAAATTGGTTGATCTATGTATGAAGAGAATTTGTGCTAAGTAGAGAGAGGGTGAGGGTGACGAAGAGGGAGAGAGTAAGAAGGGCAATAATGAAGCCTGGAACAAATGGAAAAAATATAGAAAGAGAGAAGCAGAAGCAAGCATATTGAAGAATCTAGAGATAGCTTTTCTAAATTGGTTGATTTTGAAGTTTGTTTATATTCTATATCATTTGGCCACCTTTTCTATGCTGATTGAATGGGGTGTGGTCTATGTAAACCAGGAAATTAAAGGAAGCAGGAGGAAGGAAACATTCTTCATGGAAGCGGAACATATTTGGAATGACGAGGTTGTCCAGAAAATTACATTTGCTTGCAGAGTACGTTGACAACACATGGTTTTTCAAAGACTCGGATTTATCTCTCTCTATTGAACAGAACACTAACGCAGAGGGCCCTATGCTTGAGCTGAAGAGTTTTTGCCAGGTATTGAACTTATATTTTCTTAGATTGGTTCCTTTCAAATTACATTTTAATTGAATGGCACAATGACCTTATTCTAACTGTGCAATTAACTTTGTGTGTTTGTCTGTGTGTTTCGCATGTAGGAGATTGCGTCTTTATGATTTTTTTTATCAGGTTCACTATTTCATTACCTTAATGGAAAATTCTATAGGATGGTGGTGAGACTTGCAATGCTTTATGGTGCCGAATGTTAGCCATTAAAGAGAAGCATAATACAAAGTTTAAGTGTTGCAGAGATGAGAATGCTTAGGTGGATGAGTGGCTTTACCCTTAGAGATAGGATACGAAATGAGCATATATGTGAAAAGGTTGGAGTAGTTCCACTAGAAGATAAGATTAGAGAGAGTCGCCTTAGATGGTTTGGTCATGTTAAACGAAGGCCTTCCGATGACCCGGCTAGTAAAGTTGAGGTTTTAGATTTGACCTATGTTAAGAAAGGTAGAGGTAGACCTAAAAAAACTTGGTTAGAAAATATTAGAAATGATCTTTCTTTATTAGATTTAAATGAGAATTTGACTTTTAACATGACACTATGGAGAGAAAGGATTCATGTAGCTGACCCCATTTAGTGGTTGATGTTGTTGTACTATTTCATTACCTTAGGTAATTTAGATTTAAATTTAACATCAGTGTATAATTTCAGTTTCATTGCAAAGAATAAATAATTCCTTCTTGTCATTATAAAGAGGTAGTATCCAATACCAATGTTTGACTGTAAGTTTCCGAAATTTCATTGAAGAAAAATGTCAGAAACTTTAGGCCAACCTTTATCCACCAGCATACTAATAAAAAATAATGCACTTTAATCTGCAAGCTCAGTAGCTAAGATGATATGTGTGTGTGTGTTTTGTCCAGCTAAAACTCTTCCCTGGTAGAATGCTCGAATATCAACCCAAGCATGCAATGCATTATAAGCTTGAGGACTTCATGACAGTTGTAGATTTCTCTGCTGAAAACCCGTATGGTAAAGCTATAGCTTTGTTTGACATGAAATCTGGTCTTGTTCAGGTACATTATCTTTCTCTCTCTCTCTGCAGTCTAATTTCTACAATTCTAGAAAATTTCAGATCCCTGAACTCTTATGATTCCTTTGTAAGGTTAGTGAAGACTGGTTTGTCTTGCCTGCTCTCCTGATATCATTTATACTTTCGGGCCTATTTAAGAAGGGTGGGCCAATTACAGTTACTCATTCGGAGAATCTCATAGATGTCACCAGTTTGGATGTGAAAGCCAGGGATGATTACACATCGGCCACAAATGTGGTAGCTATTGAATCTGCAAGCACATTAGCTCTAGATAAGAGCTTCAGTGACAATATGGGATGTGTGGACAAAGGTAATTCTGCCAATGCCGGGGCTTGTGGTGGCTGTGGTGCTGGTTGTGGTGGCGACTGTGGAACCATGGTAAAGAGCGGTGGCTGTGGCACTGGATGTGGTGGCAGCGGTTGCGGAGATGGATTCGCAAATGCCAAACGTACTGGCTGCGACGATGGTGGTGGTTGTGGAGGCTGTGGTGGTGGTGGAGGTTGTGGAGGCTGTGGTGCAGTGATAAATTTTAATGGATCAAGGCAAGCCTCTAGTGAGGTAACTCCTGTTGGTGCTTAGCCATTTGTTATCGTGTATGTTTGTACGTAAATAAAGGTTCAGATTATTTAACTAATAACGGTGGCTATTACTATTTTGGTTGTCCACGGCAACCAGAACTAGTTCTAGCTTTGTTCAATACAAGCAAAAGCTTTGCGATCAATCTTGTTGATGAACACAGCAATTCTGTTGTGGTGGATGGTCTTACAGTTCTAGTAGAAGTTGTAATTCAATCCAAAAACTCAGCATCAATACGCAGTCATCATGTAACTATTTCTTCATTTGCCCTGTAATTCTGCTCCCTGCATATTTACTTTGAATGTGGATTTAGCAGTTTTTTTCTGGCACTTTTGCATGCTTGTTGAACTAGTGAAACTTTGTTTACGAACTAAGGGACCACGTTTGAAATAGACCCAAGTAAACAAAATCAGTTTTTTTGGATAAGGATTCTATTTTGAAGAACTTAAACCACGAAAAAAGTAGGCGCGGGAACATGACCATGTTCAGAGTAGGCGAGTCGACCTTAGGCATTATTGAGCTCGGCCTGTCCGTCAGAAAACAAACTCGAACTCGAGCTCGAGCTAGAGTCGAGGTCGTCTCACTGTAAACGAGCTCGAAACCCCTTAAGTAATAGAAAGCCTAACTTAAACATCAAGGCACCTTTTGGTGTAATGGCTGAAATTTTTATAAGAAACTCCGCAGTTAAGCGTGCTCATTCCAGAGCAATTCTGGGATGAGTGACCTATTAGGAAGTTACACCAACATGGCAAAACCGTGAGACCCTTATGCCAAAGCGAACAATATCTCGATAATTAAGAGTTTGGGCTGTTACAAATGATATCAGAGCAATACACCAGCCGGAAGATGGGAGCTAAGTGTCATACAAGGCAAAGTGCTACGCTATGGGAGTCACCTCTTGAACCTTATGTGGAACAAAGTGCTACATGATGGGAGTCACCGCTTGAGCTTGTAGGAGCCACCTCTAGAGTCCTATCTGCCTCGTGGATGATTCTGAGATACAGATGCTGACGAGGACGTCAGTTACTTAAGTGGGGGAGATTGAAAAACCCGTTAAGTAATAGAAAGTTTAACTCTTAAGCATTGAGGTGCCTTTTGGTGTAATGACTGAAATTTTCGTAAGAAACTCTGCAGTTAAGCGTGCTCATCCCAGAGCAATTCTGGGTTGAGTGACCTACTGGGAAGTTACTCCAACAGGGCAAAACCGTGAGGCCCTTATGCCAAAGTGGAAAATATCTCGATAGTTAAGAGTTTGAGCTGTTACACTGCTCGCGAGCCATGGACGGGATTTTTAAAATTTAGGTGGAATTTTTAAAATTTAAGCTGGATTTAGAAAAAAAGCTGCAATTTTTGACATTTAAATAAAACTTAGGTGGTTCTTATTATTTTTTTAATATTTAAATTTAATAAATAAAATAAAATTATTTTAAAAAATGTTAATAATTATTTGAGCCGGCTCGCGAGCTCGAGTTTAAGCACGAGCTCGACTCATGAGCTCAATAAGTTCGGCTCGCGTGCTCATAAATGAGTCGAGCTCGAGCCGGCTCGGCTGGCTTACCCCACTAGTTGTCACAGCCCAACTTGAGCGCACACAGATTTTAAAGTGCACCAAGTGCGATTTACTGTTGAGAATTGAGTGTAGAAGAGCGTGACAAGTTCGTGCTGAAAGAAGTAAAATAAATGTCTTATTAATATGCTAGTTATTACTCTTAACCTCCAGATTAAGTTTTAGGGCGATTTTTGTCTTTCTATTTGTATATTGTGTTCTATTTGGATTTTAGTATTCATTTTTTCTAATAAATGGTATGAGATGATGATTTAATAAAAATTAAAGATCTGTTTGGGATGACTTAAATGTTTCATATAGTTGATTGTGAAATTGTTGCGGGGAAAATAATTACGCACAATAATTGTAAAAAGCGGCTTTTTCTAGCACAATTTTTTGAAAAGAAACGAGAAAAAAAAATTCAAATGAAATTATAATTGTTGTTTGAAAAACAAATCATATAGAAAGTTGGCCCAAACCGGCCCTAAGTGTTTCCTATAATTGTAACTCTCTTTTTAAGTTGGCTTGATTTTATTATGGTCAAAGTTTAAGAACATATATATCTCACATAAATTTTATGCTATAAGCTCATGCATAACTTTATGGTATTGCAAAGCTTCTCTGAGAGTTAGTCTTTATAAATAATTCACATTTGAGGGAGAATTACTGGATTCTAATCTAATAGTCAAGTTATAATAATAATCTCATGTTAAAAATGAAATTAGTTTTTAATATATTATTAATAGCCTCTACTTGTTAACTTTGAATACTTGTGCTACTGTTAACTTGGACCTCTTGTTCTTTTATCTTAGGAATAAATCTTGGTTCTTCCATTTCTTTTAATTCTATAGCATCAACAACTTCAATTTTGTAGTAATGGAAATTAGCCCTTTGGAAAGCCTTTGATGATATCTACAAAGCTTTTGATTTAGTGTCTAGAGAGTTTCTCCTTTGTAGAATGGAACATAAAGATTTCCCTCTCATGTTCATTAAATGGACCAAGTATTTCCCTATTTCGGTTGGGTTACATCAAGGATCAGCCTTAAGCCCATATCTTTTTGCTTTAATCATGGATGTTCTCACTAGACATTTGCAAGAGGATTTACCTTGGTGTATGTTTTTTGCTGATGATATTCTTCTTGTTAATAAGACTAGAGAGGGTTGAAGGTAAACTTGAATTATGGAGGTCAACCTTAGAGTCTAAAGGTTTTCGCTTGAGTAGATCTAAAATGGAATATATGGAGTGTATTTTTAGTAGCAATAGACCTAGTGAGGGGATTGTGACTTTGGGCGATCAAGTCATTAATAAGAGTACACGTTTTAGATATCTTGGATCTATTGTTTAGAGTGATGGTGAAATAGATGGGGATACTATCAGCAGAATTCAAGTTGGATGGTTGAAGTGGAGGAATGCATCGGGCTTGTTATGTGATAGAAATGTGCCCCTCAAACTTAAGGGAAAATTTTATAAGATGGTAGTGAGGCCTGCAATGCTTTATGGTGCCGAATGTTGGCCATTAAAAGAGAAGCATAATACTAAATTAAGTGTGGCAGAGATGAGGATCCTCAGGTACATGGATGAGTGTCTTTACCCTTAGAGATAGGATACGAAATGAGCATATACGTGAAAAGGTTGGAGTAGCTCCAGTAGAAGATAAGATTAGAGAGAGTCGCCTTAGATGGTTTGGTCACATAAAATGGCGGCCTTGCGATGACCCGGTTAGGAGAGTAGAGGTATTAGATTTAACTTATGTTAAGAAAGATAGGGGTAGACCTAAAAAGACTTGGTTAGAAAATATTAGGAATGACCTTTCTTTATTAGATTTAAACGAGAATTTGACTTTTAATAGGACACAATGGAGAAAAAAGATTTATGTAGCCGACCCCACATAGTGGGATAAAGGCTTGATATTGTTGTTGTTGTTCATTAAATGGATCAAAGTCTGTATAGATAATGTCTATTACTTTATTTGCTTAAATGAAAACCTTGAAGGATTATTCCCCTCCACTATTGGGCTAGGACAATGCTGCCTTCTTTCTCCTTACTTATTTTGTATAGCCATGAACGAGCTTTCCAACCTATTTGAGTATGCCATTCAAAGCAACACCTACTCGACTATACAAATGGGAAATCTGCATATCTCTCATCTCATGTATGATAATGACCTTGTTTTTGGTACAGTTAGCCTACAAAACCTGATAGGCATAAAATATATTTTTACTCAAGTCAAATCTCTTTTTGGCTTGCCCTAAACCTGATCAAGAGTACCATCATATTTTTTTTTTGAGAATAATCTTATGCAGCAACATCACAATGAAATCTTGAATATTTCTAGTGCATCTCACTCCACATACTCGAGAATATCCACTTCTACCAAGAGACTTCTCATAGATGATTATAACCCCCTTATTTGTAAGGCTCTTTTACTTATGGATGCTTGAAAATCTAAGTCTCTTTCATTTATTGGCATACTACAAATTCTAAAATTTACAATGTGAAGTGCTATTACATATTGGATAAGAGGCGATGTTCTCCCAAAAAACCTGTTGTAAAATGATTAACAAAGCATATGCTAGATTTTTATTTTATGAAGATGTAGATGCCAGAAGGTTACAACACATTTTCTGAGCTAATACATGTAAACCTAAAGAATTTGGGGGTCTTGGCCTCCCAACTCTTTATGCTATGCATGTTGCTTATTCTTGCTCCTTAATTTGGAGAACTTGGGGCTCTTATGACATTACTGATATTTGGTGGAGGCAAAAATACGGTTCTATTTGGCAAAAATTAATAAAAAAATGTTCCATTATTTGGAAAAATTTTAAGAAAGGTGTTGTTACCATTATTCCTCATTTTACTTTTAAAATCCATCTTGATTATAAATTTTTCCTTTTCTGAGAACCCTGATTTGAAGGAAAAGTCTTTAAGACATATATGACAACTCTATTCTTGAGATCGGATTAGATGCTAATGTCCCTTTCTATTTACTTATCTAAAGTTTTTTGCGAGATAAAAAAAAAACTAGCACATACATGAAGAGTATAATTGTGACACTATTAAGTGGTCTAAGGCCTTTGTTTTGAAATTTTAAGTTTTCATCATTGCCTACTTCTCTAACTTGTCTAAGGTTGGTAGAAACAAGTTTGGGACACGACGATCTTCTTTGAGGTTTTCTACTTATGCTTGGATGGCTTGTTTGTTGGGTGACATAAAAAATGTTGATGCGCTAGTTAACTGCTCCATTTTTGTAAAACGTGCATGCTCTCTCTGTTTGCTGCAAGCTTGAGACGATCTCTCATGGCTTTTTGAATGCGACTATTCTTTCAAAGTTATATATAATGTTCTTCATACGGTTTCTTCCTTTCTTTTGCGGCCTAATCTCGTCTAATTTTTTGAAATCTATGCTAGCCAGCAGGATCTCACACCCAAAATTAGGAATACTGGATATATTTCTATTTATTGTACAAAATATCAAATTTGGACAGAAAGGAATCAAAGCAGATCATATGGTCTTAAAGCATTTGTCCTAACACCTTATCTCAGATCATCAACAAAGTTATTACAATAAAAGTGCGACTTTGTCGGATTCATTAATAGGCTTCTTTTTTCAAAATGAGTATTTAGGTAGGACTTGGGTTGAGCTTGGAATTGATCAGAGTCCAATTTAGCTAACTTGCACCCGATTTTTACAAATGGGTGAGAAATTTAGACATGGACCCTGCTCGTTGGGTCATTGGGTTGATTCAACCCAATTTTCAAACAAGTGCGAGATTGAATGCTGTGAGCGGCGAGAGCGTGTGCTGCAAGCATAGAGCGTGAGAATGAGTTGCGTGATTGAGTGTGAGGGTGGCATGGTAGTGTGGTGTCAATTCGGGTCAACGGGTCGGGTTCGGGTCGAACCCAGAACTGATCCGGCACTATTTGGGTCAACTCGAACCCGACCCGTTTTTAAAAACGGGTCAGGTTTCCGGACCCGAACCCGACCCGATTCGGGTTCGGGTCAACAGGACCTGAGACGAATGACTCGGGGTTGACCCAAAATTGCTAGTTTTCGGATTAAAACGGGTCAATATCGGGTTTTCGGGTCAAATATGAGTTTTCGTGCCACTATCGGATCAATTTCGGGTTGCTGTGTCAACCCGAACCCGACCTGATTTTTATAACAGTTTGATTTGTTGAACCTGAACCCGACCCGTTTCGGATTTGGGTTGACCCAAACCCGGATTTTTTCGGGTCGGATTTTCGGGTCGTGTCAAAAATTGACACCCCTACATGATAGGACCGTCTAGTGCCTTGGTGCAAACAGACGAGCAAGTGTGATTCGATCCTGCGAGGCGTGTGCTGGTGCGAGACTGTGCTACCAAACGAGGGTAGCTTGGCGGGACTGCGCGAGGGTGATGCAAAGCATGCGCTGTGGTAAGGGCGGCCTAGGGGGTTGCACAGAGCCCGACTGTAAACTAGACTTGTGGGGTGAATGGAAACAGGACTCGAGCCAATTCCAGATCAAATTTAAGTTACCAAGTTAACCCTAATAAGTCCCAATTTTGTTAAATAAGTCAAAAAAATGAAATCCGAATCTTATCCATTTGCTAAACAGCCTGGGTTATTGAATCAGATCAATAATTCTAAATGTTTAAAAAAAAATCACAGTTGGGTACTGAGCCTGCCATCCGATTTTTTTTTTTTTTGGGACATTTAGATCATTTAAGACAAACTCAGACACACAACACATACACATAGCCTCAAACCTTGGACCTCTTAGTTGCTTAATTCTCCGCCACCCGATTTGCTTCAAGAACCTCATCCAAAAAAAATATAAATAATACAACAATTTCTCTCTCCACGTAAGTACGAGGCTGCTAGCCATATAACAACTCATTTTAAAGTCAAAATAGACTGTCCGTACATTGCGTGATAAACGTCGCCCGCAGCTCACTCGGCAACGCCCACGAGGCGTGCTGTGCTCCGCCTCGACCGGCCGAAGTGCCACGTGGCGACTTTTCAGGATAACAAGCAGGCGGCAGGTCCTTATCATAACCAAATTTCTTTAATTTCAGTCTAATATTTTTCTTAGAAAATATTCATTCTAAAATCTATCTTAAACAGAACATCTTATCTGGATTAATTATGTAGCGTTTTGCTTCGTACCATTTTGGCTCTCTCGTCGTCGGAGGCGAAAAGGGGGCGGCCGTCGCCGGTGAAGGATTGAGGTCGCCGGAGAGATTGTTGGACTGATGTCAATTGCGATGGAGAGTGGGGCGGGGATCGGAGGGTCGGGATTCGCTAGGAGAATCGCATGCGTCGCGATCTTTGATGCGGCGGAGATGGAGGAGAGGAAGCGGATGGATCCTTCGCCATCGCCGGTGGAGACGACGGTGGCTTCGTCGACGTCGACCTCGTCGTCAATCGGGAAGGATAGCGATGAGGTGGGGTCTCAGGAGGATGATCGGGAAGGAGAGGTGCAGAGCGCGTACAAGGGGCCGCTGCTGGGGACGGAGTCGCTTGAGGAGTCGCTGCCGGCTAGGTATTTTAGCTTGGCCTCGTGTTTGGATTTGAAAGTTTTGCTGCTTGCTTTTCTGATTTAGTCGTTGGTTGATCCATTTCGAGTGAATGTGAAAAAGGAAGGGAAAGTTTTGCGTATGTTCTCTGATGTTAACTTGGATTTCATGTTTTGACGGTTGATCGATTTTGTATCCTCGCTTTCTAGGACGTCGAATTTCATTTGCATGGCTTGCCTGTTTGCACGAATGTTGGGAAAACGACCCTTTTTGGTTTCTTCAGCACTTTTTGCGGTTGAGCACGATCTTTTGGCTTCTTCAGCAATATTTACAGTTGAGTAAGATCGATCGAATTCGCTTTGGATATCATGTAGCCCATTTTCTTGTATTCCCCAAATCATGGAGATTTTGATTACTGCAAGGGGGTGATCTGAATGTTCTGTGGTCTGGATTATTAAGAGGGAAGAAGAGTTTAGTTAACAATCTGGCATCATTGCAGTGATCAATTCAGATTTTGGGCAGTTCTCTCTCTTTTTTTGTATGATTATCAAACAACTTGGAACGCTATCTAACCTGTAAAATAATGGGATTCTTGCTATCTTCTCGATTCAATAAATTGCATGAATGCCAATTAGCGTCAATTTTGTGATCCCTTTCATTAGGCTTGTAGTGCCTCGCATGCAATTTTTCCCATTTACGTAGGTTCAAAAGTGTTCTTTTTTTATCTTTTTTTGTGCATCGAGTTCCATTTTAAAACCACACTATTGTGAACTAGCCAAGCTTGAAAGCCATGCCTAGCTTGCATCTAACCCTGGCACTACTCCTGTTGGTCAACCAAGAGAGGTTGGTTGATCAACAAATTTAGTGGTCAACCAAGCAATAGTTTTCTAGGTCTAGAAATCAAATTGCTGAGTAGGAAATTTGTTGGTCAACCGAGAAATTTGTTGGCTGACCAAAATTGGTCGACCTTTGAAGGTTTTTGGTCTCAAATTAGTGTGTGCCATATGTAAAGCAATGATGAATCCATTTAGTTTTTGGTGGACCACCCCTTTCTCGCAAAGTTAGATGGATTTTTTAATTTTTTATTTATTTATGGAGGACTATTATTCACCTTAATTTTCCATGTGTTCTGATTATTCCTATTTTAATTATCTTAGTTCTATTTTAATTATTTTAAAAATTTAAGATTAGTAGTTGATACTATTTAGCATCTATAAATATGTGACTTTTCTATACTTTGATTTGGGAAATAAGATTCATTTTTTTTTCTGTTATTTCTTTTATTTTTAGCAAAACCCAACAACCTTCCACGAAGACAGCTCTTGAAGTTCGACAAGGGAAATTTGGATGGCCCGGGTAGGCTAGGAGGATGAGTCAAATCATTTAGCATAGTTCAGTTGATCATTGATAGAGAAGGATTGATGCATGATGCTTCAGGGAAATGGTAGACCCTTCCCAAATGTAAATAATAGTTCCTTCTTTCGGAAGATGAAGCCCTAAGAAAATAATGCCATGGTAGATATTAAAAGATTTTATTGGCTTTACATATGATATATTTAAAGAGGATGAGAGATAAAGACCAAGGTCACTTGGATAGAAATCTTAGTTGAGGTGGAAAAATTAGAGGTGAGAGCCATGGAGGGTTGAAATGCTGCATCCAAGCAACCTAAAAGCCTTACTATATTCTCGTCATTAGCCAGCCTCTATTGAAGTCATGTTGATGTAATGAACTTCTGCCGTAATCTAAACCCTATTTAGTTATCTACTCTTAGGCAATGACTTGCATAGTTGCATACTTTTATTTAAAGAGCCATAAAAAAGAATTTACTCATAGTTAAATCAATTTTTTTAATCATTTCTTTCAAAATGAAATTGTTTTTTCTAAAAAGAAAAGATTTATTAGTCGGTCTTAAGAAGTTGGAAGAAGGCTAATCATAATAGATTGTATATTTTCTAGCTGAATATGATAAAGTAAAATTTACTTAGAAGCCCTTGTGACCCATCTCTTGGAGAAGAGGAGTTCCATAATGGGAGCTTGTGATTTGAAAACTTAATGTAACAATGGGATTTATTGGGTTAGGAGCTGAAGCTGAGAAATTGATGAGGCCCTTCTTTCTATTAGCCAAAAGGCTGGCTGCAATGTACTTGTGTTGAGAGAATGTCTCATACCTACAAGGTGAAGCTAGACTCTAGTATAAATAAGCCTTCAACGGATTCAAGGTTTCAAAACCCTATCAAATTTACAATTCCCAATGGAAAAACTTTGGATAAAAAAGGGAACAATATAGAAGAATCAAGAATCATTGTTAACACAATCAAATACCATCCCAAGATCAACTTTAACATGGAAGGACCTCCAAGAAGTCTTCAGTGGTAACACCTTACAAACTTCATGCTGAGAAGCATATTATCCAAAAGAGGTGGGTCACAAAGGCCCCTCCCTATGCATTATAGTTGATAAAGGTAGGGCCACCAGCTTGTTTGATATGAGTGTGGTTATGATCCCATAATCTTCCAACAAACTTACATGGGATGACATAAGAAAAGACAAAAGTGGTAGTCTTGAATCACCATCATGCATCTTGGCCGTCCTAAAGGAGTTGTGAACTGCATCAATGAATTGCCTTGCAACCATAGGCTAAACCTACCTAAAGAACTCAATGTTGAAGCTATTTGGTTCGACTATTTGATAGTAATGGTACTCAAAATCGCGTCTCTAATATTTTCAACAGAGAAAGGTGTGATGAAGGAGGTGTTGGTTGGGATAGAATTCTTGATCTATATGCACGCACTAATGGGCATGAATTGAATTATAAAGCTTATAGAAGTGAAGTCTATGGTAGTGTGGGAAACATTTAACTAGGAGTGCTGGGTGGGGCCTTCGAAACCCATAAGTTTGCTTCAAACAAAAGCTTGTTATCCATTGATGCATTGTTAGGGAAAGCAAATGTTATCTTCCCACTTCTCTGATAGGACTTGAAGATCAAAACAGCACACAACAATATGAAAATATAGCTACTCACTCCAAATAGTTCCAGAAATAATACCAAGAGAGCTGTTTTTACTAATTTCCATGCAAAATAAGATAAGATACAAGTTGACATTTACTGTTCGAGAGGTGAATCATCTCTCCCACAATTCCTAGCAACTACTAGGAACCCCAAACATTGCACAAAAACTCTTGTAGAAATTTAAAACATAACCCTCCATAATCTCTCCCCTTAAACAACCCAGGCCCCCTAATAAATGCCCCTTACATCTTTTCCAAAGACCCCCCCCCCCCCGCAAAGCCTCTTCTTCTATAGGTAATAAAGGAGATTCTAGGCCCCACCTGGGCAGCTGAGCTATTTCCAGTCACATCAATACTCCCCTCCCAAAAAGCCACATTGTCCTCAAAGTGGAAAAAGAGAATTTGCTTCTGGATGGTACTGTAGGGCTCCCATGTCAAACTCATAGTCTGATAAATCATTCCACTTGATCAGCACCGCCCTGATCCCATTATCTCCTTGGCGCACCCCTTTCACCTCTAGTATTTCTAATATTACATCCATAACCTTCGATAGTTTGGCTAGTAGTGCGGGCAATGGTGTGTGATTTCCGATGGCTCGTCTCAGTTGCGATACATGAAATACGGGATGGATGACTGAGATTGGTGACAATCGTAGGCGATATGCTACTGCACCAATGGGCTCCACTACCTCGTAGGGCCCAAAGTAGTGGGGGGTGAGCTCCTCATTTCTTCGTCGAGCCAAAGTCCTATGTCTGGAAGGTTGGATCTTCAGATAAATCTTGTCCCCAACCTCAAACTGCATGTCTCTCCTGTGTCTATATGCCCGCTTTCTCATGATTTATTGTGTTCTCCGTAGATGTTCCTTCAATTCTATCAAAACATGGTCTCTTTCTTCTAAGTACTACTCTATTGATGACATCAGTGTATTACCATGGCCATTATATATCAGATGAAGTGGATCCTTCCCATATAGAATTTTAAATGGCGATGTCTGGGCTCCTGAATGATATGTAGTGTTTACCAATATTTCTCCCATGCTAATCATTTGACCCACATTTTTGGTGTATCTGATACAAAAGCAATGAAGATAAATCTCCACTACGATATATTCACCATCTCCGTCTGACCATTTGGCTGGGGGTGGTAAGTTGTACTTCGCTTCATGATAGTCCATTGTATCTCTAATAACTATCTCCAGAAATGTCTCAAAAAGACATTGTCCTGATCAGACACAATGGCCTCAAGTATGCATTGCAAATGGACCACCTCTCTAATAAATGCGGCTGCCACCGACACTGCAGTGTTGGGTGGTGTAAGGGAATGAACTGAGCATATTTGCTCAATCTGTCCACCACCACTAGAATCACAGTGAACTCATCCGATCTAGATAGTCCCTTAATGATGTCTATAGTAATCTCTTCCCACACCTTCTTGGGTAATGCTAAAGGTTGTGGAAAACCACATGGAGCCATAGCCAGGTACTTGTGTCTCTGAAACACATCACAATTGGCCACCAACTCCTCTACATCCTTCCGCATGCCCAGCCAATATAGCTCTGCTTCTAGCCTATGATATGTCTTTTGAACTGTTTAATGACCCCCAATAGCCGTGTCATAAAACTCTTACAATAAGTGAGGGATGTATGGTGATGTCCTTGAAAGCAAAAATCGTCCTTAATCTAACAACTTCTAACCCATCAAAGAGTAACCAGGATGGCTATCCTTATCCTGCGGTATGTACCTTCTGATCTTACTCAGCTCCTCATCTTGCTCACTTTTATGTTTCAAGGCCTCCCAATCCATCACCATGGGAACAGATAGAGCCATAACCTGAGGGTCTTCACTACGCCTGGAGAGAGCATTTGCACCTTTATTTTTTAGCTCAGGCTTGTACTAGATCTCAAAATCATAACTCAATAACTTGATTAGGTGATGCTCCTCTGTCACCATCCTTTGCTCTAACATGAACTTCAAACATCTCTGGTCGGTCTTGACTATGACATGTTTCCCCAATAGGTAGGGTTGCAACTTCTTTATTGCCAACACTATCGCCATCAACTCCTTTTCATACATTGATTTTAGCCTGGCCCTATCGGTCAATAACTGGCTAAAATAAGCTATGGGTCTCTAACTTTGCATGAAAACTACTCCTAACCCATAGTCTGATGCATTAGTCTCCACTACAAACGGTTGGCTGATATATAGTAGTGCTAACACATGGATACTCGTCATGGCTTTCTTCAGCTGCTTAAATGACAGAGTGGTTGCCTCCCCCCAATTGAATCTATCTTTATTCAGTTGCTTTGTCAACGACCATGCTAGAGAATTGCATCCCCTCACAAACTTCCTGTAGTACCATGTGAGTCCCAAGAAACCCCTCAACTCCTTTAAGGTTTTGGGTAAGGGCCACTCCAATATAACCTCTATCTTGGAAAGATCTACAGCTACTTCTGATTTGGACACCATATGTCCCAAATATTCCACCATCTGTTGTGCAAAGGAACACTTCTTTAAATTGGTATATAGTTGATGCTCCTTCAATGTCACTAATACGACCCTTAAGTGCTCTACATGTTCGGCCTCATACATGCTATACACCAAAATGTCATACAAATTTATAGAGGTAGGACTGGAACACCTTGTTCATAGGCGACTAGAATGTAGCTGGGGAGTTGGTAAGCCTAAAAGGCATCACTAAGACCTCGTAGTGGCCTTAATGAGTCCTAAAAGCAGTCTTTTGGAAGTCAGCAGGCCGCATTGTGATCTGATGGTATCCCGATTTTAGATCAATCTTGGAGAACATCACCACTCCATATAACTCATCAATGATAGGTATAGGAAATTTATCCAACACCATTTCCTTATTCAGAGCCCGATTATCTACACAAAATCTCTAATTGTCATCCTTCTTTACCAACAACACAGGACTGAAGAAGGGACTAACATTGGGAAGAATGATATGGGTCTCCAACATCGTCTTGATCAGTCTCTCAATTTTATCCTTTTGAACCTATGGGTACTGATAGGGTCGAACACTGATAGAGGATACCCCCTTCTTCAGGATGATGGCATGCTCTTGCTCCCTTAGGGGAGGTAGGGCTTGAGGCAGCTGGAAAATCAAACTGAATTGTTGTAGGAGTGGTTGAACTATCTCTGGAACCTCCTCTTTTTTCATGCTTCCCCCTCCCTCAAGGCTCTGAACTCCACCAAGGATCCCATCCTTACTCCCTGGATTGCCCTCACCATGGTCTTATGAGAAACCTTGATGTTGGATAGACTAGGATCCCCCCTGATCCTCACCTTCCTCCCTCTTATAATGAATTTCATAATCAATGCTTTTCAGTCCACCTTGGTTTCTCGCAATGTCTACAACTGCTTCAACCCAAAATTACATTTGTGCTCCCAAACTCTATGCTCCCAAACTCTAAGGGAAGAAAATCTTCTTTTACCTGGATCTCCTGCAGTGTCACCATCAACCATGGGCAGATGCATCTACACTTTTACATCTTCTCTGTTCCTATCATCACCCCAAAATACTCCATGTCGACTAGCTTCAACCCCAATCGGTCCACCACTTGGTTGGAGATGAAGTTGTGGATCGCCCCACTCTCCACCAGAACTATCATTGATTTTTCTCCTATTTGTCTCCTCACTTTCATGGTGTGATTTGAGGTAAACCCCACCACTGAGTTTAGGGAGACCTCTGTCACATCTCGGTGCAAATGCTCCTCCTCCTCAACCACCTCCTCCTCTAGAGTCTCCTCCTCATCACATACTGTAAGTACTAGCAACTAACGATTCTTGTAGTAGTGGCTCGGTGCAAACTTCTCATCACAACAAAAACACAATTAAAAGTTAAGGTATTGTTGTGTCCTGTTTTATTGTAAGTTGTAAGGAGTTATTATGACCTATTTAATGTGAGTTCGAAGTGGGTTGTTGTTATATTCTATCAGTATTTGTTTAAGTTATTTTGAAAGGAAGTTTGTAATTTGCATTCCTAGAACCAATATTATTTTTAGGTTGCATCAGGGAGAGAATTATGGAAGCCTATTTAAGACTAACAATAGGGTGAATTCAAATTATGTTTGGGAGTTTGTTGAATTTAGTTTATTCTCAGGTTATTTGGATAGTCAGCGGCTAGGGATTTGGGAGAGCCGGATCCTTTCCAATTGAAGATCCAACTGTATCTTGCTATTTTCTTTCATATATCTTGTAATAAAAATAGTTTTGGTCTATTTTCTTCATAATTTCTTATTGTTGTTCGCTGATTTCGAGAAAATTGCATCAACTTTCTATCAAAGTGGTATCAGAGCACTTTTTTGGGACTTATGTCAGCAAAGAAAGTTGATGCCTTGGAAGAGCGCCTTGAAGGAAAAGTTATCCAATTTAAATCGGCGTTTGAGGATAGAATGACATCAATAGAGAAATTTTTTTTCAACCTATAAGGAATGATAAGGAAACTATTGGATCTTCATACCCATTCGAAAACATCGGAGGCAAGAGCACCGTTGATTGGACTGGGAAATCGGGGAAATCCTAATATAGGGATGATAAGAGGGGATCGGGAGGTAGAAGTTTTGGGGGAAGAAGAGTATATGACATCTTTGGAGCCTTCCAAGGAGTGGAAAGGGTGAATGAGTGAGATTTTTGATGGAGCTGAAAGTTTGGAAGGAGATGAATATGGGGAGAAGATAGAAGCACCAGATATGGTTCAGCCACTCCTACAGCAGTATTGAGAGGTGTTCCAGTCAGTTTAGGGGTTGTCTCATCCGCAGGAATGCGAGCATGCTATCATCTTGAAGGAAGTAGCCTCACCTATCAATTTTCGTCAGTACCATCATTCCCAAATCCAGAAGGATGAGATCGAGAGATTGATTAGGGAGATGTTGAAGAAAGGGATCATTCAACCAAGTGTCAATCCATTTTTCAGTCCAGTGTTATCAGTCAAGTGCTTCAGTAGTAGTTTCCTTCATTCCACCTTGAGAATAATGTGACACATTGGGAGGGGAGTATTGATGGACCAACTGATTTGACTCGGAGGGAATCAAGAAGTTTCCTATTGAAGAGGGAGATATTTAGAAAGGTTCTTAATCAAAGGGGAATTATTTAGGAATGTTTAAATTACAATGGGGAGGTAATTATTTAAGCAAGAGATCTAATTTGAATTCAAAAATCTAAGAAGGAATTATTTAGGGAAAAAGAGGAGGAATTAATGGGGGATTGTTTAGGAAAGTTCTAATTACAATTGGGAGGGAATTAATTAGGGAAATAAATCTAATTTGAATTCAAATATGAAAGGAAATTATTTAGGGAAATGGGGCTGATTTGGGAGGGAATTATGGGAGCCCATTTAAGGCCAACAATAGGGTGATTTTAGATTATGTTTTGGGAGTTTGCTGATGTGGGCTCCGAAAATTCGGCCTCGGCCTCCATTCGCTTTTTTTTATTCGGCGAGGGAGTTTTAACGGAATAAGTTCCGGGGTAAATTTTGGAAGGCAGATGAGTTTGTAGATAAGACACTACCCAGAGATTTCGCCCTCATTTTGCGAGGACTTTATGATCTGAGTTCTGGTTTCCTATAGGCGCAAGCCCCTATAGTTAATTACCCCTCCCGATCACGAGAGAGAACTTTCGATTAAGGCTAGTCGTCGATCAGATACGTAGAGATACGTGGTATCTAGCATATAGTAGCAGCAATGTATATGGATTTTGAAATATTTGGAAGTTTGGAAATTTGGGTTGAAATGGTTTGATATTTAAAATTAGAAATTTCACCATCTTACACTTAAAGCGAATGGTGGGGGAATGGATGATGGACCCGATCAAGATCCCATTGTTCCGTCGTCCCGGGCCCTCGTGGTCCCTGGTCTACTTAGTCAGAGGAGGTAGTCGACCCAACCTGACAGAAGGATTCTTGTCGGCAGCCATGGGTTGCTTCGTCCAAGGGTACCTTGTAGACCGGGGATGAGTGTTTGTCTGAGGGGACAAATTTGAATCCACCTTAGCTTACAGAGGGCCTTGTGCCCTATCGATCATATCCTATTGATTCATATCTCAAGGATTTGATGCCAATAAGGAGCGTATTGGCTATGGCCATAACCGGTATTTCGTGGTGCCATTTGACGGCAAAACCACTCGGTTCAGAGGGCCCCGGGTCATAACCGTTTATCCTGCGGTGCCATTTGGCGGCAAAACCGCCGTTAGAGGACACGTACCACGTCCTTACTGACAAGAGATTGTTTGAGAATGGATCCTAGTGATATTTTCGACTAGACATTCGGCTCTTTGTGAGCAAAGGTTAACTTTGATTTGTCCACCCCGGCAAGCTGTTGCGGAGGGTGGATGATTTTTGCTTTAAGTGATTTGACGGATTTATTTCAATTTTAAATATTTTGAATTTTGGATTTTTGGACTTTTTGAGTGACATTTGAAAGTATTTGAAATTAACCCCTCCGGTTGAGATTTTCGTTCAACACGGCCATCATCGGGGTGTTTGGGGTCATTTCCGTTTGTTGATTGAACCTTGTCAACTCTGTCTGACTGTCGACAGAGGATCGGGTTTGTTGCAGGCTTTGTGCCTTTGTGAGTGAATTCTGTTGATTATAGGCTTTGAAGGCCTATTATGAATGTATTAAAATAAATACACCGGTCCCCACAACCGTATATTTATTTGATGGTCTGAACCCTGTCGACTTCTATTGATCCGTATAGAAGGATCGGATTCGGACTTGAATTCACTTGTTGACCCGCGCAGCATCCCTAGGCGTCACGTGTGTACCAATAACACGCTCGCCGGGGCCCATGCGGGTTGAGATTATATTTTCCCCTTTAGTGTACCTATGTGTATACAAGCTACAGTGTAGGTGCGGGGGGGATTTTGAAATATGTTAGTTGTGCAAGTAATTGTCATTATAATGCACACAACTTTTCACTTAAGAGCTTGTACACGCCTTCTGTCCGCTAGTACGAGTATTGCGGATCCGGTGGCGGGGCGTAGCAGCTTATGAATAAAGTTGCTCGCTGCTTCGTACAGGTAGACTGTTGTACACTACTCGTTGCATTTTTACGGGTGGATCATAGTGTACCAACTAATCTCCTGCTTTTGTTCGTTGATGCTTGCATTCATTGTACATTAATCATCATCACATAAATGGACTACTATATGATTGAAAACTCTTCTATGTTTGTTTGAAGGGTCCTTGACAACGATCTATAAGAATTTTGTATTTGTTGCAGTCTTGCGACATTTCTGTTATCACTACTTGCGAGTAGATCAACATGCTTGTGTGCAAATCGACATTGATTGATTTGCTTGTGGACGTTAGCTTCAAGCATATGTGATTGTTGATAAATCACCATATTCACTGCATATTCCTTGTATGCGTTATGGCCCTTCATCCTCACTTTTGAGTAACATATGACGTACATTGTGAGCTTTTGTCGTCATTTAATTTCTAGCTTTCTTCCAGTGTTGGTTGGTATTAGCATCTTGATTAACATGAAGACTCTCAATATTTTATCGGAAGCCTCATACTTTTGATTGTAGGATTGCTATGAATGTTACACACTAAATATCATCATTTGTAGGTGATCATGCTTGCATAACTGATATGGATGCTACACAAGTCATCGTCATTTGTAGGTGACTTATGAAGTTTTGAAGGCTCCACATGCTTCCTTGTCACCATATCATTCATTCTCTTTAGCTATGTGATCTATAAGTGAATCATGTTGGCAATAATATACTTCGTGATGCTTATGTGTGAGTTGAAGATCCTTTGTTGTAGCATTGAATAGGTTGTTGCATTACAAGCTCTTTTATCACCTACAACCATTCTCAAGTCTCTTTGTAATTTGCTTGAAAGTGAATTTTCATGTATATAATAAGTACATGTTCTCACTTATTCGCATTATGTTCATTAGAAGCCATTTGAGTTTGAATTCTTTGCTTGAGTTTCATTCATTCAATGTTCAAATCAAGATCCCAATCATTTGAGTTCCAATCCATCAAGTTCGAGCTCTTGGTCTTTTTTTCTTTTAAACTTTACTTACCCATGGCTATCCACTTGAATGCATTTCCACAAACTCCTTGCATACGATTGTAAGCGGATTATTACTCATTTGTATTTGGTTAGGAATTCATGTACATCATACTCATCTTGCTCCCACAAATGAGTTATTGTGCTTTATAAGAAATTTATATTCATGCTCACAAATCATGTGTGGGTTATTGCCCTTCTTCAACAATCACATTCACTAGTAGCTCTTCTTTTTTAAAAACTTATCATAAACTTGTGAGTTGATTGATATGAACACAACTAATTTCATTTTGTAGTCCTTTGGCTCATCACAAGCCTTCACAAATTCTTTATCACTTAGGAGTGAGATCATGCTTACAAGAGGGATTGCAACATGTATGATGATTTCCACATAAATCCTTTCATTCGATTATGAACAAATTATAGTAATTGAGATTTTAACATAAATCTTTTGTTGTCCATCGAGTTCAAACCAATATTGAATTCAAGTCTTATGTGAGTATTTCTTATAGTCCAACTCAAATATTTCAAATGTTCAAGTCATGCCATGATTCATCTTGCAAGTTCAAGTATGAGTTCAAATTGAGTGTGATCTAAATGGTAAGTTCACTTGAGTTCAAATCAAGTCTTTTGCATGAGTTCACATTCTACTTTTTGTTTAAGTCATCGATATTTTTAAATAAAAATTCGGCAGCACTCCGGCGTCGTCCCCGCGTAGGGGGCTGCCTCGGAGTGTGTAAGGCCTTCCCGCCTGCCAAGAAAGGCAGTCACGGTAGGTGTCGAGTGACACCGCGGCCGCAGTTTTAATCCCCGCTCGCTAAGAAAAGCGGTCATGGGGTCTTTGAGCGCATATTTAAAATATAGCATTTTTTCCCCGCCTAAAAGCAGTGACGGGTACTTAATTAAATAATTTTGCTATAAATAACAAATTTCCCCGCCTGCTAAGAAAAGCAGTCACGGGTACTTATATTTTCATGCATACGAATTTCCCCGCTCGCTCAGTGCGTCACGGGTACTTAAGTTTTTCCTCGCCCGTTAAGAAAAGCGGTCACGAGTACTTATCTCATGCATATAACTGTAAATACTAATTTTTTACCTTGGGTGCGCAGTAGTCGAGGCGGCGACGGCGGATGACGGCGACGTAGGAACCTTGGAGAAGCTTGAAGGGAGGAGGCCGGCGGTTGGAGGGCTTGGAATCGCAAGAGAGGAAGAGAGGGGGCGGCCTTGGCGTGGATTTGGCGTGAAAAATGAGGAGGGGGGTCGGTTGGGAGAGTGTATGAGGGAGTGAGGGTTAAGTGAGGGGTAGTTTAGGTATTTTTTGGATTTTTTATTAAAAGAAAGTTCATTTTTATTATTTAAAAGGCTCTCTCTCGCTCTCTTTTTTAAACAAAAATTTAATTATATTGCACAAAATAAAATAAAAATTTTTAATCTTGCATCGAGTTGGTCGTCGCGTTGCCGCTCGCACAAATCGTCGTCTCGATTCGCGCGCCCAAAATTTAATTTTTCGCCGACCGGCGACCCCCACCAATATGGGTGTCAATCTTAGCTGTTTCCGTTGCTCCGGACGCATCGGCGCTGTCCGTTTCGCGAACGGAGGTCGTTTCGGCGATTTTGGGTTTTCAGTCGACACGCGTCGGGTGAGTTTTTGCGCAATTTCGAGCTCTTTCTCTTTTAAAACCCACCTTGCGCGGTCGACTCGACCCCGACACTAGTATGAGGGTCAACAAATGCCCCCCAACAAATATGGTGCGCGCCTAAAGCGGACCATGTTTGTTGTAAATTGATTGACCCTGTGGATCTCTAGATATTTATTCTAGATGTCACACTAGGACTTTCATTTGGTGGATTTCCAAAAGCTTATTTGGATGTCACACTAAGATTTTCTTTCTCCATAGATTTCTTTGATGTATCAATAGATGGTTGAGATACTGATTTCTTTTGCCCTATGCTTTGTGCTGCAGACAATGATGGAGTATTTTCTGATTTGTCTTTTTTGACTTGCCAAATGATTTTTGTACCTTCGGCCCTATGCTTCTTGCTTTGGCAGGCTTGTTGAAGGAGTAAATGCCGATGACCTAAACCCTTAGATTTATATTAGGTCAGTGGCGAAGAGTCATCGGTCCAGAGCTTTGTGCATAACGGACTTGTTGATGACAAAATCCACTTAGTTCAGCCCTAGGCTTTTTATGAACTTTGGGATGTATTCTTCGGTCCTCTGCTTTGTGCCTTGGCGGACTTGTTGAAGAAAAATTCCTTCGATCCTCGCTTTGTGCTTTACGGATTTGTTGAAGGATTTGTAAGTTTTGGATTTGGTCGATACCATCAAATGTAGGTAGTATCTTAATCCTCAACTATTTGAGAAGACTTTAATCTGAATCACTTGAGTTCATCAGATCGGGAGAGCTGGGATTTGACAGCTCTTCGTCCTCTGGTTGCTGAGATGGGGGTTCCTCTACTACGGCCTTTCTTATGGCTTGTTGAGTAGATGGAGCTGCCAGCGATCCGGCCATATTTGGGCGTGTTGGATCCGACCTCTTACACCCATTCAGGCTTCAGACTTGAGCTATGGGAATTACGCTTCCCAACACTGATTTTGCTGAAGTTGGTAGATTTGGAGTTTTCCTTTGTGGTTGAGGATTTTGGAGCCTACGCACATTTGGTAGTTGCTCGCAACACATCTCCCCACTGAAATTGTGATTCTCCAGTCAATTAGGAGAATTTAGTAGACTACAACCACTTGAACTTGTCGAGTCAAATTGGCCTTCGTTCTTCCTATAGTCCTTACTGACGGGTTGACGAAGTGAGGGGTCCCGCTACTACGGCCGTTCTTATGGCGTATTGAGTAGACAGAACTGCCAGCGATCCGGCCATATTTGGGCGTGTTGAATCCGACCTTTTACACCCATTCGAACCTTAAGCTTTAGGCTGTCGAAAGACTTCAAGCTTTTCTGACTCAATTTGTTGGAGTGTGTAGTTACAAAAATCTCTTTCCTGACTTTTAAATCTTGGTACATTAGAGAAGATGGAGTCTTAAGCTTCTTGAAGATGACCTGTATATACTTTGAAAAGAATTCATTGTATCTTTCTTAAGAGAGTACTTGCATTGATAATTTTAAATATTTATTCGGGGATCTCGGCATGCAGCGCGATGTCGACCCGAATAAATATTTAAAATGCCCCCTGCTTCAAAGGGTCATTTTAGAATAGAATAAAATTGGAATTCAAAATTTTAAATATTTATTTGGGGATCTCGTCGTATAGCACGATGTCAACCCAAATAAATATTTAAAATGCCCCCTATCTCGCAGGAAGATTTCATATAAATCTTGTATTTTGAGATTTTAAATATTTATTCGGGGATTTCGGCACGTGGCACGATGTCGACCCGAATAAATATTTAAAAATGCCCCCAGTCTTATGGGGGATTTTTATGAGTTATTTGAAATGCATTCTTGTGACACAAGAAGAGAATTTCAAAATGTAAAGCAGATACGCTAGTAAGCATGTATAAAATACACAGTGCATTAAACAAAATATTTTCTTGGGAAATTTTATGCGTAATACTTCTTTAGGTATCGACCATTGATCGGCGGCATGGGCCTTTGACCGTGCAGATCGATAAGTTGATAGGCTCCTCCTTGGTACACCTTTTCGATGACGAAGGGGCCTTCCCAATTGGATACGAATTTGCCACCGATTTTTCGATGTGGGATGATTGGTCTTCTCAGCACCAGAACCAATTCTCCTTCTTGAAATGCTCGATGGCGCACCATCCGATCAAATGATTTCACCATCCTTGCTTGATAGATCTCCAAGTTCTGTTGAGCTTGCAGTCTAATCTCATCGAGTGCATCAAGCTCCTCCATTCTTAGGCGAGCATTTTGTTCCTGGGTTAGATCGTGCTGAATTGCCACTCGAAGTGACGGCAGTTCAATCTCTAGTGGCAACACTGCTTCAACTCCGAATACGAGTGAATAAGGAGTGGCTTTGGTTGGCGTTTTGCAAGTTGTACGATAGGCCCATAGCGCTTCTGCCATCTTCGTGTGCCACTCCCTTTTATTCTTGGTAAGGATCTTCTTCAACAATTTCACCAGCGTCTTGTTGAAGGCTTCTGCCAAGCCATTCGCTCTTGGATTGTATATTGATGAATACCGCCAATCGATTTTATGCCGATCAACGAACTTGTATATTTTTGTACTCTTGAATGCAGTACCGTTGTCTGAAATTATACGGCGTGGTACACCAAATCTGTAAACAACGTTGTGGGTAAAGAAGTTGATCACATGCTCAGATGTGACCTCTCTGAATGGAGCTGCTTCTGCCCACTTAGAGAAGTAGTCTGTAGCTGCCAAAATAAAGCGGTGCCCGGCTGATGATGGCGGATCTATCGGTCCGATTATATCTGTGCCCCAGCATTCGAAATGGCCATGATGCTATTGTTGGGTGCAGAGGATTTGGCGGTTGATGTATAACATCACCGTGGATTTGACACTCGTGACACCTCTTAGCGTGGTCGATACTGTCCCTCACCATTGTTGGCCAATAATAACCCATTCTTTTAATTTTAGCCGCCATCTTGGGACCTGACTGATGTGCACCACAAAGTCCTTCATGAACTTCTGTTACCACTCTATCAGCTTCCTTAGTCCCTAGGCATCTTAGCCACATTTGATCAAAAGCTCGTCGGTACAATGTGTCGTTAACAGATGCATACCGCAATGCTCTCTTCCTAATTTGCGTGGCAAGAGATTTATCTGTTGGGAGTTTTTTTTCTTTGAAATACTCGATGAAGGGTTGCCTCCAATCATCTTCTACTTCAACATCTAAGCAATGCAGCCATGATTCTGAAGCTTGACTAGCTTTACGTCTCTTGGCTACATGATATCCTTCTGGATAATTTTCCATAATAATCTGGTGAAGAGGTTGAGGGTCACTCGGAATTGTATCTCGTTTGCTTGAATCTGATACTTCTTCTGCCCGCGGGAATTGCAACAGGGCGGGTTCCAACACCCGACGGTTATAAACTCCGATATATATAGGTCTCTCCTCGTTGGTATTCGCCATTTCCTTGGCCAATTTGGCCAAGCAATCTGCTTTGGCATTTTGTCCTCGGGGGACTTGAATTATTTTAACATTTGGAACCTGCTTCAGGAGCTCGAAGGGTCGTCGGTGATAATGGGCCAGTTCAACTTGCCAACAACTTTATAAATACCAAGACCTGATTTATCACAAGTTGAGAATCGCCGAAGATTTGGAGATTTTGAATTTTGACATCGATCGCAATCTCCAGCCCTGCTATTAGAGCTTCGTATTCGGCTTCATTGTTGGTCCGAGGTTCAGTCAAACTGAATGAAAATCTCATTATACCTCCTCCGGGTGCCACGAAAAGGAGACCGATGCCGGCTCGGGCCCTTGCAATATTTGGAGGTCGGGCAGGCTTAATCGATGATGCCCCGTCGAAGTACATTTCCCAGAATGGTAGCCTTTCGCTTTCCTCGACCCGCATGATTTGCTCGTCAGGCAAATCATCATTAAGCGGGGAGTCTGCCGGGATAGGATGCGCGGCGAGAAAATCTGCCAATGCTTGTCCCTTTACCGCTTTCTGTGGCATGTACGTGATATCAAATTGTAGTAATATCACTGCCCACCTGGCTAAACGACCTGTCAACGCTGGTCTTGTCATTAAGAACTTCAGCGGATCGATCTTTGATATCAATGTGATTTTATGAGACAGCATGTAGTGGCGGTGCTTTTGAACGGCAAAAATCAGCGCTAGACAATACTTTTCAATAGAAGAATAACGACTTTCTGCTCCGATCAACCTCCGGCTGATGTAGTAGAGTGCATTTTCTTTTCCTTCTTCATTATTCTGAGCCAATAGTGCTCTGAGGGATTCTTCTAACGCTGCTGTATATAGTATAAGAGGCTTCACCGGAATTGGCGCTGCGAGAATGGGCGGATTCAATAAATATCTCTTGATACTGTCAAACGCCTCCTGACATTCTATATCCCATTTGAAGCAGATATCTTTTTTCATCAGTTTTGAAAATTGTTGGCATCTACCTGACAGATTTGATATGAACCTTCGAATGAAAGCCAGTTGTCCTTGTAAAGAGTGGAGCTGTCAAAGGTTCTTCGGAGGTGGCATCTCCATGATCGCCTTGATCTTGTTGGGGTCGACTTCAATGCCTCGATGTCGAACAACATAGCCCAGAAACTTGCCGGAAGAGACCCCAAAAGCACGCTTGAGAGGATTCATCTTCAAATCATACTTCCTGATCCTTTCAAACACAATCCTTAAGTCATCCAAGTGGTCTCTTCGGTCTACGCTCTTGACGACAAGGTCGTCCACATAGCACTCGACCTTTTGATGTATCAGATCATCAAATATGTGAGTCATCGCCCGCTGATAGGTTGCACCAGCATTCTTCAGGCCAAATGGCATGACTGTGTAGCAGAAAATCCGATGGGTGTTCTGAATGCCGTGTGCTTTTCATCTTCTGGAGCCATCTTGATCTGATTGTATCCTGACGATCCATCCATGAAGGAGAACATGTCGTAGTTGGACGTATTGTCCACCAGGAGTTCGGATACAGGGAGTGGAAAGTCATCTTTTGGGCACGCCTTATTGAGGTCCCGAAAATCGATACAGATACGAATCTGACCGTTCTTCTTCTTGACAGGGACAATATTGGCAATCCAATCAGCATATTTTTCTTCGCGGATAAAGCCTGCTTCTATAAGCTTTTTTGTCTCTGCAATCACCTGTTCTTCGATCTCCAATCTCATTCTCCTTGGGAGCTTGCTTTACAGGCACTGCATCGTGCTTGATGGCTAACCTGTGAACTGCCACATCAGGGGATAAGCCGGGCATCTCGGCATATGTCCAGGCAAAGCAATCCCTGAATTCACAGAGAAGCTCTTTCATTTCTTCTGCTTGGTCTTCTGATAAAAGGGAGCTAATGAAGGTTGGGCGAGGGTTTTCTTCAGTCCCCAAGTTGACTTCTTTTAGCTCATCCATAGTAGCCGTCTGTCCACCATCTTCTAATTCTTCAGGTGCAGGCTTGGCCTCTACGGGCTGATCATCATAAGTATCAACTTCATATATTTCCTCATCATCGCTATCATCTAATTTTACTTCCCCGCATGTGATTGCTTGGCAAGTCTCCTTTTGGGGATGTTTTTTGCACGATGAATCCGAGACCTCTCTCATTGCAACAATATCTTTCTTTCGTAATGGACGTGGATGTCTTCCATACCAAATGCTCAGGCAAAAAAAACGGAGTTGTTGTTTGGAGGTAGGAATATTGATTTGCTTTCGCAACATTTTACGGATATTTTTGGTAATGAACCTGGGCATTCTTGTAGGTATTAGCTCTCCGGAATCAACGAGCCTACAAAACCAGTCGCGCGATTTGCTTCTTCTTCACGCTCCCCACCTTTATAGAATAAACTTCCTGGCCCGCCCCTTTTTCTATGAGGTGGCACATAGAATGTTACAAGTTCTTCGATATGATGTACCTCCCGGGGAGTAATTTCCTTGAAATGTTGCATGGGAACGCGCGTGACTACGAATACGCTGTCCGAGATTGACAAGTCACCCATTCTTCTTGAGAATACACACTGCACATTGCTTGTGTAGGTAGACTCATAATCATAGTCAGAATCTGAGTATTCAGCCTTCTTTTTCCCTTTGGCAATTGACTGACATGCCTTCCAAGATTTTGTAGGGGTGACCTCATCTTCATTTGTGTCGCTCCCTAGATGAGGTACATGTTTTCTTTCTTTAGTAGCGATCGCTGCTTTGGAAAGAGTTGGTGTTGCCTTCTTTCTCCCAACCTGCTTCTTTTCACCTTCTTGTTTTGGTCGCTTTGTAGTTTTAGTACTCGACAACTGGACCTCAAGAGAGCTCGATGGTTTCAGCTTCTTTGGAATGAAATACTTTGCATCTTCATAGATTGTAGCTTCGTGCACTGCAAAAGGGTTGGATGTCACCAGAGATCCTGAATTCTTCTCCATCCTTAAGGTACTTCATGCACTGATGTAGTGTTGATGGGACAATGCCATACTCATGCAACCAAGGACGACCCAGGAGCGCCTTGAATGAAGTATCTGCATCAATCACATGAAATTTGGCTTCTGTATGAAGCTCCCCAAATGTTAGGGAGAGCATGAATGATCCTAGGTCTTCTGCCCTTTCTCGTTGAAACCATACACCATTGGCTTATCCGACCCGAGATGTTGCACGTCGAGGCATAACGATCTCAGTGCTTTCAAACTTATAAGGTTGATGGAGGACCCAGGGTCGATCAGAATTCGGCTGATTATCATTTCGTCGCTCTCTGCAGTAACGTACAGAGGGCGGTTATGATCCGCCGTCCCAAGCATCATGTCTTCTTCGGAGAAGGTGATGAACGGCTCGTTACGGGCTTGCAAGACTTCCGTCATGTTACGTTCAACAAAATATGCCTCGTACCTTTCGGGGTCTTTGAGAGCCTGAATCAAAGTCTCCCGTAGGTCTTTAGACATGACTAGAGCATCATATATGCTGAGCTGCGCCGGGATTTTCCTCAGATGGGATAAGATATTGTAATCTATCCCATTGACTGGAGTGTTTTTCTTTTTGGAGTCCTTGAGGGATGATATCCTCATTAACAACTATCTCCTTCCCCTTATCTTTATTAGAGATTTCCTTCTTTAGCGGAGTTGGCAACACCTTACCGCTTCTTAATTGCACTTGCGCTATTTCATCTGGCACAAGGCTCATTTGATGGAGCATCTTCCTCAGAGTCATCCATCATAGCATCCAAAGACTCATTTTCTAGTTCAGAATCACCCTCCAATCTCACATGCCCCATTTGTGACGATATATCCTGCTCGGACTCATTCTCATTTGGAAAAAAAAACAGATCTTCTTCCGAACTATAGTCCATTGATGATGCCACAAGACAAGTTTCAGAAGTTGCTTTTTCAACGTATTTTTCTTTTTGTTGGAGTCACTGGTGTTACTGAAATAACCCGACAAATTTTTCCACAGGAAGAGAATCCTCATCCACTTCTTCTGTTTCAGCCACTTTAAGCTTTGACATAAAGTCAGCGAGCTTAATGGGACGTCTAACAGTTTGGTAATATTCATCCAAATTGTCGATGACCCTTTGAGTTGTTTTTTCTTCTCCTTAAGCTTCTTTAGTTTAGTTTCTTCTTTTGGAAGACTGTACTTTTTCGGATTTTAAATAACCGGCTTGGTTGGGATATTGCTTAGAAGTTGATGCTCGTGCCACAGGCATCCCTTTCAAATTCTAGCACCGGGTGGGTAGGAGATTTCCACTTCACACCTGGAACTCCTTCAAGTTGTTTTAACATTTTTACAGTCTTCTTGGAGACCGCAGTCTCCCACTTCCCTTCTTGGCTGATTCTTTTTTTTTTTTCTTTCTTCTTTAGCCGGGGGTACGGAAGAGGACGTAACCATTCGAGTCGACTCTTTTCTGGGGTATGCCAACACATTATCCGACAATGTTACTTCCCCCTTCTGATATTTTTTCTTTCCAACCAATCCTTAAAGATGTAGCAATCTTCAATAGGATGACTAAGTACTCGGTGGTATGGGCAATAATTCGGGTCACCAGTATGTTTCGATTCTTCGGGCCTCTTGCACTCTGGCAGTTCTAGGCCAGCTTTTAACGCTTGTCGAAATAACTTGGCAACACTCTCCTCCTCTTAAATGAATATTCTTTATTCATTCTTTCCTTGAGGGACGGGAATGTTCGATCACCATTTCCCGTTTATTTGTCTCGGGCGTTCTCCTCCACCCTGGAACATTCGTGGTTTGTCATTTCCCCCAAGTGTCAACTTTGGTTGGGGGTTAGGATTATAGACTTGTTTCGGCTTATCTTCATACTGTATCAGTTGTTTGCCTTTATCTACATTATAAGCCACTTGTTTTTCTTTATCAACTCTGGAGAAAAATGTAGAGTCGGTGTGACCCTTCTAGCACCCGAGGCTTTAGCCTTTTTGAGCTTATCAGAGTGATTTTCTGATTTTGATAAGTTCAGTTTTTCGAACTTCGCCACTCTGTCCAGCAAGTCCTGAAATGTGGTGATGGTGGCCATACATAAAAATGGTTGCATCTTATCATCGATGTTTCCCATTAACAATTGCACGGCATGTTCTTCTTCTAACTGCTGCTCACATTTCATGCTCAAATTGCGCCAGCGAGTTATATATTTTGTCACTGACTCATCCCTCCTTCGTTTATCTAAAGCGAGATCAGCGATTGTTATCTTTTCGGTCGCGCTGGCGAACCTTTTTACAAACATGGCTTCTAACTCTGCAAATGTTCTCACAGAGTCATTCGGCAATTCAGCATACCATTCGAACGCAGTCGAGGTTAAGCTACTGACAAATTGTCTGAAGAGTAGAGCGTCAACACCTCCCGTATTACCACAAGTGGCTTTAAACTGAGCCAAATGCTGTTTGGGGTTACTATTACCATTGAACGTGTTAAACTTCGGGACAGAATACCCTTTTGGGTACGGACACCTGGTCAAATTCAGCAGGATATGGACGGCCTTTGCTCACCAGTTTTTCTGCTTGATCCAAAGCTATGACAGCTTTAATCTTCTCATTGATGATTGTCTCCAACTGTGCCACTGTCACAGGCTCGGATGTGCTTGCCACATTTTGAGGAGTAGGCTGGCGAACTAAACGATCATTCTCAATTCCTCCTTCATGTGAACCTCGTACTCCCGACACTTGGGGTACAGGATGAGCTGGCGGATTAGCGAGACCACTACTTATCGCTTGATGATTGGTTTGTTGAGCAGGTGTAGGATTAGCAGTGATATTTCTCTGCATCATCTGCATCATCATAGTCATTTGCGTCATCATCTCAGTCATTTTGGCATTTAACTGAGCAATTTCTTTATCCTTCGCCTTCATCTGACGATGCATCTGCCTTTGCGCCTCAGCTAGTGTGGTAGCAGCATCAGGGAACAAAGGATTTTCTTCGAATTCCTCTTCTTCTTCATTCTCTGAGGAGTCAGCATCTCTACTCGGGAGTCAGTGGATGGATCCAGCCCCATATTGCCGCTGGTATACCCGCAAAGGCGGACGCTCATCATCATGTTCCACCATATAGACAACTTCAACTCCCATGGTCTCTTCGTCATCTTCATCATCTTCTTCTTGTGTACGGATCTCCGAGCGGCGTCTCCACTGAATCTCCGGTTCATTACTTGGCACAAAAAAACTCTTCGATCTTGGGGCTGCGATCGAAGTTAGTTTCTTCTTGGGATGACGTAGTTGGCTGATGATGGGATCCCCTGGAGGATTCTCCAGGGTGTCGACCATCAAAGGAATGATCAATTGGGACTTTCTTAGGGACCCATTTTTGATGACTTCTGTTAGTGGGGGCGGATCTCTGGGAGGCTGCACCAGATGTCACGCCCGTACTTGTTTGTTTGTCAAGTGCTCTTCTGTCATACGGTCTTGACCTCCAAACTTGTTTGTCTTTTCGCTGGGCCCTTTCGACGGCGGATTCTTGGACACGTGGTCCAAGTGTCACACCCCGATGTGCTTCCTGCGAAATTGACTTAAATTTTCCTCGGGTCACCAAAGGTGGTGAATCTCTTGGTGGAGATCTTCTGGCCTCAATCACCACCGGCCTTTGGTATTTCTTTTTCATCAAACCCTTTTCTTTCACTGTTTTCAGGACCCTATGCACTTTGGCGGACAAAGTCTCGGGTTCTTTCTTCTTTTGAGGACCAAGGGCTTGGGGTTGTTGCTCCCAAAACGATTGTTTAAGCTCACAGTAGAGCTGTTCCGTTTTACCCATTTCAAATTCTTAAACTTGTTCTGGGTAGGAACACTCGCTTCTGGTTCCTGAGCAGGTAGTGTGGATGGGTGGACTTGTAGCATCTGCTGAGCTCGCAATTCAGCGTTCATCCTTCTCCTTTGCCTTCTTGATGGCCTTCCTCCAGATGAGGAGGCCTCAGCATCATTCCTTCCAGGCATAGATATCCCAGTCGTCGGCAGAGTGGTGGTAGTAGCAGCGTCATCACAGAAATTTGTTTCCCGGCTAAGACCCTTCTTGTTGTCGGGGTTTCGGAATTCGATAGCCTTTTGAAGACTGAGACCCTCTTTGGGGGAACTCATTAACAGTAACAACCCGGGATGGTTGTGGTCGCTGTGGTGGTGGAAGCACGCGACGAGCAGCAACATCAACAGCATAAGGCCTCCTGGTAGGCTTTTTAGTATCAATGCCGTATACCGGGACGGCAGCAGCGCTTGCAGTAGCTGCGGAGAATTGTAGCCCACCAAATTGAATGGTGGCTCCAGAGTTTCCCGTGTTAATGATAGCATTTGCTAGTTGGATGTTGGCACCACTTCCTAGTTTGAACGGTGAAAGGAGTGTTCTGGAGGTCCATTCTGCACAAAATGAAAGATGGGGATTAGTAATCAAGATCTGATATATTCCCCCATACTTTCAAAGCGCATGGACTCGACAGAACGAAATGATAAACATTTAATCCTTATAATTTCAAAATACTTTTTAGAGAATTTTTAATGAGTTTAATTAAAAAGACATTTAAATCTTAACTCATCAAATTTTGCTGCAACTATAGCTTAAATGTACGACTAGCCAAAGATGGAAAGAGAAATCAATCCCCAGCGGAGTCGCCAGAAATCTGTGGGCTCCGAAAATTCGGCCTCGGCCTCCATTCGCTTTTTTTTATTCGGCGAGGGAGTTTTAACGGAATAAGTTCCGGGGTAAATTTTGGAAGGCAGATGAGTTTGTAGATAAGACACTACCCAGAGATTTCGCCCTCATTTTGCGAGGACTTTATGATCTGAGTTCTGGTTTCCTATAGGCGCAAGCCCCTATAGTTAATTACCCCTCCCGATCACGAGAGAGAACTTTCGATTAAGGCTAGTCGTCGATCAGATACGTAGAGATACGTGTTATCTGGCATATAGTAGCAGCAATGTATATGGATTTTGAAAATTGGAAGTTTGGAAATTTGGGTTTTGAAATGATTTTTGATATTTAAAATTAGAAATTTCACCATCTTACACTTAAAGCGAATGGTGGGGGAATGGATGATGGGCCCCGATCAAGATCCCATGGTTCCGTCGTCCCGGGCCATCGTGGTCCCTGGTCTACTTAGTCAGAGGAGGTAGTCGACCCAACCTGACAGAAGGATTCCTTGTCGGCAGCCATGGGTTACTTCGTCCAAGGGTACCTTGTAGACCGGGGATGAGTGTTTGTCTGAAGGGGACAAATTTGAAATCCACCTTAGCTAACAGAGGGCTTTGTGCCCTATCGATCATATCCTATTGATTCATATCTCAAGGATTTGATGCCAATAAGGAGCGTATTGGCTATGGCCATAACCGGTATTTCGTGGTGCCATTTGACGGCAAAAACACACTCGGTTCAGAGGGCCCCGGGTCATAACCGTTTATCCTGCGGTGCCATTTGGCGGCAAAACCGCCGGTTAGAGGACACGTACCACGTCCTTACTGACAAGAGATTGTTTGAGAATGGATCCTAGTGATATTTTCGACTAGACATTCGGCTCTTTGTGAGCAAAGGTTAACTTTGATTTGTCCACCCCGGCAAGCTGTTGCGGAGGGTGGATGATTTTTGCTTTAAGTGATTTGACGGATTTATTTCAATTTTAAATATTTTGAATTTTGGATTTTTGGACTTTTTGAGTGACATTTGAAAGTATTTGAAATTAACCCCTCCGGTTGAGATTTTCGTTCAACACGGCCATCATCGGGGTGTTTGGGGTCATTTCCGTTTGTTGATTGAACCTTGTCAACTCTGTCTGACTGTCGACAGAGGATCGGGTTTGTTGCAGGCTTTGTGCCCTTGTGAGTGAATTCTCATTGATTATAGGCTTTGAAGGCCTATTATGAATGTATTAAAATAAATACACTGGTCCCCACAACCGTATATTTATTTTTGATGGTCTGAACCCTGTCGACTTCTATTGATCCGTATAGAAGGATCGGATTCGGACTTGAATTCACTTGTTGACCCGCGCAGCATCCCTAGGCGTCACGTGTGTACCAATAACACGCTCGCCGGGGCCCATGCGGGTTGAGATTATATTTTCCCCTTTAGTGTACCTATGTGTATACAAGCTACAGTGTAGGTGCAGGGGGGGGATTTTGAAATATGTTAGTTGTGCAAGTAATTGTCATTATAATGCACACAAATTTTCACTTAAGAGCTTGTACACGCCTTCTGTCCGCTAGTACGAGTATTGCGGATCCGGTGGCGGGGCGTAGCAGCTTATGAATAAAGTTGCTCGCTGCTTTTGTACAGGTAGACTGTTATACACTACTCGTTGCATTTTTACGGGTGGATCATAGTGTACCAACTAATCTCCTGCTTTTGTTCGTTGATGCTTGCATTCATTGTACATTAATCATCATCACATAAATGGACTACTATATGATTGAAAACTCTTCTATGTTTGTTTGAAGGGTCCTTGACAACGATCTATAAGAATTTGTATTTGTTGCAGTCTTGCGACATTTCTGTTATCACTACTTGCGAGTAGATCAACATGCTTGTGTGCAAATCGACATTGATTGATTTGCTTGTGGACGTTAGCTTCAAGCATATGTGATTGTTGATAAATCACCATATTCACTGCATATTCCTTGTATGCGTTATGGCCCTTCATCCTCACTTTTGAGTAACATATGACGTACATTGTGAGCTTTTGTCGTCATTTAATTTCTAGCTTTCTTCCAGTGTTGGTTGGTATTAGCATCTTGATTAACATGAAGACTCTCAATATTTTATCGGAAGCCTCATACTTTTGATTGTAGGATTGCTATGAATGTTACACACTAAATATCATCATTTGTAGGTGATCATGCTTGCATAACTGATATGGATGCTACACAAGTCATCGTCATTTGTAGGTGACTTATGAAGTTTTGAAGGCTCCACATGCTTCCTTGTCACCATATCATTCATTCTCTTTAGCTATGTGATCTATAAGTGAATCATGTTGGCAATAATATACTTCGTGATGCTTATGTGTGAGTTGAAGATCCTTTGTTGTAGCATTGAATAGGTTGTTGCATTACAAGCTCTTTTATCACCTACAACCATTCTCAAGTCTCTTTGTAATTTGCTTGAAAGTGAATTTTCATGTATATAATAAGTACATGTTCTCACTTATTCGCATTATGTTCATTAGAAGCCATTTGAGTTTGAATTCTTTGCTTGAGTTTCATTCATTCAATGTTCAAATCAAGATCCCAATCATTTGAGTTCCAATCCATCAAGTTCGAGCTCTTGGTCTTTTTTTTCTTTTAAACTTTACTTACCCATGGCTATCTACTTGAATGCATTTCCACAAACTCCTTGCATACGATTGTAAGCGGATTATTACTCATTTTTGCATTTGGTTAGGAATTCATGTACATCATACTCATCTTGCTCCCACAAATGAGTTATTGTGCTTTATAAGAAATTTATATTCATGCTCACAATCATGTGTGGGTTATTGCCCTTCTTCAACAATCACATTCACTAGTAGCTCTTCTTTTTTTAAAAACTTATCATAAACTTGTGAGTTGATTGATATGAACACAACTAATTTCATTTTGTAGTCCTTTGGCTCATCACAAGCCTTCACAAATTCTTTATCACTTAGGAGTGAGATCATGCTTACAAGAGGGATTGCAACATGTATGATGATTCCACATAAATCCTTTCATTCGATTATGAACAAATTATAGTAATTGAGATTTTAACATAAATCTTTTGTTGTCCATCGAGTTCAAACCAATATTGAATTCAAGTCTTATGTGAGTATTTCTTATAGTCCAACTCAAATATTTCAAATGTTCAAGTCATGCCATGATTCATCTTGCAAGTTCAAGTATGAGTTCAAATTGAGTGTGATCTAAATGGTAAGTTCACTTGAGTTCAAATCAAGTCTTTTGCATGAGTTCACATTCTACTTTTTGTTTAAGTCATCGATATTTTTAAATAAAAATTCGGCAGCACTCCGGCGTCGTCCCCGCGTAGGGGGCTGCCTCGGAGTGTGTAAGGCCTTCCCGCCTGCCAAGAAAGGCAGTCACGGTAGGTGTCGAGTGACACCGCGGCCGCAGTTTTAATCCCCGCTCGCTAAGAAAAGCGGTCATGGGGTCTTTGAGCGCATATTTAAAATATAGCATTTTTTCCCCGCCTAAAAGCAGTGACGGGTACTTAATTAAATAATTTTGCTATAAATAACAAATTTCCCCGCCTGCTAAGAAAAGCAGTCACGGGTACTTATATTTTCATGCATACGAATTTCCCCGCTCGCTCAGTGCGTCACGGGTACTTAAGTTTTTCCTCGCCCGTTAAGAAAAGCGGTCACGAGTACTTATCTCATGCATATAACTGTAAATACTAATTTTTTACCTTGGGTGCGCAGTAGTCGAGGCGGCGACGGCGGATGACGGCGACGTAGGAACCTTGGAGAAGCTTGAAGGGAGGAGGCCGGCGGTTGGAGGGCTTGGAATCGCAAGAGAGGAAGAGAGGGGGCGGCCTTGGCGTGGATTTGGCGTGAAAAATGAGGAGGGGGGTCGGTTGGGAGAGTGTATGAGGGAGTGAGGGTTAAGTGAGGGGTAGTTTAGGTATTTTTTGGATTTTTTATTAAAAGAAAGTTCATTTTTATTATTTAAAAGGCTCTCTCTCGCTCTCTTTTTTAAACAAAAATTTAATTATATTGCACAAAATAAAATAAAAATTTTTAATCTTGCATCGAGTTGGTCGTCGCGTTGCCGCTGCACAAATCGTCGTCGTCTCGATTCGCGCGCGCCCAAAAATTTAATTTTTCGCCGACCGGCGACCCCCACCAATATGGGTGTCAATCTTAGCTGTTTCCGTTGCTCCGGACGCATCGGCGCTGTCCGTTTCGCGAACGGAGGTCGTTTCGGCGATTTTGGGTTTTCAGTCGACACGCGTCGGGTGAGTTTTTGCGCAATTTCGAGCTCTTTCTCTTTTAAAACCCACCTTGCGCGGTCGACTCGACCCCGACACTAGTATGAGGGTCAACAGCTGAATTTAGTTTATTCTTAGGTTATTTAGGCTCTAGCCGGTGGCTAGGAATTTGGGAGAGCCGGATCTTCCTCTCCAATTGAAAATCCAACTGTATCTTGTTATTTTCTTTCATATATCTCATTATCTTGTAATAAAAATAGTTTTGGTGTGTTTTTCTTCCTTTTTTTTGTTCGTTGATTTCGAGAAAATTGCATCCACTTACTATAAAATATAAGTTTTTATCAAACTCTCTATATATTTTTTAATTATTTATTTTAATATAAAAATTACTATTACAATAGATCTTCTTAACATTAAAATAAACTATTTAAAATCAACATAGTTTTTCTAAGTCTATATGTCATTACTCTCCTTTATAACTTCATTATATGATTTATAAATTTTATTCCCTTAGAATTACCATAATTTTGAATATGCCATTTATTTTTCTTAAACTTGGTTTCAAAATATATTTTCTTCAATTATTTGGCATCTTTTTCAAATTCATTGTAGTTTTTCCTATAATTATCCAAATAATATTAGGTATATGATGCAATGCGATTAGCCAATTTGTTTTTATGGACATAGTTTTCTCATAGGCCAAATCAAAGTAGTTGAAACAAGCGTCAAAGGAACTGATCCTCACACATTTTCATTTCTTTGTTAGATTTTTTATCAATCATGACCAAATTTTCTTTCTATTTTAAAAATTAAAATAAGTTCGAATTGTAATAAAGAATAATTTTGTTATTTGGAAATCAGGGTTTAGTTTCTTTAGAAATTGACCCCCATGTTTGAAATTTTAGGGATAAGTAAATTATTGAAATTATAAGATTTCTTACAACCCTTGCTCTAGCTCTTTTTATTTTCTTACTTAGGATTCAACGATTCGATGCCCTGAGGTTTTTCTATTTTGTATTTGTTTTGTGTCTTCTTCCTATCCCTTATTGTTTTTCATAGTTTCATTATTTACTTTATGTCAATTTGGTGTACATCTAATTGGTTCATGGGGCCTTAGTTTTTCGTAAGTTTAACCCAAGTAGTTGATCCAATCAACAAAGTACCTGAATTTGTCCTATTTTCAAATTTCAAGTCTTTCTTGGCCCATCATCAATTTTGGCTGAATTTTCTTATTGCTTTTAACATTTTAATTTAGTTTGAATTGTACTAAGCATAAGGATTGTTTTTTCTAATGTAAGATTTAGTTTCTTTATAAATAGGACTTATGTTTAAACTTTTTAAGTGATTGGATTATTGAGATTATGAGGATTTTCTAGAAACCTTATTCTAGCTTTCTTTGTTTTCTTGTCTTAGGATTCTACAATTTGCTTTCTTTGATAAAGAGTAGAAAAGAGTACAAGCTGTTTTGGAAACTACTATCTATGTCTTCCTAAAACAAAAAAACTAGCAAAAGAGGGAAGAGCTTTACTATCTATGATAATCCATTCATAAGCACAACAAAAAGTGTAAGGACCAAAAGTAAATGTAACAAGAACCTCCTTAGCTAGCATTATGACCCCCATGTAGTTGCAGGCCACTAACATATAATTTTATTAAAAATTATCACTTGTAATGTATGAAAAACAAATACATTTTATTTATTCCACAAGATAATGTAATAATTACCAAAAATATGAAATTCTATAAGAAAATATTGATGAAAATAAAATTCAGCAACTAATCAAATTCACGCTTTTAAAAAAACTCAGCATGTAGTTAGCTTGATAAAATTTCAATCATCACGCAGAATTAATTAATGAGTAATCAATTTAAAGACAAGAAGAAAGATAGAAATTATCCTAAAGCGAAAAGTTAGATCTCATGGCAGTGTCCCCTTCAAGTAGCCTCCACCAAACTAAGTCGGTGTTTCAATGCTGCAACAACCCCCCTCCACTGCTCCACTTGCATCTTAATATGCGTTTCTGTCTGTGTTGGTGCTGTTTGTAGGGTGGGGATGGGCTTGGGATTTTGCAGTGGGGCTTGTTAAGGATTTTCTTTTTGTGCACGTGCTTGATACTTGAGCAGAGGAGCCTCCAAAACTCCATTATTCAGAAATTATGCAATTGGGTAAATGATAGGAAACATTTGTAGATCTCAAGTATTTCCTATCAATCTTCGGAAAACAGCAAGAATCCTTCACAAAAATCCACACAAAACCACAAAAAACAGTAGATAATTTGTATTTTTTTGATGAAAGGAACACGGAAAATAGCAAGATACACTTGATCCTCAATTCAAGAGGAGGATCGATCTCTCCCAAATGATGAGGACATCGATCCAAGGTTCAAGCAGGTGTATTGCCGGAAGCATCGCAGATCGACGGCCACGATTCAGAGCTTATATTTTTAGTTATTATGCATTTTATTTTATGTATTTCTTTTGTACCCTTATGTTGAGTTGAGTCATGTTGGGGCCCTGAGGGCAATTTAGTCTTTATTTCTTCATGTTACTTGAGACCTATATATATGGGTCTTTTCTCTTGTAATAGCTAATGAATATTTGAATGAAAATTATTTTGTTTCTACTTTTTCTTCTTGGATGAGAGCTTGAGAAGGGAGAGAGCTCAAGGGGAGCAAATCGCAAGGTCCACCAGTCGTTGGAAGAGTCCGCGGCTCGTGGTTAAGTTATTCTATCTTCTCGTTCGTATCTCACTCCATCTTCTTCTCCTCCACCACAAGAAAATCCCTCCATAACCCAAGTTGCCGCCGCCCCTTGGAAGCCCACCGCCGGCCACTTCCACGGTCCAGGCCGGCCACCTTGCCGGCGATTTCCCCCACCCGTCCAACCCCTCCTTCCGCTTGCTTCAAATTTGAAATTTGAATTTCAAATTTCAAATTCTTTCCTAATTTGGAAATCCAATTTCGGAAAGTTTTCATGATGGAATTCAATTTCAATTCGATTTAGATTGGAGTTATGAAACCTATTGCCACGTCATCATCCTAAATTGGAAGCTTATTCCCTTGGATTTCCCCCTCTCTCCCCTTAGCATGCCGCCGGCCTCTTCTTTGGAGGAGCCCCATTAATGCCATCATTAAGGCATTGATGACGCTTGAATTTGAAATCAATTTCGAATTACTTTTCCCTCCTAATTCCTTTAAAACCTGAAATTAATTTCAGGTTTTAAATTAATCCCTCCTTCTCTCTTGAAACCGCCGGCCTCCCCTCCTTACTCCTCCCATTAATTCCCCAATCAATACCATAACTCCCTTGGATTTGAAATTCAAAATCCAAGTCAATTCCCTCTCAATTTTAATCAAAACTGAAATTAATTTTCAGATTTTGATTAATCCCCCTACACTCTCCACTAAGTCTAATTTCTCTAAACCCAAGCTCCCTTCACCTTGCACCCGCCGGCTTCACACTCTCTCCATGGGAATCCCGCCGACCCCTCTTCTCTCTCTCCTTCTTTTGTGAATTGAGAAGCCAAGAGAAAAAGAAGGCGACGCATTTACACCTCTATTTCGATGATGCATAGCGGATCCGGAGCTTGATAGTGGATTGGTGCTCGACGACGAGGGATATATTCACCCCATCCGCTCTCCCTTCTTTGACGTCGGGTTTGGATTCGACGAAACGGTGGAGAACTACTTGAACCGCATCCTACCCACACTCATCGACATCATAGACGAGCGGTTCGAAGATTACGAGTGGACTATTGAAAGCACGCCGCCCGTGTTTCCTCCACCACCGGCAACCTCTTCGTGGCTCAAGACCCTTGGCATTGCGACCTTCCTCGTGGCATCGTTTGGTGTGCTGAAAATCTTCTCCCGCTAAGCCTAGTTTAGTTGAGTGGTTAATCCCCAAGGTGAACTTCTCGTTATTAAATTACGGATTGTTGTTTAATAGCTTTTGGTGTTGCTACTATCGTTGTTTATCCATGAGTTTTGGTCAATCTACGCATACTTCTTCGCCTAAGCTAGTTAATAACACGATTTCTTTAATGATTTTCTTGCTATCTCAAAAAGATATTAATTGAAATTACGTTGTCATTCACTTTTAATTCTCTTAAGAAGCTCCTTCGCATATTCGTTCTACATCATCTTGGTATCAGAGCATGGCTAGCATGCTTTGCTCATGCTAGGTGCATCCTAGGAATACCCAGTTAGCTTATTTCGGCATGCTTAACATCATCTAATTAGCATTGACTACTGTTTTAGTTTGCTGTCCTGAATTTTATGCATGAACTATTCATTTTACATGCTCATATAAAGGTGTTTAAAGTGCTGTCCTCATTGCATTCGCATCCATATTAGTGTAGGACATTAAACCCTTGCTGCCATCCACTTTCCTGCACTAGTTTGTAACGTTGGGCTGACTTCCAAGCGTTTGTAGTTTGCTGTCCTCTGTTTCCTGCAGCTGTTTAGTATCCGTTAGTGAACCTAAAAGTCCTTGTTTAGGTGCTGTCCACTCCCTCGGACCCTTCCAAACACCTAGACAACATCAACAACGGCTGAACATTGCTGTCCAGAAAATTTCTGCAGCATTTAGAGAGCTTTAGGTGACTCCAACCTAGTGTTTAGGTGCTGTCCACACCCTAAAAGTCATCCTAAACGCATAGGCAACTTTCCCCAACTACTGTAGATTGCTGTCCACAAGTTTCCTGCACTTATCTAGTGAATTGTAGGCTCGTTTCTTAGGCGTTTGGTTGCTGCCCTCAACCTAACAACCTCCCTAAGTGCCTAGGCTACTTAACCCACTAGCCTAGCTTGCTGGCCAAACTTTTTCTTCACCCTGTAGTGAGTCTAAGTGAGCCTAACCTAGTGTCTAAATGCTGTCCCTTACACCCATATCTCATTGAGCATCACTTTACACTTTTAAATGGACTCGATAGGTTTTCAGAAGAGGTTAGATGCCCTAGTTAGTCTTGTAGGCTCTCTAACTAAAACCACAAAGGAGGCACATGTTGACTCTCCCCACTCTAGGTACGTTCCCCATTCGCTCAGTCAGGCGAGTCGGAAGATGCCCACTATGCTTATCAACCTAGACCTGAGACTAATCCTCAACGACCTCACCTAGAGTCACCTTACCAGTTGCCCACCTTTGATGGCTCATCGGACCCTTACTATTTTCGGGAATGGGCTAGACAACTAGATGACTATTTTGAATCATGTCATATCCTTGAATCCCACCAGCTTAGCATAGCTAAATATCACCTCACAGGTCAAGCTCTTCAATTTTGGGTAAGATTGGAAGATCGTCGAGAGTCTAGCGGTGAGTACCTTACATGGAAGGACATGAGGAGAGAACTCAACTTAAAATATAGGCCCTCTACCTATGGACAACCTGCTGATTCTAAGTTTAGGTCCCCCCCTGCCCATCAAACCATTGGATATTACACTCTCAATACCCCTACCCCTAGTGACCGTCATTTAGAGCACCACCCTACCCCTTGCCGAACAAACCGTGGACCTTACTGTGGTCAAGACCACCCATCATTTAGTAGCATCAGGGTTACTGTCCCACCCTGTAGATCTCCACTTAATATTGATGACCGACCCTTTGGTAGGCCTTCTGTTGGGTCGAGCCCTTATGACTCCACACTTGGACTAACATCTAGCCATCCCAGTCAACATTTAACCTCCCCAGTCCTTGACCCTACAAGTTTAATTTTAATAAAGAATTGCAGTAAAAAGAAGAAATCAACGGAACATGAGACTGAAGTCATCCATTTTGTGGAAACTATCGATAACGATGACTTCTTTGAGGATGAAACAGAAGTGATTGAATCAGACTCCCAGAATGACTTAAACCCTGAGCTAGGAAAGTTAGAACCTGTAAACGTCGACACCTTAACCCACCCCAATCCTAGTCTCTTCAAGGATGAGTCTTTGGACAAAGTATGCCTGGATGATAGTCGGACTTCGAACACACTAATTTTGGAAGATCCTGATTTAGTTGTAACAACTACTGAGATGACTTTAGGTAATCTTGATGGTAATGATTTCGAATTGGAAGTGAATCAATTAAAACTATCACCTGAATTGAATGAACCGGAACCCATTGATCTTAAGATTATGACCCTACCTCATCATATTGAGAATATAAGTACGAATTTGAAAGATAGTGATTTGACCCTGAGTGGTTTTGGACCTAATTGGGGAATTGGGCATCCTCGTATTTTATTGGAATCTATTTTAGGAGTTGCCCCTTTAGAGTTGCATTTGAAGGAGTGTGATTTTCTTGATTGGATTTATCTCACCACTCCTCATACTGACTTTAATGTTAGAGAGAATTTTAGCCCTTACTTTCATGTCACCACTCTAACTATTGTGCCCACTTCTGTACCCCATTTCTTAAGTCCCATACCTGCTGGTGACTCGTTTGGCTATCCCATTATGGCTGTGAGTCAGGACCCATCACCTTTGTTCCTGATTCATTTGTTTTGCCCATCATGTTCTTAGCCTTCCCTGTTAAAGACAATCTCTCTCCTAGTTGGATGAAGTTGCTAGATGACATTGTCAACCCTAGGAGACCACCTGCGACTTTAACTCAGACTTCCCATAGGAGTACCCTGGTAGCTAAGAACGTTTTCATTGCTCCCCCTACACCAGTCCCCTTAGACCGAACACTTTAGACCCCTCTTTTCGTGACTCGTCCACCTTTTCTAGCTATGTGTTCGTGTTAGTTAGTATGCTGTGTGTGTGTGTTGTAGTCTGTTTTCTTCTAAGTTATTTCTGTTTAAAACTTTTGTGTGAGCCCTGATTCTTGTCATTCGTCGTGCATACCGGTTCTTTTGCATATGCATTTGCATTTCATCCCCTGGAGCTTCATAAAGAAATTAAAAGAAGAATTGAACAAAGTAATTCCAATTATAAACTTATTGTAGATCACAAGAAAAGATTTAAAGAATTCGCAGTTGGAGACTTTGTGATGGTACGGATCCGTCCGGAGTGTTTTCCGCCGGGCTCCGTGAAGAAGTTACATGCTAGAAGCGCCGGACCCTTTAGGATAATTTCAACGGTAAATAGTAATGCTTATGTGCTGGACCTTCCTAAAGGTTTTAACCTCAATCCTACATTTAATATAGAAGATCTAGTAACCTTTGAGGGACCAGAGTTGAACCCTAATAATCCACTTTAAAATAAGCCTTTTAAGAACCCACCAAGTGAGATCCCCAGCCTACCCCCCCACTCCCCGATTTACCCCCACTTACCCATTGCGGAGAAGGTTGAAGCTATACTTGACGATGAAATCATTTCCATGAAGGAAGGCGGGCGCCACAGGTACTTGGTTCATTGGAAAGGGAAGCCGGTGACCGAGGATACATGGAATGATCGAGAGGCGTTCAGAGTTTGGATCCAGATCTTTTAGAGATGTACGAGAGCTCCAGAGATTTTCACTCGACGGGGTTGAGCTTTCTCCCACCTGGGGAGAATGATGAGGACATCGATCCAAGGTTCAAGCAGGTGTATTGCCGGAAGCATCGCAAATCGACGGTCACGATTCAGAGCTTATATTTTTAGTTATTATGCATTTTATTTTATGTATTCCTTTTGTACCCTTATGTTGAGTTGAGTCATGTTGGGGCCCTGAGGGCAATTTAGTCTTTATTTCTTCATGTTACTTGAGACCTATATATATGGGTCTTTTCTCTTGTAATAGCTAATGAATATTTGAATGAAAATTATTTTGTTTCTACTTTTTCTTCTTGGATGAGAGCTTGAGAAGGGAGAGAGCTCAAGGGGAGCAAATCGCAAGGTCCACCAGTCGTTGGAAGAGTCCGCGGCTCGTAGTTAAGTTATTCTATCTTCTCGTTCGTATCTCACTCCATCTTCTCCTCCACCACAAGAAAATCCCTCCATAACCCAAGTTGCCGCCGCCCCTTGGAAGCCCACCGCCGGCCACTTCCACGGTCCAGGCCGGCCACCTTGCCGGCGATTTCCCCCACCCGTCCAACCCCTCCTTCCGCTTGCTTCAAATTTGAAATTTGAATTTCAAATTTCAAATTCTTTCCTAATTTGGAAATCCAATTTCGGAAAGTTTTCATGATGGAATTCAATTTCAATTCGATTTAGATTGGAGTTATGAAACCTATTGCCACGTCATCATCCTAAATTGGAAGCTTATTCCCTTGGATTTCCCCCTCTCTCCCCTTAGCATGCCGCCGGCCTCTTCTTTGGAGGAGCCCCATTAATGCCATCATTAAGGCATTGATGACGCTTGAATTTGAAATCAATTTCGAATTACTTTTCCCTCCTAATTCCTTTAAAACCTGAAATTAATTTCAGGTTTTAAATTAATCCCTCCTTCTCTCTTGAAACCGCCGGCCTCCCCTCCTTACTCCTCCCATTAATTCCCCAATCAATACCATAACTCCCTTGGATTTGAAATTCAAAATCCAAGTCAATTCCCTCTCAATTTTAATCAAAACTGAAATTAATTTTCAGATTTTGATTAATCCCCCTACACTCTCCACTAAGCCTAATTTCTCTAAACCCAAGCTCCCTTCACCTTGCACCCGCCGGCTTCACACTCTCTCCATGGGAATCCCGCCGACCCCTCTTCTCTCTCTCCTTCTTTTGTGAATTGAGAAGCCAAGAGAAAAAGAAGGCGACGCATTTACACCTCTATTTTGATGATGCATAGCGGATCCGGAGCTTGATAGTGGATTGGTGCTCGACGACGAGGGATATATTCACCCCATCCGCTCTCCCTTCTTTGACGTCGGGTTTGGATTCGACGAAACGGTGGAGAACTACTTGAACCGCATCCTACCCACACTCATCGACATCATAGACGAGCGGTTCGAAGATTACGAGTGGACTATTGAAAGCACGCCGCCCGTGTTTCCTCCACCACCGGCAACCTCTCCGTGGCTCAAGACCCTTGGCATTGCGACCTTCCTCGTGGCATCGTTTGGTGTGCTGAAAATCTTCTCCCGCTAAGCCTAGTTTAGTTGAGTGGTTAATCTCCAAGGTGAACTTCTCGTTATTAAATTACGGATTGTTGTTTAATAGCTTTTGGTGTTGCTACTATCGTTGTTTATCCATGAGTTTTGGTCAATCTACGCATACTTCTTCGCCTAAGCTAGTTAATAACACGATTTCTTTAATGATTTTCTTGCTATCTCAATAAGATATTAATTGAAATTACGTTGTCATTCACTTTTAATTCTCTTAAGAAGCTCCTTCGCATATTCGTTCTACATCATCTTAGTATCAGAGCATGGCTAGCATGCTTTGCTCATGCTAGGTGCATCCTAGGAATACCCAGTTAGCTTATTTCGGCATGCTTAACATCATCTAATTAGCATTGGCTACTGTTTTAGTTTGCTATCCTGAATTTTATGCATGAACTATTCATTTTACATGCTCATATAAAGGTGTTTAAAGTGCTGTCCTCATTGCATTCGCATCCATATTAGTGTAGGACATTAAACCCTTGCTGCCATCCACTTTCCTGCACTAGTTTGTGACGTTGGGCTGACTTCCAAGCGTTTGTAGTTTGCTGTCCTCTGTTTCCTGCGGCTGTTTAGTATCCGTTAGTGAACCTAAAAGTCCTTGTTTAGGTGCTGTCCACTCCCTCGGACCCTTCCAAACACCTAGACAACATCAACAACGGCTGAACATTGCTGTCCAGAAAATTTCTGCAGCATTTAGAGAGTTTTAGGTGACTCCAACCTAGTGTTTAGGTGCTGTCCACACCCTAAAAGTCATCCTAAACGCATAGGCAACTTCCCCCAACTACTGTAGATTGCTATCCACAAGTTTCCTGCACTTATCTAGTGAATTGTAGGCTCGTTTCTTAGGCGTTTGGTTGCTGCCCTCAACCTAACAACCTCCCTAAGTGCCTAGGCTACTTAACCCACTAGCCTAGCTTGCTGGCCAAACTTTTTCTTCACCCTGTAGTGAGTCTAAGTGAGCCTAACCTAGTGTCTAAATGCTGTCCCTTACACCCATTCCTCATTGAGCATAACTTTATTGTATTGCTGAACCAAGGGTTGCACGGAAAGAGAAACATCTCCTTCGTCCTCCAATCTGATCGCATCCAACCTGTGTAGTCCCACAAGATAATCTTCCCCCACCTCTTGTATGTCCATAATCATGGTCTTAAGTGATGTCATGGCTTTAGATAGCCCTACATCTCCCCTTATAACCACCTTTCTCCCATCCATCATTAATTCCATCGTGAGTGCTCTCCAATTGTCCTTGGTTTCCCCTAAGGTTTGCAACCACTTCATCCCCAGGATGACTTCAGTGCTTTCTAACTCTAGTGGGAGAAAGTTTTCCCTTACTTGAATCCTCTGGATGGTCAACACCACTCCTTTACAAATTCCCTGGCCTTTCTCGACCTTCCCTGTACCCATCATCACCCCATAACAACCGGTGTCTACCAATTTTACTCCCAGTTGGTTGACGACCTGAGTGGAATTGAAATTGTGGGTAGCCCCACTATCAATTAGCACCACCACCTCCCTACCTTCTATCTCCCCCTTCAGCTTCATAGTATGATTCGTAGTGAATCCTACCACTGAGTTCAGGGAAACCTCAGCCATATTCAAGTGTAGCTTCTCCTCCGTCTCCTTTATCTCCTCCTCACCTCCCTCCTCAGTTTCTTCGTCATCGCAGACGGTGAGAACTTGAAGAGTTCAGTCCTTGCACTGATGCCCTGGCGTATACTTCTCCTCGCACCTGAAACACAACCCCTTTGCCCTCTTCTCCTACATCTCATTCTTTGTCAGCCTCTTGAAATTTTTCCCACTCTCTCCTCCTACTGGCTTCTCCCTAGTGGTCTTATTAATGTTGCCTGATGCAGGCCCCTTTGGTGCTAAAAGAGCGGTCGTAGTCTTGTAAGAGCCTCCTGAGCTGCTGCTCTTGGCTCCCTTCTCCAAATTCTTCTGATTTTTCACTAGCTGTGCCAACTTCATTGCCTCCTCCAAGTCACTAAACATCAGAACTTTCACTGCCGCTCGGATCTCTACCTTGAACACCTTCATGAAGTTCCCCTCCAATATGATATCTGATAATCGCTCCACCTTACTAGCTAGGTGCTTGAACTGCTCACGGTAGTCTGCTACTGATCCCTCTTGTACCAGAGAAAAGAACTGCTCATAGAAATCTTCTCCCCGGTCGGTTTGGAAACGTTCTAATATGCAGTCTTTGAATTCCCTCCAGTTCCTCACTGAAACCACGACAGGGCTTTTCCTTCCAAGCATAATCTCGCTGCTGTCAGCTTCTCCTCCTCCATCAGCCCATTGACGGCGAAGTATCGCTCGACCTTGTAAATCCACCCATACGCATCTTCTCCTTCGAATATGGGCATCTTTAACTTCCTTACCTTTTGGTCGCCACCATTTCTCCTAATTCTCCCATAATTTTCCCTCTCCCAAGTGCTAGGTCCACCCCATGTTTCTCGATCTTCTCATGCTCTGCCATAGCCTAAACTCCAAGATCCCCCATTCTTTCTTCAAAATCAGCACCCCGACAGCTGTAAAACCTCTCATGGCATTCCCAATCAGCCCCTCTTTGCTCTGCTCCCCCATAGCCATACCTTTCCCCATGTCGATCTCCTCTTTCCTCCCTATGAAAAGGTTCCACATAGGGTCTTCTTCTTCCCCCTTCCACGATTTCCACCTCTTCTTCCTCCTTATGGATTTCAGAATTAGTGTTCTTCGCTTCCGGGCCCTTCGCTTCGGATGTCGCCGTTTGCCCCTCCATGAAAGAAATTCTTTCGTCCACGGTTTCTTTGAAGTGATTCATCTCTCCTTCGAGTCTCTCCTTCAAAGCATCTACTTTCCTTGCCGCCATTACTCTACGGAGTTTGTAGATTCGCAAAATCTGGATTTTGGAGTAAAAAAATAGCAACTTCCTCCTTTTCCGGGCAAAAAACTGCTGCTGTAATTTGCCGAAAACAGCCCTCCACCGGTCCCAAGACTTGCTCTGATACCAATTTGATAGTAAACACTTGTAGATCTCAAGTATTTCCTATCAATCTTTGGAAAACAGCGAGAATCCTTCACAAAAATCCACACAAAACCACAAAAAACAGTAGATAATTTGTATTTTTTTGATGAAAGGAACACGGAAAATAGCAAGATACACTTGATCCTCAATTCGAGAGGAGGATCGATCTCTCCCAAATCTCTAGATGCCGCTAGAGCTCAAAGAAAACCTAAATCTAAGAGATCTCAAATTTCAGCCAAATTCAAGATACCCAAATCCTAGGAAAATCAACTATTTAATGCATACAAATCAAAAGGAATTCCCTAAACAGTCCCTACATTCAAATTTCTCACTTAATCCCCCAAAAAATCCTTCCTAAAACGGTTACTTGGGCGGCCGGGCCGCTCGATCTCCGCAGGAGGCGGAGATCCCGCGACAAGAAGCGAAGGGCTGGTCTCGTGCGGACCGGCTGGACCGATCCAGTGGACCGGTCTAACAGTAAACTGAACTCCAGGAATTTAGATTCGGCCTTTCAAACTGTACTATATAATATTGATGGTTATTAAAGTCTAACAACCTTGTGTCTTTGTTAGACCGATTCACAATGAATCGGCCCAGCAGGCCCCCTTTGGGCTTGCTCATTTGGTCCTTCTGCCTCCTCTCCCTTGTCCGCCCAAAAGGGGCGAGCCCCAATTTTCTAAACAAATCAAATATTCAAACGGAGTGGGCGGCTAGGGATTGGGAGGGAAATTAAATTAGGAAAGATCTTGTATTAAAGGGGATGAGAGAGATTAGGGGAGATTTTTTTTAATTATTATTATTATTATTATTTTAGAGATTAGGGGAGATTATGTTTTGTTTGATTGGAAATTAGAGTTTCTTGGTGTTTGGGCTCTAGACTCTCTTGTCTAGAGATTTGGGAGAGACGATCCTCCTCTCGAATTGAGGATAATTTGTATCTTGCTTCCGTGTTTGTTTTGCTTTGTTTCTCTTATTGCAATCCATCGTTTTGGGGCTGATTTCGCCTAGATTTTGCTTTATTCTCGCTGTTTTTCTCCAATTAGTGACAGGTTTGCTTGCGAACTCAAATATTTCTCTTAGGATTACTTGTGAACTCAAGTATTTCCTATCAGTCATCTCATCCGTTGTCATCTAATATCACAATAATTGTGTTTGCCTGTCTTGTACTTGAATCTAGTGAGTTAAGAAGGATGCTTGTTACCCAAAAACCTCAAATTTGTCTGTGGAGTTGTCCTTCAAAACCTTGAATCACAGAGCTTGCAGCCTCGTTGTGTGTGAAAGGCTGGATCTCCATGTTGTTGCTACAATTTATTTGATGATAAAATCATAACTTTTGTTTGATCATTCCATTACAATTTTCTTGGCAGGCGAAGCATTTCAAACTTCTACACTGGTAAATCTAAGTCATTCACAAGTTTGTCAGATGTGGTGGCCTCCTGTGATTCTGCGAAGGACCTTGCCAAGGAGGAGAATTCCTGCACTCGCAAGCGAAGGAACCTCCTTGCATTGAAGATAATGTTGGAGAGGCCACAAAACACGTTGAAAAGTTCAGGAGGTGGCATAACCAAAAAGCTAACTACTCCCACTCGAAGCACATTGGCCATTGCAGCTGCTATGAGCGGCTCTCCAAGACACAGCAATGGAGGTGAAGATGTGAACGATCTGCAGCAGAATGCCCTACCACCTCTGCCTCGGCTTGGTAAATCTGTGGCTACTATTGCTTCTGAAGTTGTCTTATCTTCACCGCAGCAGTACTCTTTTCCATTGCGATCATTCTCATTGGGTGATCTATCTGGAATGGCTAATCTTGGATCTACCATTGAAACAGGTAACGTAGAAAATAATTTCGAGTGATGATGTTTGTATTTTATTTATTACATCTGCAGTTTGCCTCTTTGGATCATGAGGCTTTACTGGCATGCACTGGCATATGAGATGCTTAGTTACCAATTTACATGTTTTAACTGGTGAAATATCGCCAGTAAAACTATGAGTAGATTCTATAAGGTGTAGATGAAGCCTTGGAGGTGGTTTTTGTTTGCTGGGTCTTTATCTCTCATTGCTCAAGTTGAAACTGTGCATTGGTGTATGCTTGGTCCTAGCAATTTATTGTACATAGCAACATTCGATTTTTTTTTATTGCAAAAATTCCATTATTATATTGAATTAAATGAGTACAACATCAAGCAATTGAAGAAAATTGTTTATTTAAAAAAAAAAATCAAATTACACCGTAAAAAATAATTGTACAGTAATAAATTAGGATCCCAGCTGCAGAAGAGAACTTCAAAAGTCCATATTTAAAGTATTTTGTTTGAAGTTCGGTAAACTGTTAGACTAGTCCAGTCGGCCCAGCACCAGGACCGGATACTGGCATATTCTAGGCGGACCAAGCAAGTTGTCGGCCCCCTTGTGGTGCCCATGATTTGAATGCAAATTTAAAACGGAGGAGGCGGTTTAGGAGGGAATTAATTTTGGGAGAGGTTGTTTAGTAATTATCATTATAATTATATTCTCTAAATAGGGGGGTTAGGGTTAGGATTAGGATTATATTTTGTGTTGGATGAATTTTGCTTTCTCTTAGGTTGCTTGGGCTCTAGCCGCCGGCTAGAGATTCGAGAGTCGGACTTCCTCTTGAATTGAAGATTTCATTGTATCTTGTTTGTTTTCTTCCATCGTTCACCGGTTAACAAATTTCTTTAGCATTTTGCCATCAAATTTCTCTCAATTTCTGCTTTTATATTGCTGAAATCCCAAATTTTAGTCAAGATCTTTTGATTCCTGCAAGTACTTCCAATCACTTCCAATCATAAACCAGTGACAATATACTTTCTTTTTATATCACTATTGATATAAAAAAAAATTGAAATATTTTGTCTACTTATTTTTCTATACTAGAAATACTAACATTATTATCATAAGACTGAATTTAGATCACAAATATCCCAAACATTAACAAGGTGTTCATTAAGAGCTAATACATGTGTTTGGTTTGGATCAATGATCATTATGTAAATTGAGGTGTAGATCAACTCTTTTGGGCTCGACACTCAAGGAAGGTTATGATACCATGACATGATTTAAAGTTATTTCAATATTGTGTACAAACTAGATTAGAAATAGGCAAAGTTTCAACAAAGACATTTGAAGGAATGATAGATTTTCGGAATTATGGGTGAGCCTTGATGAAGTTGTTACTTAAAATTTTGCAAATGAAAAATATGAAGGAATGGCTATAAATTCTACTTTATGTCAATAGCCATGTGTAGTGAAACAAATCTAAATATCCTCCATTAGGATAGTAACATCCATTTGTACAAGGACCTGCATCACTAATGGCCCGGGAGATTAGCACTATCAGTATATTAGTGCGCATCGCTGTAGTTGAATGTAATAGAAATTAAGGATGCTGATTGAATGAATGCTTGGTAGCCATAGCGTGACCTTTGATTGATCTTACTCGTAGTATTCTTTTAGATTTCGTTTGTGACAGCTATCTCATTGCTTTAGAAAACAATAAGAACATTATCTCAAACGAATCCTTAGGCTTCGTTTGGGACGGCTTTTTTATTGCATCTTAAAGTAGATTTTTAGTACATAATTTTTAATTTTTATATTAGAAAGTTGTTTTAAGATGCAGTAAAAAAGACATCCTAATCAAAGCCTTGATTAGAGTTATTTGATGAGAAGTGATTTTGGGGTGAGAAATTGTCATGCAGGACTTAAAATCTCCTATCTTTTACTCTCGCTTGATCTCTACGAAACGGGCATGACATTACCATTTGACATATTTTATATTGGACCTGGCTTTAATCATTTTTGTTTACTTTGGATGGAGATGAAAATGAATATGATTCATGCAAACTAGATTCATAAAGCGAACCCAAAATTGATAGGAGAAAAAATCCTGATAATAGTGATGGTGATTTTGATGTTTTGGTATCCTATCCCTAAATTTGGAAATATTAGGGGAGAATATTTCGACAAAATTTAAAATTTTTAGATTTATTTTGATATATGCTAATTATTTACATATTAATTTTTCTAATTAAAACTTTAAATCAAATTTTTTCTAACTCTAGTTTTCTCCCTTTATATTATGAATTTTCATATGTCTTTTTTTTTAAGCAATTTTTTCCAAGCAGAGAAAGGATTACAACACCGACCCAAAAACAGTAGACACCAAAATACATCAAAAGACAGGAAAATAAAGCAACCTAGATAAACCAGACAAAAAATGATGCAATAAATGATTCAACAGTCAACAACGGACTCAGGGTGCCAGCCCCCTGCAATCAACCAACGGTCAGGCATGGACCTCCATTGATAACAGCCACTCATCAACAACCCACACAAACAACCACCAAGCACAAGGGCACACCACCAAGGTTGCCAACAAGCCCAGGCCAAAAGGGAGAAAAGCAGGGGGCCGCCTCATCATCGTCCAAAAAGTTAATAAAGCCCACGCCAACAAAAGCGAGAAGAAAACTTAAAGTCTATTTCTTCTTAGATTTACTATTCCGTCTTTTACCTCCACCACTGGAATTATACTTAACATCATAATCACAGTCATCAAAATCATCATCCTCCCCCAAAGAAGAAGAGGAAAGGTTCTCATTCAACTCTAGCCAATCTGATTGAAGTAGAACAGAGTTATTCAAAGGGCGGGACATATGAGCTTTCAAATCTGCATTAGATGTAACGGAAATAGTAATATCAACATTCCCCACATTCCCCTTCGAGACATTCACAAAAGGAGACACATTCAACTCAGCATTAACAGGTAAATCATAAGTCAAATAAACAACCAAACTTTCAACCTCCCGTGCTACAAGCTCCAAAGGAATGGTGCCATCAGAAACAACCGATGCCTAGGAAGGAAAACCATGGAGATCCTCACCAAAGATAAAACCAACCCCAAAAGCCACCTCATCCGATAAATCACCTGAATCAGCTACAACAACCTCACATGAGTGGCTAGCTATAAGATTTAGACCACAATAATTTTCACTCAAATTTTCATTTACTCCATTACAACAAACATTCTTAGGAGGATCCGAAAAAGCAACAAAAGGAACATGCTCCTTCACCACAAGAACATAGTCACTAAAGGCTATATCAGAGTCCAATGTCACAACATTAACCCCCAAACAATCAGCAACACTCCCAACAACAACACCAATAGGACTCAAAGCATTAGCAACATCAGCATTTTCCATCCTACAGGTATTAGGGGTTGAAGAAGCCCCCACCCGAACACACGCATTCAAAGACGCACGCACGGGAGCCAGCTCTGCAACGATAGGGGCAGAAACAGCAGAGGTAGGGGGAAGGAAATTCGCAGGAATAGAGGGATCAATTAGATCCAATGAAGGAGGGTTCACAACGGGAACAAGTTTAGAAACCATAGGAGGCTGAACAGAAGCAACATCTTGCCTTAAATGAGGAAACAACTTAACACATTCAGACTTCTTATGCCCCACAGATTTGCAATGAGGGCAGTAACTAGGAAAACATTATAAAAAAACTTTCTGAATGTAGCCTAATTTCTCAGGCCAAGCCAAACTGAATCAGGATAAGTTTTAGAAATGTCCATTTCCACAAGGATATGAGCAACGGATGACCTCGAGCCCACAGGAGTTGTATTGTCGGTATGAAGAGGACGACCAAATAAAGACCCCAGACCAAAAAGTATGCGAGGAGAAAAAAGATGAGGGTGAAGCTTCGGAAAGGAAATCCAGACATAGAAGACCAGGGACTCCTCCAATAGGTCAAGGAATGGCGTCCATTTAATCACTTTTATAAAACAACAAAAAACGAAATATGATCTATGCAAAAACCCTACCGTAGTCGAGATCATTACAAAGCTTGATCAAGACATTGCTATGATCCAAAAGAGTAACAAAAAACTCACCCGATAATTTGAGGTTGAAAAAAAATCTCCTAATCGAGTCTAACACCAAATGCCGCAATGGAAATTTCCCCACTAAAGCGAAATCAGAAGGCTTAGCGAGGAAGAACTTCATACTCTGAAATCCATAAAGCCGGCAAACCTCAAATCGTAGTGACTTGCATATCCGGAAACGCCTTAGACGCATCAGAGTCAAACAAAACCTCCTTGAAAGATTTGGAGCGATTCTTACTATCCATAAAGCTAGGGTCTAAACGCTTAACATAATTCGTCATAGCACCAGAGAAAGAAAAAAGCAAACAAAAATAACCAGGCTAAAAAATGGACGGAAAAGAGTCAAAAAAACTCCCCTCAGCGCGAAGGCGCCGGAGCAGAACTACCTCCAGCGACGGCTAGGGCAAAAGCCCTAGCAGGACGAAACGAAGGAACCCACCAGTGAAAAACATTACTGGTAATTTGATTTTCATCTGTTCTTCAGCGAAAGATCTTTTAATTTTAGGTTTTATTTATGATAGTTTTTTGCTGCTTTTAAGATATTTTTTGTGCTATAAAGTTGCTATAGAAAACAGTGGCAACAGTAAAAGAACCATCCACGAAACCTTAGGGATTTGACTTTCTTTCACACATGATACTACTCTACTGTCTTAGGTCTTCAGTATAGGACAAAAGTATTAAAAATGCAAAATAAAATAATAAATCCAAATGAAAAGCCTTGTTATATGCCTTATTACAATTGAATATATATATAGAAATGGCTGATAGTGCAAACTATTGAGTAGTGCACTCTTTATATATCGCCCAATCTCCAAAGAGGCAAAGATCAACATATATTATCATTCAGTGTTGCCTAACAAGAAGCTAAGAAGGACTTTATTGAACTGATTTGGATCTTCCAGCTGAGGCACATGGCCTGTATTCTTCAGGACTTCCAATTTTGTATTCTCTCCCAGTTTCCTGCAAGCCTGCTTTGTTATTTTCTAGTTTGATTGTACATTCTAATACATAAAATTTACAAAATTGTAGAGTAGAGAGAGACAAAATTAGTGTAATTCATCTCATTTTTCATGTCAATATGCTATTTTTGAATGGAAAAATCTTTTTGATGAAGATAAATAATATATGATAGAAATTGTAGATACGAAAAATATCACCTTCTTGAAAGTCTCGCATTTGTTTGATGGTGTCTTAGGGCATCTTCGAACGAATAATTTTTTTTTCCACTCTAAAATGCAGTAGCTCATCTCCAACCGAATTGATTGTTTTCCATCATAGGGGAAAAAAATAACTCATCTCCAACCGAGTTTTATTTCATAACACAAACAAAGAATATTCCTGATATATTCTTTCTCCAACTGAAAAATTGGTGATTGTGACAGTGCGATGCCAATCGCATTGTTCACATCGTGAGAATGGCATAGATTTTGACGTTCGGATGGAGCAGCTTCGAACGGTAAACGACACAGATTTTGACGTTCGGATGGAGCAGCTCCGAAACGGTAAACGAGGGTTTAGCGTTCGGCTGAAGATGTTTTTGAGGATGAATATGTCTGCCTTATAAATTGGTTTTGTAATAAGTGCAACACAGATATTAGGGATTTACATATACGTCTGAGAATAATCTTAATATTTACGTATATAAAATCATATTGTTTAAATCATATTAAAAGATAATTTAAAAATATTTTTTATTTTAAATAAATTAATGTTATTGATTGTATTATGTGTTTTAAAAGTCAGCGTGTTATTTAAGCAAATATAAAATTATAAGGATTAGTTTATGTGTGTGTGCGATATATATATATATATATATATATTCTCTAATAAATTTTAATTATTTCTTCATATTTTATATTTATCTTAAAATAAATGTTATTATTTTATGGTAAGATCCAAAGCTTTTTATGGTTTTTATTTATAAGCCTTAGAAAGCGGACTAAAAGGACAGATATAGCAATGAAGATCTCAAGTCAACCAAGTATTATTGTACTAAAACAGTTAGAATAATAAGAACTTAGAGAGAAATTAATTAAAAAGTACTCTTGATGCGTTCTCAAAAAATTATCTTGGTCGGGCACGAATCTTGATGCAAAATCAAGTGGGAAAATTCCAAAATTAAAACTGGGACCATCCGAACTCCGATTGTAGCAAATTTATAGTCAAAAAAACATCTTGGAAATATGAACCCAACGACACCAAATTCGACTCAATCCGAGCCCAAATGGGTTCAAATCAAGGGTCCGAAATGCTGTTGGAGGGTTTGAACCATCGCCTGACGCCGTTGCTCCGCCATACCACCACTTGAGGCCCCCACCTTCGTCGGACCACCGCCTGACGCCATTGCTCCGCCGGACCACCACTTGAGGACGTCACCTCCGCTGGACCACCGCCTGACACCGTTGCTCTGTCGGACCACCACTTGAGGCCCTCACCTCCGCCGGACCACCGCCTGACTTCGTTGCTCCGTCAGACCATCACTTGAGGCCCGGACTTCTGCCGGGCCACCACTTGACGTCGAGAGTTCTCTTGAAGTACCGCCCTTCTACTACGGTCTTTCTGATCCCGGTCTCCTGCCGACTATGATCCTTCTGACCTCCGTCGCCTATTATGGTCATTCCGACCTCCATCACTAGACAATGGTCTTTCTGACCCTGGTTTTCTGCCGACTACGATCCTTCTGACCTCTGTTGCCTACTATGATCATTCCGACCTCCATCAACATACAACGGTCTTTCTGATCCCGGTCTTTTGCCAACTACAGTCTTTCGGACCTCTGTCTCCTGCCGACTACGGTCCTTCCGACCTTCATCACCGGATAATGATCTTTCTGACCTCTATCATATCGACTATGATCGTGCCGACCAAACAAACACATCTATGTTGATTATTACTCCCTAAACATAAAAAAAATTATCTCAAAGAGACCCTATGTCTATGCCCTAGACATAAATTTACTTGATTTATTTTACATTCAACTAAATAATCTCATAAAATAAAAATGTATGTTGAAATACATCAAGGTCTTTAATGTTTGGAACCAAAGCCTTTTAATGATTTCAATCATTTTCTTATTTTTAGTACAATATATTATTAATGCTCAACTGCCCATCATTCAAAAATTAAAAGAATAATGAATAAGAGAAATATGGTTGCCGTCACCATCAGAGAAACGTCGGCAACGGAATTTTTAATAATAAATGGAAAAATATATATATAGTTCATTCAAAAGAAAACAAATCAGCTGGAACAAAAAAAATAATAATAATAAGATTATATCCAAATAAGATTTTTAATAGTTTTTATTATACTTATTTTAAAATAAATTTAACCATTTAAAAAAAGAAAATTTAACATAAATATTTTTCTCTCACAGCAAATCAATGATAATAAGATTAATTAGAAAGAAATTAGACATAAAATTCATCAATTACTTACTTCTTAAGCTCATATGCCTTGTTCAATGGAAATAATCTTTCCCGTTCGCCCCAAATAATCAATACATCCTGCAAAAAATCATAATTAATAAAACATAACAAGAGAAATGTAGAAGAAGGAGCTGAATTATGACTAATATTATGTTTCTCCCCAAAATAATCTATGCATAATGATAATAATTATTATTTTTAATTAGGAGATTGACTTCCATAGCACTCAAAACATTAAGATTTATAGATTTAAAGTCTAAATTTCATTATTTACATATCTTTAGCACTCATTTTACGTTCGTTCGCTTGATCGTTGCAAGGTTTGTCGATGTGTTCTCCTAGCGAGCTCATTTGTGACTTTCTCATTTCGTCATCGCAAGCGTGTTGGACTTGTTGGAGGGCTTCTTCACAGGTGCATTTGCTTGCGAGTTCCATGAGCAAAAGAGGGGAGAACACACTGATGTCATGAAGATGAGAGATTATTATGTGTGGCGACCGAACACGGAACGTCAATGCATTGGGTGATGTGGCACGTTCGGATTGACCTCCAGACGCATCCGGACATCGCACGTAATAATTTTTCCATGAAGAGGGGAGATTGTTGGAGCATTCACATGTTTGCAGGTTGAAGAACACGCGTGAATGTCAATAGGTTGACCGGACTCGTAGGTGTGATGACGAGGCTAGACATTTTAGTGAGTTGTGTTATTTTTGATATTATTTTGATATTTTGGATGCTATATGTGTATAGAAAAAAAAAAAAAAAATAGATATTAATTTTATAGACCTTGATATTTTGAATGTCATGTATATAAATCCCGGATTTGTTTTTATGCCTAAAAATAAAGTGGTCCAACAAAACAAAAATGTATTTTTTTTCTTTTTTAGACTTGGTTTGGGATAATTTTTTTTAATACATTTTATAACAGATTTTAGTAAAAAATTATTAAATTTAAAAAATATTATATAAAAAGTTGCTTTAAAAATAATAAAAAAATCGCCATTATGTAAATCATTATTCCTGATTTATTATTTTTTTTATTTGACTACCTGAGGAAGAGCAGTAAGCTGGAACAAATCTTTGTTTCCCAGTGTAATTGCCTTGAAAAGCTCTTTCTTTTCTTCCAACTTCTCCTTGAAAATGTTCTGCAGAGCCATTACAATTACAAGAGTTTTTTTTTTTTGAGAAGAAATGAATAATGAAAAAAATTGCATCAAATAGGACTGAATTTTAGAAATTTGATAATATCTTTTAAATCCTTACCAGTAAATAAGTTGACACTCCAATTAGAAGAATTAGTGCGAGAATATTCTGACTAAATTTTTAATAAGAATTACTTTTAAATTTTTAAATTTGTTTTGAAATAGTACTATAAATTATTTATATATTATACTAATATTGAAATAAATTTTTAATTTTAAAAAAATTTCATAATTATTTTTTATCAGTATTTGCTGATTTATTTTTTCCATTGTGCTTTGTTTTTCTTTAGTTATGTAGGCAAGTATTCTTAAATTTATTTGAAAAATTTCGACATTTAGATTATAATAATAGTTATACATCTGGACTTATTAATTAAACTAACCGTTGGAAATTTATCTTTAAATTTATTTTATAAAGGTGCACATTAATTATCATAATTAGCAAAAGGAGCATATTTATTTAAGAATTTAAAAAGAAGTTACTTTACCTAAATAATTGACGTAAAGTTTGGCGTATTCTTAATGTGCCAATTATATTGATGTATTCAAGTGAAGGGAAAGTTCTTACGTGCGGTTTTCGTATTTGTTTGGAAGCAAATCCGGACACGCCATGTCACCCGGGGCACGGTGCATTTAGGTGATGTGGCACATCTGGATTCACTCTAGATGATCCGAATATCGCACGTAATAATCTCTAAGTGGAGAGAGATAAGAGATAGAAAGGCGGCATAGAGAGAGAAAGGGTGGAGATAGAGAGAGAGAATAGTATTATGGGGCTGCCTTTCTCTTATATACAAATTTTATATATTATTTTAATTATTAAATAATTGTTTATATGTTTAATTTTTTTGGCTCTCTCGCTCTCTCCCGCATCTCTCCTCTCTCTCTCACATCTCGAGATGAGAAGAATAAGTCAAAAGTTTTGGCTAATAATTTAATTTTTTTTTGAATAGTCATTCCTCTCTCTAGTTCTATTTCTCTCTTATTTGAACTCAATGCAACAAACAAAATAACGCATTCAGAATGCCCTATTTCTTTTGGCGCATTCTAAATGCGTTATTTTATTTGATGAATTTGCTCATTTTTAAAATTTCTATTAACTATGATCATTTTGCTAATTTTGAAGATTAAGCTCCTTCTATATAAAATTTGCCCTAAACTTTTTTATTTTAATGTAAGTAATTTCAAGAATAACTGATAAATATTTTTTTTTTTGGACTTTTTTTCTCGTTATGGTTGACAAGGGGCATATTAATTAGCAACAACAACTTACTCGCATATATCTTGATTTAGATTTTATTTGGGACAATTTTATTAAAGTATTATTTAAATATAAAAATTTTTGTACTAAGAAATTATTTTAGAAAGCAGTACGTAAGAAAGATATCCCAAATAAAATCTTAGGCTTCATTTGATACAACTTTTGATAACTTCTCTTTTATTGTTTTAAGGAAATTCTTATATTAAAAAGTTGTTGCATAAAGCACTAAGAAAATTATCTCAAATAAAATCTTAATTTCTATATTATTCCTCAAGAAAAATAGAAAAAAAAAGATCTACCTTAATAATCTAATTAAAAATTTAATTACTTCAAAATTCTTAAATATGCAGTGCAATATATAAATAACTAATATTATACTTATCTTAAAATATATTAAGAGCTTTGAAATTCATCTTGTTTATATTTTAATCAAGATATTAAAATAATTTTTTATAAAATTAGATATAGATAAAATTTAAAATATTTAAATTTATTTTAAGATAAACAGAAAATTTAAATATATAAAAATTTTGTAATATATAGGTAAAATCTTTTTAATATTTTTATGTCTCTTTCACAATAAAATTAATTTATCTATTCGTTAAAAAAATTATCGTCATGCATGTATATATCGTTATTATATAAAAAAAATTATACGATCGTATAAATAATCAATCAAATCAGAGGTACTCCACGTGTTCGGCCACCACTCACCCGTACGAAGTCCCTGAGGACAAAGTCCGGCATGAACCGCGGCGGCCGGTGGAAGACAAGCTGTAACAGCCGCCGAAGACCGGCCGCCGTTGTCGGAAGCATAATCTCCTCCACGCTATGGACCCCACCAGCCCTCTCCCTCATCCCCCGATCATCTTCCTCCGTTTTCCCCAAGTCCGAGCTGGCAATCACCACCTTCCCGACCCACGCTTGTCCCATCATCTTTGCCACGTGGTATGCCACAAACCCCCCATAGCTGGTCCCCACCACCCCCGCCAATTTGCCGGAGATTTCTAGTTTCGCCAAAAGAGCCACAATCGCCGCCGCCTGGAACTTCTCCGACCGCTCCGGCGACAGAGTGGTGGACCGACCGAAGAAGATGAGGTCCGGCACTATGAGGTCGAAGTGGCGGCTGAGGGGGCGAATCTGGGCCTTCCACTGCCACGTAGCTGGAGTGCCGAAGCCGTGGAGGAGGAGGAGCGGCGGCTTGGAGAAGGAAGGGGGATGCCAGCACTGGATGGTGGTGTCTGGGTCAACCGCAACGGAATAACGGCGGAGGCCGGCGGCCGTGAAGGAGCGGCGGTTAATGGCGTCGAAAATGGGGACGAAGCTGAACTTGAGACCCATATTGCGGTGAGACTGTCGTATTTGTTGGGGTATTTGTAGCGAAGAAAAGGTGAGAGTTTTGGAGGAGCATTTGATGAAAATGAAAAAGTAGGTGAAGCTGTGTGATATTATTATTTTTTTTTTAATTGGTGGATTGATAAGCCAGTTGGAAATTATTTTGTGGGACTTATTTGATTATCTACGAATATTTTTAAATTAATAAATCAGGTAATTTAATTATGTATTTGAGCATTTTGAAATTTAAATTTTATTTTGGTAAAAAATTCAGATTCGAAACTTTTTTAAAAATATTATCAATAAAATTAATTGGCATCCAATAATGAATTCAAATTTGGCAGATCGAAAGAAAATTTAATATTTTTAATTAATTAAAATGCAGTATTTTTCTATTCTATTGACTTCTCATTTATTTTGTAGGAAAATACCATCTTAGGGATTGGGTATTGAAGAAAATTCATGATGCAAGGTTTTTAGGAACAGCTCGAATATTGAGGCCAAGGAAAAAAATTTCAAAGGCTTCTGATTTTATTTTTATGATTGTAATTTTTAATTATGATTATTCTAAAGTTGTTTTTTTTTTTAAAGCAATCGTAAAAAAATAGCTTTCTTATATAATTTTTTTTTGAAAGTAACAAGAAAATAATTGTCATACAGAATTGTGGTTATGACCTAAAAAATAAAACAATAAGAAAGTTTTCTCAAACAAGATAGATTATTATGTTTGAAGTTCGGACGCAGAGAATCGTTCGGTTTTGTGATTGTGAACAGTAAAATCGTAGTTACTATTCACCGCAACGTTTCTACTGTTCACAGTCACAAACCGAACGATTCTATTAGTCTGGATTTTGCACGTAATAATCTCCCCTCAAACAGACCCTTAATTGGGATCCAACACAGGGTTTAATCGCTATGATAAGATGTGTTAACTTAGGCTTTTTTTAGTTTACAAGAATTTGTAGAAAGAAAAAAAAAACTACTGTGACGAAAATAAGTTGAAATTTATTTTATTTTTAATATTTATTTGATGAGAAATACAGTTAAAATATATTTATATTGAATAATAAGAATTTATTTGATTGATAATATAATATGAGTCACAATTATATTTCTTACAAAAATTAATTTATTTATTAACTGCATTAAAATCAAACATTTATTATAAAAGTGCAAATAAACATACATCTGTATTTCTAAATTGATTTATAGATCTTAAATAAAATTTAGCAAAATCATATGGCTGATGTTTTCGAAGAGAAAAGTGGGAGAGAGGCTTAATTAGAGAGCTGAGAAATTATTGGTAGGATTTAATATTTTGACTTAGAGTCAACAATTTGACGACAAATATGATCGGCAAGCAATTCAACACTTTGTTGTGGAAATCTTAACGTTCGTTTAAGAAAGTTTTGTAAAAATAATGGTTGCGTCTATGAATACTCACGATGGTAAAGAGATGTAGAGTATAGTGTTTTAATTTTGTACGAAGATTTGACGTACACATAGATAAAAGATAAGGGTGCAACATTTATAAGATATATTAAAATTTTTATATGGAAAATCTTGAAAAGGAAAAAATCATAGGGTCTGACCCAGTTGAAAATGAATCCACTAATATTAGTTGTTAGCTAATATACATCATATAATGCACTTTACATGATTGGAGCTAGAATAACCCAATGTTATGAGAGAGAGAGTGTGTTATTCTGTTCATTTGGTTGATAGGGTCGTAGTTGGATGGTGATGGTCAAAAGGATCTGATAGGAAACACTTGAACCAAAACCAAGTAGATCCAATGTAAAACTCCTCTCCACAGTACAAAAACAGCCAAAAACAGTAGGAAAGAAGGGAAAAACTGCAGAAAAATCAGAGAAAAGACTTGTATTTTACTAGTAGTTGCAAGGAAAATAGCAAAGATACAATTGATCCTCAATTCGAGAGGAGGATCGATCTCTCCCAAATCTCTAGACGCCGCTAGAGCCAAAGAAACCTAAATCTAAGAGATCTCAAATTTCAGCCCAAATTCAAGATACTCAAACCCTCGAAAAAACATCTATTTAATGCATACAAATCAAAAGGAATTCCCTAAACAGTCCCTACATTCAAATTTCTCTCTGAAACCCCCCAAAAATCCTTCCTAAAACGCTCTATATGAGCGGTCGGCCGCTCGTTCTGGCGGAAATCTCCCCCTATTCTGCGATCCCGCCCGTGAACCGGTCCCGCCTGGACCGGCTGGACCGGTCTAACAATACTCCCCTCCCAAAGATCCACCTTGTCCGCAAGGTGGAAAGACGACACCCTCCATTCCTTCTTCATCACAAACAGTAAGAACTTGAAGAGTTCGGTCCTTACACCTGTGCCCCGGCGTATACCTCTTGTCACATCTGAAACAAAGCCCTTTTGCCCTCTTCTCCTGTAATTCTGTCTCAGTGAGCTTCTTGAAGTTATCCCCACTCCCTCCTCCTACTGGCTTCTCCTTGGTGATCTCATTATTGTTGACTGATGTAGGCCCCTTTGATGCTAAAAGAGTGGTCGTAGTCTTGTAAGAGCCTCCTGAGCTGCTGCTCCTAGCTCCCTTCTCCAGATTATTCTGATTTTCTACCAGTTGTGCCAACTTCATTGCCTCCTCCAAGTCACTAGGCATCAGAACTTTAACTGCCGCTCGGATCTCTGCCTTCAACCCCTTCATGAAGTTCCCCTCCAATATGCTATCTGATAATCGCTCCACCCTACTAGCCAGGTGCTCGAACCGATCACGGTAGTCTTCTACTGATCCCTCCTGCACCAGAGCAAAGAACTGCTCATAGAAATCTCCTCCCCGGTTGGTTTGGAAACGTTCTATTATGCAGTTTTTGAATTCCCTCCAGTTCCTGATAGGTTCCCTCCTGTCACGCCACTGATACCATGCCAAAGCCTTTCCTTCCAGACACAATCCTGCCGCCGTCAGCTTCTCATCGTCTGTCAACCCGTTGACAGCAAAGTAACGCTCCACCTTGTAGATCCAGTCATGACCGTCTTCCCCCTCGAAAATGGGCATCTTCAATTTCCTCACCTTGGGATCTCCCCGGTATCCTCCATAGCCTCCCATTCCCCTCAGAGGAAGCGTTCCCCAATTGTCCCGATCGTCCCTCCGACGAATATACTCTAACCCCTCTTCATACTCACCTCTCCTCCCTTCAACCTCATCACCTCGACGCTGAATACCTTCAAATTCAGCACCTCGACGATGACGTTCCTCCATTCTTCCTTCAAAATCCCCCCCCTCGACGCTGAATTCTTTCGAATTCAGCACCTCGGCAATGAGATCCCTCTCTCCTCCCACCAAAATCACCCTCCCTTCTATCATATCCCAAACTCATCTCTTCCATCGAAAGAGGCTCTAGAGGAGGCATGTCGTTCTCTTCCTCTAGGATCTCCACCTCCGAATTTCTCCTCCTCCGCGAGGGGTTCGGATTTCCTCCCATGCCATGGCCATCGGCGGTCTCTCTTACTTCCGATGTCGCCGGATTGGTTTTTATCTCAAGTAATTTCTTCAACATTTCCTCCATTGCGGTGAACTTCCCCTCCAACCTTTCATTGTTGGAGGTGATTTGATTTTGAAGGTTGAAGAATCTTTCCTCCAAATCGGCTTTCAATTGGCTGACTTCGCCTTCCAAGACGTCAACCTTCTTTCCGGCCATCTTTCTTCCCCAATGGATCTTCAAGAAAATCACTTTCGGAAGCCAAAAGCTCGCTGAAAAATCAGGATTTCAGCCGTCTAAGATCCCAAAAACGACGCTCTGATACCAATTTGATAGGAAACACTTGGATTTCCAAGTGTTTCTCACCAAAACTAAGTAGATCCAATGTAAAACTGCTGTCCACAGCACAAAAACAGCCAAAAACAGTAGGAAAGCAGGGAAAAACTGCAGAAAAATCAGAGAAAAGACTTGTATTTTACTAGTAGTTGCAAGGAAAATAGCAAAGATACAATTGATCCTCAATTCGAGAGGAGGATCGATCTCTCCCAAATCTCTAGACGCCGCTAGAGCCCAAAGAAACCTAATCTAAGAGATCTCAAATTTCAGCCCAAATTCAAGATACTCAAACCCTCGAAAAAACATATATTTAATGCATACAAATCAAAAGGAATTCCCTAAACAGTCCATACATTCAAATTTCTCTCTGAAACCCCCCAAAAATCCTTCCTAAAACGCTCTATATGAGCAGTCGGCCGCTCATTCTGGCGGAAATCTCCGCCTATTCTGCGATTCCGCCCGTGAACCGGTCCCGCCTGGACCGGCTGGACCGGTCCAATGGACCGGTCTAACAGGATCATATTTAGCAGGAGACGTAGTTTAGAAGGACTGTAGGCGGACAACGATGGTCGGAAGGACCGTAGTTGGCTTGTGAATGAGGTCAGAAGGATTGTAGTCGGGTGACAGTGGTCGGAGGGACCGTAATCAGCGGGTGACGGTGGTCGGAGGAACCATAGTCAAGAGATAGTAGTCAGAGGGACCATAATCAATGAGTGACGAAGGTCGAAAAGATTGTAGTTGGGCATGGTAGTTGGAGAGACCGTAGTCAACGAGCAACGAAGGTTGGAAGGGTCGTAGTCGAGTAATGGTGGTTAGAGAGATCGTAGTTAGTGGGCAATGGAGGTCGGAAGAGCTGTAGTTTCTTGGCCACAATGGTTAGAGGAAGTTTCGTTAATTACTGCTAGATGGAGGTCTGATGACGATGGTTTGGAGCAGAGTCATCAGTGGCGCCCTGGTGGTGCGGATTTGCTGGCGGTGATGCTGGGGTGGAGTCTAGGATTCTTCAAGTCCAAAAGCTCTTCTCTTTTTCCTCCTCCCCCCTCAAGTGAAAAATGAGGGGTTACTTATAGTTTTTTGGGAGTGACACGACTAATACATATGAAGAAGATCAAAGTTAGATTGGAAGTGTTTCATCAGATGACTGTCATTAGTTCCCTTGATTATAAAATATATATTAAGCATTTATATGCCTTAATGGTGTCATAATTTAGTCATCTTGGGTTCGTTGGATTCGTCTCATCGAGCCACTCGATTTAAATATAAGCATGACATATTCATATATCATTTGATCCTCCAGTTGGTGCTCTAAAGCTTCCAAATATGTTATGATCCTTTGATTTATGCTCATTTGAGTTCGGAATGAATTTGGTGTCATTGGGTTCATGTACTTGGGATCTTTAATTTGACTATAAGTTTGCTAAAATTAGAGTTTGGATGATCCCAATTTTAATTTTGAAAATTTTCGATTCATATTTGCATCGAGTTCGTGTTCAATCAATAATAAATTTTTATGACACATCAATAATTATAATATTATTATTAGTAGTAGTAGTATTATTTGAATTAAAAAATTTAGTTTCAAGGTTTACGTTTAAACTGTTGTCAGAAACAAAATCAACAATATAAAAATTGTTGGAAAAAAAAAAGTTTTTAAGAACAGTGACTTAAACGTCTTTATAAAAACAATATTTTCATCATAATTAGTTATTCTATTTGGTGGATTTACATCTATATCACAAAAAAATTATCTCATTTACATATTTAACATATAAACTTCACCATTTACGCCATCATCCACAAATTAAAGTGGATGTTCTTACGTACGGGATCTCTCTGGTAGGTACAGGCTTCAATTGCCATCCCCCTACTTCCCCGTTGGGACAGAGCTTCCTCCACTGCCCGCTTCCCGTTTGCCTCTTTTTCGCTCTCCAACTTGATAAATTCCTCCGTTTGCTCCTGCTGATCTAGCTTTGATTATTTGCTCCGTCACTCTCATATGAAAATAACGGTGTACAGACTTACCTTTGCCTTGGGGAATTAGATCAAGTCAGCAATTAATCATCCTAGCTCCCCTAGAGGACTTGCCCAAATCAGTCCACATCTTGAGGATCACTCACCTTAAATGGTCCAGCTCACCCACAGCGAACTTATAAGTAAAAGTGTATAAATTTCGCAAATATGCTGGGGGTCTAAGGGGGCAGCGCACCCTGGCGTGGTTCGGCCTGGGCATTAAGCAGATCCGCTACTGCTCACCAACTACAGATATCCTTGATTAAGCTGCAGGAAGTTCACACTTTTGATTTTACTAGCCCCTCACTACCAGTGACTTGACTCTTAATTACACCCAGTAACTCATCTCTCATTCCTAGCTAGGAATTCACCCTCACATATTCGAGAAATTATTCTATGTGGACTCCGAATATAATTTGCCGTCCGGAAGCCAATCAGAATGTGACACGCCAGTAATATCGAGCCTGATACCGAGCGGTACCGAGCAATACCGAGCCGGGTACCATGCAGTTGGTGATGTACCACATTCTGATTAATCTTTGAATAACGTTCGACATCCGTATAGAATAATTCCACATATTCACCTTATGAGCTGCTAGAATCATATCTCACCAACAGCAACAGATAAATAATATAAATCCAATAGTAGCCTCATTGACTTTCTTATAGTTCTTGCGTTAATGCTTATGGACATTTGGGGAGGTGAAGTGCCACTCAACTTGCTCTTCTGCTTTTCAGGCCATGCTTACATTTATACATTCTGAATAGTTTACAGTGTCCACATCAATAAATAAGATATGATGCAATATTTATTGGCTGTTGCTGATTGATATGGTATAAAGCAGTTGAAGTTATTATCTGAAATCTGAAGCAAAATTATGTCAGAAAATCACTGTAGATAAAGCAGCTTCCACAGTGAATTTACTATCAGAACAGCGATGCAACATGAATGTGCTCTTTCAATTCTGTCTTTCTAAAATTAACTTTGTCGTATAATTGACAAAATGATCTCCTCTTTACACTGTTTAGGTAGGTTTAGTTTGGGGTAAAAATAGGATTAAAATATTTTAAATATAGGAGTATTGAATGTATTGATATTTGATTAAGTAAGAAAATATAGAGTCAAATTTTAAAATATGTGAAATTTATCATCTAATTTAATTATGATGTATTTAAAAATTATTAAATTTGACTTATTTTCATATACATAATAAATTTTATGTCATTGTCGCTATCAACTATCACCATTTGTAATGAGACGCCACACCAGTTGTCTACAGCTGTAGCAAATAAATAAAATCCGTCGGTAATTTATACTTCCGGCAAATTTTTGATGAGAAGTCACTCTTTGGTAAACAAAAAAAAAAAGTTATTTAGCCCAAGCAGGCCAGCGAAAACGCCTGCAGACTCCGTGGGCCCGTGAACCTGCTTACGAACCCGCATGCTATCACTGCATGACCATGAACCTGCCTGCACTCTGCAGGCATGTGAACTCATCCCAACAATTCAAAATATTTTAAATACATTGTAATCTTTTTTTACTTTTTATTTTATTTTACTCTACATTCATTTCTAGCAAATCAAACAATCCACCATGATTTTCCCCCTTTTTTTAATTATTGTTGTTAAGTAACAAATTATTTTAAAAATATTATTTAATTTGGAATCATTTAATCATCACCAGCAATTTTAAAATGTAAAAATTGATTGATTATAATTAATTAATTAATTATTACATCAATTACAAAAACATTATCACTTCATTTTTTTTTATTTTCTGATTTTTTTTTTCAAATTTAAACAAAAATTTTTAGAATAAATCCTTTTTCAAAGCTAGCGTTAGCACTAAACAAAGGAATCACATTCGCTAAAAATTAAACTTGCAGCTCATAGGTTAAAAAAGAGAAAACTTTTTTTGTTATAAATTAAATTTTATATTTAATAATTTATTATTCATTATATATAAAAAAATAATAACGGAATCATATTCCTACACTAAAACCATAAGCTTGATAAATCTGCGATGCCCTCCACCGTCCAAATGGGGATATTATTTCCGTTGGATTAAAATAATTTGATTCTTCACTGATATTTTAAATAATAATTACAAATCAGAGGCAGGGTCTGTATGAATCCAGCAATGGAAATTCAAATTATATAAGAGAGATTTCTAATTAAGAAAAGCTTTCAAAAGTACTAATTATTTAAAATTGTTTATATTGAACATGTATTATCTATTTGTAATTTATGCTTAGTCGTTTCTTCACTGATTAAGAGAAAGCTAATACAAATTTATAACTGTTTGCAGGGAAACTGTTAAAGAAAAAAAAAATATATTAAACGAAATATAAGAATATCATGTAAGATTTTTATTTTAATTTCCCCTGCAACGGTCTGTAGATTTAGAGTGGGGGCATTGTCGGCGTGATGTCACTAGCACAACCCAAAACATCTTCTTAAATTTATTAGTTTTACCGGCCGAAGCTTAGGATGGCTGGTGGGCGAGCATCATTGGGAATTAACCCTCCATCTCGTATTCGAATGCCCTCTACAATGGCCTCGCCTCTTAGAGGGGCAAAGCAAGTGTGGGCTCGATGTCGGTGGGTGATCTCGATAGGTTCCGCTGAGGGATTAGTTACGCCGCTAAGTACTCCTTTTGGAATGTCAGTGGGTAGATACCCTAGTTCATAACGCAATTATTATATATAAGTTTTTTATAGACGCGTAGTCAGAAAATCGTACACATCTGTCATCAAACGCAATTACATAACACGCACACGCGCTATGTAGCATAAGGCCACTATCGTGCTGATGTTCACTCCTAGACCAGGTGAGGGCGAAATAACTACGTGTGGTCATATGATGCCGTCCAGAGGTTAATCAGAACGAGTCACGTCACTAATATATATGTTGTGTATCATAGTATCGGTACTCTTGTGTATTAGGTGATATGGTGCATCCTAATCGGCCTCGAAATGATCCGATGACTGCACATAATAATCTCTTCGGGGGGAGTAGTGGGCTGCCCATGCTCATGTTGGGAGATAGAATGGGAGAGAATAGTGGTTGTCAACAGCTAGATTATATTAAGTGCAAGCCTTCAAATTAGATGAAGGTATAAATATTGGGTGCAAGGATACTTAAATGTCTTGTTTCCCATGGGTAAATAAATAATGGTACGTAATAATGAAATTATTAAGAGATGAAGGTTAAATATTTTTTTTTTCTTGTTGATTAAAATATGGTAAATGAACCAGTCTTGCTGGTTTCAAAATAGATAAAGGGATAGTCACCTTGGTACCATAGAGGGATTAGCCCTAATCATGTTTCAATTGTTAAAAGTTAACTACGTGATCTTTTGGATTAATAATATCCTCTTAAATATTTTACCATGGAATCAAATCGCCATTAATTAAGCAAGCTATTAAGCAGTGCTTTTCCTTTTTGTGGCCACAATACTTTGTTTGGCTGTGATTAGATTGGGGAATAGGAATAAAGAAAATTTCTTGATTTTATTTTTTATTTTTTATCATATCAATGGAAAAAACATCAATCCCTTCCAAGTTCTTGTTAGATTTTTGTTTGAATTGATATGTTTTGGCAAGAAGTATTTATTATATTTCTCAATTATAAAAATAATAGGTATTTAACTTAAGAATTTTTATGATTGACATGAAAACTACATAATTACTTTTGAAGATAAAAAATATTAAAGAGACTGTAATATAATTATGGAGAGGAAGAGGAATTATATCATTTGTTATACTCATAATGATGATTGAACGAGTATTCTTTACTATGAATATTAAAAACAATCATTTGTGGTACGATATGAGAAACTTCGTAGATGATTGTTTTCCTAATTATATATATTAAAATAAAATATTTGATAGAAATAGTAATGAAATAATTATATAACTATTTCAACATAATAAGACTCAAAAGAAGTATATATATATATATATATATATATATATATATATATATATATATATATATATATATATATATATATATATATATATATATATATATATATATATATAAATATTGGTATATATATATAAGAGAGAAAAATAATATTTCATAAATTATTAAAGTAATCATTCAATGATGTCAAGTATGAAGAGTGACACTCTTAATTTAATTTTTGATCATCATATATTTTATCTTTCAATATTTAAAACTACAAAAAATAAAAATCATTAATACGGTCCTTAAACTTTAATGAAAATGATCCAGGATCATTTTAAAATTGTCAATTTATGTCTCCAAAGGAAATTTCTTGGTGAAATAATTTATTAAATTTAAAATATATCATAATTTTAAGTTGGAATAATTCTTAAATTTTAAAAAAGTTAAGTTTTCTTTAATAAATTATAATATGCCAATGGATATGGAGAACAAAGCTAGGGATTTTTCTTTAGTGATGACTAAAAATCTAAAATAGATAATTTTAGCGGCACCATCAATTTTTTTTTTCATTTGGGCTTAAGAGCGACATTAATATTTTAATTTTTTATTAGAACTTAAATATAAAAAAGATTAAATAAATGCAAATAAAAAACCAATCATCACCTTATTAATCTTTTTTTACGGTTTTTATATTTTAGAATCATTATCAAGACTATTAAATATATTATTTTTCAATGCATGCCATCAAAGACTCATGATTTTATCAAGACTATTTACTTAGTTGTATCTATGTAAATGAAGAGTGGGATAAATTTCTGAGAGGCATAATATTTCACAATATTTTTTCTTTAAAAAATAGGTAAAAAAAGCTCTGATAATAATAAGAAAAAAATTGAGAAAAATATAATCTCAATATTCTCATGAATTAATTAAAATCGAACATTATTATCAATGTTGATCCATTCACACAAAATCTTCGAAACTAAGGTTTCATTTAGGACAGCTCTCTTAGTGCTGTCTATAGTAACTTTTTAGTATATAAATTTATTGAAAGTTGAAAAAATAATGACTAAAAGCTATCCGAAATAAAGCCTAAAGCAATAATAAAGCAATTTCATATTTGTGCTAACATAAGATTATAGAAGAAGGGACTTAACGGAAGCAAAATTAGGATATAAAAGATAACCTACTCACAATTTTTGAGAACATGACGACTAGCATTCGCAGACTCGCCTAAGACACTTGATCGTGATGAAATGCCCAAGACATTTACTCCTTAGGATTTGCTCGAGACACTTTTGTGGAGTCGTCCGAGATACTTGCCACGACTTGCCCAAACTACTAGCCAACGAGCATCATAAGTCATACATGAGATAGAGAGCTATGTGTATACTTGTATTTTTCATATGATATATTGGTTTTTTTTTTCTAAGTGTAACATTCTCTATATCCTTCTTATCTCTATAAATAAGTGGATAAGAGGCATATTTTGGCATTCATAACATTTTAATTAATCACAAATACCACTTAATTTCTCTTCTATTTCTCATACTAATCCTATTCTCTTACTTTAACTAGCTAAATATGTTTATCAAATCAGGCATCGCTACGCGACTCACCTTGGTTTGTTGGTTGAGAGCTTTGGCTACCAATCAAGAGGCATTGGATTCGAGTTTTACGTATGTGATGTGTGTATAAATTTGTCTTAATTGATCCAAATATTTTAAAAAAAATCAGGCATCACTCACAGACAAATTAATTTAAATCCAACAACATCACTTTGAAATTTGTGGTTTTCAAAGTCAAAGGAGATAAAGAAATTGGAGTTGGAAGAAGTGAAACAGTGGCTTCTTAGCTTCACATAAATATTGCTGTTATATTTGTTCAAATATTTTGTGGAGAAAGTAAAACACAACGAATAAGTTATAGTTACAGGCAGCATACAAAAGTGATATCTTTATCAATGTGTGATAATAATCACAAAACATCTCCTTCTGTGCATTGAAAGCTCAGACAATTTCTTCAATTCTTTTAGCAAAAAAAATGAAAAAAAAAATGCTACTAACGCTGAAGCAGTTAATTTTTACATAGATGGATGTTAACGATACAGATTTTAGAAAGGGAGTTTTGGACATTAGTGCATAAGTCTTTTCTATAAAATCCATTTTTTTGGGGGAATTTATAAAATCCATTAAATAAGTCATTTTCACAATAATTATAGCCTGAATCATTCCTGCAATACTAATTCATTCATCCTTTTTTTTTTTGGAGGGGAAGGACAAAAATTTTTATTTGAATTATAAATTTTTTATGAGAGTAGCTGTTTTTTTTTTAAGGCGATTAAATTTTTTGAAAAGGCTGTGCAACAGTAACTTCTTAGCATACAAATTTTTTTAAAGCGGTGAAAAAATAATAGGCAAATAAAAATTTAGATTGTGTTATGAAAAGTAAGAATAATTAATTATTCTATGCGGACGCCGAATACCATCTGGAGACCAACCAGAATGCGCCACATCATCCTTCGCTTGGTATCGCGGCTCGGTAATGCTCGATAACATGGCTCGGTACCGCTGACGCATTCTGATTGGTCTCCGGACTACGTTCTGCGTTCGGCCTATGCACAAAATAATTTCTCAAAAAGTAAAACATGAAAAAAGTTATTCCAAATAAACCTAAATACAATTTTAAATTTAGCTTTGGTTAAGTGGTCTCCTTACTCGGATCTATCGGTTGAATCTCCTATTATACATATTTGGATCTCATTTCCTAATTTGCGACGCCACCTATTCTCGCCTCAGATTTTAAATGGTTTGGGTTCGATTTTTGGTCGACCTCTGCGCATTGACAATGCAACTGTTGTGGCCACTCGCCCCTCAGTTGCGCGGGTTTTAGTTGAATTAGAAGTCTAAAAAAGCTATACCGATTGAGTTTTGATTTGTTCGGATAACTTGGGGTATGTTCAATCTGTCGTTATGGAAGATTTGCCTTTTTTCTGTGATCATTGTAAAGCTTTGGGTCATGATAAAAGGAATGTTTTATTTTCAATCCTCAAGTTGGCATGTCAAAACTGGTATCTATTGAACCTCATCAAGTTAGCTATGATGAGAACATTGTTGGTGGTTTGGAAACCATGGATAATTTAGCTAATTGTCTTGCTATTGTTAAAAATGGGGTTTTTGTTGACACAATGAGAAGGAAAATGATCAGTCTAATAGTACCTTTCATGTTATTGTGTTGCCTCTGCTTGAGTCGGTTACTCCCTTGTGGAGGGCGGTTGAGAATGATTTGGTGATCCATGTTTTTGATGCTCCTCCATCAAAGAATTGTGGGGTTGTTCTGTGTTGTGATGATGGTGATGTGGGTGACCATGTCTTGGTGGCTTCCCCTCGGGGTGAGATTAAGATTGTTAGTCCTGACATTGTTGGTCTTGTTGCTGGTAATGAGCCAATAAATTTTGATGATAAAGCACTTTGTGATGTTAATTTGGGGTTGGTGGATATTGATTCTAATGAGTTGGATCATTCTGTTGTTTCTCCTGTGACTGTGACGCCTGCTGATCTAATTGTGTCGGTCTCCTCTATGAAGCTGGGCGTGAATGAACAGCTTGTTGATGTTTCAGTTGCTTTACTCTCTGCTAACGTTTTGTATGCTCATGTGGGCGTGAGTTCGAGGGAAAATATTTTGGAGCAAATTGATTGCTTGAAGGCTCTCTATCTTCTCTTTCTGAGGATGGAGAAAAGGAAGTGTTTGAATATGATGACTTTGTTGATCCGAATGAAAGTCGTGGTAATACTTTTGTTCCGATGTGCAAAAGAAGAAAGAGGAAATCCAAAAAATTGATGTTTTTTGGGGTTGGCTTGGTGGCTGCTGCTTTGGAGCTGTGGGGTTGCTGTTGGTGGTGCTAGTTTTTGGATCTTTGGGCTACGGCTTTGAATGTTATTGTAGATTTGGTTGTAGACGTTTGTCTGCTGGGCAATTGGTGACTTCATCTGACTCCTTTTTTATTTGCTTGTGCTTAGGCTGATCTTCTTTTTGTACTGTCTTGATTTTTGTTTTTAGGTGAATTTCGAGGCTCTTAGGTTTTTATCTTTCTTTTGTTGTATTTTAGCGAGCTTTGAGTCATTCTGGACTTATTTTTTTTTCTTTTCATTAACGTGTAGGCCTCGTCCGTGGGGCTTTATCAAAAAAAAAAAAAAAAAAAAAAAAAAAAAAAAAAAAAAAAAAAAAAAAAAAAAACAAAACAAAATATTCTTACATGGGCTGAATTGATCTTTATTTTGAAGATGAGCAAAATAAAATTGGAGCATACATAACTTTAGCAGAGAAATATAAAATACTTTTTTTCTTAAATTTTGAGTTTATATAATTATTGGAGGGTGCAAAATATATAGTTAAAATGCTTATTCTTATAAAGAAAGAAAAAAAAAAAAAAACTTCAGGATGAGCAATCGCCCACTTTGAAGTTGCTTAAATTCTCCTGTGATTGGCTGTGAAGCAGTTAATTTTAGGGTTCTTTTCCAATAGCTTATTACTAATTTATATTTCAGTCAGCTATTATAATTTCTGTTTGATAATAATTTTTACACTATTTTAAAAATAATTTAACTATAAAATTATTTTCTATAACTACTTTAAAAAATTATTTTCTCTATAATAATGTTAGAAAAGATTAAAAAGAGTGAGAATACAGAAATATATATATATATATATATATATATATATATATATATATATATATATATATATATATATATATATTATTTATTTATTTTTTTACAGAAATACAGATATTTGAAGAAGAGACTATGGAAAAAACAAAAGTGAGAGAGAATTTGTTGGAGAAGGGATCCTTTCATAAAATTATATTGAAGAAGTCATTTTCACAATCATTATGGATTAATTAGATTTTAATTCAAAGTTCAACTTTCATTTTTTAGTTTAAATTGGATTTAAGGAGTCTTAACTTTTTGGCACAGACTATTCTTCGATATCCAATCAGTAAGAAATCGGTATAAAATATAAATATTTATATATACGAATTATCAAAGTACATATATATACTAATATTAAATAATTTAAATTATTTGAAAAGGGAAAAATAATATATTTTGGCTTGCTTGATTAAAATTCTCTACAGTTAAAAATGGGGATGGCTCTAAATAGAATCAATTTGATTCATGAGCCAATTTTGCACCAATTAAGGCTTTGCTTGAGATAGTTTTTGTACTGTTTGCTAAGGCTTTATTTGGGACGGCTTTCTTATCAGAGCCCTACATGGGGTCCTGGTTGGGTACCCATTGGGTACCCACGCTCTACGCTGGCAGGCTTTGCCCACCCACACCCACCTATGGTGACTTTCCTGACGTCATACCCACCCACACCCACCCACTTTCCACGCTTATTGAATGCAGTCTGCCATAGATTAATGGTCTTGAGGTTTTTTGCCATTTTCTCTGACTGCAAACTTTCAAGCGACATGTCAAAATTTATCATGGTTGTGACGCGGTTCAGTGTTGCACATTGCGTAGTAAGGATTATTATAATATACTGCATGTATATGATTATTAGTAATATAAACCGGTTGTCCTTTGATGTTGAGTACCCACCCATACCCACCCACGATGCCATGAGTGTACCCATACCCACCCATGCCCATTGGGTATGGGTGGGTTCATGGGTAGGTATGGGTATGGGTACCTAATGCAGGGCTCTGTTTCTTACCACTTCTTAAAGTAAATTTTTAGTATAAAATTTTAAAATTTTTAATTTTTATAAAAAAATGTGCTTTAAAAAGCACTAGAAAAGTAACTTTTTAGTGCAAAATGCTTTGGGTGGTGATCATGAAGATCGATGATCATGAGGGCGACATGATAGTACTAAAGGCGACTTTTTGTATAATTTTATTTTGATGAAATGAATAGAATGATTAGTGTGTATATTAGGAGCTGTGTACTGTTGTGTTATAACTATTTATTATTTTATTTTCATATCAATTATTATTATTATTATTTTTTTTTTTTCATATCAATTATTTGTCAGTTATGAGGGTATTGTAATCATGTGAATGAGCTTGATATTTGCTATAACTATTGTTATTCTTTTATTATTTGCGAGCACAAAAATTGTAGAAATGATTGTACTAATGGAGCTTTTTGCGATTAGCTCTTGTTGAAAATCATAGCTGTGGATGGACATATCGACCGGCTCATGTCGCAAAATCGTACCTAGATGACCTGTTTAGTGACACATCTTCATGACACATTATTTTAGGACAAACTTGTCTTGTTGCAAAAAAACATATTGGCAAGAATTTCAGACAAAAAATGTATGAGATGACAAATTCTCTTATTGCGAAGATACTTTTTCTTGTAATGTTGATATTGGCAACTATGCTCCATGATGTTTGATAGAGATCTAGCATAGACAAGTAACTCATCTTAATCTATTGGTTAAGAGCTTTGACTATCAATCAAGAGGTTTCGAGTTCGAAGCTTGCATATGCGATGTCTGTTTGTCTTAATTGACTCAAAAGTCCGGAAAAAAAAAAAGATCTAGTATAGGCTAAAGCTCCATGGCGATATCGACATATATTATCATATGGAGGGGTTGGAATTGAAAGGAATCTTATGTTTCGAATTGGAAGACTTTCTTATTGTTTCTTAAAACAAATTTTTAGTGCAAAAAAATTAATTTCTATACTACAAAACTGCTTTAAGAAGCAGTAAGAAAGCCGCCCCAAACGAAGCCTTAATCATAGTTTAAAAAGCTAGACCAAATGATCAATTTGATTAAAAATCATTCCTTGATCAATTTAAAGTCGGTTTGGTATGACTGCAACGTATTATAAACTTGGTAGATAACTTACTATGGAGAAGGCATATTCATTACTATGGTTGTAGAAAAAAGTTTTTCTTTATAAAAGCTTTTGAAAAACAGTGAAAATCAATATGAAAGCAGTTGCTAAATGAAATTATGATTGTTGTCTGAAAAATGAAGTAGTTAGAAAGTTTTCCTAAATAGACTTAATTTAGTCCAAAGTTAAACTAGCTTTTGATTAAAATCAGGTATGTACAACAAGAAAGTCATAACAGCGATTAAACCAATTAACCAATGAACCATTTATAATTTCATTAATTCAGGTGCATAGAACTAGAAACATTGCTAAATTTTGTTGTTATTTTGAAAGGATTCAAATGCTTGGGAAAAATCAAATGAACATAGTAGGGCATTTTAAGTTGTTCAATTGGAGCTTAGGGAAATATGATCAATATGCCTCACAAAAAAAAAAAAAAAAAGACTTTAATTAACCTATGAAGAAGAGCTTGAGTTGAGATAATTCTCATATTTAAAATATTCTCAACATCAATGATCAACTTTAAGGACTGTCGCCACACACTTGGTTACACTTTTATTGATCTCTCAATAGATCTCAGTGATAATTAACCACATAATACAAGAAATTAAGCTTAAGTTGGGATCAATTAGCCCAGTAACAATACAGTTCATATTGTTATATATGAATTCCCCCTCACTTTAAACAACTTTTTCTTGCAAAATGAACCTTCTAATCAAACTATTTACGTGATAAGGCTTCTCTAATGGCAATGCATGCCCTGCTTCCTTAATTACTTGCAATTTTGCCTTTTCTCCCAAATGCCTGTTTACATAAATAAAATAAAAGAATATTATCTTTCAACATATTATAAATGTGCTAAAGTAACAGCAAAATGGTTGTTAGATGCGTAAAATACTACTAATTCGTAATTAATTACCTCTTAAGAGCATAAGCAAGAGGCAAAGGGAAAATAGTGTCCTCATCACCCCATAAGATTAGAGTTTCCTGTTACATTAATTTGTTAATAATAAATTATATATATGCCCCAAGGGTTTAATCTGTAATATATAATTCTCAACTGGAAGAGAGACGCTTAAAGGATTTAGTTACCTGCTTGGGAATAGGAAGAGCGCCCCGACCAACTCCATCTGATAGAAGTTCATTCAGCAACTCTGTCCTCTCCTTCCTATGATCTTTGAACATTATCTGCATAGCAAAAATAATTTCTAGTTAGATAATCTTAATTTGATTTCATTTTCCACGCAAAAAATTAAATTTATCAGAAAAAAATCTATCAAAATGATGTTTTGCAGCAGTAGAGATATGGTTATTGACCTCAAGGAAATCACGAAGGAGAAAATCGGGCAACCAAGTCGGCGGTCTGAACATACACCGGCGAAATAAGTTTCTCAGATCCTCGACTCTCTCTGGCAGCAATAACTCAGCCACTTCTCTCCCCTCCTTCTCTGCCAACTCCTTCCTCTCCTTCGCCGAGGTGGCCACCCCCGATGCAATCACCACCACCCTCTCCACCTCCCTCTCTGCCGCCGCCGCCGCCATACAAAACGCCACAAAGCCTCCATAACTCACCCCCGCCACCGTATACTTCCCCACCCCAAGCTTCCTCATTGCCTCGGCCACACACTCGGCTTGAAACTTCACCGAACGTTTCCCTTCCGCCGACACTGACTGGCCGAAGAAGACGAGGTCCGGCAAGTAGAGGTCGAAGTGACGAGAAAGCGGCGCAATTTGGCGCTCGAACTGCCACTTGGCGAAGCCGCCAAATCCATGAAGGAGGACGAGGGCGGGGCGGGAGTGGCGGCGCCGGCGAGGTCCCCACAGGTGGATAGAGGTAGTGCTGCCAGAAAGCTGGACGGTGAGGGAAGACAGCCCGCATAGGAGGAGGAGGAGAGAGAGTACAATGTCTTTTAGGGAGACTAAGCTGAGGAGGCGGGAGATGAAACGGCGGATGTAGTGGAGGATGAGGAGGAGATTTTTTGGGGTTTCCATTTTTGGTTGCCACAGATGGTTTTGAATTGGGATATATTTATAGAGATGGGCGTTGTGAAGGGAAGATGGTACTGGATAAGCCGCGGACAATGTTAACGTGTTTGGAGCTCCCCATATGTATAATTGAGAGAGAGAGAGAGAGTTAGAGAAGTTGGAAGCTTTCAAAAGGGTATTTTTTATTTTTTATTTTATGTCAAACTCAATTAGCATAGTATAAATTTAGGGAAGAGTAGAAGGATTTTTCTGTTGCAACAAAAAAAAAGAAGATGGATTTATATGCATAGCACATAATACTTAAAAATATATTTTTTATAATCTTATTTAACATTTAAATGTCATTATTTATCAAAATTACAATCTTATTCAACACTAATAACTTTTTCCTACTTAGACTTTCCGTATCTGATAGTAATGTCATGCCCTATTTAGGTTCGTCATGATTTTCTTCTCCACGTTAGTGACATCACTACCTTGTCCAGTGATCTCAATCATGATTGATTTGTTGCCCTAATAAACTTCATCTTCACCAATAGAGTGTGAGCCCCACCGGGCTTAGGTGGGTTGGTGGGCGTGTTTGATTGGGAGCCTCCCATCCTAAGTTCGAATCCCCTCTCATACATGGGTCCTGCACGACTCCTTAAGTGGAGAGAAAATAATTGTGGGTCATGCACCAGTGGGGTTGGTTGCTGGTAGATTCGCCGAGGGATTAGTGGACATCGCCCAACGCTTCACAAGCTGACGTAACAGTGGGCCGATACCCATGTTCCAAAAAAAAAAAAAAGCTAATAGAGTGTGAAGACAGCAACAAAACTAGCAGCGTGCCAAAAAGTGTGCAGCATATGATATGATATGATATAGATAATGTTTAGGGGTAGATAAATTTTATGTTAATATTTTGAATTGTAAGTGGTGTATAAGTAAATAATGAAGTTTAAGTTTTAAAAAAGTTTTGAATTTTGTTTTTTTTTTAGTGTTATGTATGATAATCTCAGAAAAAAAGAGAGTAAAGAATTATATTTTTTTTAAATAAGCTTACTATATTCCACAATAAGTGACATAAATTAATACTCAAACACATAGTGGTTAAGAAGAAGTCAAGCACCATTACGAATGATTTGACCTAAAATCTGTATTTTTTGTGTTTTTTTACAAACTCACAGATCAAAATGTTAATAATAATAATAATTAATAAATATATTCAATATAATATGAGATTGATGGCCTAATTAAAAAAATTACAACAAAAAGAAAGCCTGGGCTATAGCCTATAGGACAAGCTCATCTGAATGATGGTAATCCTAACTCTTCTTCTTCTTCTTCTTTTAAGCATACAAAATGATTCCAGCCTATCACAAACAAAAAAGAAATCCCGACAACACGAGTATTTGGCAGCTTCTCACCTATCCATCAATAAAGCGCAGACTTATTCCTTAATTGAATAGTAAAATTTCATATTAAATTTATTTTTTTATTTTTAATTATGATTCTTTGAATGGCTTAGAAAAGATTTAATTATATATCCAAATTAATTATTTTACTAAATAAAAAGTTAAGATGTGTTGAATTCAAATTTATTCGTAAATGACAGCTGACCTTATTAGAAGGCCTGCCCTATGAGTGAATGGCTTGAGAACCTTTGAGTGAGTATGGAGAGAGAGAGAGAGAGAGACAGATAGAGGAAAAATAATTAGAGAACATTGAATTTGTGGGGAAATCAAGAAAATTTTAAATCTCAAACTAGTATAAATCAACTAAAATCACTCAAAAGGATAGAAAAATGTTTCTAAACTATTCCTTTTCATCTCTTATTTGTAGAATTATGAAGGCTACAAAAAAGGCTATACCAAAAAATGAAACTATAATATTACATATACTATCCAAGATACATGTCATCTTCTGATTAGCTAAAAGATGACGAGGTTGGAAGGGATCTGACGAGTAGTTTTTGGGCACGTGAGCTCTTGAGTAGTGTCTATTTGACGAGCAAGCTTGGGTGAGTCTATGGGCTAGTGTTGAGATGAGAGGATAAGAGACCAACCGACTTGCTAATGTTGTCTGTGTGAGAAATTTCAGATCGTAGGAGAAAAGAGCGAGAAGGGAGAGGTCGGCCTAAAGTTGTATGTTCGTTGTATGATGAACTGAGGGTCTTGTGAATAGATACTTTTAAGTAGCTGGTCTTTGTAAGCTAGCATGAAAATGATAGCTATATGAGAGATTGAACAACTAAGATGGCGGCCCAAGTATATGGTGGGTGACATGTTGCTAGCTCTGGGAGAGAAGGGAGTGGTCTTAAGTATAAAGGGCGAGCTTCTTAGCAAGTCCAAATGAGTAGTACTTGTTGATCGTGTTGGGTGAGTTATTTTGCGGGTTCTAAGATACTAGTACCTCTCGAATTGTTAGGCGAGTTTCTCTCATAGACACCTCTTGATGGCGAGTTCTTTTGTCATGACCCGCTGACTAGCTGTAAATAACTATGAAAGCATATTTGAGTATATCAGATGAGCCTGTATTAAATTAATATATCCACTTCCTCCAAATGAATACCAAAAATAGAATACAATCTTTACCAAGTAAAATGAGTTAAATCTAACCAAACAAATAATGACTATGTCTAAATATTTAATCATTCAAATAACATGAATGATTTTTAAAACAAAATTAAGTAATTCATAATATAATTATTTAAATAAAAAATAATATCATTCTCTCGACCAGTAATACATAATAGCGAATTAAATGAAAGTGATATTTTTATTATGCGGATAATATAGTAGATGAAAATAACCATTTGTATTTAAAAGATGAAAATCATTTAAGAAAAAAAAAAAAAAAGCTTCAAACTGAAATAACCTAAATGGAATAATCATTGTCACTGTAAATAGAACTCCTTTGTCTCTCTCCAAATGTTTAAAAGCCAGCTTGAAGAAAGCGGTGAGAAAGAAACGGTTTTCATAATAAAAAAGCTCCCATTAGACTGATTAAATTTTATATATCTCTTCATCTTTTATATTAGTAAACATAATAAAAAAAGTCTCATTTAGAATAACTTTCTTACTATTTTTTGAAGTAGTATGTATTTTAATACATAAATTATTTGACTTAAATATTTTTTAATAAAAAATTGCTTTGAAAAACAATAAAAAAACTATTTCAAATAAAGCTTAAGCATTACTTAGCTGTTTATGTGATATTTATGTGCCAACAATTATTATAAATTAATTTAGGATATATATAATTTTAATTTTATCTTAAATTTATTTTTTTAAATTTGTTTTTTAACTATTATGAATTTTAGCAAATCTATAGTATTATAAGTTTTAAAAATTTTGAATAATTACATTAAAGTTGATTACTAGAAACAGTAAAGAACCATATCATGTGGTCCACAGTTCTAGGCTGGTTAAGAAGGGACGGTTGTGATGTCATTTAGGCTTGGCTTGTCATAGTTTTTTTGTCATTGCTTTTTTCATTGTTTTTAATTTTTTTTTATTAAAAAATTACTATAGAAAATAGTTAAAAAACTATATTAAACGAAGCCTTGAAGACAAGGCAATGGACAGTTTAAGTTTCATTTTAGACATCTTTTTTATTGCTTTATAGGACAATTTTTTACTATAAGAATTTTTACATGAAAAAATATTTTGTACTAAAAAGCTTTTTTAAAAAATAATAAGAAAATCGTCTTAAACTAAGACTTCGTTTGTGACAACTTACTGCATTCTAAAGAAGCTTTCTAGAAACTTTTTGTACTAAAAAGTAGAAGTGTCAATATTTGACACGACCAGAAAACCCGGCCCGAACTAGAAATTTTGGGTTCTGGTTCGGGCTTTCGACCCATTTTAAAAATCGGGTCGGGTTCGGGTTGAATCGGAAACCCTTGAATGACTTGTAATAACTAGCGCTGCATGCGCTGACTGTGCCTGACCGGAACTGCCTGAGTCACGTCTCAAGACCATCTCGCGCCGCATCCCGAGGTGGCGGGGCCAATCCGCGTAATGTCCTTGCTATCCCGCGTCGTTGAACCATTTGCCTGCCATCCCCGCTGTCCCAAGTGACCAAGTTGGCGGCTGTGGCTGTGCTGGTCTTCGGACAGCCGCTGCCGACCTGCCGCTATCGGCGTTTTCTTGTCCACATGTCAGGTTGGGTTGACCCGAATCCGAAGCGGGTTGGGTTCGGATTGAGCTGAATAATGCCGGGTCAGTTCCGGGTTCGACCTGTGACCCAAAATTGACACCCATACAAAAAAGCTTCTTTATATTGTAATAAAAAATTTGTCGCAAATGAAGTCTGAGCCTTAATGGGAAGTAGAATCTCCTTGTGAAGAAATTAGGTTTTGTTTGGAATAACTTTAAGAATTAGTAAGAAAACTGTCTCAAAACGAAGCCTTTGTTTATGAGGATTTTCAACCCATGGTAAATTGATGGTTGGAAGTTCGAGCGTCAATTTGATCCTCTGTGTTTATGTGGAGAATAAAGATGAATTTTGATTCATTCAAGCGAGGAATATTTGGTTGTTGGCCAGAGTTGAAAGTGTCGATAGACTTTGTTCATCAGGCGGATTTTTTAAAAGGATCACAAATCACAATATATTTTAAATTAAGAACACAAAACAGAAAATTATTTTTAGTCATTATGTCTTAATAGCTTGATAAAGTCTTAATTAATAAATGAATGATATGTTATCGGATAAATTTTAATAAGAATCATGTATTAATTTTAATTAAGCAGAAGAAGCACAGCTAAATTTTAATATTTCTGAAGAATAAAATTTTAATTCATAAAAGTGACCTCTAGCTGTATGTATTTTTTATAAAAACTCTAATTATTTTCTAAGAGTATTTATATGTTTTACTCGATCCCTCTCTATTCTTATCATTAAGAAGGATGTCATTAGCAAAAAAACTCATACAACAAGAGTTAAACATATAACTATTATTAATTTTAATTATTAAATTTAAAAAATAAATTCAATTTGATAATTATAACTATATTTAATATTATATTGCATATAAAATAATATTGAATATTATAATTATAAATATATATCATATTGTATTAAAAAAATACTATATTATTTTAATTTATTTTTTATTTCTATAATTCTATTAGGTATTTATTCTGTTAAATTTATTATTTTTATTTAATAATACCTTAAATAATCCACTTTTTATATTAAATATTATTAAGAAATTAAATATTCCACACATGAGTGGCATGAATGTAATATTGAAGTTTTGAGTGTTAGATATGTAAATAGTATGAAATAAAGTGGTATGTATGTAAATCCCCTACAAAAATCTCCTAGAATGTGGCAATCAAAGACATCCTCCTAGAAATATTGTACAAGAACTTTAGTAGCTGGTATTCGGTTGAAAAATGAATTCCTATAGCAAATTTAGGCATACTCGGGCGATTACGAATTGCTTCGGCAAAGGATGCTTGATAGAGGTGAATCCAAAGGATCATTTGATGTTGCTTGTATTCCCAAAAATGGAGGAATATAGCTAAGGTTCCACATTTGTTAAAATTTACAGTGTCGGCCTATTTTTTGTTGTGTGCAATATATCATCACTATAGATTAAAATGTATCAGTGATCTGTTGGTGATGATAGAATGGAAGTGATGGGTTTGCTGAATTGAAGTGAAATCCAAACAATTGTAGAAAAATTATTTTTATCAACAAAGTTATGAGGGGTGATCAATCTCTTGATTTGACGGGGGAATTTTCCTGGAAACTATAAATAAAATAATTCTTATCTATTAGATTGAGCAAAATTTTAAATTATTTCTTGTAAATCTATAGAATAAAAAGAAAATTGCTGTTTTCGTGGAAACAATAAAAATTTATCATAAAATAATTTTTTGTACATTGAAAGCTCAAATAACCTATAAAAAAAACTAAAAAAAACTAAAAGGAAGTTTTTATTTTCAAATAACCTATATAAAAAACTAAAATTATTTTTTGTACGTTGAAAATAATTTTTATTTTCAACTTTTGTAATAAAAAAAACTAAAAGGAAGTTTTTTCCTATAAAATAAATTGGCAAAGTTATCTTTGATAGGACTGAAATTTTTGCTCTAACATTAAAAAAATATTTGATGATTAACTTTGATTTGTAGCTTATATTAAGCTTAATCAAGCCAAAGATCATAGTCAAGGGTGGAATTTTTTTTAAAATACAATTTTCTAAATGCAATAAAAAATTATTTGCTCATAAGCATCATAATTAAAGCATGATGTATTATATCAAAATTTCCAAAAATTCAAAAAATAGAAAAAAGGTCAGATTTGTGTCTCATAGGAAAAACTCATGTAAAACGAGAAAAATTGTCTATAAAAATCACGTAATACATGAATCCTTGATGCGAGGGAACTGGGAAAGGAACCCAAACATCAAAGTGAATGATGACTAATTGACTAAATGCTCTATCAAAAGCTTTAGAAAACAGAAGTTTATGATCTTTGGAGGTCTTATAATCATAGCAAAAAGAAACATTATTTGGTATTTGCAAAAATTTATTGTTAGTAGAAACCACATGAATGATTTAGGATGTGGATGATCGAGTCTTTGGTGACATAGAGACGAGGCTTGACGAGTTGCAGCTAATGTCGTATTTGAAGAGTGAGAGTTGACCGAGCGAAGCGGGTATAGCCCCTTGATACTTGGACATAAGAGTTCGGTTTGCCGTCATGTCCTTAATAACAAAGCCATGAGAGTCAAAACATACAGCTACATTGTTATCTTGAGTTAGATTAGATATAAATAACAGGTTGTGAGATAAGTTTGGAATATGAAATAGAGAGTGAAGTTTAAGCTTACGATAAGGTGTTGGCAGAATACCATTGCCGGAATGAGCAATAGGTAAAGATCTTCCATCACTTTTGGTAATGTTGTCATTGCCGTTGTAGGAACTAGCTTGCGATAGATTGTCCAAGGAATTAGTAAGATGAGTCGATGCGCCCAAGTCCAAGTACCAGTCAGGATTTGTGTTATTAGTCGCTGCAACCATTGCCCGAGAGGAGGAGTTGTTAGATTGAGCAGGTGGATTGACAGACATGTTAAGGCGGTGCGAGCAGTTGTTTGCCGAGTGCCCACATTTGTTGCAAATTTGACATTGAAGGCTACTTGTGTTGTTCGTTCTTGATGATTGAGATGAAGATCGTCCGCATCCTCATCAACCGCGACCTCGGTGGGAATAAAGTGCAGTAGAGGAATCACTTATGGTATGTTGACGGACATATTATGCTTGAATGTTTATTTCTTCGCTGATCAAGAGGGAATAAAGATTATCCAGATCTATTGGATGCAGCATTGTGTGTATTGACGTCTTGAAGGCGTTGTATGAAGGTGGGAGACCGTTCAATGTGTACAGAATAGTGTCTTCTTGATCAAGAATTGATCATATCAAGTTTATGTTGTCCACAATGGTCTTAATATGTTGGAGATAGGGGTGTCAATTCGGGTCAACGGGTCGGGTTCGGGTCGAACCCGACTTGTCCCGGCTATAAATGAGTTGACCCTAACCCGGCCCAATTTTGCAAACGGGTTAGGTTTGTCAACCCGGACCCGACTCGTGCGGGTTACTAGGTTGACACGACATGAACCGCAAATATATGAGGAGCCGAGCGACGCGGATGCAGGACGCCTGGAGCGCGGTTGTGTGGGCTGGGTGGCATGGACGCGGGATTCCTAGAGCCTTGGACCGACATGCGACGGCGGATTGTGACGCAGACGACAGACTCCACCTCACGCCACGCGGAAGCGACGTCACGATTTGACGCGGACGCGACCTGGCGAAAACTCGGGCAGTGCGGACATGACCTGACAGACACTCGAGCAGCGCGGACCGGCAGACGCGACTTGAGCACTAAGTAGAGGGTTTGTGAAATGGGTCAATTCGGGTTGACCTGCGGGTTGTTGGGTCAACCCGAACCCGACTTTCTTTTCAAATGGGTCAGAAATTCGAACCCGGACCTGACCTGTTTCGCAAACGGGTTGACCAAAACCTGGATTTTTTCGGGTCGGTACAAAAGTTGACACCCCTAGTTGGAGATATATATTGTGTCATTGTCTGGGTTTTCATCTGAACGTTATGTTGCTTATTTTTTAGCTATATGACTCACAATCGATTGAAGCCTACATTCGAGGGTGAACCAAATAGTAGAGGTAGATTCAAGATGAATAACATACGGAAGAATCGACGGTGAGAGGATAGAACACAATGTATCCGCAAGATTTTGATCCACCAGAATCCATTCGTGGTATTTTGAATTGGATTCTTTTTGGCTGTCTGGAGGATTTTTGTACCGATCAGAAGGGGAGTCTGACGGAAGTAGAAAGGAGGAGAATCCATTTGCATTCAATAGTTTGAGGACTTGAGAACGTCATATTGGGTAATTATTGGGAGAAAGTTGCACGGGCACAATGATCTTGATGTTTGAGATCACAAATTTGAGAGCGACAAGTATGGTGTAGCTATCTTCCAACGTGATTTCTTGATGATCTTCGGTCTGAGATGTGGAGGAGACATCCATTGCTAGAAAAAATGGGGAAACGAGTGTTGACCTTGTTTTTCGCTCGAGCAATTTCTATCGATTTAATCGAGCATTGTCGAATCTAATTCGGGCTCGAATCGACCCAAATTCAAGCCGGATCGGACTCGAGCATGTTCGATTAGACACGAATAGTTGGTTTCCATCGCGTCGTACCTGATTTGATTTAAATTGATCATGTTTTCGAACTCAATTTCGGATGACTAATTTCGTCGCGTCGGCTCGAGCCCGAATCGACTCGAATCGAGTCAAATCCGGACTCGAGTTTAACCCAAGCTTAGCCAATTTCAATTTGATTCAACCTAATTTGAGCCTAGTATGAGCCATTTGACTTTCTGAGTTTTTTTTGAATTCACTCTCTACATCAGGAATTTCCCTCGACGGTTGTGATTTAACGAAATCCCCTTTTCAGCCAAAATCTCGCGGCTCAGGTGATTTTCTGCGATCTGAGCAGGCAGCGAGCAGATACAAGAGCTGATTCAGGCATTTTCGGAAGCTGGGGCAGGAGATGGACGTTTTGGCGGGCTTCCATTCTGGACGACGGATTGGATTTACTCGGAGCGAAGGCTCCGAGCTCGGGACTCGCTCTCAGTCTCCCTCCTCCTCTGCTTTCGCTCTCACTCTTCTCCATTCGCACGACCTAGCCAGACCGACTCCCCCCACCCGACCTCCTGCTCCAGTTCGCAGCTCCAGGGGGAACCGAACAGCTCGACGCTCCCAGGCATTCGCTCCCGACCTCACGCCCGACGCCCTTGCTCTAAAGCTCTCGGTTTTGGTTTTTGCTCTAAAGAATCCCGAAAGCTCTCCCTCTCTCGCGCGTCTCTTTCCCTCTCTCTCCGATCTCTCTTGTTCGCACAACCCCAGCAAACCCGACGCCCTCCCTCTCGTCTTCGTACGCCGAGGCTGAGCCCGAGCCGTTCGTGAGCTCCGACCGAAGTCGCCTCCAGCCGTCCCAAACCCGGGGTCAGCTCCCCGTCCCGAGCCCGACGACGCCAGCCTCCCAGTTCGCGAACCCGAACGCCTGGACCGATCTTGAGTCCTTGCAAGGTGAGTATTCCTTTCTTCTTCCCCTTCCTCTTTCTTCTTCTTTCTTCTCCTATTTTTCTTCTCCCACTCTTCTTCTTTCTTCTTCTTTTCCTACTCTTCTTCATTAGTGATTGAAAGGAAGATATTGTGGATTATCCTTGCAAAAAAATCTGAGAATGTGATTGCTTTGAGTTGCTCTTTTAGTCTTTATGCCTATGTCTATTTGATGAGATATTTATCATGTGGATTTTGAGAAATCTTGGTAAGTTGTTTAGAGGTGTTTAGTTGAGATTTAGGTGTGAACCATTGTTCTCATGTTGATTTGTTTTATATGGCTTTGCAAGTTTTGCACTCCAAATGTTTGATGAATTGCTCCCAAGAGAAAGTCATGGAGGTTTACTTGCATTGAGGCCTTGTGTGTTGAATCTATTCATATGGAAGCCTCCTCAAAGCGTTTCCTAAAATTTGTGAACAAAATCTGAGAGTGAATTCAATGGTTTGATAATGTATCTATCTTGTTTCTTGCTATCTAATTTTAGTCATATCTATTTAATTATCAAGTGGAGTTTTAATTCTTTAGGGAAGCGATGATGGCTCTTGTTAACCATGGATAGTTTCATGAGATATAGATGAAATTTGTAGGCCAACTTATATTACTTGAAAGATGAGTTCTTTGCACATGGAGCGCATTTGTTTATGGTATAGGTTGCATGACGGTAGGAGTTCATATAGAAGCTCTAAAAAAATGAAAAGATTTCTTATTTGCCACCAAAATATGCACATGCGAAGTTGTAGCGATGCCTATTAAAGGATTGTTAATATACTTATACTTTGTCTCATTTACGTCTTTCTCTTATGAATGTGGAAGTTCTAATAGAAAGAGGAGTATATGTTTTAAGCCCATTTCCCTTGCAAGTGATTGGTAAGTACCTTGCTTCATGAGAAGATTTGATAGCCAGAACTACACGTTTTCCTCCTTTAAGAAAATTTCTAACGCTTGGAAATATGGATTCGCTTCTAACTCTTTCACCATTTGCTAGAGTAGTCACTTGTCATTCATGATATTTATGACATTTTGATTAGTTTTGTAAAGAGCATCAAAAGTCATGTTTTATAAGAAGAATAAGTAGATTTTTGCTTATCTCGTCTTGGTATAGAATGTCATATTGAATGCATGCTTTACATCAAAACCATCGTATATTAAGAGATGCCATAAGTTTTGTCCAAACGACGTATCGATAAAGTGCTTGTAGGCTTTATTTCTTTTACATTCTAAGTGAGATTATAGCTTTTGAGTAATATTTACCTAAATGTTTACATGCTCTCATGACTCATCGTTGGTTGGAAGTTTGCTTAGTGGAGTATAACTATTCTCTCTCTTATTCTCTTTCTTTTCAATGACATAATATTAATCTTGAATTCATGACTAAATTCATGATATGTAATTATTGTGCACTTGATATTCAAAGCAAGGTTTACGAGTATCGTTAGAAATTTTCCATGTCGCTTTAATGCAAGTTAAGGAAAGTCATAAATTTTTCGAGCAAATGGTAGTCCCTTGGCAAACTATCTTTACATGAATAGCTTGAATGTCATCTTGTTGGTGGTTCATATTTTGTTTCTAAACAAAGTTTTAACTTGAGGTTTATTGAAATTCTTTTCAAGATTAGCATCTAGTACTTAGTTTCTTTTTTTTTTATATATCCATTTGGTTGCCAAATGATGGATTACTTTGAAATAAAATTGTTGTTTCTTTTCTTAAGACCCATGCATTAGTTCATGCTAGTTGGGAGATTTATAGTTTATGTCACATGATGCGATATTCAATATATGGTTTTGTAGAACAACATGAAAGCTATGACATATCCTTGCTTAAGATAAAGCTTTTATTACATGGGAATACTCAATGGTTGTATTGAAGTTCGTCAATAAGTGCTCTTTGAAATTGCCATGTTAATACATATGTGGGTATGATTAGAAGCAAAGTTCATTTCATAAATGTGATTGTTCAAGCTATGAGAGTTCCATGAAAATTTTACATTATCACTATCTTTAAAAGGATATTGTGGTTTGTGGTTATTAGACAATGATTCACGTTATGTTGAAATTTTAAAAGAAAAAAAAAGCTATAGTTCAATAGTATCATTCTTATTTTTATTAATATCCCTAGTGAATGAATGGAGTTTGCTTTGTTAAGAATTTTGGTTAAGCATATGGATAAGCGTGAACCTCCCTTTCCATTAAACTGTAAAGCATGACTTTCATATTGAATTGGTTTTATTCAAATTCTTTCTCTAGTTTAGCAATGAAGCATCGGATATGAAATTTGTTGGCAAGAATAGTCATGTAGCATTCTTATGTTTAAAAGTTTGATATGGATATCAATTCACTTTCGAGCCTCTTAGAAAGATATGGTGATTATATGAAAGGCCCTGTATTTGATGAAATTTATGGATTTGGGTTGTAAGAACTTGTTCACATGCTTCTTGGCACATGGTGTAAGGTTTCCAAACTGTTTTTGGGAATGGATAGGTGCAGACTTTTGCTATCTTCTTGCTCCAAACTGTTTTTGGGAATGGATAGGTGCAGATTTTTGCTATCTTCTTGCTCCAAACTGTTTTTGGGAATGGATAGGTGCAGATTTTTGCTATTTTGAGTTTCCGAATTGTCGTACGAACGAAATACTTGTAGTTTTCCGTTGTCTCGAGCTCCCGGACTGTCATTGGAAACATATACATGCAGATTTTGATGTGCTTTAAGTTCCAAATCGTCGTAGGAGTGATATACATGCTGTTTTTACTGTTTTTTAATCGTCCAAATGGACTTGGGAACAAATAGCATGCAGATTTTCATTGTTTCTAGTAGCCAAATTGTGTTGGGAATTATGCTAGTACTGTTTTTTCTATTGTTTTGCTCCCCGAATTGTTTAAGGAAACAAACTAAGAACAGTTTTTTTTATGATTTGACACAAGGCATGTTTATAGGTTTAAATTAGAGCATCTTCTAAAACTCTTGATATTGTGTAGTGTAAGATTTGGAAGCCCTTGTTTTTGGAAGTTCAATGTTTCATACCATTGGAAGTATGTTTAGCCATAAGAGTTTGCAAATATTGAAATATCTCTATGCTCTCTTCTTTACTCGATTAAGTTTTGTGTAGAAGTGCTAATCAACAATTGCGTTTAAAAAGTCTTTATATACCTTTCGTTTCAAACATAGACTTGGCATGTAATAGATTTAACAATTAGGGAGTAGATTGTGTTAAATGGTTTGAGTTGAGAATGTTATGGTTATACTTTAGCAAGTTGATGTGAAATGCAATAGTTTAACATTACCTATTCTATTTTATTTTAAAGTCTTTAATGAGATCTTTATAGATTTGTATTACAATGGGGCTCTTTTCTCGTCATTTTGGTAAAGTATTTGTGTCAAATTTCATGGATTTGGTTGCTAATGAAGATTGTTTGGGAGCCTTTTGGAGGTTTTGCGAGTTCTTTTATATCGAAAAGGCTTTGTGAATTTGTTCTATATAGGAAAAGATTCCGTTTTGTTTATGTCAAGATAACTTAGCGTTGGTTTTAAATCGATTTCGTTTTATAGGATTTTATTTGGCGAATTTCGTGAATGCTTTCCGATAAGGGGTTTTATAAAGCCTCCTTGTTGAAAAGTTGTATATTTTCTTACCCCACTCCAAATGAGAGGAGGCATTTGATTTGTGGGTGGTTGGGTAGAATTTAGTGTCAAAAAATATATTTTTGGAAGAAGATTTTCGTAGGGTTTTGAGCCAAACTAAAGGAAGGTTTTAGTAGATAATCTGTGTAAGATTTTGTGTGGCATTCAATTTAGAGATTTTCCTAAAGTCTTTTGAGACTTCTAATTTGGGAGTCTGCTTAGCATAGTAAGATCCCTTAGTAGTTTTGTAGAATAGGGTAGTGTTTAATGTGCAAGTTGTCTTGTTAGTGATCCTTACTAATTTGTTAGAAGATAAGTGTTAAAACCAAAAAAAGAAGAGATTTTAGTAGTTAACTTCTAGGGAGGGGGATTTAGTAGTAGTCCATTTGGAAGTTCTTGTAAGCCTTTTTGAGATCTATAGGATGAATTTTGGAATTTGAAGTATTAGAGAGCTTTAGGTAGGAAGGCCTCTAGTGTCCTTTGGGAAGAAAGTTAATTCTCAGTCATTTAAATTAGATCCCTTTAGTGTGAGTTTCTAAGAGAAGAAACATGGAATTTTGGGAGAAAATACAAAACAAAAGAAACCCTTATTTTGGACTTAGAGTTACGGATTCGTACCCCCTTAGTTGATATGAGTTTTGTTTGTAATGTGTTGTAGGTAGATGTCTTAATCGTATCAAGTGCCTCATTTGGAGTGGGAACAGCAAAGGGTATTGTTGATATAATAGGATGCACTTGACTTCTACGGAGTGTATCCAATAACAACAATACCTACACCCCTTTCCGTATTGAATTTTCGTTCTTTCTCTTTTCACCGTTTTTTTTTTTTTATTTGTATCTTACTCCGTTCGTTAGCTTTCTTCGTCGTCTCCTTCATGTCTTTGATTCTGCGCACCTACAAAATGAGGACAACCTAAAGAACAAGTGGCTCGGCAAATAACTAAAAGGTACGTTCTAGTTTTATTTACTGCATTTTCTTTTCTTTATATTATTATTTATAGAACTGCTCTCATACCTATCTTTCTTTTGTTCTGCGAGGTACCTTTTGGAAAGCAATGGACAAGGAGCACTTGGAGCTGGAGCTAGGACAATGGGATCCTAAGCATCAGTCGTCCCTACTCATCTAGTAGGGGCGCTACGGGCGGAACCACCGGGTCGTAGCCCCCGGTGCTGTAAGTTTACTAAAACTTAGAAAACCTTTAGGGGCCTAGATGGTTGTACGCCTCCCACCCTTAGGGCCTTAGAAGCTTCAATTACATATTTAGGATTGCTTTTATTTTTATTTTTATTTTTTTTAGATCCCTAAAATCCTATGACATCCGGGTAGAAGTCTTAGGAGTTAGAAGAACAACACCTTTAATCCTACAACACTAGTGACACCTAAGGACAAAAATTAAGGACCGAGTCTTAGAAAACGTAGACTTAGGGTGCATGTTCCTTATAGGATAGAGACTTTAAAACAACAACTTAGTGACACGTTTTCCTAAGTTTTGGCTTTCTTTTAATTCACTAATAATCAACCAACTAATTTTAATCTAATTCTTAAAAATCTATTAAAACACTCAATTCTTAATTAAGTTTTAATTAATATTCATAATCATTAAATCATAATTTTAAAATCATAAACCTAAATCAAATCTAATTAAATTAATAATTAACCCTTCACCAACTTAAGATCTAAAAGAGGTAGATTTAATTAGGAGATCAAATTTTAAATTAAAATTCATTAGGATAAAACACTTCTAAATATCAAACTTTAGAATAACTCCTAAAACCAATCAACCAATTCGATTAATAAAATATTTAATACACCTTTTTCCTTTTCTTTTAATAATAAACTAAAACAATAATTAAACAAAGTTAATTATCACTGGGTAACCCAGGCCTACGAGGCTATTAAGTTAGCCCCAAGGAGGGTGAAATAAACCTCACGGCCTCGGTGTGAAACAAAGGTGGTGGTTAATCAAACATTAAAAATAAAACATCCTAAAATCAATCCTAAAATACTAATATTTGAACTTTAACCAAAATCTTTCCTTTTCCCTTTTCAACAAACAAATAAAAATACATACAACTCTAACTAAATTATCCTATTTAGGATCTACCAAAAACACACGGCCTACACACACTTAGACTGATTTGCTAGGACACGATTATTAGCTTTAGGTTAAGTTATTGTTCTGTTGTTCTTTTCTTTTCTGTACTTTGTTGTGACGCTCTGCATGTGACTCGTGTGCTGTTTGCTTAGTATTTGTGGTAGCCTTTTCCGTGGGTTTTCTGTGATGCTTTTCTGTGATGTTCTTTTAGTTTTCTTTCTGTACTGTGGTTGTGACGTTAGAATACCCATAGGTTAGGCACGCTCTTTTATACTAATGCTGTCTTCCTGCAGGTGGCCGTGCTCATATAATACTGCTGAAAGGGGGCTAAAATTAATAAATAATATATAACTGCTTTAGGTACCTGCTTCAGCTGCTTAGCCCCCAATAATCAGAGCACGGCCAAGTGATTGATGTGTTCATTTTGATTTATATATATAACTGCTTGGATGAAATTTTTATTATAACTGCTTAGGATAACCCCTGCAGGAGAGTCTAGATTTTTGTTTTTATAGTGTCATGTATTTGATAGTAAATGTTGTGAAAATTTAAAATAAGGCATTTTTAAGGAGAAAGGAATCCAAAGGGAAAAGTAAACCCCTACAGGGGGTTTCCTTTTTCATTTGGATATCTTTTTGGAGCACTCACTATGAGGAGTCCAAAGGGAAAAGTAAACCCCTACAGGGGGTTTCCTTTTTCATTTGGATATCCTTTTGGGAGAGTCACTACGAGGAGCCCGAAGAGATCGAAGACGATCCAAAGACGAATCAAGGAAGAGAAGGAGTGAAGAAATGTAAAAATGCCTTATTTTAAGATTTGCGTCATTTCCGGGTTGTTGCTGGTGGAGCCCGGCCACCTTTACTTACTGTACTCTGTGATGTAATATTGTATGGCACTTGCCATGGACATTCTTTTTCGTGGGATTTTGTTTCTGTGCTGTGATGTACTTACATTGATTGCACAATAGAATCAGCATGCTTTTTATAGGTTTCTTTTTGCATGTGCTTGTGTCTGACCGTTAGGCTCTTTAGGAATAAAATTTTTCTACTCGTAATTATTTAATAAAATTTAAGATTAACTCACATAGAAACATAACGACTCTAGGGAATAGCCGGAATCGTCCGGGGTGGCATACATGCATTCTCTCACCTCCTAGACAAATTTCCCCGCCTGCGGGTAGAGTCCGGATAATCTGGCCTATGAGGATGAAGTGCCGGGCCTGGGGAAATTTAGTCATTCAAAAATTATTTTATAAAGCCTTTTTTAAAATTCATACATATTTGATTTGGAGACTTTAACCAGCATAAATTGCATTAGTAACTAATTAAAATTAAGATTTAATTGCATTAGTTTTAGGAGCATTATACCACTCATAAGTGTGGGATCAATTAGGAATTTCTCTAGTTTGTCGATCCCAAATTTCAGCGTCTAAACTACCCTCCCATCTTTCATACAGACTGGACAGCATGGATTTTATACGATTAGGTGGTTTTAGCTGGCTTCCTTTGTCAGACAAGGAGTAAGTCCAGATTGCATTAGTTAGGTCGTAGATGTTAGTGTTGTGCGTGCAACACTACATCTTTTGTAGATTTAGGATCTAAAGGTGGAGAATACAAGTGTACCTCTATACACCTTATTGGTGGGTAAGTTCTCCATTCTTTCGGAGACTATAAACCCTACTCATCTGCGTCACACAGATGACGCCACTTCCTTCTTTCTCTCGTGCTTGTTTGAGATGCTTCGCCTCTCTTCTTTTTCTCCAGTTTTCACTTCTCTTAGCCGGCCGGATGTTGATTGAACCTTGCATGATTGATCGAGCCAAGTTGGGACATTCCCCTTTGATTAGGAAAACCTAGAAATCCCTTGCACTAAACCCAATTGAGAAGATAATCTAACATCCTTAATCGAGAGTTTTCTTAGACCGAGGTCTAAGATGTAATTAACTACGGGGGCTTGCGCCCGTAGGAAACCCATCCCCACAATCAAATAAACCCTATTCGATGCTGATGTATCGAATAGGGGAAATCTCGTGAACTTTTGGTTTATAAATATTATTATCCATCGAGGTTGGTAGGTGAAAGCCGCTATCCTCTATGGCTAATCGTATCTATAACTCCATCTGCTCTTCCATCGGCCTGCTTGTGTCGATTGTAAAGGCCTACGACCATTTTGTCCTCCGAGATAGTGTGATCGTATCCTTTGCATTCGAACCACACGAGCGGAATCCTTTCGGAGACCCACAGATTTCTGGCGACCACGGTGGGACAGGTTTCTCTCTCCATCTTCGGATGTTAAATTATCTCATTCAGTATGTACTCCGGGTTTAGTGTTCTTTAGTTAGGTTCTTCCTCTTCTAGCCTTTATAGGCTACTCTGTCCCTTTCCTTCTCGTTCTTTCCGGTGGTTCTCTTGTTTACGCTAATTATTATTGTTTGTGTTAGCAGACAGTACAAATGGCGTATTCTGGTCCTTCGGTTACTTTCTGTTTTGGCTCTGACTCACGAGTGACACTCCCTGAGTCCTTGCTGACGAGCCCACCGGCGGGGGGGATCACTTTTGGATCCTTCGCTGATTCGGCGTACGTCACTCTTGGCGGGCCAACCCCCTCCGAGGCTGCCGCATTCTCTCCACCTCAGAGGAGAGGACGCGCAGCTATGAGACCTTTTGGACGACCAGTTGCTCGGCAGCCAGCCCGGGCACCCGCTCGTCCCGTTCTCGTCCGTGCGCAGCCAGTGCGCCCCGTGGCCAGGCAGCCAGTGCCTAGGCCACTTCCTGTTCAGCCAGCACGTCCAGCAGTCAGGCGGCCAGCGCCTGCTGCTCCAGTTGTTCGTGTGGCTCCGGCCCCTCAGCGCCGGCAGCCAGTCGCACCTTTACCTGTTGCCCCTGTCGAGGCTACTCGTGCTCGAGTCTCCCCTCCTCCTTCCTCTTCGAGGAAGAGGGTGGCTCAGGCCGAGCTTCCTCCACCTCCTACCCGTCGGGTTTCTGTGTTCACCCGGTTGTCTCACCCTGAGATTGCCGAGGAGACCCCGACACCTCCTCAGTTAGTAGTCCCTGTTCCTCCAGTACAGCCTGTGGGTACTGATGTTGCTTCTTCCTCCACCTCCGGCCTTGGGAGAAGGGCTAGGAGGAATAGGAACAGGAGATTGCGATTAGCAGCGTCCGATGCGGCAGTTCAGCGGATGGCAGATTCTGTGGCTCAGCAGGAGCCAATTCAGCAGAGGATGGTTCCCTTACAGTGGGAACCACGTAGACGAGTAGTTACCCCAGTCTTGGATGTTGTAGTTGCCCCTGAGATCGACGCAGTCCAGGGAGGACGCTTTTCCCCTCTAGTGCATAGTGGTGATGAGGAGGACGCTGCCCACATTGCAGCAGCCCCTCCTGTCCCCACTACTCTTCCTCGCGCTCGAGTCCCCAGGGATACTGTCACTCGGACCCTCACTCAGAGGATCCGAAGCATTATCCGTTCAGCGCGCGGTAGAGGACGTGTTAGTGAGGAGAGGTTACTCCATCAGATCTCTCAGGTGCATTCTCAGTTGCAGCGACAGTCAGTCAGACAGAGTTACCGGTGGCAGAGAGGACAGCCACCACGACAGCAGACTAGAGTTGTTCCCACTGATAGACCTCAGGCAGGTGCCCCTGCTGTTGGACGACGCCCTCGCCGTTATGGACGTCGCCCACAGTTAGAGCCTGTCCGATCCCAGCTAGGTTCAGTTGTTGTTGCCCCCTCCACTCAGTCAGATGTTCCTACCGGGTCCCGTCGTAGTAGATGGGTTTGGAGACGTCGGCAGGTGGATGAACCTATCGAGACAGAGCAGACAGTTGGTACGATTCGGCGAGTTGATACAGTCCCTTCAGTGTCCGTGCCAGTTCAGATGGATGTTGATGCAGTAGATGTTGATAGTAGTGCCCCGGCTCGAGTGGAGCCAGTTGCTTCTTCTAGTCCCCTTAGGATTTCTTTTCCTATGGGTCCGTACATAGATGCCCTTCGTCAGACCCTCTCCGATGATGACTTGCTTACAGAGGAGTCAGACGAAGACATCCCCGTTCACCGTGTCTGTGTTGTCACGAGACGAGGCACGTCAGATGAACAGCATGAGCAGTACGATGATTTAGAGGAGCAAGAGGAGGCTGATGTACCTTCCACCTCAGCACAAGGTGGACCTCCCCGTTCAGTAGATACGGATGTCACGGTGTTGCAGTTGCAGTCCCAGATGGCGGAGATGGCAAGAGCCATGGCGGCGATGACCGCCCAGTTGACGGCGTTGGGGGCTACACCCCATGTCATGGATGTAGTTACTCCCACTGCATCCAGAGACGAGCCAGCAGTACCACAGTCGCCAGCCCCAGAGCCTGTTAGAGTTGATAGAGTCCAGAGGACAGTCCCGATGTCCCCACCAGCAGTACAGTTGAGTGCACCAGTTCAGAGTCAGTCGGTCCAGCTGTCACCAGTTCAGATTCAGGATATGATTGCACAGAGGGTTGACCAGGCTATAGCTTCTAGAAAGTCTGGGGATTCTGTTAGTAGAGGTCGCCCCTACCCGGTAGAGTACGAGCGGGAGCCTTATCCCGCTGGTTTTGTTCCTCCCCGATTTCGAGTTTTTGATGGGTTTGGGAACCCAAAACAACATGTGGCTCAATATCGGGCCATATGTTGTAACATTGGAGGAAATGATGCTTTGATGCTTAGACTGTTTGTTAGTAGCTTAGGGGGAGTGGCATTTGAGTGGTATGCCGATCTCTCTAATGATTCAGTTCGTACCTTTGCTGAGATGGAGCAGTTGTTTGTGCAGAGGTTCATTAGTACAGAGCATAGAGTGACTGTTGGTGAGTTGGTAGTGACCAGACAGCGCCCCCACGAGTCCCTACTTAACTATATAGTTAGGTGGAGAAACCTTAGTCTTCAGTGTGAACCTCAATTGCAAGAGCAGCATGTAGTTGAGATTCTATTGAAGAATATTGATGGTCCTATCGCTCCGTACCTGAAGGGTTTTAGCATTCGAACCTTTCAGAAGTTGTTAACCAAAGTCACTAGCCTGCAGGACAGCATACCCAGTGCAGTCCCTCCCAAGGCTGAGAGTCAACCCATCCGTAGACCTCAGCGTTTGGAGTTTTCTGGGGCACCACCTCCTAGGAAGGGGGAAGTGCATAGTACTTATGATGCTCATGATAGGGGCAAGAGGCCCATGGTTAGTTCAGTACCACAGCGTCCACCACCACCACGACCTCAGTTTCAGCCCCGACCCCAGTTGCCACCACCAGTACAGCCGTCAGGGCAGTTTCAGTCTCAGCCATAGACACAGCAGCAGTTTAGACGCCCTCAGAGGACTCCGGAGACTCAGCAGTCTCTACAGGAGAAGCTTAGCAAGGAATATCCCTTCAAAAGGAAAAGTGTGCAGAAGATTTTTAAATTCCTTGTTAAGAAGAACATTTTGGTATTCCCGGTCAACAATAAGGCAAATGAGGAAGGGCAGACAGAGCATCCTTTGTATTGTCCATTTCATAGGCACATTGGTCATGTCCTTGAAGATTGCTTTGTGTTCAAGGATAGAGTGGAGAGCCTTATGGCTAGGGGTGAGATTCACTTGCAGGACAGCGACCTAGTGAATCCTCAAGGCAAGGTTGCTCATGTTGTTCAGATGATTACTAGCTCCAGTCAGTATGACAGTCAGTGTGGTGTTCAGAGCAGTGATAGTAGAGCACCTCTTAGTTCTGGGGAGTAGTGGCAGCTTGCACTCTCTCGCAAGACAAGGGGTATGATCAGACGAGCAGTTCAGAGTTCAGAGGCAGTTGAGAGGAGGCCCCCACAGGCCAAGTCGACAGTTGCCAGCCCAGTTTCTTTGCCAGTCTCTTTTTTTTCTTCTGTTGTAGTGCCTACTGAGCACATTTCTTCTACTTCTACTTGTATTAGAAAGATGTATGAGAGAGAGAAATTTGTTGTAACTTCTGAGGGGAAGACAGGATCTCTTCCGGCACTTACGCTGAAGGATTTTGTTCTCCCTTCAACTGATGATGAATTAATGGAAGAAAACGATTCTGGCTACTTTTGGTGTCTTGCTCCTTCTAGTTTTACTTTTTCTAGCACTTGTTCTTCTCATGTTTTATTCATTTCTGATAATGATGATGATCATTCTTTTGGAGAAGAGTTTGAGTGTGAGGAAGAGCCAGTGTTTGCTATTCCTGAAGGAGGTTGTTACATGGATTCTGGAGATGAGTCCGAGAACACTCCTCAGTCACTTTCTGTTGAACCAACACAAGCCATGTCACCTGAACCAAATGAGTCCTCTATTGAGCTTGACTCGATACGAGAGATACAATTGCGTTCAGGCAAGGTCCTTCCACCTAAAATGGCTAAGAATAATAAAGAAAAAGATAGAAACATCATTACCCAACAGGATGATCCTATCCCTCCCCCTCAAGCACCTGCTAAGGAGAAGGGAAAAGGCCCTCAGTTGGATGTTGACTATAATGTGTTGGCTCATTTGAGAAAGATCCCTTCCCTTCTTAGTGTTTATGATGCACTTATGATGTCTTCCGACTTGAGAGAGACTTTAGTTAAAGCCTTGCTTGAACCAGAGTCCTATCAAGCCTTCTTTGCCACTGAGTCAGTTAAGGATGCATGTTATTTGAGAGAGATGCCATGCATTACCTTTTCAGACCAGGATCTTCTCTTAGGAACTTCTGATCACAACCGTCCCTTGTACGTCACCACTGAAGTAAATGGTTATGAGTTGAACAGGGTCCTCATTGACCAAGGAGCTTCAGTTAATATCCTTAATCATGCCACCCTGCAGAGTCTCTCCCTTGGTCACTTAAAGCTCACTTCAGATAAGATTATGCTGAAGGGTTTTAATGATCAAGGTCAACGAGCTCTAGGTTCCATCACTTTACCTTTGCGTTTTGGAGATCTTTTGACTGAGGCGAAGTTTCATGTTATTGAGGCAGATACCTCATACAAGGCTCTCTTAGGAAGGCCTTGGATACATGAATATGGAATGGTGCCCTCTACACTGCACCAGTGCATGAAGTATATGAGGAATGATGTAGAGTTTTCCATCCTTGGAGATATTCAACCTTTTGCCGTGCATGAAGTCTCCATTTATGATGATGCCGAGCATTACATGCCTCGAAAAGCTCGTAGACCTCCCCCTGCCCAGTCACCGGTGATACCCGCTGGTATTGTACAGAGTCCTATGCAGCCACTTGCACAGGGTCCTATACAACCACTAGCACAGGGTCCATCACAGGTTGGGATTGGAGCAGATGTTTCCACTGAAGACCTGGATGAATCTTTACGGTTCGTACTCAGGCGCGATGTTCCCCCTGGTAGAGGTAGAGGATTGCGTGGTAGAGGTCGAGGTAGAGAGTCAGTTCGCCCTCCGAGGAACTTTGATACTCGAATCCCTCCTCCCCCGCACTTGTATACCTCCTCTTTGACGGTTGAGTCCGACTCTGATGATGAGATGATTGATATTCCTCGTCATTCAGTCCCTTTACCTGCCTTTAGTGTCGATCATAATTCCTATCCCACGTTCCATAGGAATTTGATTCCTCAGGGTGGTTTGATTGTTGATAGTGATTCAGACGACGACGGGGATGTCGGACGTCAGATTACTAGTCAACAATCCCTTTCTCGTCAGATGTACGGGATGAGAATTGAGGAATCTCCTCCTCAACCTTCCCCTACACCTCCCACTAGCGTTCGTGGTGCACTACCCTTAGATAGGCGCTCTGTACAAGAGTTGCACACTCTCTATGTGCCACCACAATCTGCTTGGCATGCATCGTTGTTTCATAGTGTAGGTGTCCCACAGAATACTGACATACAGGATCCTGTGGAATCCACTGTGGATGATGAGATCATGCCAGTTCCCCGATACTTCTCCTCTGCTGTTGACAGCTTTGTTGAGCGAGGCATTGTCCCTTCGACTTGGTCAGGTAGACAGGCCCAACAGCAGGCTCGTATTTGGCGAACGGATTTTCCTCGAATGGGGCAGGGTATAGGCTATTCTCAAGAGAATCAGTCCCCTTCCGCCAACATTCGTGTTGTTTCTCATTCTTATCCGGTCATTTCCATCTCCGACGACGCAGACCCGGAGGAGAATGAGGACAGGGTCCTTGAAGCTCCACGTGAATTCGAAGATGGCGCCAGTTCTGCCATGGACGAATTGTGTGAGATTAATTTGGGCACTGAATCAGATCCTCGACCCATTTTTCATAGCGCTTTGTTATCCGAGTCAGAGGCTCAAGAATATGTTGCACTCATTTCTGAGTTTAGAGATTGCTTTGCCTGGAACTACACAGAGATGCCCGGTCTAGATCCAGAAGTAGCGGTCCATAAGTTAGCTATTAGTCCTGATGCAGTCCCTGTTAAGCAGTCACCTCGTCGGATGAGGTTAGAGATTGAACAACAGGTGATCGCCGAGACTAAGAAGCTTATAGAAGCTGGTTTTGTTCGTGAAGAGAAGTATCCCACTTGGCTTGCCAATGTTGTTCCAGTCCGGAAGAAGAATGGTCAGATCCGTGTTTGTATTGACTTCCGTGATTTGAATAAGGCATGTCCTAAAGATGATTTTCCTCTTCCTATACCTGAACTCATGGTTGATATCGCTTCGTCCCACAGTATTTTCTCCTTCATGGATGGTTCATCTGGTTACAATCAGATTAAGATGGCCACTGAAGATGAGAAATTCACTGCCTTTCGCACCCCTATAGGTGTGTTTTGTTATAAGGTGATGCCCTTTGGTCTCAAGAATGCCGGGGCCACTTATCAGCGTGCCATGACAGTCATTTTTGATGAGTTGATTCATGAACAGGTTGAGTGCTATGTGGATGATTTAGTGGTCAAAAGCAAGGTCCGTAGTGATCACCTCCGAGACCTACGAATCGTTTTTGAACGCTTAAGAAAGCACGATTTGAAGATGAATCCCTTAAAATGTGCATTCGGTGTCACTGCGGGGAAGTTTCTTGGTTTTATTGTTCGCTACCGTGGCATTGAGATTGATCCCTCCATGATCAAAGCCATAGTGGATTTGAAACCCCCTAAGAGTCTTACCCAGTTGAGGTCTTTTCAGGGTAAGCTCGCTTTCTTGCGGAGATTTATCTCCAATCTTGCCGGTAGATGTCATCCCTTTGCTGCTTTAGCGAAGAAGGATGCCCGTTTCCATTGGGATAAGAATTGTCAGGAGGCCTTTGAGAGTATAAAGCGCTACCTGACGAATCCCCCAGTGTTAGCTGCACCGATCCCTGGCAAACCGTTGATTCTTTACACTACTGCCTTGGATGAGTCGCTTGGTGCACTTTTAGCTCAAGAAAATGAAGAAGGCAAAGAGAACGCCTTGTACTACCTTAGCAGACGTTTGATTCCTGCAGAGCTAAAATACCCGGCAATGGAAAAGCAGTGTTTAGCTTTGATCTTTGCTGTGCAGAAGCTTAGACATTATATGCTCTCACACAAGATTAGTCTGATTTCTCGAGTCAATCCTTTGCAGTACCTGATGACCTGTCCGACTTTGTCAGGTCGTCTAGCACGATGGTCTATGATTTTACTGCAGTTTGACGTTACCTTTGTCCCTCAGCGGGCCGTCAAAGGACAGGCTCTAGCTGACTTTCTTGCTTCTCACCCGATCCCTGCAGATTCTCCACTTAATGACGATTTACCCGACGAATTAGTCATGAGTGTGGAAGAGCAGGAGTCCCCTGCTTGGGAGTTTTACTTTGATGGAGCCTCTTCCATCAAATCACTACGTCCTCACGAAACTCCTGTTATTAGGGTAGGTTTGGGGCTTGTTTTCGTGTCTCCTGAAGGCCACACCCTTCGTTACTCCTACAGTCTTTCGGAACCTCGTACTAATAATGAAGCCGAGTACGAAGCCTTGATTGTAGGACTCGAGTTGGCCATTCAGATGAGTATTGTGCGGGTAAAAATCTTTGGAGATTCCCAACTAATTATTAATCAAGTGACTGGAATTTTCAAAGTTCTCAAACCAGAACTCTTGCCTTACCACGACAAGGCAATGGAGCTCCTGTGTTTGATCCCTGAAGTAACTTTAGTTAGAGTCCCTCGATCTGAGAATGGTAGAGCGGATGCACTAGCTAAACTTGCTAAGGAGTTGGCTGACCCGAATGGAAATCCGGTGTCGGTTGTTGTCCAGTACCGACAAGCCTTGTGTCCCGCGGACTTGTCTTCTCCCGATCAGACCCTCGCAGTGTATGCTGTTGAGGAAGAGTCAGATTGGAGAGTCCCCTTCGTTGAGTACTTGAAGCGTGGAAAGCTTCCGGATGATCGCTCTCTTGCCGCTCAGATTAGAAAGAGAGCTTTGTCCTTCTCCTATGTGAATGAAACCCTGTACCGACGCTCTTTTGACCAGATGTGGTTGCGTTGCCTCAACAACGAGGAGGCGCGTAAGGTCATGGGCGAAGTACATGAGGGACTTTGTGGTGCTCATCAGTCCGGACATAAGATGAAGGTCAGAATTAAACGCCTTGGTTATTACTGGCCGACGATGATCCGTGATTGTATGGAGCACGCTAGGAAGTGCCACCAGTGCCAGATTCATAATACTGTTATCCACCAACCTCCTAATCCGTTGCACCCCACTGTGTCTTCCTGGCCTTTCGAGAGTTGGGGCACGGATGTAGTGGGTCCTATTGACCCTCCTTCCTCTAAGGGTCATAGGTTTATCCTGGCTGCTACTGATTACTTCTCTAAGTGGGCAGAAGCTATCCCGCTTAAGGAAGTCAAATCAGAAGATGTGATGCGCTTCTTCCGCGATCATGTTGTCTACCGTTTTGGTGTTCCGCGCCGTATAATTTCGGATAACGGCCCGTCTTTTAGAAGCACCAAAATTGCTAGATTTGCCCGCCGCCATAACATAAATTGGCGGTATTCCTCGATTTACTATCCTAGGGCTAATGGTTTGGCTGAAGCATTCAATAAGACCTTAGTCCAATTGATAAGAAAGATACTTGTGGCAAATAAAAGAGAATGGCACGACAAATTACCTGAAGCGTTATGGGCCTATAGGACTACATACCGTACTCCTACTCAGTGTACACCATATGCTTTAGCTTTTGGGACTGAAGCTGTCCTCCCACTAGAGGTCGAACTTCCTTCGCTGCGTGTAGCAGTTAGCCACAATCTTTCTCATGAGGATAATGCCCGACTACGGTTAGAAGAACTTGATGGTTTAGAAGAGCTCCGTTTGCAAGCTCATCAGAACCTTAAGTTGTACCAGGCCCGGATGGCCCAAGCTCATGATCGCCTCGTCCGACCTCGTGCTTTTCAGGTCGGTGAGTTAGTCCTTGTCTTGCGTAGGCCTATCATCTCGCGCCGTCGTCGAGGTGGTAAGTTTGAGCCCATTTGGGAAGGCCCATTTGTTGTAGAGCAAGTATACGAGGGTGGATCCTACTTGCTAGTTGATGCGAATGGTGTTCATCCCATGCCCGTCATTAATGGGCAGTACTTGAGAAAGTACTACGCTTGAGTTTGCACATCGCAAGGGGCATTCCCCCGCCACTTGTAAATATTCCTCTGTATAGATATGACTCTAAAGAATTTCTTATACTTTTCGGCAGTCCGTGGCCACGACGATTTGTCCTCTACCACGTGATGTTCGTCATGCAGAGTACAAGATCATCCTCAGGGGTTGTGTGTAAATACGCCGTAGGGATGTTTGTGCTTACTTTTACATTCATCAATCACTTTAATGTTGTTGCACAAATCTTCTTCTCAGTCCCCTTCGAGGGTTGACTTTCTCCAGTTTCACTTGTCACCTTCAAGTGTGGTCTGGGATACCAAAACTACTAACTCGAAGTCCTAAGGAATGCGATACTGGGTCCATCCTTATCAAATATAATGAGGTTGATTCATTGTCACTTTGTGAATTTTCCTACAAATTATTGTTGTGACTTTTCTCTCTCCCCAGTTTTACTCATGTGGCGAGTATGGCCTGGGATATCAAAGCCAACAATTTTCCCCTCTCTTAAAAAAAAAAAAAAAAAAAAAAAAAAAAAAAAAAAAAAAAGAGGGAAGCTCTTAGTTGAGAAAGAACTGGTTGCCCTTGTCACAGGTGGAACCCGGTTCTAAGCTCCAAGAGCCCAAAGTCCCTCCAAATTCTCTTTATCTCCTTGAAACATTTTTATGTTGATTGTTTAGGAGATAGCTATATATTCATTCATTCTAGTATGATTATTCACTTGTAATGGGATATGGTTTCCCCTTCCTACGATGTGGTACATCTTGCTTTAGATGTTAACATCCTGGCCCAGTGGATTTTGATCTTCTAGTAGAAAGTCAATCCACTGCTTCTTTTTAGTGACATATTTCCCTATTGAAAATTTATCCTTAGCTGCAAGAGCAGCCTTTTTTGGATACATAAAATATTGTTTGTACCTCTCACAGGGTCCCAACAATTGGTATGGGTGTTACCACTGTGATCCCTTTTGCAATCATTGATGTTCGATATGATGAACGTTATTCTTAGTGGCAGACGTTTCCCCTCGCCACTTCACTCGATCTTTGATATGACATTACTCTTTCTACTCGGTCGTTTATATGTTCTTCTATTTAGAGAGATATATATATCGATCGTTCGTTTCATGTTGTACATGACTTCAGTTTACCTAAGAAATTCTACTCATATTTTTGATTACTCATGGCCACGACGATTTGTCCTCTACCATGCGGTAACTAAAATAGGAGTTTGAGATTTCTTAGAGGATAGATTGCTCGTTTCTTTGGCTTTCTCACAGCACCACGCAGCTGAGTGTTGGTTGGTTGTGGAGCCCTTTTTCCTCTTCTTATCGTCGCGGCATATGCGCCCGACGATAGTTTGAGTGTACTTTCCTCTTTTTTATCGTCGCGGCATATGCGCCCGACGATATTAGAGTGTTGTTCTTTCCTCTTCTGATCGCCGTGGCATATGCGCCCGGTGGTATTAGAGTGTAGAGTTCTCTTTTGCTGGTTGAGAGAGCCCGACAGAGTCCCTGGGAGGCATTCCTCACCACCCTTTCCTCTTCTTATCGTCGCGGCATATGCGCCCGACGATATTAGAGTGTTACTCTTTTCCTCTTCTTATCGTCGCGGCATATGCGCCCGACGATAGTTGAGTGTACTTTCCTCTTTTTATCGTCGCGGCATATGCGCCCGACGATATTAGAGTGTTGCTCTTTTCCTCTTCTTATCGTCGCGGCATATGCGCCCGACGATAGTTGAGTGTACTTTCCTCTTTTTATCGTCGCGGCATATGCGCCCGACGATATTAGAGTGTTGCTCTTTTCCTCTCCTTATCGTCGCGGCACATGCGCCCGACGATAGTAGAGTGTACTTTCCTCTTTTTATCGCCGCGGCATATGCGCCCGACGATATTAGAGTGTTGTTCTTTTCCTCTTCTTATCGTCGCGGCACATGCGTCCGACGATAGTAGAGTGTTCTTTCCTCTTTTTATCGCCGCGGCATATGCGCCCGACGTTATTAGAGTGTTTTTCTTTTCCTCTTCTTATCGTTGCAGCATATGCGCCCGGCGATAGTAGAGTGTTGTTCTTTTCCTCTTCTTATCGTCGCGGCATATGCGCTCGACGATATTAGAGTGTTTTTCTTTTCCTCTTCTTATCGTCGCGGCACATGCGCCCGACGATAGTAGAGTGTACTTTCCTCTTTTTATCGCCGCGGCACATGCGCCCGACGATATTAGAGTGTTTTTCTTTTCCTCTTCTTATCGTCGCGGCACATGCGCCCGACGATAGTAGAGTGTAATCTCCTCTTTTTATCGCCGCGACATATGCGTCCGACGATATTAGAGTGTACTTTCCTCTTCTTATCACTTTGGCATATGCACCAGTGATAGTAGAGTGTTTCTTGTGGACTTTTGTGTCCGCCTTGGCTCCTTTTGATATTATCTTGATTTGTGCTCTTGTTAGCATGAAACCTCTTCTCCTGTTCTGCTGTTGCGGCGTAAGTCAGGCGGATAGATGATTTCCTCACTCTTGATTATCATTTCTTATTGATTCCTTTTAATTGACGTTTTACCACTTGATGTTATTTTCCAATTATTATTAAATTCCTTTCTCTTCGCATCATCTTAGATCTTTGTCGTAGGTGATCGTTGAATTCTACTTGGTTCTTTGAGATTTCACTTCGACTTTGCTCATGTGAGCATGAAGTCTCCTTCTCCTATTCTACCACTTTGGTTGGGCAGATAGTGGAGCTGCTCTCTTTGGTTTTCTCCTTGCTGGGATAGTTCTGTTTTTTTTTGACCCTAGGGTTGCATCTTCCTAAAATTAGGAAGGTCAACGCCAACATATACGGTTCACCCGTTGTTCTCCGCATATGTTGGGGGTCCGTTTGTTGACCTTGTTTTTCGCTCGAGCAATTTCTATCGATTTAATCGAGCATTGTCGAATCTAATTCGGGCTCGAATCGACCCAAATTCAAGCCGGATCGGACTCGAGCATGTTCGATTAGACACGAATAGTTGGTTTCCATCGCGTCGTACCTGATTTGATTTAAATTGATCATGTTTTCGAACTCAATTTCGGATGACTAATTTCGTCGCGTCGGCTCGAGCCCGAATCGACTCGAATCGAGTCAAATCCGGACTCGAGTTTAACCCAAGCTTAGCCAATTTCAATTTGATTCAACCTAATTTGAGCCTAGTATGAGCCATTTGACTTTCTGACTTTTGTGTTTTGTTTTTGATTCACTCTCTACATCAGGAATTTCCCTCGACGGTTGTGATTTAACGAAATCCCCTTTTCAGCCAAAATCTCGCGGCTCAGGTGATTTTTTGCGATCTGAGCAGGCAGCGAGCAGATACAAGAGCTGATTCAGGCATTTTCAGAAGCTGGGGCAGGAGATGGACGTTTTGGCGGGCTTCCATTCTGGACGACGGATTGGATTTACTCGGAGCGAAGGCTCCGAGCTCGGGACTCGCTCTCAGTCTCCCTCCTCCTCTGCTTTCGCTCTCACTCTTCTCCATTCGCACGACCTAGCCAGACCGACTCCCCCCCACCCGACCTCCTGCTCCAGTTCGCAGCTCCAGGGGGAACCGAACAGCTCGACGCTCCCCAGGCATTCGCTCCCGACCTCACGCCCGACGCCCTTGCTCTAAAGCTCTCGGTTTTGTTTTTTTGCTCTAAAGAATCCCGAAAGCTCTCCCTCTCTCGCGCGTCTCTTTCCCTCTCTCTCCGATCTCTCTTGTTCGCACAACCCCAGCAAACCCGACGCCCTCCCTCTCGTCTTCGTACGCCGAGGCTGAGCCCGAGCCGTTCGTGAGCTCCGACCGAAGTCGCCTCCAGCCGTCCCAAACCCGGGGTCAGCTCCCCGTCCCGAGCCCGACGACGCCAGCCTCCCAGTTCGCGAACCCGAACGCCTGGACCGATCTTGAGTCCTTGCAAGGTGAGTATTCCTTTCTTCTTCCCCTTCCTCTTTCTTCTTCTTTCTTCTCCTATTTTTTTCTTCTCCCACTCTTCTTCTTTCTTCTTCTTTTCCTACTCTTCTTCATTAGTGATTGAAAGGAAGATATTGTGGATTATCCTTGCAAAAAAATCTGAGAATGTGATTGCTTTGAGTTGCTCTTTTAGTCTTTATGCCTATGTCTATTTGATGAGATATTTATCATGTGGATTTTGAGAAATCTTGGTAAGTTGTTTAGAGGTGTTTAGTTGAGATTTAGGTGTGAACCATTGTTCTCATGTTGATTTGTTTTATATGGCTTTGCAAGTTTTGCACTCCAAATGTTTGATGAATTGCTCCCAAGAGAAAGTCATGGAGGTTTACTTGCATTGAGGCCTTGTGTGTTGAATCTATTCATATGGAAGCCTCCTCAAAGCGTTTCCTAAAATTTGTGAACAAAATCTGAGAGTGAATTCAATGGTTTGATAATGTATCTATCTTGTTTCTTGCTATCTAATTTTAGTCATATCTATTTAATTATCAAGTGGAGTTTTAATTCTTTAGGGAAGCGATGATGGCTCTTGTTAACCATGGATAGTTTCATGAGATATAGATGAAATTTGTAGGCCAACTTATATTACTTGAAAGATGAGTTCTTTGGACATGAAGCGCATTTGTTTATGGTATAGGTTGCATGACGGTAGGAGTTCATATAGAAGCTCTAAAAAAATGAAAAGATTTCTTATTTGCCACCAAAATATGCACATGCGAAGTTGTAGCGATACCTATTAAAGGATTGTTAATATACTTATACTTTGTCTCATTTACGTCTTTCTCTTATGAATGTGGAAGTTCTAATAGAAAGAGGAGTATATGTTTTAAGCCCATTTCCCTTGCAAGTGATTGGTAAGTACCTTGCTTCATGAGAAGATTTGATAGCCAGAACTACACGTTTTCCTCCTTTAAGAAAATTTCTAACGCTTGGAAATATGGATTCGCTTCTAACTCTTTCACCATTTGCTAGAGTAGTCACTTGTCATTCATGATATTTATGACATTTTGATTAGTTTTGTAAAGAGCATCAAAAGTCATGTTTTATAAGAAGAATAAGTAGATTTTTGCTTATCTCGTCTTGGTATAGAATGTCATATTGAATGCATGCTTTACATCAAAACCATCGTATATTAAGAGATGCCATAAGTTTTGTCCAAACGACGTATCGATAAAGTGCTTGTAGGCTTTATTTCTTTTACATTCTAAGTGAGATTATAGCTTTTGAGTAATATTTACCCTAAATGTTTACATCTCTCATGACTCATCGTTGGTTGGAAGTTTGCTTAGTGGAGTATAACTATTCTCTCTCTTATTCTCTTTCTTTTCAATGACATAATATTAATCTTGAATTCATGACTAAATTCATGATATGTAATTGTTGTGCACTTGATATTCAAAGCAAGGTTTACGAGTATCGTTAGAAATTTTTCCATGTCGCTTTAATGCAAGTTAAGGAAAGTCATAAATTTTTCGAGCAAATGGTAGTCCCTTGGCAAACTATCTTTACATGAATAGCTTGAATGTCATCTTGTTGGTGGTTCATATTTTGTTTCTAAACAAAGTTTTAACTTGAGGTTTATTGAAATTCTTTTCAAGATTAGCATCTAGTACTTAGTTTTTCTTTTTTTTTTATATATCCATTTGGTTGCCAAATGATGGATTACTTTGAAATAAAATTGTTGTTTTTTTTTTAAAGACCCATGCATTAGTTCATGCTAGTTGGGAGATTTATAGTTTATGTCACATGATGCGATATTCAATATATGGTTTTGTAGAACAACATGAAAGCTATGACATATCCTTGCTTAAGATAAAGCTTTTATTACATGGGAATACTCAATGGTTGTATTGAAGTTCGTCAATAAGTGCTCTTTGAAATTGCCATGTTAATACATATGTGGGTATGATTAGAAGCAAAGTTCATTTCATAAATGTGATTGTTCAAGCTATGAGAGTTTCCATGAAAATTTTTACATTATCACTATCTTTAAAAAGGATATTGTGGTTTGTGGTTATTAGACAATGATTCACGTTATGTTGAAATTTTAAAAGAAAAAAAAAGCTATAGTTCAATAGTATCTTTCTTATTTTTATTAATATCCCTAGTGAATGAATGGAGTTTGCTTTGTTAAGAATTTTGGTTAAGCATATGGATAAGCGTGAACCTCCCCTTTCCATTAAACTGTAAAGCATGACTTTCATATTGAATTGGTTTTTATTCAAATTCTTTCTCTAGTTTAGCAATGAAAGCATCGGATATGAAATTTGTTGGCAAGAATAGTCATGTAGCATTCTTATGTTTAAAAAAGTTTGATATGGATATCAATTCACTTTCGAGCCTCTTAGAAAGATATGGTGATTATATGAAAGGCCCTGTATTTGATGAAATTTATGGATTTGGGTTGTAAGAACTTGTTCACATGCTTCTTGGCACATGGTGGTAAGTAAGTTTCCAAACTGTTTTTTTTGGGAATGGATAGGTGCAGATTTTTGCTATCTTCTTGCTCCAAAACTGTTTTTGGGAATGGATAGGTGCAGATTTTTTGCTATCTTCTTGCTGCAAACTGTTTTTGTTTTTGGGAATGGATAGGTGCAGATTTTTGCTATTTTGAGTTTCCGAATTGTCGTACGAACGAAATACTTGTAGTTTTCCGTTTTCCGTCTCTCGAGCTCCCCGGACTGTCATTGGAAACATATACATGCAGATTTTGATGTGCTTTTAAGTTCCAAATCGTCGTAGGAGTGATATACATGCTGTTTTTACTGTTTTTTAATCGTCCAAAATGGACTTGGGAACAAATAGCATGCAGATTTTCATTGTTTCTAGTAGCCAAATTGTGTTGGGAATTATGCTAGTACTGTTTTTTTTCTATTGTTTTGCTCCCCGAATTGTTTAAGGAAACAAACTAAGAACAGTTTTTTTTATGATTTGACACAAGGCATGTTTATAGGTTTAAATTAGAGCATCTTCTAAAACTCTTGATATTGTGTAGTGTAAGATTTGGAAGCCCTTGTTTTTGGAAGTTCAATGTTTCATACCATTGGAAGTATGTTTAGCCATAAGAGTTTGCAAATATTGAAATATCTCTATGCTCTCTTCTTTACTCGATTAAGTTTTGTGTAGAAGTGCTAATCAACAATTGCGTTTAAAAAGTCTTTATATACCTTTCGTTTCAAACATAGACTTGGCATGTAATAGATTTAACAATTAGGGAGTAGATTGTGTTAAATGGTTTGAGTTGAGAATGTTATGGTTATACTTTAGCAAGTTGATGTGAAATGCAATAGTTTTAACATTACCTATTCTATTTTTATTTTAAAGTCTTTAATGAGATCTTTATAGATTTGTATTACAATGGGGCTCTTTTCTCGTCATTTTGGTAAAGTATTTGTGTCAAATTTCATGGATTTGGTTGCTAATGAAGATTGTTTGGGAGCCTTTTGGAGGTTTTGCGAGTTCTTTTATATCGAAAAGGCTTTGTGAATTTGTTCTATATAGGAAAAGATTCCGTTTTGTTTATGTCAAGATAACTTAGCGTTGGTTTTAAATCGATTTCGTTTTATAGGATTTTATTTGGCGAATTTCGTGAATGCTTTCCGATAAGGGGTTTTATAAAGCCTCCTTGTTGAAAAGTTGTATATTTTCTTACCCCACTCCAAATGAGAGGAGGCATTTGATTTGTGGGTGGTTGGGTAGAATTTAGTGTCAAAAAAAATATATTTTTGGAAGAAGATTTTCGTAGGGTTTTGAGCCAAACTAAAGGAAGGTTTTAGTAGATAATCTGTGTAAGATTTTGTGTGGCATTCAATTTAGAGATTTTCCTAAAGTCTTTTGAGACTTCTAATTTGGGAGTCTGCTTAGCATAGTAAGATCCCTTAGTAGTTTTGTAGAATAGGGTAGTGTTTAATGTGCAAGTTGTCTTGTTAGTGATCCTTACTAATTTGTTAGAAGATAAGTGTTAAAACCAAAAAAAGAAGAGATTTTAGTAGTTAACTTCTAGGGGGGGGGGGATTTAGTAGTAGTCCAATTGGAAGTTCTTGTAAGTCTTTTTTGAGATCTATAGGATGAATTTTGGAATTTGAAGTATTAGAGAGCTTTAGGTAGGAAGGCCTCTAGTGTCCTTTGGGAGAAAGTTAATTCTCAGTCATTTAAATTAGATCCCTTTAGTGTGAGTTTCTAAGAGAAGAAACATGGAATTTTGGGAGAAAATACAAAATAAAAGAAACCCTTATTTTGGACTTAGAGTTACGGATTCGTACCCCCTTAGTTGATATGAGTTTTGGTTTGTAATGTGTTGTAGGTAGATGTCTTAATCGTATCAAGTGCCTCATTTGGAGTGGGAACAGCAAAAGGGTATTGTTGATATAATAGGATGCACTTGACTTCTACGGAGTGTATCCAATAACAACAATACCTACACCCCTTTCCGTATTGAATTTTCGTTTTCTTTCTCTTTTCACCGTTTTTTTTTTTTTTAATTGTATCTTACTCCGTTCGTTAGCTTTCTTCGTCGTCTCCTTCATGTCTTTGATTCTGCGCACCTACAAAATGAGGACAACCTAAAGAACAAGTGGCTCGGCAAATAACTAAAAGGTACGTTCTAGTTTTATTTACTGCATTTTCTTTTCTTTATATTATTATTTATAGAACTGCTCTCATACCTATCTTTCTTTTGTGATGCGAGGTACCTTTTGGAAAGCAATGGACAAGGAGCACTTGGAGCTGGAGCTAGGACAATGGGATCCTAAGCATCAGTCGTCCCTACTCATCTAGTAGGGGCGCTACGGGCGGAACCACCGGGTCGTAGCCCCCGGTGCTGTAAGTTTACTAAAACTTAGAAAACCTTTAGGGGCCTAGATGGTTGTACGCCTCCCACCCTTAGGGCCTTAGAAGCTTCAATTACATATTTAGGATTGCTTTTAATTTTTATTTTTATTTTTTTTTAGATCCCTAAAAATCCTATGACATCCGGGTAGAAGTCTTAGGAGTTAGAAGAACAACACCTTTAATCCTACAACACTAGTGACACCTAAGGACAAAAATTAAGGACCGAGTCTTAGAAAACGTAGACTTAGGGTGCATGTTCCTTATAGGATAGAGACTTTAAAACAACAACTTAGTGACACGTTTTCCTAAGTTTTGGCTTTCTTTTTTAATTCACTAATAATCAACCAACTAATTTTAATCTAATTCTTAAAAATCTATTAAAACACTCAATTCTTAATTAAGTTTTAATTAATATTCATAATCATTAAATCATAATTTTAAAATCATAAACCTGAATCAAATCTAATTAAATTAATAATTAACCCTTCACCAACTTAAGATCTAAAAGAGGTAGATTTAATTAGGAGATCAAATTTTAAATTAAAATTCATTAGGATAAAAAAACACTTCTAAAATATCAAACTTTAGAATAACTCCTAAAACCAATCAACCAATTCGATTAATAAAATATTTAATACACCTTTTTCCTTTTCTTTTAATAACAAACTAAAATAATAATTAAACAAAGTTAATTATCACTGGGTAACCCAGGCCTACGAGGCTATTAAGTTAGCCCCAAGGAGGGTGAAATAAACCTCACGCCTCGGTGTGAAACAAAGGTGGTGGTTAATCAAACATTAAAAATAAAACATCCTAAAATCAATCCTAAAATACTAATATTTGAACTTTAACCAAAATCTTTCCTTTTCCCTTTTCAACAAACAAATAAAAATACATACAACTCTAACTAAATTATCCTATTTAGGATCTACCAAAAACACACGGCCTACACACACTTAGACTGATTTGCTAGGACACGATTATTAGCTTTAGGTTAAGTTATTGTTCTGTTGTTCTTTTCTTTTCTGTACTTTGTTGTGACGCTCTGCATGTGACTCGTGTGCTGTTTGCTTAGTATTTGTGGTAGCCTTTTCCGTGGGTTTTCTGTGATGCTTTTCTGTGATGTTCTTTTAGTTTTCTTTCTGTACTGTGGTTGTGACGTTAGAATACCCATAGGTTAGGCACGCTCTTTTATACTAATGCTGTCTTCCTGCAGGTGGCCGTGCTCATATAATGCTGCTGAAAGGGGGCTAAAATTAATAAATAATATATAACTGCTTTAGGTACCTGCTTCAGCTGCTTAGCCCCCAATAATCAGAGCACGGCCAAGTGATTGATGTGTTCATTTTGATTTATATATATAACTGCTTGGATGAAATTTTTATTATAACTGCTTAGGATAACCCCTGCAGGAGAGTCTAGATTTTTGTTTTTATAGTGTCATGTATTTGATAGTAAATGTTGTGAAAATTTAAAATAAGGCATTTTTAAGGAGAAAGGAATCCAAAGGGAAAAGTAAACCCCTACAGGGGGTTTCCTTTTTCATTTGGATATCTTTTTGGAGCACTCACTATGAGGAGTCCAAAGGGAAAAGTAAACCCCTACAGGGGGTTTCCTTTTTCATTTGGATATCCTTTTGGGAGAGTCACTACGAGGAGTCCGAAGAGATCGAAGACGATCCAAAGACGAATCAAGGAAGAGAAGGAGTGAAGAAATGTAAAAATGCCTTATTTTAAGATTTGCGTCATTTCCGGGTTGTTGCTGGTGGAGCCCGGCCACCTTTACTTACTGTACTCTGTGATGTAATATTGTATGGCACTTGCCATGGACATTCTTTTTCGTGGGATTTTGTTTCTGTGCTGTGATGTACTTACATTGATTGCACAATAGAATCAGCATGCTTTTTATAGGTTTCTTTTTGCATGTGCTTGTGTCTGACCGTTAGGCTCTTTAGGAATAAAATTTTTCTACTCGTAATTATTTAATAAAATTTAAGATTAACTCACATAGAAACATAACGACTCTAGGGAATAGCCGGAATCGTCCGGGGTGGCATACATGCATTCTCTCACCTCCTAGACAAATTTCCCCGCCTGCGGGTAGAGTCCGGATAATCTGGCCTATGAGGATGAAGTGCCGGGCCTGGGGAAATTTAGTCATTCAAAAAATTATTTTATAAAGCCCTTTTTAAAATTCATACATGTTTGATTTGGAGACTTTAACCAGCATAAATTGCATTAGTAACTAATTAAAATTAAGATTTAATTGCATTAGTTTTAGGAGCATTATACCACTCATAAGTGTGGGATCAATTAGGAATTTCTCTAGTTTGTCGATCCCAAATTTCAGCGTCTAAACTACCCTCCCATCTTTCATACAGACTGGACAGCATGGATTTTATACGATTAGGTGGTTTTAGCTGGCTTCCTTTGTCAGACAAGGAGTAAGTCCAGATTGCATTAGTTAGGTCGTAGATGTTAGTGTTGTGCGTGCAACACTACATCTTTTGTAGATTTAGGATCTAAAGGTGGAGAATACAAGTGTACCTCTATACACCTTATTGGTGGGTAAGTTCTCCATTCTTTCGGAGACTATAAAACCCTACTCATCTGCGTCACACAGATGACGCCACTTCCTTCTTTCTCTCGTGCTTGTTTGAGATGCTTCGCCTCTCTTCTTTTTCTCCAGTTTTCACTTCTCTTAGCCGGCCGGATGTTGATTGAACCTTGCATGATTGATCGAGCCAAGTTGGGACATTCCCCTTTGATTAGGAAAACCTAGAAATCCCTTGCACTAAACCCAATTGAGAAGATAATCTAACATCCTTAATCGAGAGTTTTCTTAGACCGAGGTCTAAGATGTAATTAACTACGGGGGCTTGCGCCCGTAGGAAACCCATCCCCACAATCAAATAAACCCTATTCGATGCTGATGTATCGAATAGGGGAAATCTCGTGAACTTTTGGGTTATAGATATTATTATCCATCGAGGTTGGTAGGTGAAAGCCGCTATCCTCTATGGCTAATCGTATCTATAACTCCATCTACTCTTCCATCGGCCTGCTTGTGTCGATTGTAAAGGCCTACGACCATTTTGTCCTCCGGGATAGTGTGATCGTATCCTTTGCATTCGAACCACACGAGCGGAATCCTTTCGGAGACCCACAACGAGAAGAGAGGAAAGAAGAAGAAAGGAAACTCAATAGGTACGGGAAGAAGGAAAACTCTGATAACATGAAAACAGAGAATGAGCTGTGTTTCATTATTACTGAATGCCGAGGTAAGTACAGGAGCTAAATATATAGAGTTTAGCCTAAGTCCTAAACTATTAACAAATACAAGAAAGGTAAAGAAAATATAAACATGTACAGGTACATATACATGTAACTGTTATTAATGGACCAGTGTTGAGATGACAGGATCAGCGACCAACCGACTTGCTAATGTTGTCGGTGACTCGTGTGAGAGATTTCAGATCATATGAGAAGAGAGAGTTGAGTGAAATATTACTGCGAGAATGGAGAGGCCTCAAGTTGTAGTTTCGTTGTATGATGAACTGAGGGTGTCATGATTAGATACTTTTATGTAGCTGAGCTTTGTGAGCTAGCATGAGAATGATACCTCTAGGAGCAAAAGAACAACTAAGATGGTGGCCCAAGTATTTGGTGGGTGACATGTTGCTAACTTGGAAGATAAGGGAGAGGTCTTAAGCTCGGGCTGAGCCAAGATTTTGTTCATGTGGGGGCACAAAACATTCAAGTAAAAAAGTCCTATAATGAAAACCCCTCTCAGTTGCAATGTATGTAGAATTTAACTGAAAAAATAGCATGCATGTGACATATCTAATTAAAGCACAAAAAAAAAAAAATCTTTGCTGAATAAAATAGGCTGGGCACATCATCTATAAAAAATTCTTCTTTAAAGAAAAATAACTTAACAAACTCCATAAAAAATAGCAATACACAAACCATGGTCCACACACAGAAAAATAATCCATAGGAGCGAACATGTACATTACAAAATCTCAAAAAAAAAAAAAAAAAGTACATTACAAAATCTCAGTATTACAAAAAAAAATAAAGCAAAAAGATTTCATAGTATTTAAATCACTGACCTCCGAGCAGGTCGAGTTCACGAATCGTGTGTCTGGGACTGACTGCGCCTATGGAATAGGAAGGTCGAGTTCGCGAATCGTGTGTCTGGGACTGACTGCGTCTATGGAATAGGGAAAGGTGAACTGGTGAAGGAATATAACGTATTAGGTAAAAAAGCTTATTTAATATTTAATTAATGTATCATAATTATTATTAATTATTGGCTATTCCCAAAATTAGTGGGGGCCGGTGCCCCCATGGCCCCCACATTGCATCCGCCGTTGGTCTTAAGTATAAAGGCCGAGCTTCTTAGCAAGTCCAACTGAGTAGCACTTGTTTATCATGTTGGGTGAGTTCTTTTGCGAGTTCTAAGAGACTAGTGCCTCTTGAATCGTTAGGCGAGTTTCTCCCATAGGCACCCCTTGATGGCGAGTTCTTTTGTCATGGTCCGTTGAATGGCCATAAATAACTTTTTTTTTTGTTGCTGTAAATAACTATAAAAGCATATTAAGTATACAAGATGAGCCCGTATTTAATTAATATATCCACTTCCAAATGCATTACAAGAACAGAATATAGTCTTTTCCAAGTAAAATGAGTTTAATTTAACCAAACAAATAATTACTATTTCTAAATATTTAATCATTCAAATAACATAAATAATTAAAAAAAACAAAATTAAGTAATTCATAATATAATTATTTAAATAAAAAATAATATCATTCTCTCGATCAGTAATACATAATAGGGAATTTAATGAATGTGATATTTTTTATTATGTGGATAATATAGTAGATGAAAAATTGAAAATAACCATTTGTATTTAAAAGATGAAAATCATTTAAGAAGAAAAAAAAAATCTTCAGACTGAAATAACCTGAATGAAATAATCATAGTCAGTGTAAATAGAACCCCTATGTCTCTCTCCATTTTTATTTTATCCAGTGAACGTACGCAGAGGAAGGTTCGGTTTTAGGCAAAAAAGTGCCTGTACCGAGTTTTTTCAAAAAACTCGGTACAGGCGCGAAAAACTCGGTACAGACACTTTTTTGCCTAAAACCGAACCTTTCTCTGTGTACGTTCACTGGATAGAATAAAAGTTCCTCCAAATGTGCTAAAGCCGTCAGCTTTATGAAAGTGGTGAGAAAGTAACGTTTTTCATAATAGAAAAGCTCCCATTAGACTGATTAAATTTTATAAACATATCTCTTCATCTTTTATATTAGTAAAATAAAAACATAAATCTTCATTTGGAATAGTTTTCTTATAATTTTCTAAAGAAGCGTGTATTTTAATATATAAATTATTTGAATTACAAATTTTTATTAAAATACTATTTTGGAAATCAAAGAAAAAGCTATTTCAAATGAAGTCTAAGCTATCACCTGACCGTTTATGTGCCAGCGATTATAAATTAACTAAGGATATATAATTTTAATTTTATCTTTGATATGACCTCAAAAAATTATATTGATCGTGCATGAATCTCGATGCAAAATCAAGTTGGAAACTTCAAAAATTAATTCGGAGACCATCTCAACTCCAATTTCAGCAAACTTATAGTCGAACGGAATGTCTCGGACATACGAACCCAACGACACCAAATTTGACTTAATCTGAGCCCAAATGGGTCTGAAGTGCTATTGGAGGGTTTGAACCACAATTTGGATCACCAAACGGTTTCTAAACATGACGTGCTTATAGTTGAATCGAGCGGCTCGACGAGACGAATCCAACAAGCCCAAGATCACTGAATTCTGACATAACTAAGACGTTCAAATTTCCATCAAATGGTCCATGATCAAGGGATTCAACATCTGCCTTCCATCCAAGCCACTCGCCATATGCCCTTGATATCCCACCTATTTACGGGCCATGTTACTCTAGGAAATCTATAAATAGACCCCCTCCTCCCTCTTGAAAGGGAGGCTCCAAGCAAGAGAGCAAGAGAGAGATTGTAGATCTCTCTTGCCTCCTTGCTCCTCCTCGACCACCGCTTAAGTTCCGCCGGACCACCGCTTGACGTCGTCGCTCTGCCAAACCACCACTTGAGGCCCTCACCTCCGTCGGACCACCACCTGAGGGCCTGAGCTCCACCGAACCACCTCTTGATGCTTAAGTTCCGCCGGACAACCACCTGACTTCGTTTCTCCGCCGGACCACCACTTGAGGCCCTCACATCCACTGGACCACCACGTGAGGGATTGAGCTCCATCGAACCACAGCCTGATGCCTGAGTTCTGCCTGACCACGGCTTGACGTTGTTTTTCTGCTGGATCACCACTTGAGGCCTTCACCTCCGCCGGACCACCACCTGAGGGCCTGAGCTCTTCCGAACCACTGCCCTGACGCTTGACTTATGTCTGACCATCACCTAAAATCGTTGCTCCTCCAGACCACCACTTGAGGCCCTCACATCCGCCGGACCACCACCTGAGGACCTAAGTTCCGCCGAACCACCGCCTGACGCCTGAGTTCCACCGGACCACCACATGACGTCGTTGCTCTGACGAGCCACCACTTGAGGCCCAGAATTCTACCAGACCACCACCTAAGACTCAGATTTCTGCTGGACCACCACATGAGGCTTGGACTTCTCCCGGACCGCCACTTGAGGCTCGGACTTCTACCGGAGTACAGCCCTACTGTAACAGTCGTTTTGACCCCGATCTCCAACCAACAGTCTTTTGGACCCCTGTCTCCTGCCGACTATGATCCTTCCGACCTCCGTCGTCTACTACAGTTCTTCCGACCTACATTGCCAGACAACAGACTTTCTGACCTCGGTCTCCTACATACTTCGGTCCTTCCGACCTACTTCGCCAGACAATGATCTTTATGACTTCGGTCTCCTGCATACTACGATCTTTCTAACCTCTATCCTATCAACTATGGTCATGCCGACCAAATAAACATGTCTATGTTGATTATTGTAACTCCCGCCATGTAATGCGCTCTATATGATGTACATTTGTGACACCAAGACAAGGCCTTCTCCCTAAGAAGGGTCTCATTTGTAATCGACTACAAATAATAGTGGATTCATTCAAACTGGGTCAGACCCCGTGGCTTTTCCCCCTTTTTAGAGGTAATCACGTAAAAAATCTATTGTCTATTGTGAACGCTACACCTTCTATCTCTTTTGCTTGTGTGCTTGATCTCGGTACAATGCTAAGAGGTAAACTTTATATTTCTCTACCGCCACGAATACTCTAGGACGCAACAATCTTAAATTTATTATTTAATTTTCTTTAACTGTTATGAATTTTAGCAACTGTAAGTATGTGTATGTATATAATTATAGCTTTAAAATTTTTGAATAATTACATTAAAGTTGATTACAAGAAACAGTAAAGAACCATATGATGCGGTCTCCAGTTCTATGCTGGTTAAGAAGGGACGGTTGTGATGTCATTTAGGTTTCGCTTGTGATAATTTTTTGACAGCGCTTTTTTTATTGTTTTTTATTTTTTTTGTATTTAAAAACTGCTATGGACAATTTTAGGTTTCGTTTGAGATATCTTTCTTCTTGCTTTTTAAGATAATTTTTTACTATAAAAATTTTTTACTTCAAAATTTTTTTGTACTAAAAAGTTGTTCTAAAAAATAATAAGAAAACCGTCCCAAACTAAGGCTTCGTTTGAGACAACTTTTTTACTACTTTCTAAAGAAGCTTTCTAGAAAATTTTGTACTAAAAAGTAGGGGGTGCCAATATTTGACACGACCATAAAACCCGACCCGAAAAATTAGGGTTCGGGTTTGAGTTTTTGACCAATTTTAAAAATCGGGTCGGGTTGACATGGAAACCCAGGAATGACCCGGAATAATCCATGTTGCCCGTGCTGACCGCAACTACCCGCGTTGCGTCCTGAGGCAATCCTGCGTCGCGTGTTGCCAGCGAGGCTAATCCACATCGCGTTCATGCCTTCCCCACTATCCTGAGTGATGACGCTGTCGGCTGCCGCTGTGCCGGCCGTCAGACCGTCACTGTCTGCGTTGTCGTGTATGTGGGTCAAGTTGGGTTGACCCAAACTTGAAGGGGGTAGAGCTCGGGTTAACCCAAATAGTGTCGGATCAGTTTCAGGTTCGACCCAAACCCAACTCTTAAACCGAAATTGACTTTTCTTTATATTGTAAAAAAAAATGTCCCAAATGATGTCTAATGGGAAGCAAAATATGCTTTTGAAGGAATTAGGTTTTATTTGGGATGTATTTTTTATTTCTTCTAAAGAAAGTAAAAAATTACTTTAAGAAACACCAAGAAAACCATCTCAAAGAAAGTCATTGTTTATGAGGGTTATCAACCCCCGGTAAATTGAAGGTTGGAAGCTCGAGCGTCAATTTGATCCTGTGTTTATGGAATAATTATTACGTTTGGACAAAAAATCGAAAATCCGGACGTATACCGAGTAATTCCGAGTTCCAGATGACGTGGTGCTTGATTATTGGTCTCTGAACGCGTCCGGTGACCTGACGTAATAATTGCTCTTGTTTATGTGGAGAATAAAGATGAATTTTGATTCATTCAAGCGAGGAATATTTGGTTGTTGGCAAGGGTTGAAAGTGTCGATAGACTTTGTTCGTTAGGCAGATTTTTAAAAGGATCACAAATCACAATATATTTTAAATTAAGCACACAAAACATAAAATTATTTTTAGACAATATGACTTAATAGCTTGATAAAGTCTTAATTAATAAATGAATGATATGCTATAGGATAAATTTTAATAAGGATCAAGTATTAATTTTAATCAAGCAGAAGAAGCACAACTAAATTTTAATATTTCTGAAGAATAAAATTTTAATTCATAAAAGTGACCTCTTGCTGTATGCCTTTTTTTTATAAAAACTCTAATTATTTTCTAAGAGTAGTTATATGTTTTACTCGCTCTCTACTCTTATCATTAAGAAGGATGTCATTAGAAAAAAAACTCATACAACAAAGAGTTAAACATATAACTATTATTAATTTTAATTATTAAATTTAAAAAATAAATTCAATTTGATAATTATAACTATATTTAATATTATATTGAATATTATAATTATAAATATATATCATATTGTATTAAAAAAATACTAAATTATTTTAATTTATTTTTTATTTCTATAATTTCATTAGGCATTTATTCTGTTAAATTTATTATTTTTATTTAATAATACCTTAAATATTCCACTTTTTATTTTAAATATTATTAAAAAATTAAATATTCCACACATGAGTGACATGAATATAATATTAAAGTTTTAAATGTTAGATATATAAATAGTATGAAATAAAGTGGTATGTATGTAAATCTCCTAAAAAAATCACCAAGTTAGCCTATAATGTGGCAATCAAAGGCATCCTCCAAGAAATTATTTTTATCAACAAAGTTATGAGGGGTGACCAATCCCTTGATTTGACGGCGAAATTTTCCTGAAAATCATAAATAAAATAATTATTATCTTATTAGATGGGCAAAATTTTAAAATTATTTCTTGCAAATCTATAGAATAAAAAAGAAAAATGTTGTTTTCGAGGAAACATTGAAAATTCATCATAAAATAATTTTTTGTACATTGAAAGCTCAAATATCCATTTATTTTCAACTTTTGTAATAAAAAAAACTTAAAAAAAAAATGCTACTATTGTGGTTGGCCGGGAATCAATTAATTGAGAACTACGATGCCAATATTTTGAAAGGGAGATTTTGGAATAGGACTGAAGTTTTTGCTCTAACATTAAAAATTTATTTGATGATTAACTTTGATTTGTAGCTTATATTAAGCTTAATCAAGCCAAAGATCATAGTTAAGGGTGGATTTTTTTTTTTAAATACAGCTTTCTAAATGCAATAAATAAAGCCAAGCAAGATTTCAAAATTTTCATTTTTTTATTATAAATTAAATGCATGTATGTATATATTAAGAGCTCCATTCAAGCTTATTCAATCATATTCAAGCTTATGATGAGCTCTCCATTTTTAAATAGAATTTGCACAATTCGTCTACATTTCCTAATCAGTAACGTCCTTCAGTAGCCGATGACTTCTTTCAATCACGATGAATGTTTTGACTTTCATAAAGACAACAACTAAATAAATAACTCATTCAATGCTTAATTAATAGTCATATAAAGTATGGCAACACTTTTTTTTGGGTCATATTTCTTCTTGTGTATTGGATTTGGTGTGGCTTGAATTCACACCATTTGACCTCTTTTGTTATCTGTGATTTACCCTCGAACGTGTTCAATCGAGTTGATTGGGCCTCGTCGAGATCGATTTGATTCGAATCGGCGCCAGTTTTGATTTGATTTTGGTCAAATTAGCTTGGTTGAGTCGAGTTGAATCCAAACCGATCATAATCGGGCCAAATTGGATTTGATTTTAACCAGATTCCCAATGTGTCCAGCTTAATTCCAATTAAAGCTTGATTGACTTTCTAAACCAATTTGAATCTACATCAGACTAGTAAATGGATCCAATGGTTATGATTTCGTCAAAATACTAAATATGTCATTGTCAGTCGTTTGACATTCCTCTTCGATGCATGCTTTGTTATCCTTTCGTAGAGATTTGGGCGGTAGACTTCTTTTTTTATTTTTATAGCGGAGCAAGACTCTTGAGGCGGTGTTCCAATACCCTCTTCCGTTCGATCTGCCCTAGAGAATGCCCAACCCGAGCAAGACGGAAGCCCAAACCTCCTCTTCTTCTCTTCCGTTCAATCCGCCCCAGAGAAGGCCCAACTCGAGCCACCGCCAATGGTACCTTCCCATTTCAGTCGTACTCTTGACCTCCAGGTTAGCCTTCCGATATCAATTGCTCAGACCAACGAATCGGACCGGCCCATTCTTGTACGACCTCCTACTCGTTTCCGATTTCGATCCATCCTCGAAGTTCTCGCCGCTGGCGAACTGCTTCCCCGCCTTCAACATAAAAATCTCCCTTCTCGTACAGTCTTTTGAGTTTAGAGGCATATAGAGTAGATGACCATGGAAACTTCATGAAGCATCTTTACTGTTGTTGGCCAACCAAGCAAGCTGTGTAGAACCCTATCTATGGAATTGATAAGGCATCTTACAATCTAATCTACAGCATGTGAGTGAATCAAATAATCTGTGTAGCATCTAGCTTGCTCCAGCAAAATGAATATAAAACAATGCACAAATCCTATTCAAACTCTTCTATTTTAAATTTGCCATAGGTATTTAAACTCACTTCATGAACTCCTTTTCAATGCAGTTCTATTTTTTTTCCTTCTTCAATTCAAAGTTATATGATTATTGCATTTATCCTGTGTCTCAAACTACATCACATGTATCTTTACCTTGGTTATTATTTGCACCTGCTCATTTATGTCTCTTCTTAATACATGCTCTTTTTCTATATGTTTGAGATAAACTTTAAAGTCGCAAATCCCAATTACTTTAAATTTTTTTTTTTTTTTTTTGGGAAATTTTTGGGCAGAGCCCGTATATTGAAAGAAAAATGGAGATTACATGAAGAAAAAAGGAAGGACCTCAAAGCCTAAAAACAAAGGCAGGTCCAACAATTACACAAAATAGCAAAAATTGGTATACCAGCTATACCCCCAAAAAAATTACAATCAGTAACCAAACTCAAAAATGGTGTAAAATGGAAAAACTTGGACTCAGTGAAGAAGAGAATCGAAAAATGAGCAGCGAAATCCTCCTGGTTGCCCGAAGGCCGTCCAAGGAGTGCCTGAATAGGGAAACATCATCGTCCAAGCCCAAAAATCCCTCAGGCAGGCAAAAACGAAGGCAAGGACGTCGGGACGGAATGACAGCCCGTTACAGCAGCTCTTTAAGCTTCCCAGCATCTTTCCAATTGGTAATTTTCTCATAAACCGAACTTCTAACATTTAAAGCAATAGTTTTAGAGCATTTAAATGAGGAACCAAATCTCCTGTCATTCCTCTCTTTCCAAACAAAGTAAATGGTGCAGCTAGCCATTAGAAGAAAGAAATTCTTCTCAGATAATCTGGAGGCATAACAACTATCAATCCATTCGAACAAGTGGAGAATGGTGGGCCTGATCAGCAAACTTTTTGCAATCGGAAATATTATGAATGAGAGTGGAGTGTGAAAAAAGGGCATTCAAAGAACAAATGCATAGAGGATTCCAGTTGCAAATTGCACAGGCTACAAAGAGGATGCACCAAGATGTTGCGTTTAGACAGAGCATCAGCAGTTTTCAGAGCCCCCATGATAGCCATCCAGACATATACAGAGAAACGTAAAAGCAGCACCTTTATGCCATATGAGATTAGCCCAAGAACAAATATCCATATTAGAGTAGAAACCATTAACAAAATCTCTAAAAATGCCAGCACCTGAATTTTCCCAAACTAAACAAGTAGCAGTTTCGTGAATGGGCAAAGCAGAAATTTGCTGCTTAACAGAATCAGGCAGCGAGAGAGGTAAGTTCCAGGTGTTATCAAAAATAAAGTCCTTCAGCCTGGAATGAGTAGAAGTGCCAGAGAAGAATTGGTGACCATTCCCAATACCAGCTAACGCATCATTAGTACACCAATGATCCCAATACAATGAGACAGGAGCAGTAGCCGAAATATTAAAGCTGAAGAAGTGTTTTGCCTCGCTAGCAGTACAACAGATAAGTTTCCAAAACTTAGAGGAATAAACAGGAGGTGGTCGCCAAGGGGAGATATACCTTTGCAGAAGCCAAGTAGACAAAGGGGAATCACAGTTGTACATTCTAGATATTACAGAACAATTAAAAGCATATCGTAAGGCAGCCAAAGAGGGGATGCCCAAACCACCATACAACTTGGGCCGGCAGATCTTATCCCACGAAATCATATGCATCTTGTTTTTGCTATCCAAATCTCCAAAAAGCAGGAATTTAGAGGAGATTCTCTTAAAAAACCTCAAAACAGTTTTAGGTAAGATCGAACCCCGGATCCAATAAGCAATAGAGTTTTGAATAGTAAATTTCAGAAATTGCAGACGCCCCGCAAAAGAAAGAAGGTGAGCACTCCAGCCAGAAAGCTTTTTGGTCAGACTATCCGTTAAGGGTATAAAATCAGCCACCTTTAGGGTATAAAATGAGAGGGGAATACCCAAATAAGTAATTTTGTGGCTAATACAGTGGATACCTAAAACTTGGCAGATATCCAATTTGTTCCTAAGATTTTTAGGAAACATCACAGAGCTTTTCTCAAGGTTAATGTGTAAACCAGAGGCATTACCGAAAGAATTCAGAACATTAGAGAGAATGTTGCAGTTATCCGTAGTAGCTTCCCCAAAAATTAAAACGTCGTCTGCGTACAGAAGGTGGGATAGCTTGAAACCTTCAAAGCAAATACCAGAGAAACCGCTCTCATCCAAGAGAGAAGAGAAGGCATCCATCACAATGCAGAAAAGGTAGGGACTTAAGGGGCAACCTTGCCTTAGCCCAGCAGTTGAGGGGAAATAACCCTCAAGGGAACCATTCACAATGATAGAGAAGTTCACATCAGTAATGCAGGCCCTAATCCAATTAGAGACACAGCTAGGGAAGCCTTTAATGAGAAGTCTATGGAGTAAGAAATCTCTAGATACAGTATCAAAAGCTTTGCGGATGTCAAGCTTGGCGCAGAAGAAATTGTTATTACCCCTAGAGGTAGAGGAGTGCAGGATTTCTTTAGCAAGAAGAATGTTATCCGTGGAGACTCTGGATTTAACAAAACCAGCTTGATTGTGCTTGACAATGAAAGGCATAATCGGCACAAGCCTGTTGGAAATAACCTTAGCAATGATTTTGTAAGTGACATTACATAAAGCAATGGGTCTGAAATCAGAAATAGTGGAAGCATGATTATGTTTGGGAATAAGAGCGAGGGCCGTTGCCTTAACACCAGAAGGGATGTAACCCTTCTCAAAAAAAGATCTGATAGCTTTGCAGATGATAGGCTCTAAGATATGCCATCCAGTTTTATAGAAGTAGTAGTTAAAACCATCTGGACCCGGTGAGGAAGTGGAAGATCCAGAGAAAATCGCAGCCTTGATCTCAGCAGAAGAAACCTGCTGGGAAAGGGAAGTAAGAAAATGTTCTGGAATAATAGAGCCTGTAGGGAAATTACTGAAGTCCGTTAGTAAAGAAGCAGGAGGATTGTAAAGATCTTGAAAATGCTGAATAATGCTAGAAACAGAGTTAGAAGCAGGAAACTGTGTATGTAATAAGTTCACAGCAGCAAGGGCCTTTCTCTTCCTGTTTCTGATTTTTTGATAAAGAAACTTCAAATTGTCTTCCCCGTTTTTAAGCCAGTTGATTTTTGCACGTTGAATAGCCCAGGAGGCCATCAAGGAGGAGAAGTCAGAGATGGATGAATTTATCTCTTTGAGAGAGGCATTCAACAGAGTGTTGAACGGGTCTTCATGAACTTTCTCAATCGTGGCCTTTTGAACCAGATGAAGCTTCTCTAAATGATCATTAATATTGCTAGCATTAGACCACTTTTCAGCTCTAATCCCACCTTTTAACCTTTTTAACATGCTGCAGAAGTTAGCAAGGGGATTCCCCAAAGGTGGGCAGAGAGAAATTCTCCAAAAGCAGATACCAATAAGCATTGAATTTAGTCCAGTAGTTCTTGAAGATGAATCTATGTTTTTGAAGGGGTAACCACACCAGGAAGAATAACAATAGGACTGTGATCAGAGCAGGAAGGGCTCTGAAAAGAGCAAAAACGATGATGGGAAATTACTACACCCAGGCATTGTTTCACCAAGGCTCTATCAAGTTTAATATGGATGGGATTATCCGTACGTTGGTTAAACCAGGTGTATTTACATCCAACAGAATGCAAATCCATTAAGCAGCAGTCAAAGATCATGGTATTCAAGTCAACAGTGCTCCTATGAGAAATACAGGTACCACCAATTTTTTCATGCTCAAAACGACAGCAATTAAAGTCTCCAAGAACAAGCCAAGGAGTATCATTAGTAGGAGCAGAGCTAGCAATAAGAGACCAGAGATCCAACCGGTCTTTGCTAGAGTTGGAGGCGTAAACAACAGAGATGTTGAAAATAAGACCAGTGCGAGAGGTGACAACACCAGAGATTATCTGAGCAGCAACAAAAGTGGGCTGAAAATGGATATGATCCACATTCCATTTAACCCAAATACGGCCAGGCGAAGCTTTATCAAAATTGTGACAACTATTCTCATGGGCAAAAACAGAATGGGCCTCATAAAAGAAGGGGTCGTTAAGAGAGGACAGAGAGATTCTATTCTCTAAAATGCAAAGCATATCAAGGTTAAAGGAGGAAACCAAACGCTTACAACACAAAACTTTATCAGGACGGGAGAACCCCCTGATATTTCAAGCAGCTAAGGACGGTAAAGTCATCGAGAACCATTTTTGGGGGAAGGCTTCTTGGCTTGCTTCCCCTTAGTGGATTTTTTAGACGTGCCAGCAATCGAGCCTTGTTTGTTTTTAGAATTTTTGACATTCACAAACTCAGTGTTATCCGCAACATCCATAAAGGAAGAAGAATCTTCCTGCACCTGAAGCATATCAAACCGATTGGGAGAAATGACCCCTTGAGACATGGGGGACAGGTATCTGCTGCAAATTAGAAAGAAGAAGAGGTGTCTTCTGAAACATCATTGGGAGAATTCAAATTTGGGATTGAAGAGGGTCCAACAGCTGGAATAGTGGGAATGTTAAGCGGATCTGCAGGATGAGCAGAATCCATGGGATGGTAGGTGGGAGAATGGGGTTGGTATAGCAAAGGCAGCCCAATGCTATTAGTGGGCGAGGGGTCAGTAATCAAGGGTGGAGTTGGGATTTGAACGTGGGGGGAAGGGTCAGGATGAAGGTTGGAGGGAGGAAACTGGGTTTCCTGAAATTGCTTGGGAGGCTCCATAGATGATTTAAGTTGAACGTTAGGAGGGCGAGTAAAAGGTGGCTCATGAGGGTGACGGGATCTCGGTTTCCTGCTGAAACTCCTGCCACGGGTATGATTTGCAACAGTGGACGTCCCAGGCTCCAGGTTTGTATTATCAGGTTTTTGCGGACAGAACGAGGAATAATGCATTAATGACTTACAGTGAGAGCAGGGAGAGGGACGCCATTCGTATTGAACTTTGAGATTGACGATGTCACCGTCCAGCGAAACGGGGATCTCGTCAGGGTAGGTCGCTTTATTGTCAACGAGCACACAGATTCTGGCAAAAGTGAGATGAGTTCTCTGAATGGTGAGGTTGTCAGCTGCAATAGGGATACCGACTTTACTAGCGATGCGAGAAATGCCCTCAGAGTTCCAGCAGGCCAATGGCAGATCGTGAATCTTGATCCAAATAGGGACGCTCGTGAAGTTTTCTTTCTTAGGCTTAAACTTGGGGTGCCACTTTTGAAGGATGAATGGTTTACCTAAAAGGAACCAGACTCCTTTAGCCCATACCATATCGTAATCCTCAGCACAAGAGAAGCGGAGAAGAAAAAAACCATCACTGAGAGAGAGAAGTTGAAGCGTGCCCTTCAAAGCCCAGGTTCTGTTCATGGCGCCGAGCAAAGCTTCGTAGAAGGGTCTCCGACCGATCGAATAGCCAACAAGGCTCAGATTCCAGTCATCCGCGCCAGAAGCAAGCTTATCGCCAGAGAAAAGAATAATTTCAGGTTCCTCAGGATGGAACGAGAAAGTAAAGTCTTTGGGAGAGGGAGCTGCCGGAGCAAAGATATGCGTCCAGAGGCGCTGGGGAGAGGAGGGGGGGACCCCCCGGGAAGAAAGAGGGGGGAACTCAGAGGTAGCCATGGAAAAAAAGGTGGGAGACCTCCGGCGCTGCCGGAGGAAGGAAAAAGCGGGAGCAAAGCGGCGGGAGAGGAGCTCACAAAAAACCCTAGCAGAGCTCACACCGACCCATTTCTTCTTTCATTTAGATGGCTTTTTTACTTTAAATTTTCCTCTCTTTACTTTTTCTTGTAAGGTACATCGTGTCTTGCATACGTATTGGTTAGTGGGTCGTACTTGCTTTAGGGGCCTTATGAGAAGGTTCCTACGTTTTGTTGGAGGTCTGCAAAAATGCTCCTGCACGCCACGATCAAATATAATTTTTACAATTGGTTAAGACTACTAATTGTATGATGAATGACAACACATTAGCACATATTGGACTCTTATTTTATTTTCCCACCAAAAAATGGTATATGGTAGGATGTTAGTCAATTGACCATACTTTAATGTAATAACGAAGTCTTGGGGCCAAGGCTAGCTTGCCCACTTTTGAGAACCTTAGAGGCTTTTATGGTCATCTTTAGCTTGTAGTGTAAGCACACCTATTATGTCATGTGCATCGCAGTTTTCCCATATAAAGTGGAGACCGTTAGGATGATTTTTATCAACAAAATTATGAGGGGTGACCAATTCTTTAATGTGACGGCGGAATTTTCGTGGAATTCATAAATAAAAAATTCTCATCCTATTAGATTGTGCCAAATTTTAAAATTATTTCTTGCGAATAAAAAAGAAAAAAATGTTGTTTTCGGGGTAACATTGAAAATTCATCATAAAATATTTTTTTGTACTTTGAAAGCTCAAATATCAGTTTATTTTCAAATTTTGTAATTAAAAAAAATGCTACTTAAATTCTATTGTGGTTGGCCGTGAATCAATTAATTGAGAACTATGACACCGATATTTGGAAAGATAGTCTTTGGAATGGTGTAGCAAGAAGTTTTTTCCTATAAAATAAATTGGCAAAGTTATCTTTAATAAGACTGAAATTTTTGCTCTAACATCTAAAAAATTATTTGATGATTAACTTTAATTTTCAGCTTATATTAAGCTTAATCAAGCAGAAGATCATAGTGAAGGGTGATTTTTTTTTTAATACAACTTTCTAAATGCAATACAAAAATTATTTGCTCATAAGCATCATAATTAAAGCCATGTAATATATCAAAATTTAAAAAAAAAAAAAAAATGCATGTATATATGTATTAAGGGCATCTCCAACAGATACCTTCATTTTTCACGGCAAAGTAACGCAAAACTCCAAAATGGCGTGGTGATGCTCCAATCGAACGCCATTTTAGGTGTTTCTAGGAAGGTAACGATCGCTCTCCCTTTCGCGCGTTTTTCCGATTGAGAGCAGAAAATGGCGTGAGTGAACAGTGCGACGCCAATATTGGCGTCGCACTGTTCACCTGCAATGAAATGGCGGAAATTTTTGCGTTCGGTTGGAGCGACGGAACGACTCCATACAATCGTTTAGCGTTCGGTTAGAGATGACCTAAGAGCTAGATTCAAGTTTGGTCAATCATATTCAAGCTTATGATGAGCTTACCTTTTTAAATAGAATTCACCTAATTCGTCTACTTTTTTTCAGAAAAGTCGATGACTTCTTGCAGCTTAATCGATAACTTGCTTCAATAGTCGGCGGCTTCTTTCAATCAAGATGAATGTGTTGAATTTAATCAAGACAACCACTAAATAAATAACTCATTCATTGCTTAATTAAAAGACATATAAGTATGCAACACTTTTTTTTTTGGTAATCTTTATTCTTCTGTTCTAAATTTAGTAAGGCTTGAGCTCACACCACATACGGGCCTATGAGTTTATTTAAAAATTAAATTATAAGTTCTTAGCGAATTAACAGCCTATTAAAAATACAACAATTAAAAGAAAACCTACGAGCCGTTGATTCAATCTTTTGCAAAACAAAATCACCAACGGTATTCTTTGTTCTCTTCAACATTTTGTCTAAAAGTAATATTCTTGCATAATTTTAGGATTTATTAAGCTTCAACAAATATCATATTTTGATATATTAATTTTATCCTTTGAAAAAATAAGTTTTTTTATCAAGATCATAAAAGCTTTAACAAAAAAAGGAAAGTATTAAGGAAAATGAATTACCTAGTTCAAATGAATGGTACATTTCAAATCACAACTATTGTTTGAGAGCTTTAGCTACAAATAAGAAGTATTGTGTGCGAGTCTAACGTTTGTGATGTGTATGAATTTGATTTAATTGGCCTAAATATCCCAAAAAAAGATCATTTCAAATTTACGTTAGAACTACTAATGTTGATAAAAGGCTAAATGTCTCAACGTCGGGCTAGATTGTGAAGCAAGAGATGATAGTAATGCTGCTGCTCCTCCCCATTTATGTCGCCGCTAGAATTCGAAACCTCATTCTCGACCGGCAGCTTATGAAAAAATGGATTCGCAAACATCGCCGTCGCCGCCACCACCATGACCCTGCCGTAACAAGCGGACCTAGCACCATCTCCCCAACATTCTGCCCCTATAACTTCGCAAGCGAAATCGATATTCCGACGCTGGAAGCCGCCATGGCCGGCGGCAACAAAAAAGCCGTCGAAATGGATATGATATAAACCGTCGTCAGCTACCATTGGCGGCGAGCTGAACCTGCAGGGCTTCTTGGTTCTTTTCTCCACAGCTTCCTCACTGCTCACTTCATCAGAGTGGTGCATCAGGCTTCATATTCTCGTTGCCGTTGAAGATCATGAACAAGTTATATGGATTTTTTTTTTTTTTTATGAACAGGTTATATGGATTATAAAGAGATTTTATACAAGAATAGTGTTTGGCGAAGAGAAAAAGGTGGAGAAAGTGGGGTGGGACGGGGTCAGAAGATGGGAGAATATTTTTATGTTTTTTTTTTTTTTACTTTTAACCATTATAAAATTTAGTCATTGATAAATGGCAAAAAAATTTTGCTAGTAAACGCATAGATTTCCTTTGACCGTTTAGTCACACTGTAACTTCTAAACAACTTTCAATATATTGCTGTGGCAATTAGCCACATAATACAAGTAATTAACCTCAACGCCGATCAGTACATCCTCTTAATGACCAATTTGTCTGAGTAACAATACATTTGATCAGGATTAATCCCCCTCACTTTAAACAAGTTTTTCTTGCAAAATGAACCTTCTAATTGAACTATTTACATGATAAGGCTTCTCTAATGGCAATGCATGCCCTGCTTCCTTAATCACTTGCAATTTTGCCTTATCTCCCAAATGCCTGTTTACATAAATAAAATAAAAGAATATTATCTTTCGACATATTATAAAAGTGCTAAAGTAACAGCAAAATGGTCGTTAGTCGTTGTTATTCTAATCTTTGTCATTTTTGTGTTAATCATATGTTTAGTCGTTTGCTTATTTTAATGTAATTTGTATTAGAGTTCAGTTTTAATAACTGTGCAGCAGTTATTATTCTTAGAGTTTATTTAAAGTGGTTTGCCTTGTACCGAAAAAGAACCACTCTCTCCATTTTCAGTTTTTAATATAGATTTTCTCTTTTGGTTAATACAAGAGAAAAGAAGGTTTTTGTGAAGAAGAGAATCTGTCCAGAATTTTTGTTTTGCTTTCTCTGTTTTGTTTGTTGTTCTTTGCTATAGGTACAAATCCATTACAAACATTTGGTATCAGAGCCAAATGCCGAAGCAAATGCCGTCACCAATGAAGAACGGAGAGAAGTCCATAGTCGACGACGTCGTCGGAGATACAACGACGTCGAAATCGATGACGATCAGAGATAACTCAATGTCCATGCAACTCCCATTACTGACGAAGATGAATTATGCGGTGTGGGCCATGAAGATGGAGATTCTCATGGAAGCGCAAGGATTGTGGGAGGTCGTCGAGGAAGGGACTGAAGATCGGAGGAAGGACAAATCGGCTTTTGCGATGATTTGTCAAGCAATTAGCGATGAAACTCTTCTTCAACTCAATGTGAAGGGAACGGCTAAGGAGGCATGGCAAGCCCTCCGCACAATTAACATGGGTGCAGACCGTGTTAAGAAGGCGAAGATCCAAAGTCTTAAGAGGGAGTTTGAAGCCCTCCGGATGAGAGATGGAGATGCCGTCGAAGACTTTGCTGGAAAGCTTTCAAGAATTGTGAATCAGAGACGTTCTCTTGGAGAGAAAATTGAGGAGTCTGAAGTGGTGGAGAAGCTTCTGCGGGCCGTACCTGGGAAATTCCTTCAAATTGCTTCAACTATTGAGCAATTTGGAGATTTGGAGATCATGACGCTTGAAGAAGTGATTGGATCATTACGGGTTCATGAAGAACGCCTGAAGGACATCGAAGCACGTGGTGACGAGCAAGTACTTATAACAAAAAGTGAGTGGAAGTCCAAAGATGAGAGTGGAAGTCACTTATGGCGAGGACGAGGTCGTGGTCGCGGCCGTGGGAATGGTCGTGGGCGCGGTCGTGGAAGAAATGAAGGGCGTGGAGAAGCACGTCGTGGTGATGAAAATCAACAAGAAAGAAAATTTGACATATCCAAGGTGAGATGCTACAATTGTCAAAAGTATGGGCACTTTGCTGCTGATTGTAGGTCCAAGAAGAAGGAGAATAAAGCCTTGGTTGTTGAAGTTAAAGATGATGAGGATCCCACTCTATTGTTGGCAGAAACTGAAGTGAAAGAGAACATGTTACTGCATAAAGAACAAGTTTTGCTGAAGGCCAAAGGTGAAGAGAAGGTTGCTGTCGAGGAAATGTGGTATCTAGACTCTGGGGCTAGTAACCACATGACAGGTGACAAGGAGAAATTTATTGATCTTAATGAAGGAGTGTATGGGAAGGTGAAACTTGGTGATGGGTCTTTGGTTAAGATCCAAGGAAAGGGGACCGTGCTGTTGCAGTGCAAAAAAGGAGACCACAAAAGGCTAAGTGATGTTTATTACATTCCTATGTTGTGTAATAACATTATTAGTCTTGGACAACTAACAGAACAAGGGTGCAAGGCTGTTATGCAAGGTGAGCAACTATTTTTATTTGATAAAGAAGGGAGCAAATTGGCAGAAGTTCAGAAGAATAGCAACAGGCTATATTTACTCAACCTGAAGATTGGAAGGCCTATTTGTTTGAGTGCTAGTTTGAAGAATGATGCATGGTTGTGGCATGCAAGATTTGGCCACATCAACTTTCAGACTTTGAAGGAGATACAGAGAAGAAAGCTAGTCCATGGCATTCCTGAAATTGATCACCCTGTGCAGATTTGTGATGGTTGTACAATCGGCAAGCAACATAGACTTCCATTTCCAAGAGAAACCAAGTTCAGAGCTGAGAAGCCTTTACAGTTATTGCATGGAGACATATGTGGCCCAATCACCCCCGCTACTCCTAGTGGCTTCAGGTACTTTTTATTGTTAGTAGATGATTTTAGTAGATACATGTGGGTGTATTTATTAAAATCAAAGAATGAAGCACATTCTGTTTTTTCAAAATTCAAAATCATGGTGGAGAATGAATCTGAGATGAAGATTAAAGCTTTGAGGACTGATAGAGGAGGAGAGTTTCAGTCTTTTGAATTTAAAAAGCTTTGTGAAGAAAATGGCATAAAGAGGTTTCTTACTGCACCCTACACACCACAGCAAAATGGTGTTGTAGAGAGGAGAAACCAAACTGTTATGTCTATGGCTAGATGCTTACTCAAGAGTAAAAGTGTACCTTGCATATTTTGGGGTGAAGCTGTGAAGACCTCAGTCCATATCTTGAATAGAGCATCAACTCATAGTGTTCAAGGTATGACTCCCTATGAAGCATGGATGAAGTGCAAGCCAAATGTGCAGTATTTCAGGACTTTTGGTTGTATAGCTTATGTGAAAGCAGCAGGACCACACATGAAGAAGCTTGAAGATAGAAGTCATCCTATGGTGTTGTTTGGATATGAGCCTGGCACTAAGGCTTATAGAGTTTATGATCCAAATGAGAAGAAGATTCATATCAGCAGGGATATAATTTTTGATGAAGAAAAAGAGTGGAAATGGGATGAGAAAGGCACTATAGCAGATGAAAGAAAACAAGGCAGTTATGTGACTTTCAGGCTAGAAGGAGAAGCACACTCATCTTTACCAATTGAAGAGCAAGAAGCAATAACTCCTTATATATCTACTAGTAGTCCTTCAAGGTATGTGACCTCTGAACCTCCTGTTACTAGAGAAATATCATCAAATTTAGATAGTAGTTCATCAGAACCCCATTGATATAGACGGTTGCAAGATATCTATGATGAAACTACTGAGTTGGAAGAGGAGGTTGGTGTATGTTTGACAGCTGTAGAAGAACCAATGTGTTATAGTGATGCAATTAAAGAAGATGTGTGGAAGAAGGCAATGGATGAAGAAGTTGCTGCTATTCAGAAGAATCAAACATGGGAATTGGCTGATCTACCTGCTGGATGTAAGGCAATAGGGCTCAAATGGGTGTACAAAATTAAGAAGAACACACAAGGTGAGATTGTGAGGCATAAAGCTAGACTTGTTGCAAAGGGGTATGCTCAGAGACCTGGTGTGAATTTTGAAGAAGTTTTTGCTCCAGTTGCCAGAATGGAGACCATTAGAGTTTTGATTGCCTTAGCAGCTCAAGAGGATTGGAAGATATATCATTTGGATGTGAAATCAGCATTTTTGAATGGTGAATTAGAAAAGGAAGTGTATGTCAAACAGCCTGAAGGTTTTGTGAAAGAGGGGCATGAAAGCAAAGTCTTGAGATTGAAGAAGGCTTTGTATGGTTTGAGACAGGCACCAAGGGCATGGAACACAAAATTAGATGAGTGTTTAATATCCCTTGGTTTTAGAAGAAATTCTCAGGAGTATGCCGTTTACATGAAGCATACTGGAGAATCAAGTCTACTTGTGGGAGTCTATGTTGATGACTTGATTGTGACAGGTTCTGATGTTCAGTGCATTGAAGAATTCAAGGCTCAAATGAAGGTAAAATTTGATATGAGTGATCTTGGCTTGTTGAGTTTTTTATTTGGGCATTGAAGTGATACAAACTGATAATGAGATAAGATTATGTCAAAAATCTTATGCATTAAAGATCCTTGAAGATATGGGAATGGCAGATTGCAATCCAGTGCAAACTCCTATGGAAGCCAGAATCAAGCTTACCAAATCAGGTACACATTCTTTGGTAGACTCAACTCAATATAGAAGTATTGTTGGTAGCTTGAGATACTTGACTCATACACGGCCAGATATTATGTATTCTGTTGGAATTGTGAGTAGATTCATGGAGACTCCTAATTCTGAGCACCTTGCTGCTGTGAAGAAAATTTTGAGGTATGTGAAAGGGACAACAGAATATGGTTTGGTGTATCCAAAGAGGCAAGCAGAAGGAGGACTAATTGGCTTTAGTGATAGTGATCTCGCAGGAGATATAGATGACAGGAAGAGCACTACTGGGATGGTCTACTTTTGGGGTCCACATGTGATTAGTTTGGCTTCACAGAAACAAAAGATAGTGGCTTTATCATCTTGTGAAGCAGAATATGTAGCTATCACTTCTGCAGCTTGCCAAGGAATATGGCTTAGTCGCTTACTAAGTGAATTGAAAGGGGAAGCAGAGAAGACAGTGAAGTTGATGGTTGATAACAAATCTGCGATTGCTATGAGTAAGAATCCGGTGTATCATGGAAGGTCTAAGCATATTGATACTCGCTATCATTTCATCAGAAGTTGTATTGAGAAGAAACAGATTTAAGTGGATTATATCAGAACAGAAGAGCAGTTGGCTGATATATTCACCAAGTCTTTGGGAAGAGTGAAGTTTAAAGAGATGATCAAAAATATTGGTCTAAAAAGCTGCAAGTTTGAATGACAAGATTAAGGGAGGCAATGTTATTCTAATCTTTGTCATTTTTGTGTTAATCATATGTTTAGTCGTTTGCTTATTTTAATGTAATTTGTATTAGAGTTCAGTTTTAATAACTGTGCAGCAGTTATTATTCTTAGAGTTTATTTAAAGTGGTTTGCCTTGTACCGAAAAAGAACCACTCTCTCCATTTTCAGTTTTTAATATAGATTTTCTCTTTTGGTTAATACAAGAGAAAAGAAGGTTTTTGTGAAGAAGAGAATCTGTCCAGAATTTTTGTTTTGCTTTCTCTGTTTTGTTTGTTGTTCTTTGCTATAGGTACAAATCCATTACAAACAGTCGTTGCTTCTAATTAATTAATTACCTCTTAAGAGCATAAGCAAGAGGCAAAGGGAAAATAGTGTCCTCATCACCCCATAAGATTAGAGTTTCCTGTTACAATTTAGTAATATTAAATTATATATAAGCTCAAAGGGTTTATTCTGTAATATATAATTCAACTGGAAGAGAGACGATTAAAGGATTTAGTTACCTGCTTGGGAATAGGAAGAGCGCCCCGACCAACTCCATCTGATAGAAGTTTATTCAGCAACTCTGTCCTCTCCTTCCTATGATCTTTGAACATTATCTGCATAGCAAAAATGATTTCTAGTTAGATATCTTAATTTGATTTCATTTTCCACGCAAAAAATTCAATTTATCAGAAATAAATCTATCAAAATGATGTTTTGCACCAGTAGAGATATGGTTATTGACCTCAATGAAATCACGAAGGAGAAAATCGGGCAACCAAGTCGGCGGTCTGAACATACACCGGCGAAATAAGTTTCTCTGATCCTCGACTCTCTCCGGCAGCAATAACTCTGCCACTTCTCTCCCCTCCTTCTCTGCCAAATCCTTCCTCTCCTTCGCCGTGGCCGCCACCCCCGACGCAATCACCACCACCCTCTCCACCTCCCTCTCCGCCGCCGCAGCCGCCATACAAAACGCCACAAACCCTCCATAACTCACCCCCGCCACCGTATACTTCTCCACCCCAAGCTTCCTCATTGCCTCGGCCACACACTCGGCTTGAAACTTCACCGAACGTTTTCCTTCCGCCGACACTGAATGCCCGAAGAAGACGAGGTCCGGCAAATAGAGGTCGAAGTGACGCGAAAGCGAAGCAATTTGGCGCTCGAACTGCCACTTGGCAAAACCGCCAAAGCCATGGAGGAGGACTAGGGCGGGGCGGGAGTGGCGGCGCCGGCGAGGTCCCCACAGGTGGATAGAGGTTTTGCCGCCAGAAAGCTGGATGGTGAGGGAAGACAGCCCGCATAGGAGGAGGAGGAGAGAGAGTACAAAGTCTTTTAGGGATACTAGACTGAGGAGGTGGGAGATGAAGCGGCGGATGTAGTGGAGGAGGAGGAGGAGATTTTTTGGGGTTTCCATTTTTGGCTGCCACATACGGTTTTGAATTGGGATATATTTATAGAGATGGGTGTTGTGAAGGGAAGATGGTACTGGATAAGCCGCGGACAATGTTAACGTGTTCGGAGTTTCGCATGGCAGATGTTAGAGGTATAATTTGGAGAGAGAGAGAGATGTTGGAAGCTTTCAAAAGAGTATTTTTTATGTCAAATTAAGATTCATTTGGAATGTTTTTTTATTATTTTTTAACGTAGTTTTTTAGTGTAAAAATTAAATTTTTTTTGCTAAAAAATTATTTTAAGAAGTAGTAAGAAAATCGTCTCAAACGAATCATCAATCAGCTCAGTATAAATTTAGGAAAGTGTAAAAGGATTTTCTTCTTGCAAAAAAAAAAAGGATTTATATGCATAGCATATAATACTTAAAAACATTTTTTTAATATTCCTATTTAACATCTAAATATCATTAATTTTCAAATTTATAATCTTCTTCAACACTATTAGCTTTTTCCGACTGAGAATTTCTATATCAGGTTTTTTCCTACTGAGAATTTCTGTATCAGGTCATAGATGTCATGCCCTAATTAGATACATCATGATTTTTTTCTCCACATCAGTGACATCACTACATCAATACTTAAAAACATTTTTTTTTAATATTCTTATTTAACATCTAAATATCATTATTTTTCACATTTATAATCTTCTTATGGGTAAAAAACATTTATAATCTTGTTTATGGGTAAATAAATTTTTTTGTAAATATTTAGAGTTGTAATTGTTATATAAGTAAAAAATGAAGTTTAAGTTTTAAATTTTTAAATTGAAAATTTTTTTATTGTTATGTATGAAAATCTCTAAAAAAAAAAAAGAATTATTATTTTTTCCTTTAATAAGCTTAAAAAAAGAAAAGAATTATTAGAATCCACAATAACTCACAGAAATTAATACTCAAACATATAGTGGTTAAGAAGAAGTTAAGCACCATTTCGAATGATTTGACCTAAATCTGTATTTTTTGTGTGTTTTTTTTACAGACTCATAGATCAAAATAATAATAATTATTATTATTATAATAATAAATATATTCAATATAATATGAAATTGATGGCCTAATTTAAAAAATTACAATAAAAAATAAGCCTGGGCTATAGGACAAGCTCATCTGAATGAAGGTAATCCGAGCCCATCTTCTTCTTTTAAGCATACAAAATGATTACAGCCTATATCATGAAAAAGAGATCCCGACAACACCAAGAGCATTTGCCAGCTGCTCACGTATCCATCAATAAAGCGCAGACTTATTCCTTAATTGAATAGTAAAATATTTTATTAAATATATTTTTTATTTTTAATTATGATTCTTTGGATGACTTAAAAAAGATTTAATTATATTTCCAAATTAAATTATTCTTCTAAATAAAAAAGGTAAGATGTGTTGAATCTAAATTTATTCGTAAATGACAACTGACCGTATTAGCAGGCCTCCTCTATGAGTGAATGGCTTGAGAACCTTTGTAATCGTGAAGGCTAAAAAAAGGCTATACCAAAAAGATGAAACTATAATACTATATAGACTACCCTAGGTGCATCTCATCTTCTGATTAGCTGAAAGAGGACTAGTTTGGAAGGGATCTGTCTAGTAGCCTTTGGGCATGCGAGCTTAGTAGTGTCGATTTCATGAGCATGCTTGGGTGGGTCTATCGGCTAGTGCTGATATGCGAGGATCAGCGACCAACCGATTTGCTAATGTTATCGGTAACTTATGTGAGAGATTTCAGATCTTATGAGACGAGAGAGTTAAGTGAAATGTTACGACGAGAAGGGAGAGGTTTCAAGTTGTATGTTTTGTTGTATGATGAACTGAGGGTCTCGTGAACAGATGGTCTCGTGAACAGATGCTTTTATGTATCTGAGCTTTGTGAGCTTACATGAGAATGATAGCTCTGGGAGAGAATTAGCAACTAAGATGGCGGCCCAAGTATGTGGTTGGTGACACGTTGCTAGTTATGGGAGAGATCTTAAGTATAAAGGGCAAGCTTCTTAGCAAGTCCAGCTGAGTACTTCAGTAGTACTTGTTGATCATGTTGGGTGAGGTCATTTGCAGGTTCGAATCATTGGGCTAGTTTCTCCCATAGGCATCTTTTGATGGCGAGTTCTTTTGTCATGATCGTTGACTAGCTAAATAACTATGAAAGCATATTTGATTATACAAGATGAACCCATATTAAATTAATATATCCACTTCCAAATGAATTCCAAAAAACAGAATATTGTCTTTACCAAGTAAAATGAGTCGAGCCTAACCAAATAAAATAATGACTATTTCTAAATATTTAATTATTAATATAACCTAAACGATTTGTAAAAGAAATTACTTAATTTATAATATAACTATTTAAATAAAAAATATTATCATTCTCCCTACTAATAATACATAATTGCGAATTAAATGAAAGTGATATTTTTATTATGTGGATAATCAAGTAGATTAAAATAACCATTTGTATTTAAAAGATGAAAATCATTTAAGAAAAAAAAAAAAAAGCTTCAGCTCCGATTAAACCTGAAATAACATAAATGGAATAATCATAGTCACTGTAAATAGAACTATGTCTCTCTCAAAATGTGCTAAAACCAGCTTGATGAAAGTGGGGAGAAAGTAACGTTTTTCACAATAGAAAAAATCCCATTAGAGTGGTTAAATTTTATAAATATATCTCTTCATCTTTTATATTAGCAAAATAAAACCCTTATGTAAAGTTAGGGTGTCAATTTTTGACACGACCTGAAATATGACCCGAACCCGACCCAGATTGAAAATTCCGGGTTCGGGTCAACCCGGACCCGAAACGGGTCGGATTCGGGTTGACCAGCAACCCGAAAATGACCCTAAATTGACACGAAAACTCCTATTTGACTCGGAAAACCGAGATTGACACATTTTTTACCTGATATTGACCCGAAAACTAACAATTTTAGGTCAACTTCGGGTCATTCGTGTCGAGTCGGGTTGACCCGGACCAGAATCGGGTCTTGTTCGGGTCTGGAAATCTGACCCGTTTTTAAAAATGAGTCGGGTTCGGGTTGACCCGAACAGTGCCAGGTCAGTTTCGGGTTCGACCCGCTGACTAAGTCTTCATTTGGGATAGTTTTCTTATTATTTTCTAAAGTAGCATGTATTTTAATATATAAATTATTTGAATTACAAATTTTTATAATAAAAAGCTGCTTTTGAAAAATAATAAAAAGTTATTTCAAATGGAGCCACATTTATGTTCCAAAGATTATAAATTAACTTAGTATATATATATATATATATATATATATATATGTATATATATATATATATATATATATATATATATATATATATATATATATGTATATATATATATATATATATATATGTATATATGTATATATAAAGTTAATATATATATATATATATATATATATATATATATATATATATATATATATATATATATATACTCTAATCGACTGATATTTACTCTGGTTATTTTGACGAATAAGAGAATAAAAGATGAATTTTGATTCATTCAAGCGAGGAACATTTGGTTGTTGGCCAGAGTTGAAAGTGTTTATTTTATAAAAACTTTAATTATTTTCTAAGAGTAGTTATATGTTTTACTCCCTCTCTACTCTTATCATTAAGAAGGATGTAATTAGCAAAAAAATCAAACAAAAAGAGTTAAAAAAATAACTATTATTAATTTTAATTATAATTTTTTTTAAAAAAAATCAATGTGATAATTATAAATATATTTAATATTATACTGCATATAAAATAATATTGAATATTATAATCATAAATATATATCATATTGTATTAAAAAATAATAGCTTAAATATTCCACTTTTATATTAAATATTATTAAGAAATTAAATATTTCGCATATGAGTGGCATGAATGTAATATTAAAGTTTTGAGTATTAGATATGTAAATAGTATGAAATAAAGTGATATGTATGTAAATCCCATAAAAAAATCACCAAATTATTTACAGTGTAGGCCTTTGTAAACCCCTAAGGTTTTGCATTTATCGGCATTTATTGAAATTTACAGTGTAGGCCTTGCAGAAAAATTATTTGATCAATCCCATGACGTGGAGGTGGAATTTTTCTGGAAATCTTAAATAAAATAATTCTTATCCTATTAGATTGTGCAAAATTTTAAAATTATTTCTTGCAAATCTATAGAATAAAAAAGAAAAAAATGCTTTTTTCAGGGAAACAATGAAAATTCATCATAAAATATTTTTGTGTACATTGAAAGCTCAAATATCCTTTTATTTTCAACTTTTGTAATAAAAAAACTAAAAAAAAAAATGCTACTTGATACGTCATGCAAAATTAGCTTGATCGGGCACGAATCTCGAGGCAAAAGCTAGTTGGAAACTTCAAAAATTAATTCTGGGAGAACCCGAACTCCTTTTTCAGCGAGCTTACAATCAAACTGAGCGTCTCGGAAATACGAACCCAACGACACCAAGATCAACCCAATCCGAGCCCAAATGGGTCCAAATCATGGATCCAAAGCGCTGTTGGAAGGTTCAAACCACTATTTGAGTTACCAAACAGACTCCGATTTTGACGAGCTTATACTCGAATCGAAGGGCTCGATGAGACGAATCCAACGAGCCCAAGATCACAGAATTCCGACATCACTAAGGCCTTCAAATGTCCAATGAACGGTGTATGATCGTAGGATTCAATATCGGCCATCCATTGGACCACTCCCTATTCGGCCCTGATCTCATGCCTATTTACGGGCCATGCCACTCCAGAAAATCTATAAATAGAGCCCTCATTCTTCACAAGAGAGGATCCAAGCAAGAGAGAGAAGAAGAGAAGAGAAGGAAGGAGTTCCTCCTCGACAGCCGCCGGACCACCGCCGGACCACCGCAGAACCTCGCCGGACCACCGCAGGAATCTCGTCGGACAACCGTCGGACCACCGCAGGAACCTCGCCGGACCACCACAAAACCTCGCCGGACCACCACCTTAAGGCCCGACGTTCATCCCCCGACGTCCTGCCAAAGACCCGACGTCTTGTTCAAGGCCCGAAGTTAAGTCCCGACGTCCTGCTGAAGACCCGACGTCCTGCTGAAGACCTGACGTCCTGCTTAAGACCCGACGTCCTACTCAAGGCCAGACCATCAACATCCGATCTTCCAAGTGACACTGGGACTAACACCTGACTCCTTATCTCCTACCGCCTACGGTCCTTCTGACCACTGTCGCCTAATACAGTCCGTCCGACCTCCATCACCAGACAACGGTCTCCGGCCGACTACGGTCTCCTGCCGACTACGGTCTCCTGCCGACTACGGTCTCCTGCCGACTACGGTCTCCGGCCGACTACGGTCTCCGGCCGACTACAGTCTCCGGCCGACTACGGTCTCCGGCCGACTACAGTTCTTCAGGCCTTTGTTGCCTACTATGGTCCTTCCGACCTCCATCAACAGGCAACGGTCTTTCTGACCCCGGTCTCCTGCCGACTCCAGTCTCCCGCCGACCACGGTCCTTCAGGCCAAACAAACCTGTATATGTAACTCTTACCATGTAATGCAGTCTATATGATGTACATTTGCTACATCAATCCAAGGCCTTCTCCTAAGGAAGGGCCTCATTTGTAACCGACTACAAATACTAGTGGATTCATTCAAACTGGGCTAGGCCCCGTGGTTTTTCCCCCCTTTCCAGGGGTTTTCCACGTAAAAACTTTGGTGTCTCTTATGAACGCTACACCCTCTCACTTATCTGATTGTGTGCTGGATCTTCGTACAACGCTAAGACGTTAAACTATATATTTCTCTCTACCGCCCGCGAATATTCCAGGACGCAACAGTTTGGCGCCGTCTGTGGGAAAGTGATTCCCGACTGGGGGGCAACTTTTGCTCCAATCTCAAAAGATCGCTCTTATCAACTTCCTGACATCAGTCATTGTTGCATCAAATGCGGACTGGGGGGCAACTTTGACCACAATTATGGTCAAAAAGATCCTCTAATGCTTTATATATCAGGATGATATTTCAGGAATATTCGAGCAAATGCGAGGATACTTCAAATAAATTGCAAGCTTTAAACAGTCCCATGTTGGGCTTCTACTCCTTGAGCAAGGTCTTAACCTCGACCTCAAAAAGACAGTAACGGTCTAAAATAGACCATTCTTCACCTTTGATTCGGGATACACGCGGCATTCGCCCTCTCCCAATCAAGGTAAAATCGATCCCAGGGGGATTCGATTCGACCTCTTCTACACAGGTTAACGTCGTCGAGCAAAGGCTCCGACATACAACCTCAGAAAGGTCTCACATCCTTGGTGGATTCTCCCGGCCTCTTCCACACAGGTTAACGTCGTCGAGCAAAGGCTCTGACATACAACCTCGGAAAGGTCCTAAATCCTTGGTGGATTCTCCCGACCTCTTCCACACAGGTTAACGTCGTCGAGCAAAGGCTCCGACATACAACCTCGGAAAGGTCCTACATCCTTGGTGGATTCTCCCGACCTCTTCCACACAGGTTAACGTCGTCGAGCAAAGGCTCCGACATACAACCTCGGAAAGGTCTTACATCCTTGGTGGATTCTCTCGACCTCTTCCACACAGGTTAACGTCGTCGAGCAAAGGCTCCGACATACAACCTCGGAAAGGTCTTACATCCTTGGTGGATTCTCCCGGCCTCTTCCACACAGGTTAACGTCGTCGAGCAAAGGCTCCGACATACAACCTTGGAAAGGTCCTACATCCTTGGTGGATTCTCCTGACCTCTTCCACACAGGTTAACGTCGTCGAGCAAAGACTCCGACATACAACCTCGGAAAGGTCTTACATCCTTGGTGGATTCTCTCGACCTCTTCCACACACAGTTTAAACGTCGTCGAGCAAAGGCTCCGACATACAACCTCGGAAAGGTCTTACATCCTTGGTGGATTCTCCCGGCCTCTTCCACACAGGTTAACGTCGTCGAGCAAAGGCTCTGACATACAACCTCGGAAAGGTCCTAAATCCTTGGTGGATTCTCCCGACCTCTTCCACACAGGTTAACGTCGTCGAGCAAAGGCTCCGACATACAACCTCGGAAAGGTCCTACATCCTTGGTGGATTCTCCCGACCTCTTCCACACAGGTTAACGTCGTCGAGCAAAGGCTCCGACATACAACCTCGGAAAGGTCTTACATCCTTGGTGGATTCTCTCGACCTCTTCCACACAGGTTAACGTCGTCGAGCAAAGGCTCCGACATACAACCTCGGAAAGGTCTTACATCCTTGGTGGATTCTCCCGGCCTCTTCCACACAGGTTAACGTCGTCGAGCAAAGGCTCTGACATACAACCTCGGAAAGGTCCTAAATCCTTGGTGGATTCTCCCGACCTCTTCCACACAGGTTAACGTCGTCGAGCAAAGGCTCCGACATACAACCTCGGAAAGGTCCTACATCCTTGGTGGATTCTCCCGACCTCTTCCACACAGGTTAACGTCGTCGAGCAAAGGCTCCGACATACAACCTCGGAAAGGTCTTACATCCTTGGTGGATTCTCTCGACCTCTTCCACACAGGTTAACGTCGTCGAGCAAAGGCTCCGACATACAACCTCGGAAAGGTCTTACATCCTTGGTGGATTCTCCCGGCCTCTTCCACACAGGTTAACGTCGTCGAGCAAAGGCTCCGACATACAACCTTGGAAAGGTCCTACATCCTTGGTGGATTCTCCTGACCTCTTCCACACAGGTTAACGTCGTCGAGCAAAGGCTCCGACATACAACCTCGGAAAGGTCCTACATCCTTAGTGGATTCTCCCGACCTCTTCCACACAGGTTAACGTCGTCGAGCAGGGCTCCGGCATACAACCTCGGAAAGGTCTCACATCCTTAGTGGATTCTCCCGACCTCTTCCACACAGGTTAACGTCGTCGAGCAAAGGCTCCGACATACAACCTCGGAAAGGTCCTACATCCTTGGTGGATTCTCCCGACCTCTTCCACACAGGTTAACGTCGTCGAGCAAAGGTTCCGACATACAACCTTGGAAAGGTCCTACATCTTTGGTGGATTCTCCCGACCTCTTCCACACAGGTTAACGTCGTCGAGCAAAGACTCCGACATACAACCTCGGAAAGGTCTTACATCCTTGGTGGATTCTCTCGACCTCTTCCACACAGGTTAACGTCGTCGAGCAAAGGCTCCGACATACAACCTCGGAAAGGTCTTACATCCTTGGTGGATTCTCCCGGCCTCTTCCACACAGGTTAACGTCGTCGAGCAGGGCTCCGGCATACAACCTCGGAAAGGTCCTACATCCTTGGTGGATTCTCCCGACCTCTTCCACACAGGTTAACGTCGTCGAGCAAAGGCTCCGACATACAACCTCGGAAAGGTCTCACATCCTTGGTGGATTCTCTCGACCTCTTCCACACAGGTTAACGTCGTCGAGCAAAGGTTCCGACATACAACCTTGGAAAGGTCCTACATCTTTGGTGGATTCTCTCCCGACCTCTTCCACACACAGGTTAACGTCGTCGAGCAAAGACTCCGACATACAACCTCGGAAAGGTCTTACATCCTTGGTGGATTCTCTCGACCTCTTCCACACAGGTTAACGTCGTCGAGCAAAGGCTCCGACATACAAACCTCGGAAAGGTCTTACATCCTTGGTGGATTCTCCCGGCCTCTTTCCACACAGGTTAACGTCGTCGAGCAGGGCTCCGGCATACAACCTCGGAAAGGTCTCACATCCTTAGTGGATTCTCCCGACCTCTTCCACACAGGTTAACGTCGTCGAGCAGGGCTCCGACTTACAACCTCGGAAAAGTCTCACGTCCTTGGTTAACGTCGCTAGAATGTCGTCAATAGACTTCTATCTGACTTCTCCATAATGTTTAAAATTCTTCCCCGATTTTGAATTTCCTCCTGCGCTAAACTTTTTTGCCTTGCAGGACTTTCGACGGACTAATACACAACGCCGAAATTCTGCCTGTCGTCGGACTTACTACCCGACATCGGACTTCTCCATGTCGTCAGACTTCTGCTCGTTAGCGGACTTCTACTCGTCGTCAGACTTCTGCCCGTCGATGAACTTTCATCGGTGTTCTGCCCCAGGCCATACTTCTACACGACGTTGGACTTCCCTTGTCGTCGAACTTCTGCTCGTCAGCGGACTTCTACTAGTCGTCGGACTTCTGCACGTCGACGAACTTTCATCGGACTTCTACCCGAGGCCGTACTTCTACACGACGTCGGACTTCTCCTTGTCGTCAAACTTCTGCTCATCAGCGGACTTCTACTCGTCGTCGTCGAACTTCTGCCCGTCGACAAACTTTCATCGGTCTTCTGCCCGAGGCCGAACTTCTACACGACGTCGGACTTCTCCCTATCGTCGGACTTCTACTCGTCAGCGGACTTCTACCCGTCGACGAGTCTTTATCGGTCTTCTACCCGACGTTATATGACTACCCGATGTTGAATTCATGTCTGTCATCATACTTCTCCCCGATGCTGGAAGTTTGCCCGTCATTCCAACCTCTCTCTCTTACAACGGTCTATCCGACCTCCATTGCCAACCACCAAACATCGGAACTCCACAAGATCTCTCGAAGAAAAGAGAGGAGGGGAAATCTCCGAACTTCCTTGCCAAGAGAGGGGCCTCGAAAAATCGAGGGAGGGCCTCAATGGAAAGGACAGAGGGAGAAGAGAAGGATGGGAAATCTCCGAACTTCCTTGCCAAGAGAGGGGCCTCGAAAAATCGAGGGAAGGCCTCAATGGAAAGGACAGAGGGAGAAGAGAAGGAGGGGAAATCTCCGAACTTCCTTGCCAAGAGAGGGGCCTCGAAAAATCGAGGGAAGGCCTCAATAGAAAGGACAGAGGGAGAAGAGAAGGAGGGGAAATCTCCGAACTTCCTTGCCAAGAGAGGGGCCTCGAAAAATCGAGGGAAGGCCTCAATAGAAAGGACAGAGGGAGAAGAGAAGGATGGGAAATCTCCGAACTTCCTTGCCAAGAGAGGGGCCTCGAAAAATCGAGGGAAGGCCTCAATGGAAAGGACAGAGGGAGAAGAGAAGGAGGGGAAATCTCCGAACTTCCTTGCCAAGAGAGGGGCCTCGAAAAATCGAGGGAAGGCCTCAATAGAAAGGACAGAGGGAGAAGAGAAGAAATGAGAAGAAGAAGTGGAGAAGAAAAGGAGAGGACAATTTTTCTAAAGGCCTCAGGGGCCTATTTATAGGTTTTTGGAGAGAAGGGGGGAAGTTTCTAGAGTTTTCTAGAAGTTTCAAAAAATTTGAATTTTTCTGAATTTTTCAGAATTTTTTCGGAATTTTTTGGATTTTTCTGGGATTTTTTCGGATTTTTTAAATCCTTGTGGGGCCCAAAAAAAAAAAAAAAAAAAAAAAAATTTTCAAACCGCACGGTTAACCGCGCGGTACAGCGCGCGGTCGCGCCGTTTCGCGCGCGCGGGGCGCGGGCCGCTGCCGGCGTGCGGCGGCAGGCGGCGGCCGGCCGGCCGGCCGGCCGGTTCGGCCGCCAACACATGTCCGGGCCCAATTTTCGGCCCGGACGGTCCGATTCAGACATTTTTGGGGTCCCCGGACACGTTTTTTCGACGTTCCGGACTCAATTTTGACACTTTCGGAACTCAATAGGGCCTCTACGATCATGTTTGAGCAAACATTTAATTTTTGGGATGCAATTTTTTTGCGTTTCGCCTAAAACAAATTGTCGACACATATATTTTCGGATTGCTGGAGCTTCAACATCCGAAAATAGGGGGGCAACTGATACGTCATGCAAAATTAGCTTGATCGGGCACGAATCTCGAGGCAAAAGCTAGTTGGAAACTTCAAAAATTAATTCTGGGAGAACCCGAACTCCTTTTTCAGCGAGCTTACAATCAAACTGAGCGTCTCGGAAATACGAACCCAACGACACCAAGATCAACCCAATCCGAGCCCAAATGGGTCCAAATCATGGATCCAAAGCGCTGTTGGAAGGTTCAAACCACTATTTGAGTTACCAAACAGACTCCGATTTTGACGAGCTTATACTCGAATCGAAGGGCTCGATGAGACGAATCCAACGAGCCCAAGATCACAGAATTCCGACATCACTAAGGCCTTCAAATGTCCAATGAACGGTGTATGATCGTAGGATTCAATATCGGCCATCCATTGGACCACTCCCTATTCGGCCCTGATCTCATGCCTATTTACGGGCCATGCCACTCCAGAAAATCTATAAATAGAGCCCTCATTCTTCACAAGAGAGGATCCAAGCAAGAGAGAGAAGAAGAGAAGAGAAGGAAGGAGTTCCTCCTCGACAGCCGCCGGACCACCGCCGGACCACCGCAGAACCTCGCCGGACCACCGCAGGAATCTCGTCGGACAACCGTCGGACCACCGCAGGAACCTCGCCGGACCACCACAAAACCTCGCCGGACCACCACCTTAAGGCCCGACGTTCATCCCCGACGTCCTGCCAAAGACCCGACGTCTTGTTCAAGGCCCGAAGTTAAGTCCCGACGTCCTGCTGAAGACCCGACGTCCTGCTGAAGACCTGACGTCCTGCTTAAGACCCGACGTCCTACTCAAGGCCAGACCATCAACATCCGATCTTCCAAGTGACACTGGGACTAACACCTGACTCCTTATCTCCTACCGCCTACGGTCCTTCTGACCACTGTCGCCTAATACAGTCCGTCCGACCTCCATCACCAGACAACGGTCTCCGGCCGACTACGGTCTCCTGCCGACTACGGTCTCCTGCCGACTACGGTCTCCTGCCGACTACGGTCTCCCGGCCGACTACGGTCTCCGGCCGACTACAGTCTCCGGCCGACTACGGTCTCCGGCGACTACCGTTCTTCAGGCCTTTGTCGCCTACTATGGTCCTTCCGACCTCCATCAACAGGCAACGGTCTTTCTGACCCCGGTCTCCTGCCGACTCCGGTCTCCCGCCGACCACGGTCCTTCAGGCCAAACAAACCTGTATATGTAACTCTTACCATGTAATGCAATCTATATGATGTACATTTGCTACATCAATCCAAGGCCTTCTCCTAAGGAAGGGCCTCATTTGTAACCGACTACAAATACTAGTGGATTCATTCAAACTGGGCTAGGCCCCGTGGTTTTTCCCCCCTTTCCAGGGGTTTTCCACGTAAAAACTTTGGTGTCTCTTATGAACGCTACACCCTCTCACTTATCTGATTGTGTGCTGGATCTTCGTACAACGCTAAGACGTTAAACTATATATTTCTCTACCGCCGCGAATATTCCAGGACGCAACACTACTTATATTCTATTGTGGTTGGCCGTGAATCAATTAATTGAGAACTACGACAACGATGTTGGGAAGTTTTTTCCTATAAAATAAATAGGCAAAGCTATCTTCAACGGGACTGAAATTTTTGCTCTAACTTTAAAAAATTATTTGATGATTAACTTTGATTTGTAGCTTATATTAAACTTATTCAAGCCAAAGATCATAGTCAAGAGTGGATTTTTTTTTTTAAATAGCTTTCTAAACGCAATAAAAAAATAATTCGTTCATAAGCACCATAATTAAAGCCATGCAATATTTCAAAATTTTCATTTTTTTTTTGGATTATAAATTAAATGCATGTATATGTGTATTATCATTTTTTATTATAAATTAAATGCATGCATGTATGTATTAAGAGCTGGATTCAAGTTTAGTCAATCATATTCAAGCTTATGATGAACTCGTCATATTTAAATAGAATTTGCCTAATTCTTCTACTTTTTCCAGCAAAGTTGAGGACTTCTTGTAGCCTAATCGATAACTTGCTTCAGTAGTCGACGACTTCTTTCAATCAAGATGAATGTTTCGACTTCCATCAAGATAGCGACTAAATAAATAACTCATTCAATGCTTAATTAATAGTCATGTAAAGTATGACAACACTTTTTTTTTTTTGGGTAATCTTTCTTCTTGTGTATTAGACTTGGTATAGCTTGAGCTCACACATGTTGACCTCGTTCTTATCGTGATTTGCTGTCTAGCGTGTTCAATCGAGTTGATTGGGCATCGTCGAGCTCAATTCAACTAGAATCAGTGCCAATTTTGATTTGATTTTTGTCAAATTAACTTCGTTGAGTTGAGTCGAACCTAAACTGGCCCGAATTGAGCCGAATTGAACCTGATTTCAGTCCAATAGATCCAGCTTAATTCCAATTAAAACTTGATTGACTTTCTAAATCAAAAAAAAAAAAAAAAATTTTTTAAGGGGAAACCCACCAACGGGCATACGTGTTAATATAAGGGAAAATTACAGAGTCCTTAAAGGGATTTCTAGCTCACTACCGCTCAAAAAGCTACATTCAAAATAAAAAAGAAAACCTAAGAGTCCGAAATCCCTACTAAGAAAAATTACAAAGAGACCTAATAACATTCTAAGTTCCAAAAAAAAATACAATAAAGGAACCAAAAAGGCAGCCTAATCTCACAATCAGCACACGCACCCTGCACAAAACGAGCGCGCAGCTCCAAAAACCTGCAAAATAGGCAAACAAAGGTACTCGAAAAGAGATTAAGCTAACAATCATGAAGGAAAGGAAAAATAGGAAATCAAAATAATTAAAGGAGATACTCCCAGTATACCCAGGCAACCAGCCGCTGCCATCACAACCAAGAGGAAACCCAATCAGCACAAAACAAACCCCCTTCCAAAGACAGCCAGCAACAACCTCCCAATCCCCCAGATTCAAAATATCAACCCCCATCAGAAAAACCCCCACCACCATCAGCCAAAACAGGGAGTTAAACCCCAACTCCAGCAAACACAGAAACCAGCTCCAACAACCAGACATAAGAGGAAGACAGGAGAGCCAACGACCCACACCCAGCAAAGACCAACCTCCAGAACCCAACCACCAGCAGACCCAAGAAAAACCACAACCACCAGAAGAAACAGAAAACATCCACACAATACCAACACCAAAAAACCCACAAAAAAACCTGAACCAGAACCAGAACAACTACCCACTCAAAACATAAGGAACCTTACACTTGTTGACCTTGATTTTTGCCCAAACCCTTGGTCAAAGGGTTGACTTTGTCAAATTGACCAAGTCAGACCCCAAGACCCTCTCCAATAGACTCATTGGGTCGAGTCGAGTCTGTTGAGCCCGAGCTTGGACCCTGGGTCAACCCGGTTGACCAAGTCAACCCAGGTTGACCACCTAGCCCATTAAGAGCTCAAATCAGTTCTAAATCATTTCAAACCCTTTCTTGGCTCAATCCTCATCCACCATTGATCTATTTGACTGATTTGACCAGGTCAAACGTTGACCTGGTCAAACCAAGCCCTTAATAGGTTATTAGAACCTATTAAATCCTATTTAAGAGCCCATTCAATGCCTAATTGATCTCCCTTGGTTTTGAATTGAATTCCACGGCTATTTCCCTCTAATTTCCCTCCTAAATAGCTGGTGATTCGATCTTAGCCGTTGAGATTAATCCCAGGGCTTTAAATATCCAAAATTAGGTCTTTTGGAGGGATCTTTTTGCAACCTCTCCCTCTCTAGACGACCTCAGGACTTTAGATCTTCTGTGAGAGTTCCCACACCCTTCCACCACCCTTCCTGACTCAATCCCGGCGATTCCCATCCGCCTGCGGCGAGATTCCGGCGGTCCGAAGCTAGATCCGGTCAAGGCGTTGATCCAGCAGATCCGTAGCTCGTTTGATCGAGGATTCAAGAAGGAAAACTTACGAGGACAGTCGACAAGCTCAACCGTGTCAAGGATTCGAAGATCGGACGGTAAAACCTCGCGCAATCCCTTAGAATAGCTTAAACACTTAGATTAAAATAGCTTTTTTTATGATTAATAATTATGAAAATTAATAGTCCCCCAAAATTTCTGTTCATGTATAAGATTTGAGTTTTAAATTTCGTGAAATTTGGTCGAGTATCGAGGGAAGACGAAGCGATTTTAGATTTAGGGTTTCGGGTTTCAGTTTGGAGCAGCCAGGGCAGATCTCAGTTGTCGATCGCGCGATCGACGGTTGTGATCGGAGCATTCCGCGGTCTAGATTGACCGCGGGCGTTAGCCCTTTAGTCCCGCGGGCCACGTGGAGCGATCTGGGGCGTCCATCCAAGCCGCGCGGATCGGACGGTCGGGATCGAATGCCGACGTGGTTTAGTGCTCGGCGCTGATTCCCGCGCCTCGGAAATCATTGGCAATGATTGCGCCAGAACCGCGGAGCCTATCCCGCGTTGCCACGTGGCGCACCGAGCCGCCGCTGCTTTTTTTTATTAAAAATTCATTTTTAAATGTATTTTAAATGCAGAAACTTCCAAAAATCGCCAAAAATTCATTTTTCGTCCGTTTTTGACGCACAATACCTCGAATTGATCGTATTGTCGTCCTCTACCTGATAAAATTTTTTTTTTATAAAAATGACCTATAGAATTTAAATTATTTTAAAAACAGTAAAATAATATTATTTTACGTGCATTATTTTAATTATTTTATTAATATTATATTATATTTTTTTTAATTATGACATTAATAAACATATTACTTTAAATTATTTTTGTTACTTATTATTATTATTATTACTATTACTGTATTTATTTAAATATATAAAAAAAAAACTATTATTTTTTTTTTATATTTAAACATTATCTTAATTATTTTGATTAATTGAATTATTAAAAATATTCTTAATATTATATATTTATAAATTACTTTTAAAATCTCAGAGATTCTAGAATCTATCTTTCGTGTTTATTTAATAATAATAATAATTATTATTATTATTACTATTATTTTAAGTATTTGTTACTTTAAACATTTTAATATTATTTTATTACTTTAAAACTTCCAAAATTGATAACTTTCATATTTCAATTCGGATTTTTGCGCACAACCCCTTGTTTTAATTGTATTTTGATTCTGTACACTTTCGGATTGGTTTCACTCAAAATTTTTGGGTCTGTGTGCAATTATTTTCAAAACAGTAAAATAGCAATGTTTAAGATATTTAATTAGCGTATTTGAACTTCGAAATTACATAACTTTATCGTTTTAAGTCCGCTGTCGACGCACAGCACCTGGTTTTGTATGTACTCTGAATTCTGCATATTTTAAAACTATTTCCAGATGAAAATTTTTTCTGTATCTCCTGTTATTTCAAAAACAGCAAAACTGCACTATCTTAAAATATTATTTTATTGTATTTGAACTTGTAAATTCGTATCTTCGTCGTTTTAAGTCGGATTTTGACGTATAACCCCTCGTTCTTTTCAGAAAAATGTGTTTATTTGATTTTGAAACTATTTACAGCCCCTGATTTTGGCTGTTTTGGCAGATTCTTGTCTTGGAGTAATATTTGATTATTTAACTATTATTTAATTAGCATAATGATTATTTTTCAGGATACAAAAACTACTTTTTAAATCGTTTTGAGGTCTCGATTGAGTGGTCAGCGAGTCACCCATATATTTATTTATTACAAACTGATTTATTTTGAATTATCTTATTTTTCAAGAAAAATTTATATTTATATAATTATTTTAAGTTATTTTGAAATTACTTATAATTAAATCCCCTAATTTTGGGAGATCCGCTATTTCGTGAAATTCTAAACTTGGCTTCTATATGTGAACAGCAATCATGGGGGAGTGGGTTAGTGAATGGTTGAGTCTCAATCATTCACTAATCCTTTCTTTAGGTGTCTGTTTTTTATTCTTCGTAGATTGCATGTATAGGATTGCACCACGAGCACTTAGCCTAGGCTCTCCTAGATCTAAGGACATGGTGTGTTTATTTCATTTTTGTACTCCCATGCATTTATTACCTGAAGGGTTAGACTAAACATCACTTTAAACTCCTACAACGTAGTGACACCCTAAGGACAAAAATTAAGGACTCGTCTAGCGAACTTAGAAGTCTTCTAGGAGCTAGGATAGATCCCAGAACGACATGAAAACTACAACACTTAAACTTAGTGACATCTAAAACATTATTGAATTTTCTAGGAATTTTTAGGAGCTCTTAGAGCCCTTAGCTAACCAACCCTAATTAACTGGTTAATTAAGGCCCTGAGACCTTCCGGAAAATACAATAAATACACTTTAGGTCAGAAAATTACCCATAATACCTCAAACTGACCAGAATATGATCCTTGACCTTAGATAAATAGGGCTCCCTAGTTTGACCTCAGGTTGACCCCTAATTTGACCATAGATGGAATTTACCATTTTGCCCCTAATAATTCATTAAAAATTATTAAAAATCCCAAATCTTCTCTAAACACTAGGGAACACTTTTTCTGGTCATCCCTGACCTTTGGGAGTGATTCCAATCAGTTTGGAGCTGATTTGGAGCAAAACAATAAAAAAGGCTATTTAGTAGGAAATTTAGAAAATTCCAATAAATACCCCGACCTTTAGAAATCCATAACTAATTGTAGAAAACTCCAAATTAGGTAAACTCACTTGCATTAGACTCCAATTAGAGCCTAGTATTTATTAAAAATTTTAGGTTTCCAGAAATTGGCCTAGGTTAGAAAGTCAACTTTTTGGTCAACCCTAGTCTATAGGATAGGGCCCGAAACTTAGAAAATTCATAACTTTGCCTAGAAAACTCCAATTTCAGTCTACTACCTGTCTAACAACTCGTATTAAGGTCTAGTATTTTCCTGAGGTGTTAGGAATCCCAGATTTAGCCTTTTTCCCATAGTGACTTTTTGGACCCTTAGTCTAGTTCCTAGGAGGACCCGGGACTTTCTAAAATTGGCTAATGCAACTTAAACTTCAAATATCATTGTCCTAAGTTCTTAAAACTCATCAACAAACTGAAACGGACCCTAATTCACTAATATTTGAACTTTAACAAAATTCCCTTTTCAGACCCCCAACAAACCTGAACTCTAGCTAACTTTAACTAACTACCCTGCTTAGGACTTATCCAAACCACACTAGCCTTACACACACATAGAATTGTTTGCTAGGGCACTACTTCTAGACCTAGGTTAGGCCGCTGGGTTTTATTTTTCTGCTGTGTGCCGGAGCTTTTCGTAGTTTTCACTGCATGCTGTTTGAAAATTGATTGATATGTTTGCTTACTTTTTCTACACTCTGGATGTGAACGCTAGACTTACCCATAGGTTAGGAGCGCCATATATATATTGTTCTTCCGTGCAGGTGTCCATGCTCAAGCTAATAAAAGGGGGGAGCAATATCATGATTTATAACAATGTTTTATGCAGGCGCTTGCTCAGCTCCCCCTAAATAAAAATGAGGGCTAAAATTTATAATTATAACTGCACAGATGGAGCTGCTTAGCCTTCATAATTAAGAGCATGGCTTGGCACAGGGTCAATGGTGTTAGCACTTTTATTTTCATATAAACTGCTTGGGATGATTATTAGGATAACCTTGCAGGGACTTTAGATTTTTTTTATGTTTTTCAATTAATGTAAAATTCTGTAATAATTGTTAAGAGTTGTGAAAACAATCTTGAGTTGGGATATTCTTATCCAACTCGGATTCCAAAAGAAGAAGGCATCCCTAAAGGGGAGAGTCTTCTTCCATTTGGAAGATCGAGTTGGATGGCTTTAGATATCTAAAGAGAAAAGGCAATGCTCCCTATCAAGGGGAATTGTCTCTTCGTTTGGATATTCAAGCCACGACGGATCCAAGGAGTCCAAGGAGGAGATTTCCAAGGAGTCCAAGGAGAAGAGTTCCAAGGAGCCCAAGGAGAAGACATCCATAAAGCTGAAGATTGAAGACCCAATATCCCACTCAAAGTTGTTGGCGTCTGTCATAGGCTTAGAAATCCGGGTTGTTGGCAGTGGTGCCCGGCCACTTTACTTTTCTGCATACCCTGGGTTGTAATTAAAGGGCAGTTGGCCTATGGACATTTACTTGATTAGTTTGATTTATATTGATGTGTTTACCTGATTGTGCAGTAGATTTTGTTTCTTTCTTGCATGTCGATTTTGTTTTCGCCTGGAATTCGTTAGGCTCTTCTAAGGACCATAAACTGTTTTATACTCATAACTAATTTCTAAAAATTTAAGTTTAAATAACATAGAAACTTAACGAACCTAGGGAATTGCCGGAATCGTCCGGGGTCGCATGCATATTACTGTATTCTTCTTTCCTTGTTATAAGACATCTCCCTGCCTGCGGGTTGAGTCCGGATAATCTGGCCTATGAGGATGAAGTGCCGGACCTAGGGAGACTCAGTCTTTTCAAAAAATTATTTTCTATAAGCCTATTTTTAAAATTCTATAGCATTCATGAGCTGACATTTCAACTAGCATGCATTGCATTAGAAATCAATTTAATTAAAATTTAATTGCATTAGCTAGGAGCATCTGACCTACATAAGTCCAGGACCACTTAGGAAATTCTCTAGACGTCGGTCCTATTTCCAAAGAACTGTACCACCCACCCATCTATCATAACTGACTTGACAGCATGGTTTTAAATCGATTAGGTGATTAGCTGGCTCCCCCAATCCAGGCCGGGGTAAGTCCAGATTTTGCATAGCATTAGCTAGGACACTGGCCTTAGTGTGTGTCGAACACTAAGTCCAATCTAGATTTAGGATTCAAGGCTACTACATCCGGTCTCGTAGTATGCCTTAAATGGTAGGTAGGTCCCTTCTTTTCAGGGACCCTAAATCCTACTTATCCGCGTCACAGGATGACGCCACCTCCATCTCTTCTCTCACGCATGTGATCGAGTGCTTGATTTATTTTCTCCAGTTTTTGTTTAGTACTCTAGAGCCTCCAGATGCTGGTATGAGCCACGCATGTTGACTGAGCCTTTTTGAGACCTTTCTTTCCTTTGAGTAGGATTTCCTAGTCTATACCCTTGTGCTAATCCCAATTTGGAAAAGATAATGTATGATCCTTAATCGAGAGTCTTCTCGGGCTCCGGCCCGGGATGTAATTAACCACGTGGGCTTGCGCCCGTGGGAAACTTAGCCCCGCAATCTACTTTACCCCACTCGATCTCTCGTATCGGGTGGGGGAAACCCGTGACTAGGTCGTGTATATTGCTACCCATCGGGGTGTGCTGGAGACAACATCTATCCCCAATGGTCAGTCGTATGCGCGATCCAATCTGCCCTCCCATCGACCCGTTCGTGTCGAGCGTAGAGGCCTGCGATCCTTTTGTCCTACGGGATAGTGCGGCCGTACTCTCTGCATTCGAACCCCCGCGAGCGGTGCTCCTTCGGAGGTCCACAACACTTATCCAAGAAAATCAAGCCTTGAATATGCACAGCTAAATTATCAAATTTGAGCTCAATAAAAGCATTAAAACTGCTACCAAAAAGCGATAACACCCAGGCAACAGAGTTAACCTCCACGTTGATAACATTAAAAGAGCAGTTCAAGACCTCCTGCAGACCCATAATTTGTCTACGCAAATAAAAAAGAGAATGCCCACAGCTGCTACCGTCTTTAGCCAAGAACATGTTAGGGTCAACAGTAATATTGCTTTCTACCACCACATTATAAATATCCAAATTAATACAAGCAGAAAGCCCATGGTGAACAGCCAACAAAAAACCACTCAGCTTATCAACAGCCTTTGAATCCCCAGCAAAACCAGCAATATAATTCCCAATCGAATCCCTAATTAAGCCACCAATACACCACTTGTCACAGTACAAACCCATATGAATATTAATCTTAAAACAGTGGGGATTAGGGACAACCCAATTAGAAAACCTGGTACCCGTAGAATGCAAAGAACCCAAATTATAAATACCAAACTCTTCAACAGTAGAGAAAACTTTAATAAAACTCTTATAAGTAATAAGGTTGGCCGAAAAAAGAACAAAGACTTTCTCCTTAATACGATTCATACGGATGTTATTAAAACGGGAATCGTTTCTAGCAAGCCAAATGAACCAAACAATAAGCATGGGAATAACATTACGGATATGGCCCTTCTTATTCACCATCCAAACCTCATAAATAAAATGCATAGAACGGTTCTGGCCCCCACTATTAATCTGAAAAATGTATTCAAAGTAATACCACACTTTACTAGCAATAGGAGAAGAAATGAAAACGTGATGCATAGTTTCTGAGTTAGAGCAGCATTGACATTTAGAAGTAATAAACATACCTCGCTTTCTAAGAATGTCATCAGTAGGGACAAACTTCTTGAGCATCCTCCAATTAAAAACAGAAATAGTGCAGGGAATGCTCTTATGCCACATTCTCTTACAAGGTTTAGAAATCACTTTGCTTTTCCTAAACACATTCCAAGCTTCTTTAGTAGAAAAATTACCATCTTTAGTGAAATTACAAAGTAAAGCATCCTTAGCATTGCGGTTAATAGGAATGTCAGCAATCAAATTGCAAAGAAAATCAGGAATAACATCAGCTAACTTATCCAAATCCCAACCAATATCCGAATAGAAAAAGTTAACTTTAACCAGGCTCAATGAATTAGAATTAATAAGCGCATCAATAGACATGCCATTAATCCAACGGTCCTGCCAGAAAAAAAGGTTACCCTCACCAAGACCCCACACAAGACAATGCTCAATATTCCACTTAGCTTGAATCATACGCTGCCAAACTTTGGAATTACCTTTAGAATAGGAGCACATGGAGGGGTGAAGATCCCCACAATACTTAGATCTCATGAAATTCGCCCATAAAGAGTTATTGACCCTAAAATTATATCAAAGTTTCAAAGAAAAATTAGTAGCCATATCCAACAGGGACTTACAACCAAGGTCACCTTCCTGAGTAGTGCCACAACACTTAGACCAAGACGACCAATGGATTTTAGAGTTACTAGAAGAACCCCCCAGAAAAATCTATTAAAAATCCTCTCAAGCCTCCAACAGATTTGCTTAGTAGGAAACAAAACTTGAAAAGAATAAACGGGGATAGAAGCAAGCACACTTTTAATAAGAACAAGTCTACCACCATAACTCAAGAAATTAGAATCCCAAGAAACCAACTTTTTCTGAACCTTAGAAATAAGGTCATCAAAAAGAAAAGATCTCTTTCTACCTTTAAATAACGGAATCCCTAAGTAAGTTAAAGGAAAAGAAACCTGAGAAAAGCCAGTCAAATTTTAATCTCCAAAACCTTCCTATTGTGAACCTTTTTAGAAATAACAAAACAACTCTTCCCTTTATTAAAAATGAGACCACTAACAGCTTCAAATTTATTAAATAAATCCAAAACTTTAGAAATCCCATTCTTAGCAGCATTCATAAACACAATAAAATCATCAGCAAAACATAAATGAGAAATATTAATACCCCCAAGGGTTCTAAAATAGAGTCTAGGAAACTTACAAAACAAATCCGCAATCCCTCTGGATAAGAACTCCACCGCTAGAATAAAGATAGCGGGAGAGAGAGGATCCCCTTGCCTCAAACCATGAGAGGAGTTGAAGAAGCCATGATTATTACCATTCAGAATGACAGAGAAAAAAGGGCTTTCAATACACAAAGTAATAAGAGCAATGAACTTAGCATCAAAACCAAAAAGGTTAAGCATTCTGTAAATAAAGTTCCAACTAATATTATCATAGGCCTTAGCAATGTCTAGTTTCGGAATCATGTTTCCCCCTCTGGAGCTAATATCTAGATCCTGACAGAATTCTTGTGCAAGAAGAATATTATCCACAATAGCACGACCTTTAACAAAACCCATTTGATTAGGGGAAATAAGCTTAGGCAAAAGTAAAGACAGACGATTCACCAGTATTTTTGAAAGAAGTTTATAAAAAACAGTGCATAAGCTAATATGCCTGAAATCATTCCAAGAATTAACCACATTAGTTTTAGGAATCAAAATGATAGAAGTAGAAGAAAAACATTTAGGAATAGGATTACCATTAAAGAAATCAACAACAACGTTGTAATCATCCTCTTTGATTAAGTCCCAAGTCTTCTGAAAAAACTTAACAGTGAAACCATCAGGCCCAGCCACTGAATCAGCATTCATATCAAAAAGAGTGTTCTTAACCTCTTCCAAGAGAGGGCAAACAGAGAGAGCAGAATTGTCATCATGAGTAACCAACTTAGGGATAAAAGAATGATCATCAATATCAATAGTACAAAAAGATTTATTGAGATGATTCTTAAAAAAATTAACAGCAAGATTAGCAATCTCATCATCATTAACAGCAAAAGAACCATCATCACGAGCAATTTTATGGATACCATTAATAGCACGTTTTTAAGAAACTAAAGCATGAAAATACCTAGTGTTATTATCCCCTTCCGACAAGTGTTTCATAGCAGCCTTTTGTTTCCAAAAAATCTCTTCCTGACATTGCAGTTTACTAAGGGTCATCTTAGCTTCATTGAGAACCGAGCAATTAACAGGCGAGGGATTAGCTTGGCAAGAATCCTCCAAGCCATTAATTTTCTCTTCCATCTCCTTAATATTGGTAAAAATATTTTTAAAAATATGCCGGTTCCACCAATTAAGGACCATCTTTAACCTTTTGAGTTTAGCCCAAAGCCTAGTCATACCAGAAATAGCATTGTCTGGATAAATAGGCGCCAACCAATTATTATTCACAACATCAAGAAAGGAATCATGAGTAAGCCACATATTCTGGAATCTAAAACTAGAGTGCAAACCCACCTTATTACAATTAACATTAATCAGTAAAGGGGAATGATCAGAAAGGGTACGGCTCAAATGAGCAACCTTAGTAGTATTAAAAACATTAATCCAAGCAATATTAAAAAGAACTCTGTCAAGCCTTTGCCAAAGATGACCCCTATTTCAGGTAAATCTATTCCCATAAAAACCAATATCAATAAGGTTACAATTCATAATCATATCATTAAAGTCTTCCATAGAATGGAAAATGGGATGAGCACCACCAACACGCTCAGCAGGAGAAGTGATGGCATTAAAATCCCCACCCACCAACCAAGGTAAAGAACAAATATTATGGAAATTCTCAATTTGCTCCCACAAAGTTTTCCTACCAGTACGAGAAGAAGCAGCATAAACAAAGGAAGCAACACACTGAAAGTTTAAAGATTCAATATTACAATGTAAAACTTGAGCAAAATTATCAATCACATCCATTCTCACAAAATCTTTCCAAAACACCCAAATTTTGTTAGACACATTAGCAAAAGCATTCTTAAAACCCAAGAATTTAGCAGTAACTTGAAGTTTATCTATAGAAATAAGAGGTTCCAAGAGAACAAGGACAGAAATATAATTAATACGACATAAATTCTTAATCCGAAGTTTAGAGGAAGGGCAACCGATCCCCCTCACATTCCAAATAATAGAATTAAACATAAAAAAACATATTAATGAGCAGTATGTGATCTAGTATTCCTAGGAGAATGCAGAATAACATTCCTAGGCTTACCTCACTTTCCACGGCTTTTAGAAAAACTAAGATCATTATCCAATCGAGCATAGCATTTAGCAGTTATTTCAATCTCAGTATCAGTAAAAGCATCAGAATTAAAATGATCAGAGAGAGGATATTCATTATTCATCTCACCATCCAAGGGGGTCGAAGCCGAGCTTTCAGCTTCCAAAAACAGGACACCATCCTCCTTAGTAGAGGTATTGACCTGCTTTTTATCAGACATATTATTATGAAGACAAACAGCATTAGTATTAAGAGATTTATTGGAATTAACTAAATGAATAGATTTATTAACAAGGGCAGTATCATTAACATCATGAGCACTATTAACAGTTTTATTGAGAATCTCCAAAGAGTTAGAAGAAGCAACAACCCCTTCATTTAAAACAACAACCAACTCATCCGAGCTTTTCACAATTTCAGCATTTTCCCACTTACCTTGGTCTAGGATATCAAGGGAACCAGCCTCACCAGTTTTAGGTAAATGAGCAACACTACCATCCTTTGCCGAATTATCAGAAACCACATTATTATTGTCAGGTATATAGGGAATGAGATTAGCATTCTCTTCACCTTTTCCATCTACCAATTCTTCACCTAGAGCCTGAAGATTTATATCAATATCCTGTACAACATTGGAACCATCATTCTCCTTAACTTTATTAGATTTAAGAGCATTTTTTTTCCTTTCTTAAATGAGGATGTAACCGAAAGCAATCATTTATACCATGGCCATGCATCCTACAATGTGAGCAAAAAACCGGTAAATTTTCAATCTCAACCTTTTGAAAATACCCTTTCATCTCCGATCCTAACCAGATTTCTTGCGGGTGTTTCTTAGTCACATCCAATTCCACCAGAATTCGTGCGACCGACGGTCTTGACAGAGAAGCAGTAGCTTGGTCAGTTTGAAGCGGCCTTCCAAACAAAGAAGTAAGCCCAAACAGAATTTGAGAATTAAAGAAATGTAAACGCAGATTAGGGAAAGCTAACCAAACCGGAGCAATCGGAGATTCTTCCCTAACGTCAAAGTCCGGAGACCATTTCAGAAGCCTCATCTGACAACCCTGAAAATAGTATGAACGACGAGAAAAAATACGGCTATAGTCCAGATCGTTAGAAAGTTGGATCGAGACATGTTTTGAATCAAGCAAACCAACAGAAAAGGATCCAGAAAGTTTTAAACTGTAAAAAAATTTTCTGATAACATCAAGGTTAGGTCTGCGAAGCATAAACTTACCAACAAGCGTGAAAGAGAAAGGCGCAGCCAACTACTGAACCACACCCTCCTCAAAAAGCAAAGCCGGACACCCTTTGAAAGTAGAGTGCACAAAATGCACTTTAGCAGAGGAAGACGATGGACCCGAAACCACATCTTTAAATGATCTAGTTTAACCAGCTAGAGGAGGGCCAACGCCCGGGGTAGACGACGTCGGAACCGACATCGCCCCCCCCCCCCCCCCCCCCAACAAAAAAGGAAAACCAACCCCAAACAGAAAAAAAAACGGGACAGAAACAGGGCTAAAAGGCAGCGAAAAAACCCAGATCGAAGGATCCAGGAAGAGGAAGGGAAATACCAGGGGAAAAATGAAGAAACAACGACATAAACCAGGCTAGAAGAGCCACACACCAGCAGAGAAGAAGATCGCCTCAAAATCGCCTCAGAGACGCAGAAAGGCCGCGATACAAGGAGGGACGTTGAGGAAGATGATGATTGAAACCCTAAAAAAAGAAATACAAGATCGATATTGTCTTAAGCTTCTACAAAAATAAGCTCAAAAGCGCTATTATCTATAACTTTCTAAATCAATTTAAATCTAATATCAGATCAGGAAATGGATCCAACGGTTCGATTTCGCCAAAATATGAAATCTGTCGTTGTTTTTCAGTCGTGTGACCTCCTGCTTCGATGTATGCCTTGGTATCCTTTGAAATAGATTTGGGCGGCACAGTTCTATTTCGATGTTTACAATGGAGCGTAACTCTTGAGGCGACGTTTAGAAGCCTTCTCTAAAGACCTCCTCGAGGCATTCCCCTCCAGTACCCTCTCCATCTCCTCTAGTTCGAGAGCCCCTCTTTGATTCCTTTTCTCTTCCCCTCCTTCTTGCCCTTGCTCTCTGTCCGCCCCCTTGCCCGAGCTCTTCCTCTCTCTCACATGAGAAGCCAGACCAGACGGAAGCCCCGACCTCCTCTTCCTTTCTTCCATTCGATCCACCCAAGAGAAGGACCAACCCGAGCCGCCGCCTCCAGTAACATCCCTTTTCATCCGTACTCCCGACCTCCACGTTGGCCTTCCGATCTCATGTGCTTGGATGCGTTTGAAAGAAAAAAAAAAAGAGAGAGAAATATTTCTTGTTGTACCATATTTTGCGTGTGTGTGTGTATATATATATATATATATATATATATATATATAAGGAAATGTATGTCATATTTGTTGTTTTGAGAGTTTAAAACACTATGTCACCATTGCATGAATTTCTCTTCCACCTTATTCTTTACTTTTGAACATGACGATCACAATCCTATCCAATTGTATGAAAGCCCCTCTATTGTCCTCTTGAGTATCATCTATTATGAAGATGAATAATGACAGTGCTATTACTTCGTTCTCTCTTGTTCTTAACATTTAGCCACTTTATTTGATAATTGTGGCGACGTGCCTAAAGCCTCAATTGTCATACATATGCTTTCTTTTAGTTTTGAATGTACTTCAAACTTACGTATGTATTTGAAGATAAGGATTCATTGATTTGTTACAGAACATAAATATGTATTTGAATCACAATATCATGTCGTTATTGATGTACTTGAACATACATGCATACAAACTTCTTATGGTATAGTTTGTGTTATTATTGATCAAATCCAACATAAGACATAAAGTAATTTGTAGAAAACTCATGCTTTAATTGTAGATCTTGTTTATATACTCATGCTTTAAGTTATATGTAAATCCAATCTTAATAAGCAACATAATTATATGAGATGTATATTCAATATTTAAATGTAAACTTTAGCCATGCCAATATATCTAATTCAAACATCTTGATCATGCTGAGAGTCATATGTTATATCTTGACTGTAACACATAGTTTGTGAACATAGCTAGTGAATGAGTTATGCATATTATAATAATGTATATACGTACAAAGCTAACACCATACAAGTGTAGAGATTTAAAACTATGTTATATGATTTCACTGGCTTTATGTTTCAACCATAATCATGTACATATTCAATTCAAAGTTGTATGATTATTGCATTTATCCTGTGTCTCAAACTATATCACATGTATCTTTATCGTGGTGAATATTTGCAACTGCTCATTTATGTCTCTTCTTCATATATGCTCTATTTTTATATGTTTGAGATAAACTTTAAAGTTGCAAATCCCAATTGCTTTAAAATTAATTCTTGTATAATTGCATTTCTTTTTGAATAGTGCCTACTCGATCTCATCAATATTTTTCTCTTTTTACTTTTTCTTGCAAGGTACATCATGTCTTGCTTACGTATTGGTTAGTAGATTATGATTGCTTTGGGGGCCTTATGAGAAGGCTCCTATGTTTTGTTGGAGGTAACACTTTAGCACACACTAGACTGTTTTTTTTATTTTCCCACCAAAAATATTTAGGATCGGATTTTAGTCAATTGACTATATGCTAGTGCACTAACAAAGCCTTGTGGCCAAAGGCTTGCCCCCTTTTGTGAACGCTAAAGGCCTTTATGGTCAAACTAGGCATGTAGTGTAGGCCCACTCATTATGATTTATGCATCGTTGTTTTCCCGCAAAAAGTGGGCACCACTAGGATAATTTTTATTAATAAAGTTATAAGGGGTGACCAATTCCTTGATGTGAAGGTGGAACTTTCATGGAAACCATAAATAAAATAATTCTTATAATATTAAATTGTCTTGCAAATCTATAGAATAAAAAAGAAAAATGCTGTATCAAATGGAAGAAATTCAAGATTTATGATTTCATCATTGATGAAGATATTATGAATGCATCATAAGCTTAGAAATTAAAATAACTACGCAAGATAGGATTTTTAAAGCAAAATATGTTGACCATGCACTTTAAGAATACAAAAATAAAAATAGAAAGAAATGAATGAAAATTGAAATAATTTGTGATATTGTAAAAATCCGTATTTTGACTCAGGTAAATACGGGTTATTATAGATATCGCTTGTTGATTCAATCAATAGCGCTTTAGATCAAATCTTAATTGTGCACGATATTATTTTTGCTTTTTTCATGGATCATTTCTTTCTATTTTCCACTATTATTTAACACATTTCATCCCATTTTTATGTAAATAAAGATAAAACTACTTGAAAATAAGCCAAATAATTAAAATCTTATAATGAGTAAAACTTACTAATAAAAATTCCAGACTTTTCACTCTAAAATCCTTATTTCTCTCACTATATTATACTTTGTTCTCTTCAACATTTTGTCTAAAAGTAATATTCTTGCATAATTCAAGGACTTATTAAGCTTCAACAAATATCATATTTTGAGATATTAATTTTATCCTTTGAAAAAATAAGTTTTCTTATTAGAATCATAAAAACTTGAATAAAAAAAAGGAAAGTATTAAGGAAAAGGAAACACATGGTTCAAATGAATGTTACATTTCAAATCATAGCTATTGTTTGAGAGTTTTGACTATCAAACAAGAGGTATTAAGTTTTAGTCTCGTGTTTGTGATGTGTGTATGAGTTTGCCTAGGGGGCACATGCCCCCCTCCGAAATTCTGAAACTCCTGCATTGGGCTTTCCATGAGCATTGAAAAAAAAAATTATTTCTCGACGTCGGGCTTTACGGTGAAGCATGAGATGATAGTAATGCTGCTGCTCTTCCTCTCCATTTACTTCCGCTAGAATCTGAAACCTCGTTCTCGACCGGTAGCCTATGAAAAATCAAATTCGTGAATGCCGCCGCTGCCACCACCACCACGACCCTTGCCGTAACAAGCGGCCCCAGCACCATCCCCCCAACAATTTGCCCTTGTAACCCCGCAAGCAAAATCGATATTCCGGCACCGGTGGCAAGAAAGTTGGCGAAATGAGTATGCTCTCAACCGTCGCCAGTTACTATCGGCGGCGACCTGAACTTGCAGGTCTTCTTGGTTCTCACTTTATCAAAGAATGGTGCATCAGACTTCATAATCTCGTTGTTGTTGAAAATCATGAACATGTTATATGGGTTTATTATTATTATTATTATTTTATGAACATGTTATATATATATATATATATATATATATATATATATATATATATATATATATATATATATATATATATATATATATATATATATATATATATATATATATATATATATATATATATATTATTTGTTTGTTATTTTATTTGTTTTTTCAGTTGTTTAGAGGAATTTTAAAAATAAATAAATAAGGGCCCCTACGAAATGTTTTTGACTCCGCTGCTTAGTATTGAGTAAACATTTATTATCAAACATTGCTAGCTTAAAGAATAATTAATTATGAAAAGAAATATGTTATTATTTAATTTTTTTATTATTTTAATTATAATTTTTCAAAATTTAAGAGAATATGAGAATTAAATATAAAGTCAAATATAACTAGAGAACTCGCCATATTAAAATAGAACTTGCCCAATTCTATGGTTTCTTCGGTATCTTTTTCCAACCAAATTGATGATATGTTTAACCATTATAAAATTTTCTTAGTTTTTTTTTTTTTTAACTTTTAACCATTATAAAATTTAGTCATTGATAAATGCCAAAAAAAATTTATGCGAGTAAACGCATAGATTTCCTTTGACCGTTTGGTCACACTGTAACTTCTTACATATTACAATTTATTGCTGTGATAATTAGCAAAATAATACAAGTAATTAACCTCAACGTCCGATCAGTACATCCTCTTAATGACCAATTTGCCGAGTAACAATACATTTGATGAGGATTAATCCCCCTCACTTTAAACAAGTTTTTCTTGCAAAATGAACCTTCTAATCAAATTATTTACATGATAAGGCTTCTCTAATGGCAGTGCATGCCCTGCTTCATTAATCACTCGCAATTTTGCCTTATCTCCCAAATGCCTGTTTACATAAATAAAATAAAATAAAATTATCTTTCAACATATTATAAAAGTGCTAATGGTACTTAGATGCATCAAATACTAATAATTCATAATTAATTACCTCTTAAGAGCATAAGCAAGAGGCAAAGGGAAAATAGTGTCCTCATCACCCCATAAGATTAGAGTTTCCTGTTACATTAATTTATTAATAATAAATTATATATAAGCCCAAAGGGTTTTTTCTGTAATATATATTTCAACATGAAGAGGATTTAGTTACCTGCTTGGGAATGGGAAGGGCGCCGCCCCAACCAACTCCATTTGATAGAAGTTCATTCAGCAACTCTGTCCTCTCCTTCCTATGATCTTTGAACATTATCTGCATAGCAAAAATGATTTCTAGTTAGATAATCTTAATTAGATTTCATTTTCCACGGAAAAATATAAATTTATCAGAAAAAAAAATCTATCAAAATGATTTTTTGAAGCAGTAGAGATAAGGTTATTGACCTCAATGAAATCACGAAGGAGAAAATCGGGCAACCAAGTCGGCGGTCTGAACATGCACCGGCGAAATAAGTTTCTCAGATCCTCGACTCTCTCCGGCAGCAATAACTCAGCCACTTCTCTCCCCTCCTTCTCTGCCAAATCCTTCCTCTCCTTTTCAGTGGCCGCCACCCCTGACGCAATCACCACCACCCTCTCCACCTCCCTCTCCGCAGCTGCCGTTACCATACAAAACGCCACAAACCCTCCATAACTCACCCCCGCCACTGTATACTTCTCCACCCCAAGCTTCCTCATTGCCTCAGCCACACACTCGGCTTGAAACTTCACCGAACGTTTCCCTTCCGCCGACACTGACTGGCCGAAGAAGACGAGGTCCGGCAAGTAGAGGTCGAAGTGACGCGAAAGCGGCGCAATTTGGCGCTCGAACTGCCACTTGGCGAAGCCTCCAAATCCGTGGAGGAGGACGAGGGCGGGGCGGGAGTGACGGCGCCGGCGAGGTCCCCACAAGTGGATAGAGGTAGTGCCGCCAGAAAGGTGGACGGTGTGGGAAGACAACCCGCATAGAAGAAGGAGGAGAGAGAGTGCAAAGTCTTTTAGGGAGACTAGGCTGAGAAGGCCGGTGATGAAGCGGCGGATGCAGTGGAGGAGGAGGAGGAGATTTTTTGGGGTTTCCATCTTTGATTGCCGGAGACGGGCCACAAAACCGGTTCTCCGGCCGGACTTCGCAAGTAAGAATAGGAATGTATTTATAGGATGAGAGTGTGGTTCAGTCTAAGCCGCGGAGAATGTTAACGTTTGGAATGCGAAAACCTTTTAAATGTTTATTTATCAATTATCTAAATTTTTATATTTTTAATAACTCTAAATCTCAAATTCACGATAAAAAATTAAAAATACAACTAATAATATTATCTTATCTAAAATAAAATACACCTTTGCAAGCGTATATTTAAATGCGATGAAATGTTAAAATATTCTATTAATAAATATATAAATTAAATATTAAATATATGAATACATAAAAATTATATATGATATGTAAGATGATTTAACTCTTTTTAGCACCTAATTATTGAGAGTTAAATCACCAATGGCTCATTGGTAAAAAAGGATTTTTTTTTTCTCCAAATTAATGTTATTGAGCCACATAGCTTCCAATTTATAATTAATCATTCCAAATAAAATAATTATTGAGAGCTGAAAAACCCAACACATTATATATAAATATATGAGTATTTGTTATGGGGAAAATTTGATGAGGAAAAATCATAAGGTACTCTAATTTAATGAAAATAATCTCACAAATGTGAGTTAATGATTATAAAGGGTATCTTTCTCTTAACCAAGGAAGATATTAATATAATATAATTTACATAGAGAAGAAATATTTATATCTTTTATGTTGGTATTATGAGTAATTTTTAGGTGTTGGAGTTCTCATCGAATAATATATTTTGAACATGAATTGAAGGTACACGTTTAAAGTTAAGGAATGTATATTAATGGTTGCCTTGGATGTTAGCTCAATCACAATAGGTATCAGGTGATAGGGGAGAAGAGTGTCGAAAACCAATAAGTTTCAAGTATCAATCATTGATACAAATCAATTGATGTTCTATGTTGGACGCCAACTAATTGGACATCTAGCATTAGAATCTAGCAAATCACTATAGGAAAAACATTGAATACCACTTGAATTTTCGATGGATAAACGGCTTGAAATTTCCGACGAAAAAATTCTTCTAGAATTCCCTCCAGTGATTATGTGTCATGTTGTTTTTTTCCTTCGGAAATTTTACTTAAAGACAAATATGATAGTTAAACATACCTATAAGATTGTTGGATGAAAAAAAAAAAAAAATATGTTTCTTCGTAGGAATATTATTGACCACTAGACCTATAAGATTGAGACAGACTGAGCAGGAGCAGGGAATTGCAGGTAAATAATTATGTTTTTATTTTACATTTTTAACTAATTGTATACTAGTAAATTTAATTTTGAAAATTGTATAACATAAAGACCTCAAATGATTTTCTGAGCAGAATGTGAGGATCAAAACTAAGTTTGAAAATATAGGCTCTTCTCCACCTGTAGATCGATATGTTCAATGACATTAGCAAATCTGGTGAATGCCCATTATGGCTTGGAGAGTGCGTATAGGGTGATCTAACTACAGCTTGGGCAACCTCTGAGTTCGTTAAGAAGAGAGAACAAAATAAACAAAATAGAATGGGCGTAAGAAGAGAGAGTGAAGAGACCGAAGATTATTATAATAATTTTTTACATATATTGAAAGAAGTTATCAATATTTTCTTAAAGTTGTTAATGTTGCATGGATACTTTATGATGAATGTGTGTAAGGATGACATGCTTGTGACATTTATGTTGTTGAATTGAACATATTTTGTTTACAATGATTACATTTGATAGTTTGTTTGATTTATGTTTTGAACGATTTGAAATAGGTTATTATTAGCATTGTTGTAGTATGATGAAATGTTTAATTTAATATATTTGTATAAATTGTTCTAGCATGTATTGCGTAATTGTTTCATTGAAACAAAGGACTACTATATTTATTTTAGCATACTATAGATTTTCGGCGGAATTTTTGCCGAAAACACTCAATAGGTGGAGTCGATCGAAGAAAGACCGTAAAATATTTCTGACGGAATTTCCAGCGATTTTACCATAAACCTTAAATTTCTGCCAAAAAAATCCAACGGAAATGAGTGATTTTTCTTGTAATGAATATTAGAAGTCAGACATTGGGTGATCTTAAGTATCCATGTTGGTAAACAACAAGTGTCAAATAATTAAGAAATTATTACGTGCGGAGTCTAGATGTAACTCTCATACAGACTTCAAAGAACACATTGGACATCTAAATCAATGCCTTAATGATATTAAAATTAAGTAATAATAAACTCATTAATGATTAAACTCATCTTCTTTAGAAGCTCATTCCATTTATGAACAAAAACAAATTCGGACGACATTTACAATTTCCAGATAGATCGATGACAGTGAATAAGATAAAGGCGAAGTCGTATTATATGTTCTTTTGCTGGCCAATATTAGAGTGTGAAGTGTTGCAGAATTTGCCTGATTAAGATGAAACTTTGCAGAGATAGAATCTACGGACTGCTGCGACTGATCCAATACTTTCTTAAAAGACAAAACTATTGAAAACTGTTTTTAATTTAGAGCAAGCAAAGAACCTGAAACTATTCTCTTATATTTATATATATATGCTGCCAAATGTCAATTTTCTTCTTGCAAACCAGTAGAAGAAGATGAGTAAAATGCTGTTGTAAGGTAGAAGAGAAGATTCGAAATTGGAATTGGAAGAGGTAACAACAGTTGGTTCATGTATTTTGTTGAGAAAAAAACAAAGAATAAGTTGCAGGCAGAGCGCAAAGTAAAAAAATTGAAAGCTGAAATGTTCTCTCTTTTTTTTCAGATTTTTTTAAGAGAACAAAGTTTGCTGGATTCTACAAAGAAGTCGTCTTCACAATATTTTATGGTCCAGGAACCAATAGAGCATTTCGTGCTGCTCGGACTACTCCAATGATGAATTTTCGAAGTTTGAAGGGGAGAGAGAGGAAGGCTGAGATAAAGCTTTATTTTATGTAGTATACAGAAGGCATTAAAATCTTGCAAGTATCATGGAACCGTTTGAAGGAGGAAGGAGAAGAAAAGTTAAGGAAAACAGACTCAGTTCAACCTAATTTATTGGTTTTTAGTTTTGGCCACCAACTATATATATAAAAGGTCTTATGTTCGAAGTTTTGCCGTCTTGGCAAAGACCTCTTAATTGATAGTCAAAGCTTCCAATCAATAGATCAAGAAGAGTTGCGTTCTTTGGTCGTTGTAGTTACTTAATTTCCAATAATTAATATATCCTCATTTGGTTAAACATGCCGAGCTAGTTAGTTTTGCTTGAGTGCATGAGATTGATCCTATGGTTTGAGATGATTTGTGTGGATTTTTAGTCGACAATAAATGATCAAACCTGTCAATATGGCCCAGACCTAATCTAAAAAAATTTAGACTCAAGTTAGCATATTTTATAATGGATCGGATTTGAGTCCAAAATTTAGATCCATTAATTAAACGGGCAGAAATCAAGTTGACTCATGAATCCATTTTGACCCGATAGTGACATATTAATTATCAAATCAAAATTTACTATAATTTTAATCATGAAGTACGATTGACTATGCTACCTTGGCCTGCCAATGGATGACCTCACAAAATGAAGAGAGAGACAAAAATAATATTAAGAAATAAGTTAGGGAGATAGAGAGAGATTTGTTTTTTGTGAGCATTTTTTTAACAAAGTTAAAAAAATGATGGATAAGTTATTTTTTATATGTATAATTCCAAGAAATATATATATTATTATTAAATGATTTTTAGTTCTTTCTTTTACTAAATAAACATTTTGACATTATAAATCACATTAAATTAATTCTATTAATTTATTTTATGAAAGTTGTTTGGTTTGAAGTATTAAAAGCGCATTACATTCATTTTTTCATGTGTTTTTTGTTGTGTTGGCTTTGTCGAAAAATAAAATAAAATAAAAATTTGTGAAGAGCCAATTTAGAAGAATTCAACTCGTCTGAATCCGCAACATTCATGGAAAGCTCCAATTACTACCAATTGTGAGCACCTACGGAGTCTAAGGTTGTCGATAAATGACTCGGTCTATCAACTCGACTTAAACTCGATTCAAAAAATTCGAGTACAAATTGATCCGTTTAATAAACAAGTTTGTTTCAGGTTAGTTTTTTAGCCCGTTCATTAAGTAGGTCATATTTGGGTATGACCTGAAAACCAATTTTTAACTCAAAAATGACTTGTTTAATATTTTATTTTCTTAAATTTTTACTTGCACGGAAAATTTTCTTATTGATGATCAAATATGCTAAATTTATTGTTAAAAATTTATTTAAAAAATTAACAAAAATATGTTTACTGGTCCAGGTTCGGGTCATTTGAATTGCTAGCAAGTCAGTCCATCTTTAATATCTAATTATTTTATCAAATAATTAACTAATGATGATCGGGCTCACAAGCTCATGAGCTGAGCCTCTTTGAGCTCGACTTTGAACTCAAGCTCGACCTCATTGCACGATAAGCCCGGCTCACGAGCTTTTTAACAAGTCGATGTCAAGTCAGTTCGTGCTCACTTGCCCCCCCTTAAAAAAAATTTTTTTTTGTTCTATAAGAGCAAAAAAAAAAAAAATTTATAGGAGAGTAAAAAATTTGTTTTGCCCCTTCTAACATTTTTTTTTTTGCCCCCCCTAAAACTCTTTTGTCCTAACTTGTCCTAAAATATTTATATATTTCTTCACATTTAGTTCTAATATTCTCTTTCATGTTTTTCATGACAGTTTAATTACACTTTTTTCTTTATTTTCTTGCTTAATTTTTTTAATAAACTTTTCGTAATATATAGATATATAATATTTTTTTAATATTTAATTATTTTTGTGTTGTATTTGTCCCCCTCAAAATTGAAGCTGGTTCCGCCCCTGATCATACGCCAAAAAAAATGACAAGGTTTAATCATGTAAAAATCGTTATGAATTATTTGTTCTTTTGTTTTCTCATGCCCTTGCATAATTAAAGCTATGCACCTAAGCGTATTTTCTGGGCCAGATATTTTTTTTAAAATACCAATTTGTCAATTTTTGATATGGAATGCAACTACTATATTAAAGGAGTTTTAAGAGCATTTATGAAATTTAAAACTAATATCAATTTCTAACTAAACTCGACTGATTATAGAACAATGAAATTTAACTTTTTTTTAAACATATTTTCTAACCTTACACAAATAACTAGAGGGGCTAATAAAATTTCAACACAAAAGCTAATGACAAGATTATAAACCAAGATATTTTATTAAAATCTAAGTTCAACATCATACACAACTCTCCAAAAAAGCAAAAATTATTATTGTGGTGTCCGGACGTTAATTCAGACGTGACACCTAACCAATGTACAGTACATTAGATGACGTGGTGCATCTGGATTGACCTCCAAACGCGTTCAGACACCGATCGGAGGACCTAGTATTTTGGCTGGATTTTAGTGCCGACCAGACGTTCCTCTACGTCCGATCGGAGGACCTAATAATTGTTCCAATCAAGCACGTGGACAACCTCTCTTACGTCCAAAAGGAAAATTAAAAATCTTAAATTGAGCTCCCTTAATGAGAAGGTCAACCACATCAATCAAGTGAAGACCTTCATATGTTGCTCAATTTCAAGACCATTCCATATGTCTTACTAGGCTTGGCTGAACAGTTATTTATGAAACTTATAAATTTTATAATATTTTGCTTATTTACTTTCTATTTATCTTAAGGCAAATCATCAATCCATAGAATAATAATTTATTAGCTCATAAAAATTTTTAAACTTTTTTTTTTTTGGCCGTTTAGGGATCAAACAGGAGCCGATGGGAGGCATTGTCTGTGCTCAACCACCGAGCTGCCCCGCACGTTCCAACTTTTCAAACTTAACTAGGCTTTAAGCAAACCCATAAAAATGATTGTATCTTGTACTTTTATATTCTTTGAATAAAAATTATATTTTACTTACCCTATTCTTTGATGGAACTAAGCAAGTAGTCCCTCCATAATTCCTAAATTATATTTTCCCTCTCCTATGCCTCTCTCCCAACACAATTCCCATTTACTCCAAGCTAGGCTCCATTAACCCTAGGTCAAAGCCTCCCTCAACCCCAAGATATCTCCTCTCTCTTTAAAACTCTCTTGCACATTCCACCCTTCAATGAAAGAAGTTACCAATTAAGTTATTGTCTTCACTATCAAGATCATATCAACCCTAAATATCAAAATCATTTCCACGAAAGAAGATAGACCAGCAATGAAGTTATAGACAACAAGATTTTGCACCATGATTACTTACATTTTAATAGAGAAAAAGAGATTTTTCTTCCCTTCTCTGATATTTTTTTTTTTTTACAATAATCAGCATAATTATACAACAAATGTAAGCGGCACACATTTATTCAGATAGCTACTACACAGATTCCAATATGAACCCCTCAATTAGCTGATTTACAATTTTCGGTTTCTCCAACTGCAATGCATGCCCCACATCCTTGATCACTTCTAGCCTTGCATTTTGCCCCAAATGTCTGTTTTTATTAAGGGGGGGGAAGAGCTTTTTATGTCCAGTTGAATACTTAGAAAGTGGAGCTCAGGTGTCTTAAATTTTGTAATTCTTATGTTGGTATCAAAAGTTTACTTTGGATTTACTCAGACAATTTCAGAAAATAGGTGTCATCATAAGGAGTAACTATTCTGTGCGGAAGCCGGACGCAGAAAGCCGCATGAAGACCACCCAGAATGTGCCACGTCACCTGTACCGAGCATAGGGGTGGCGTGAGGCATTCTGATTGGTCTCCGGACGACGTTCAGTATCCGCATAGAATAATTAATCCATCATAAGGGCCAGAGCTATAATTTGCTCTGGAATACCATTAATTAGTTTGTTTGCAAATATATTGTTGTTAGTGTATTTTGGTACAAAATAAAGCTATCAATGTTCTCAAAATTATAATTTGTTCGAATTTGATTTAGTCTTTGTTGGAGCGGCTTTCTTGTTAATTTCTAAAGCAACTTTCTAGCACAAAAATCTTTAGTTCAAAAAATTTTTTGTACCAAAAAACTGTTTTACAAAGCAGCAAGAAAGTCATCCCAAACGAAGCCTTACTCTGTTCTGAATGAGCTAATAACCATCAGACTATACATACTGCTGCATTTTCTTTTACTGGATTTGTATATTTTGCAATGCGAAGTATTTATTGAGATCAACGAGAATGTGATGCACATTCAAGAATGAACCATACCTGTGTAACCGATGAGCAAGCGAAATGGGGAAAACATTGTCCTTATCACCCCAAATGATAAGAATATCCTGTAGAGAAATAAAAACATTTTCACATAATTGCAGGACAAGTATTCCTATAAAGAACAAATTTGAAATCATAAAGCAAGGGACTACCAAACTTTCCGCACTAAAAATTATAAGCATTTCTTACATCACATAAATTACCGGGTAGTTCTACTAAAATTAGCTGTACTCAGAGATATAAATGGGTCAAGTCAAGACCGACTCATGATTAGCTCGAGCTGGACTCGCCAAATTAAGGGCAAGATCAAGCTCGAGGCGAGCTCATATATTAAGCTCGAACTCAGCTTGTTGGATTAACAAGGGGTTTGAGCTCAACTCATGTGCTCAAATTCCCCCAAATGCTCAATAACACAATAAGAGCTCGCTAGAGTAGGCATCGATGGTGGCAATAGCTCATTGGAGAAGGCATCAACGACATCAATAACTTGCTGAAGAAGGCATCACAATGAGAGCTTGTTGGTGAAGGCATGTACAACAATTTTGTGATTCGAGCTCACTAATAAGGCATTAATGGGACCAACTACATTTGAAGAAGAAAAGAAAATGTGAGACTTGGGGGTCTAGGTTTAAGAATTCGTGAGCCGTCGGGAGTTGCTTAACACGAGAGAAATGGGATTAAGGATTTGAACTCGAAATAGATGACCTTAGTTTGCTTGAGCCTGCTTGTGAGCTGACAAGTCAAACTTGAGTGCATACAATATATAAATAATAATTTTAACTAGAGTTTTGAGCTGGCAACTTGATAAGCGTATCTTGTGAGCTCAATAACAAGTTAAATAGGAGCGAATCATAAATTAACTCAGCTCACTTACACCCCTAATTGAAATACTTCCATATTTCACAAAATGGGGACCAAAGAGGATGAAAAACAGCCAAATAACACAACAACAACAACATCAAGCCTTTATCCCACTACGTGGGGTCGGCAAAAACAGCCAAATAACACAGTATTTTTAAATGCCTTGACAATGAAGTTCAGTTTCTTTTGTAAGTGGCAACTTGATGGAACTAGAAGACAGGATTATGTGCAATGTTAGCGAAGTTCTATGGGCAAGGGCAATCTTATGAGAAAATATTATTTTTTGCGCGGAGTAAAGCAATGCTTACTAATTAGAGAATTTTGCATTCTAACTTTGTATAAGGAACCAACATGCAAAAAAATAAATAAACAGAACATAGATAACACAGAGTTTTTACATAGAAAGTCAAAAAAAAGGGGAAAAATGACGAAGCTTTGCCCAGCTGAAATAATTTCATCATGTGAGTGTTGATTATAAATGCTTCTCCGTCTCTTATCTTAATGAGTATAGAGAATGGGTAAAAAATATGGTGGGATCAATATGAGAAGAAAAGTGTTTGGATTAATGTGATTGAGGGACAACAATCTGCTGACAGTGTTGGTTAAGCAGAGGTATTCCAACAATGATAGTCGGACGGCGTAAATACAATGGTGGTGATAGTGTAGTAATCTGACGATAGTTGTTAGATAGCGAAGGTCCGATGATGACAGTTGGGTGACTACAGTTCTACGATGGTGGTCAGGCAATAGTTTGTGAGGATAGTTGGGAGACAAATGTCTAATGGCGATGATCAAACGAGAATGGTCCCATAGTAACGAATAGACGGCAATGATCCAACAATGGCTACTATTTATTGTTTTATCCTGTATAATAATAATTGATAATTAATAATATCACACTCCTTAATATTGTAAATATAAACTTATTATTCACACCGTTTGCGCCAAAACAACTTAAAATACTAAAATACGGTCACTTGAGAGTGTACGTGCATCCACCCATGCTATGCATACTATGATTAATTTGAAGATAATAAATTCAGCTTAAGCATGTAATTTTTTTAGTGATTAACAAAGAGAGATAAATTGTAACATGTATGACTCGGATTTATGACATAGAGAACAAAAAAATTCTCTAAATAAAATATGAGATATTTAATGAGACATTTTATGAATTTTGATAGATGAAGATGATATGTAAATTTTCTAGGCATCTTTTCTATCTTCCCATATGAATACTATCTTAAAAAATTATATATTTTTTATCCTTAAGTAAAAAATTAATAATTATAAAAGAGAGTGAAAAAAAAGAACATGAAAACATTATTATCATAGGTCTTAAAATACATGAATAAGAGCTCTTGCTTGCAAAGATCAAAAATCAAAACTCGAAGCATCGCACATAGGTTAGACATAGTATTATAATTTTTATATCAAAAAATAGTATATAGAAATTGAATAAGTAGAATACTAAGAATAATTGAAAAATAATAAGCCATTTAATTATAATATATGCTTTAAAGGGTTAATATTATGATGCCAAGAATTGGACGTATATGTCTTGTCAAACATCAAGAGGAGTGACGAGGCTTTGATACTAGTTTATTGAAATTTCTTGGAGGAAGAAGAAGCTACTCTTGAGCTTCTTGGAGGGAGTGAGAGGGGGGAGGGAGAGAGAACTGAACTCAAAATTAATTTTTATTGCTTGGCTTGCTTATAGGGCTCCACTTGGGTCTACAATCTCTTCTACTTATAGAAGAAAAAAACTACTAAGATAACATGATCCTAAGGAACAACAATCCTAAAATTGGACCAATTCCTAACACATCTCAATAAGATGAACTCAACGATGCCAAAAATAGTCTAATCCAATCTCGAATAAGCCCAAATCAAGGGTCAAAAGTATAGTTGAAAACTTCATGACTTAATTGGATGATTAAATGATCTCAAATTTGACATGTTTATAGTTGAATTGAGCAGCTCAACAAGACAAATACAATGATCTCAAGATCACCTAATTCTGATATTATTAAGGCATTTAAATACTGAAGAAACACTCGATAATGAAGATAATCAATATAGGTTGTCCGATAAAGTGCTCCAAATTTTCTCAATATTTATAGGGCATACAACTTTCAAAAATCTATATAAATAGGCCTACTTTCTATATGAAGGGGACCATTGGCTAGAGATTCAAGTGAGTTTAAAGGCTCAAAGAATCTCATAGCTCCACCTGAGCACCCTTCCCACATACCATCGTCGGTCAATCACCAACGTCAGACCTTCATCACCCAGTCTCCATCATCGACACTTTCTCTGGCCATCCGCCTTCGTTGAACTTTCGCCGACGACCATCATCGGACTTTTACCGGCCAACTGTCGCTATCAGAACTCTACCACCCAACCATTGCAGTCGAACCTTTTGTCACCCAACCGACAATGTTGGACCTCTACCCGGCTACCGCCGCTAGACCTCAATCCAACCATCATTGCCAGAATTTCATTGCCCGACGACTGTCGTTAGACTTTTGCTACTCGACCTCCACCCATCCATTGAACATACAATGGGCCGCCGTCGCCGAACCTCCTCCCGACAATCTCCTTATGAATTTCGTTCCTTGGCAGTCACCATCAAACCTATACATGGCCACTGCTGTCAGATCTCCGCCCAACCATCGTCGTTGAGCTTTCGTCGGCTGACCATTGTCTTCGATCCTTTATCGTACCACTACCACCACAATATGTTTTGCTGGCCAACCGCCGCAATCGAACCTCGTTCATCAGACCTCGTTCATCGGACCACTGTCATCAAATCCAAGGTCATCCGGCCCCTAACATTCATACGGACTCAACAACTCTTTTTATCAATTCTTCAAACTCCCGTAATTTTACCATCCCCAAGTAAAGGGAGAGGCCAATTTTTGCAATTCACACATACATAGTGGAAATATTTCAGCAGAGCAAGGCTTTGTGGTTTTTCCCTTTTTGGGTTTTCCACATAAAAAATCTTTACTACATAAAAAATCATTATTGTTATCTAAGCTACTATGATGCACCAACACTTCTCCTCAAAGAGGCGTGTGGTGTCCAACATGTATCCGACACGACACACATCCAACACTCTTCTGACACAGACACAGACACACTGAAAACGCGTCTGATTAAAAAAAATATTAAATATAAACTGGACACTCTTGTCCGACATGCGTGTCTTAAAGATTTTATGAATTTTTTAAATATAATTTCTTGTATTTAAAATTTTTTATTTATTTAAAAAATTAAAACTAAATTTATTATATTCTATCCACACTCAATACACCAATCATCGAATATTCTCATTTTCATTTCTCTTTGGTGGGTCGCGAGTTTAGTTTCACAATAATGCCTAATGTCATCTCAACATCAACGTCCGACTTCATTACAACATCAACATTTCAAAGCCATCTCAACATCAAAGTCGGACACTATCTTGACATTGATGTATGACGCTAGTAATTTCTACTCCCACAACTTGATAAATCATCTTTATCCAACGTCTTCTTAACATTGATGACCAACACCCTCTCAACACCGACGATAGATGCCCTCTTGACATTGACGCCCGATACTTCATAACATCGATGTCTAACTCTCGACAGTATTGTCGTCTCCTCTCTCAATGTCTGATACACGATGTCAATGCCCACCTCTCGATATCCCAATATTAATCATTTTAAACACAAACTCTAATTAAATAACTTGTTATTTCTAAATTTATTTTAATATTATACTTATTCAATTTTTATACACTATTTTTGAAATATAAAAATTATAGTATCGTGTCCAACCCGTGTTTGTGTCCTATATTTTTAATAAATTATGTGTCACATGTCCTTGTCGTGTCGTTGTGTCTGTGTCTGTGCATCATAGCTAAGCTCTTTCAATTATTTGTTTGTATGCAAGATCTTCGTACAAAGCTAAGACGCAAAACCTCTAACTTTACTCAATGAATTTTCTAGCCCGCAACACAAATAATAAAAACTTAACTGACTGATAATAATAGATTTATACTTCAAAGCTAAAGCCAATACCACTCTGATAAATAGTTTGATCTAAAATTAATGGCGATAGATAGGTACGAAAACATGGAAATTGTGAAAAAAAAGGTGTAAAATATTTAACATCAAGCGGAACAATTACACCAGCAAGAATGTGTAAAGCAAATCTCAAACAGTTGAGATGAAATTTATGTTAATTAACGATGATAATGATGTTACTGACATGACAAGGTCATGGTTTACTTAACCACAGCATTGTGTTCGCTTATTGACAGGGTCAAAGAGATGGTGCAAACCAACTAAACAAGGTAACGATGTAAGAAAAACAATAACAATAAATATATTAGCCTTCTCTGCTCTCCTTCCATTATTCACTCCAATTAGAAAGTGAGGAAAACTTCACATAACAGAAAGCTCTAATTTTTCACATACCTTTCACCTATAAATAAGAAAGAGTAGAGAGGAGTCACCTTGTTAAGAACTGGAAGTGGATGCAGATCAACCCCAGTCGATAAGAGTTCTCTAAGCAACTCCACCCTCTCTTTCCTGTGATCCTTGTACATCAACTGCAGTAATGCAACAAATAAATGTTAGATTCTATCACTTCAATCCATAAATTAAAAAACCAAGCATGTTGTCTGAGTTCATGAAATTGCCCGGCCTGGAGCCAGGGACCATGGTACAGTAGAGTTTGAGAAAGCCATGTTAAAAACATCAAAATACGAATTCAAACTCATAAGAATTGGATGGCTCTGCCAAATCAAGGAAATCTACATATTTAGAAGAAAAAGTATCAGAAAACACGCTAAAATGGATGTAACAAGATTTTTTTTCAGAAAAGTTGCGTGGTATATAGATGAAAGGGGTATTTCTACAAACTTTTATTACGTCCGGTGCAAGGACGTAGAGGAATGTCCGGTCAGAGGCATTTTCCCGTCAAAAAACTAGGTATTTGCTCGGTACAACTAGGTATTATTTGATAATAATGAGGAATACCGTTCTCTGAAGACCAATACCGAGTTATACCGAGCTGTACCGAGAAATACCGAGTTGTACCGAGTTTTTCTGGGAAAAACGCGGTACAACTTTGGTATAACTCGGTATTTGCTCGGTAATGCCCGGTATAACTCGGTATTGGGTCTTCAAATGATGGTATTCTTCGTTATTGTTTGGTATTGCTCGGTATTTGCTCAGTACAACTCGTTTTTTGGCGCGAATTTGCCTCCGACCGGACGTTCCTCTACGTCCGGTCGGACGACGTAATAATTGTTCTATTTCTACACAGCCTAACTCATAAACCAAATCAATTTTATAGTGTGATTTAATTGTGAATTGTGATTTAATTTAGCGTATATTTTGTTCTTGAATATATATATGAATATCGGTTATTTAATTCACCAATGCCTCTAAATAATAGTTTCATAAATAACGAAAGCTCGTATTATATATTAAATAAAAGTAGTTACTAGAAACCTAAAAATTCATGTCAACACATAAGAAAACCATGCGTTAAATTAATATTGAATTTTTATCGAGGACGAAAAATTAGTCTATTTTTTATATATTATTTAATATTTAAATTTTCATATGACCTTTATTTTGATAAAATATTATATATTTTTATCATATTTTTTCTAAAGAAAATTATTTTATTAGGATATTCAGAAATATTTTTTATGAAGATAAGATTAATTTTACTACGCATGTCCTTAATTTCAAATATTATGTAATTATTGGAACTTTATGTATCTAATAATTAAATCATTAAATTTACTTAGATATCATTTTAGTATCTAAATCCTATCAAAACATATAGTAAAAAAGTAGATTTTATGTTATTTAAAAAGTTAAGTATTACGTAAATAAATATTAAATTTAGATGCTAATACATAAATACACATAAATTTTACAGTATGAATATGTAATAGCCTTTAATTATATTATAGGATAATAAAAATATGTATATAACATATATCAAATATAAATTTTCATAATTTTTTTTCCTTTAAGGGTAAAAGAAGGGTTTTAATATTAAATAACTAATAGAGGTTACATAATTTTTTTATTCTCATTTAGAAGAGATTATTACTTACGACGACCGCATATAGAGAATCGTTCGATTTTGTCTCTATGAACAGTAAAAGCACAAATATTGTTTATCACTGCGCTTTTAATGTTCAACACTATGTTTTTACTGTTCACAGAGATAAAACCGAATGGTTCTCTGTGTCTGACCTTCGCCGGGGATGGATCCAGCTTTTTTTTAAGGATGGGCAAAAATTTTTTTTTTGTGGGGATGGATAAAGACGCTTAGGATTGATAAAATTAGAGAAAATTTTTTTTTGACAAGGGACAAAATACCTAAAATATCCCCTCTAAAATTTAATATTTTTTTGAGTGGGCAAATAACACACCCCCCTCAATACATGAGGGATCTGCCCATGATCTCCGCACATAATAATCTCTTCTCATTTAGGGTACTTAGGGCATGTTTACTTTGAAAAACTATGAGCATAAAATAAATCAAATATAGAGAATTTGAATTTCCAAGTCATATAAAGAAACTTAAGTGCAGGGGAATCTTTTGAAATATTTGAAATTCATAGCCTTTTTCATTTTCAATATACATTTGCACTTGGCCCGATTTTACTAAATTCAAAAAATATTGAAAATAGGAAGCTTCACTCGCAGCTGCCTGTCATTACCCACCGCCACCTCTCCAACACTGTTATTCACCGCTATTGTTACCACCATCATCAACACGACTACCAGCCATTGCCCTAACCACCACCACCATCGCTATTGGAACATTACAAGCCAAAAACCACCCGTTGCCACCGGCAGCAGTGGCTTTCGCACACAGCCAGCCACCACCCTTCCCCGCTAATTAATTTTACCTCAAATAAAATAAAAAATAATCCCCTGCATTTACAATGAATTCCTCCCAATAATTCAAAAATATTTTAAATACGCTATATTTATCATACCACTTTTACTCGACATATATTATTCTTCAGCAAAAAAAAAAGAACACCGGAAATAAAATCCTCCGAACCACGTTTTGGATAACCACTCTCAACTTCGGCACTACGAGTAACGACGCTATTACGGAAGGTACAACGAGAGAAACAAACAATAAGGTTAAGCGGTAAGTTTACCAACCTCGACAAAATCTCGGAGGACAAATGTCGGCACCCACTTCGGCGAGCGATACATGGATCGCCGCATGAGGATCATCAGATCTTCCGCCCGCTGCGGTAGCAAAATCTCAGTGACGTCCCTCTTCTCTCCAGCCACCATCTCCCTCATCTCCTTTGCCGTCGCACAGATCCCAGACGTCAGGATCACGAGCCGCTCCACCTCCTCCGCCTCTGCCGCAAGCCGAAACGCCACAAAGCCACCGTAACTGATCCCCGCTACGGAGTACTTCTCCACCCCCAAACCCCTCATCGCCGCAGACACGCATCTCGATTGGAACCCCACCGACCGCTCACCGCTTGAGGAGAGTGACCGGCCGAAGTAAACCAGGTCGGGAATGTAGAGGTCGAAACAACGGGAAAGCGGGCCGATCTGGCGATGAAATTGCCACTTAGAGTTACCGCCGAATCCGTGGATGAGGAGTAGGGCGTGTTTTTGTGGTCGCCGGCGACGCGGGACCCAGATGTGGAGGGACGTGGCGGCGTTTCCACCGCCAACGTCAATGGTGAGTGTTCGGGTGGAGAGACCACAGATGCGGAAGAGGAGGCTGAGTTGGATTTCTTTGAGGGCGACGAGGCTGAGACGGCGATTGGGTGGAATGGGAATGAGGGTGAGGAGGTAGACGACGAGGCAGCAGAGGATGCGATGGAGGAGGTGGCGAGGTGTAGTGGCTTCCATTTATTGTGAGGGTGAAATACGACGAGATTCTGGTTTAGGGCAGGCCAGGAGGGAATTGAGCGGACGACGACGAGTGTGACATTGAGCAGGTTTATAGGGTTTTTTTTTTTGGCAGGAGGCGCGTTCCGACCTGGTATGGGTTAATGTTCATCTGAATAGATTTGAAGTTATGGCGGTGCCGTGATGGCCCAGTTTCGCCACTCGGCATGACCTGTGGCAACCTGCGCTCATTCCTGCTGGATATAATGGCTTATCACACTGATCGCTGCTATGACGTTTTGTTGTAGAACTTATTTTTTTGAGTTTTTTTTTATATACAAAAGGAATTACAATACCTTAAAAAATCAAAAGCCTCCTAAATATACAAGAAATAAAACGAATTCTATGAGCTAAAAATCAAAACTAAACGAAACACAAGCAAAGGAAACAAACGGTAGCCTAAAAAGCAAACCAAGCAAACAAAAACTCAAAGAAGGCCGACCGGTGAAGTAGAAGCCAATAAAAGCACCACAACAATCCACGCCAAATAATCACAACAACCCAACACACCAAAGAGGAAAGCATGACAATAACAGAAGACAAACTCAGGCCGCCACCGGATGCAAGGCTAAGGCCATCCAAGAAAGAGAAATCAAAGACCACCACAACTAGCCTTGTTTTTTTTTTTTTTTTGGACTTCCGCTTCTTACGTTTAACACTCTTATTGCTAAAGTCGGCGTCAACAATTTGAAGGATACTCAAGTCGAAATTATCCCGAGAAGCCGAATCACCCTCATTGAAACTTTCATCATCATGTGAATTTTCATCATGAAGTCAATCGCCATGTAATACCTCACTATCCCTAGATAGGTGAGAAAGCATTACATCCCTAGGTACAATAGTTATAGGCACAATAAAAATCGGACCATCAAAACTTTTAGACAAATAGTCGTCACCCTCAGAAAGTGGCCTAGTAACCATAGTACTAGGCCGAAAACAACCCTCAGGTGAAGCAGCACCAATATCATGAATCTCATCACCCTCCCAATCATCAAGCTGCTGCACCACACCGGCAACATCCGGCAAATCAGGACAGTCCGAAGAGGCAACAACAATCACACAGCCCTTCCCCAATGGACTCAGAGCAAAGAGCTCGACAACTTCCTCATTTAACAAACAGGGCATACTAACAAATAGAACAGTATTCGGCGGTATAGCATTAGGACTAACCACCACGGGCAAAATCACATTATCACTAACCACTATATCACCCTCGTTAGGATCAGCAGCCACATCCAGAGCCACTTGGTTAACACCACCCACTTTTTCACCTTATTTTTCTGAGTTGTTCTTTTTTATTATTTTTAGGTTTTTGTTTTTGTGAGGTGTTGTTTTTGTAACCCTTTTTTATTCAATATATATGGCCATATGGGCTCAAGCCCTAATTTTCCCAAAAAATGATTTTAAGCTATGGCGGGTCATATTGAGTAGATGTTATCTTTGCTAAATTAATACTCACATAAATAGAGTGAAATGCAATCAAAATTTGATTTGATTTTACTAAAATTTTGATATATATATATATATATAAAATTAAATTTTGAATCATCTGAATTTTAATTTTAACAAATGAATAGTCAAATTAATGAATAGTCAAATTGAATGACACAAAAAGATTTGATTTGAGTATGAGTTCAAATCAACAATTTGATGTATAATTAAAAATTTCATAATATTAATTAGGAGATAAAATGATCTCCAAATCTCTTATGATAATAATAATAGCGAGCATTTTAATTAGATGAATCCAACAAATCAAAAATCTTCTAATTTTGATTGTATTCTGACACAAAAATGAAAAAAAAAAGTGATCAATGAATGAGGAAATCAGTACAATTGTATTTAGAGTGTTGTGAATTTTGATAATATTTATAGAACAATCAACTTTCTATTTTTTTGGGACATTTAGGTCATTTAAGGCAAACTCATACACACAACGCATATACATAGACTCGAACCCTGAACCTCTTAGTTGGAAGCCTAACCTCTCAACCAATAGGCCAAGGAGAGTTGTGTCAATCAACTTTCTAGTTTCCACTATCCAGTAACCGCTTTTGTCTTTTAGCTAAAATAATATATGTGAGCTTTTTATTTGTATGGAGAAAACTTAGAAAGGGAAGAAGACAAAAGAGGTTCTTGATTGTTTAAATCACATATATATAATACACTCAATTTATCAGAAATTTCAGTTTCATTTGCTTTTCCTATTTCATTGTTCTAGATTGCAGGTATATGGATACCCTTGGTGCAGTTAACACATCACTACGCTCTCTATATGAGGAGGGAGGGTGTGGTGGGAAAGATTTGACTAAACCCTTAAGTTTAAGATTTAAAAGAGGTAAAACTCGAGCACCACTATCATCTCATCACCGTCAGATTGCCACAATTAAAGCACCACCCAATTGTCACCATCAAAACATTGCCTCAATCACTACCATCAAACCAACATAGTTTCACCACCATTCTTGGACAATTACTACCAGACCATCGCACATTCGTCTTTGACGAACCACCATCGACCGACGATCATAGTATAATCACCATTGTCCGATAGTGGCCATCAAATTGCTGTCCATTTGCTATAATCCTCTGACCATCACTAGATTTAGACCTTTCGACTACCCTCACTCAATTATAGCCCTCTAACCATAAACACCTAACTCCAACCACATCACACAACTATGGTCCTCCGATCACTCTCATTTAATTATGATATGACCATTCAAGTCAAATTAAGGTTTTCGGACCACTGCTGGTTGACTATAGTACTTTGATCATTTTCACTCAACTATAATCTTCTTATCAGTATCCCCCAACCATGGTCCTTTGTTCATCATACATTAATTTGGGTCCTTCAAAAATCATCATATGACTCTACGATCCTCAAATCATCATGATCCAGCTACAATCGTCCTCTCGCAACCCAATTTGATAAGACCGATATATCATATAAGTCCTATCACGTCAGCTTACAACATGAAAATCCCAAAAAAAAAAATTATTTTTTCTTTCAAATTATTGCTTGAAACATATCACCAACTATAGATGTACTAATAGCATAGAGTGCTCTAAATAAACTCATCCATAAACTTTTCTTTTTCATTTATCATCAAAATTTTTTTTAACTACAATACATAACTACAGGCAAAGCTACATAATAGAGAAATAAAAACTAGTCATTATTGTATAAAATCAAAAGGAATAAATATCTCTACAAACTCAGATCAAAACCTGAAACTACTACACAATTGGTCATTTCCCCATATTAGATCTTGAAAATATAAGGTGAAATTACAGTGAGCTAACGCAACTCAACAGACAATATTTATTAATCTAAATTTTCAAATAATTCTATTAATAAAATATTTTAACTTTAATGAAATATAATACATCACAATTCGAAGCAGAATTGTAATTGCAGTCATCAAAAATTTAATTAATAATGTTGGGAAATGAATAAATAAACTATACTCTATTCCATATTGAATTTCAAATAATTCAGACTCCTTATGTCCTCACTCTATCTCAGACATAATTCAAAGATCTTGACCCCTTATGCCTCCCAACATACAAAATCAAAAATTCTGATAGCAAATGTGTGTATATAACACTAGAATATATCATTGGCTATCAAAATGTGCATTTAACATTATAGCATATCTTCCTCCATCCATTTTTAGAACTCCATAGAATCACACCATTCAATCAAATAAGCATATAATTCATTGCAATGTAGAAATTGAAGCATAAATGAACTCAAAACAAAATTTCACAACTTCTACACTACCATGCGAGGGTAGGTGAAAAAATGCATTATTGTATTAAATTCATTGTTCTAGAACATAACTAAATTACTAAAGATTATGCGGAATACTATTTCAAGCCTTTAATTATACTAACAATATTATTTTTCGAGTTTCAAATTATTTTTCAAATAAATAAAAAGTCACACATTTCAAAATTGTCGGTGCAAAATTTCCCAAAAAAAAATTTAAATAATCATGACTAATGTCTCTACAACATACATAAACTTATATGGTAATGGTTTTAATAATACAAAGTTATCCTCATTTTTCGATAAATAAAATGTAAATGTAATCGAAAATTTTGAAAAATTTATGTATTTTTTTACTAAGATATAGGTAAAATATCACCTACCTCAATCTCTTACAATGAAATCAGCGGAGTGGATAGTGGAAAAAAATATTTTAAATAAGAAATTTTGGCCTAGCGTCATGACCCAGAACCCTGTGCCGCTGCGTTAGTTCAAATATCTCAAATTACAGAGAACACAACGCTGAAGTGCAACCTTCCCAACGCCGCGTCCGAGGGAAAATTTTAGATTTCACAAACATGCATTTAGAGTGCTAGAATGCACTTCAAAAAACACGCACACCTTTAAATGCAAACATATCATTTCCCGACACATACAAGGTAGTTTAAATGAAAAAAATTAAATCAGATTATCCAACTTCTAGTCGAGTCAAAATGATTTGGACAATACTCTTTTCCTCAAGGTGTTACACATCTGACCCTCAACCTCCAACATTAATCATTGACCATTGTTAGCCAACTACACTAATATTGGCTAATTTTGTCGCCAAGAAGTTCGATGCATGCCATTGTCTATAAGATCAATGTCCATCGTCGACCTCAACTCTAACTTCAAATATCAACACCAAAATTTCTGCTATAATTCTTGATCTTGTATCTTCCCTTCTCAATGAAAAATGACAAAATAAACGTTCAATATATCTCTTGAAGTCTATTCTCATGCTATAGGGCTCTTCAACTTTCATAATCATAATGGAATATGTTCAATATAATTTAGGCCGATCAATAATTTTACCAATCAAAGAAAAATTCATCATTTAAAACCTATGGCAAATGCTAGCAATATTATTTTCAATTAGGCAAGATCTGATGAATTTCCCTTTTATATATTTTCATACAAAAATTCAGATGGCTCTTATAACTATTCTTTAATGTGTATGTACTAAACATTTGTATAAAATTAAATCATCAAACTCGCTCACTCTCATAGAAATTTTGAAAAGGAACTTGATTAAAGATTAATTAAGCTAAGTGATCATGATTATAAACAAATTAAAAGAAATTTTTTATATTCAATATGTTTATTCTGATTTAAAATTCTTATTAAAATTAATTTAATTTATCTTAATTCAAATTTAAATTATTTTAAGTTAACTTAATTAATATTCATAATTAATAAATTATTTAGTTTAACTTAATTTATTATAATTATTTAATTATCTAATATTAATTAAATCATATTACCTTGTTTAGATTTAAATTAATTATATTTAATTAAATTAATTTAGATTAGTTATTTATATGGATTTAAATTTAATTTTAATTAATAACTAAATAAGTTAGTTTGACTTAATATTTTATTTAAGATTATAAATATATATAATTAAATTTAACTTTATAATTAACCCAGATTGACTTAAAATAATTAATAAACTTAATTTAATTAGAATTAAATTAAGATTTTAATTAGCTTAACATAATCATAATTTTCTAACTTAACTAATATACATCCTCTAAAATTTAAATGAAGTTAATACTTAATAATAAATTTTAAAAGTTTAATTTATCCTCATTTTTTTTATAATTTTCTTAACTCATGTATTTAAAAAATATATATTTTTTTCTTTAATGAAGTAAACGCTTACCATTATCGTCACGGAAAAGGAAAGGAAACCTACCAACTAATTTTGCCGCATTAAAATAGGTTTAAAGATATAATAAATGTCTGTATCATATTAATTGTAATGGATAATAGCATTTGGTTTATTCTAAAAAAAAGAAAAAAAATTCAATAGTTCAATAATTTTTTTTTTTTTTTTTTGGTGAAATGAGGGCTTGGCCCATTCTATTAAAAGACAAAAAGATTACACTTTAAAGAAAACAAAAAGCATTGCCACAGCAAAAAGATGGCAAGCAGTAAAACAAAACTATAGAAGAAAATTAAGGAAACAAAACCAAATAAAAAAACAGACAAAATGTCTGTAGCCAGGACTCAGAAATAAGATATAATCATTAAGCAATCAGCCTCCTTTGGTTGCCCGTAGACCGTCCAAAAGGAGCGGCAGGGTTCATCATCGTCCTGAGCTCAAAAATAAACCTGCCGTTGTATCGAAAATCCCTCTTGAAACGAAGCAGCGTCATATATGTAATAGAGCAGCAATAAAAATTGCTACCAGCACATCCAAATCTGAAATTGAATGCCTGCCGAATATCACCAATTTCCCTCCAGCAAAACAGTAGGGCCATATATAAGAGTTTGGCGGAAAAACACAGAAAGACAGCCTCTTAAAGCCGAAATACCACCAGCAATCACAAGCAGCCCTCCAAAACAAATTCCAGCATATAACCGAACACATCAGCAAGCCAAGGAACGAGTTGAAGTTCACAGAGTATATACCTGCCCAGTTGATACCAGAAAACCAAAAGAAGCAGAAAGAAACCATTCCAGAAAATATCCAAACCAACTCACTGGCTAGAAGTAGGATACCATAAGTTTTTCTTTTATCAACTTTCCCCATTTCCACGTTTCAAGCTTAAGATAAACCACTCTAAAAACCTTCTTAGAAAGAGTTAAAGCACATAAAGCCCTCCCCGAGTGTTTCCTCGAGTTACGTTCCAACCAAATAAAATATACAGCAACATTTAGAATAAGCAAAACACCCAGTTTAACCTCCCTAGCGATATCCAAACCAGCAATAAATTGAAAAGCTTGAGAGAGATTAGGTCTTAAAAGAAAGCAATTAAACTGGGGAATGAGCCTGCAAATTACTTGAAAAGAGTAATCACATTCAAAAAGGAGATGTGCCGTATTTTCAGGATGAATGTGACAAAGAGGGCATATGATATCCGCAATGGCAATATTTCTCGCAGTCAAAGCAGCAGAGGTCTTAAGGCCATTAGAAAGAGCCATCCAAGAGTAAACAGAGTGTCTAAGTGAATGTTTTTTGTGCCAAACCAGGTTAGCCCAATCCACATCGCTTTCCAAAGTAAAGTATTCTCTGTAAAAATCTTTGAAAGAAGCATTTTCATTGTTGTCCCATGTTATATGTTTAGACTTACTGTTGGAAATAGGAATGCCAAAAAAGAATTCCAACGTATGCCGGCTAAGGGAATTAGGGAGAGCCCAGGAATCACCATTCATCCAATTAGCTAGGGAGATAGAGTCTTGACAGCCAGTAAGTTGTTGAAAATCTGGATTGGAATCAAGAAAATGAAATGCCATTGGGACACCAGTGATCCCAAAGAGTAGCAATAGTGCTATTTACCAGGACATGAAAGTTAAAATTACTTTTATACAATTCCGCAGTGCCTTGAATACTTTTCCACAAGGATGTGCTGTGACGAGTGTTCGGCTTCCAAGGGGAAGAATATCTAGTTTTGAACCATCTTGATAGAAGAGAATCGATATTATAAATCCTGAGAATGATTTGACAGTTGTAAGCTGATCTAAGAGCATGAAAAGAAGCAATGCCAAGACCTCCTTTGGAGAATGGCAAAGTAGTATTTTTCCACGAAATGAGATGCAGACGCTTAGATTGATCACCACTATGGTAGAGAAATTTGGAGCAAACTTTTTCAATTTGTTTCAGAATGGTTTTAGGAATAAATTGAACATCTGATCCAATAAGCCACAAGGTTGGTGATTGAATATTTGATATATTGAAGCCTACCTGCAAAAGAGAGAAACTTGGCTTTCCAACCAGAAAGCATGTCAGTAATCTTGTCCATGAGAGGGGAGAAATCAGTGAGCTTGGATCTCCCCAGGGAAATGGGGATACCCAAGTAGGTGATTAAGGTAGAGCAAGAGTGTATGTGTAAGGCTTGGGCAATGGAGGAAGAGGGTGGCGGCAGTGGGGGAAATAAGCAGGGTGCTTTTGTGGAGGTTAAGGTTAAGACCTGATATAGAAGAGAATAGGTGGAGAATTGCCATAAGGTTGTGACAGTTGTGAGAATTTGCTTTGCCAATAACAAGCAAATCATCAGCATAAGAGAGGTGAGACAAGTGAAACCCATCCAATTGGAACCCTTCAAAATTATTCAAATTAGAATTATCATCAATAAGGCAAGAAAGGGCATCCATGACAAAGCAGAAAAGAAACGGACTAAGGGGACAACCTTGTCGAAGCCCTGAGGAAGAGCCAAAAAAACCATGAAGACCGCCATCAATACAGATGGAAAAGTTGATGTTGCTAATACATGCCTTTATCCAGTGGATGAAAAGAGGAGGAATACCCTTCTGAGCCAACCGAGCAAACACAAACTCCCTCGACACAGTGTCAAAAGCTTTCTTGATATCGAATTTAGCACAAAAGAATTTATCCTTATGCACCTTAGAGATGAAACCAAGAATTTCAGCCGCCAAAATAGTATTATCTGAGGAAATCCTGTTAGCAATAAACGCAGCCTGGCTTTGATGGATGAGCTCTGACATATAAGGCTTAAGCCTAGAGGCTAAGATCTTAGCAATAATTTTGTGGAAAACATTACATAGAGAAATCGGCCTAAAATCTTGTATAGAATCTGCATGAGATTTTTTTGGAATGAGGGCAATTGCAGTTGCTTTAGCACGGTTAGGAAGATAGCATTTTTTGAAAAAGGATTTAACAGCCAGGCAGACCGAATTCCCAGTTATTGGCCATGTTTTTTTATAGAATTCAGCATTGAAACCATCAGGGCCCGGGGCTGAAGAAGAGCAGCCAGAGAAAATAGCCAAACGAATTTCCTCATTGTTAACAGGCAAAGTGAGAAGAGCCTTTGCATTATCAGAAACCTTAGCACCAACAGGAATAGAGAGAGTGTTGCTGAGTGGAGGATTGGGAGAATTGTAAAGGTTTTGAAAGTGGCTAATAATCCCATTGAAATGCATGTTCTGAGTATCATCACAAGAAGAGGAGTTAATAATACATCTATTAAGAGATGTCCTCACATTAATCTTTGAAAATAAGAATTTGAGATCATTTCCATTTCAATAATTTAAGAACCATCAGCGATCATTTCCATTTCAATAAATTTAGGCTCATCTACATTCGACAGGTTGGTGAAACTAATAAATACATGAAAACAAATTTTTTGCTAAAAAGAATACAATAATAATAATAATAATGTAAAAGTTAATTTAAATATTTGGTTTGATGAGAAAGAAATGAATTTTAAATTTTTAGTGAATTCTTTTTTTTCTCTCCCTAGTTTATTTTTTATGTATTAAAAATTTGCTTAAGTTTGATTGAATTCCTTTTTCACCACAAACTAATTATGTTGTTATCCCCTGCCTATTGTCGTCGGCCATTGTTAGTTGCCGACCTCCCTATGCCATTACAAGATGCAGTCTATGAAACCCCTAAAATAAAAGAAGTTAAACTCTTAAACATCGATGCGCCTTTTGATATAATGGCTGAAATTTTCGTAAGAAACTTTGCCGTTAAGCGTGTTCTTCCCGGAGAGTGACCTAATGAAAAGTTACACCAACTTGATAAAATCATGAGGCTTTTAGGCCAAAGTAAATAATATCTTGATAGTTAAAAGTTTGGGAGGTTACACAACCTCCCATAACCCACAAGGACGACCTCTTGCCTCTCTCCAACTAGTAGTTACCACTGCCAGTTGTTGAAACTGACATTTACCTTCCGCCGGTGCTGATCGTTGACTGTCGATGCCCGCCAACATTAATCATCGCCATCAACCACCAGCCACAGTTACCCATCATCGCCGCCTACCACCACCATCAATTAACTTTACATGACATTTATTTTACTTCAAGTCAAATAATAAATTATTTTTTGCATTACCTTTATAATCATCCAAATAGCTTCAAATATTTCTAATCCATTTCAAATATGAAGCAACTAAATGTGATTGATCTTATAAATATGAAAGCAATTATGTTAAAGCTTCTTTTAAGACTATGATGAGACTTTTGAGATAAAATTCTTTCATAAACATCATCTAAGCTCTTATTTAAATGTATTAAGAACCTAAATAGTAATTTCCTTTTAACAATTTTTGTGTTTAGCTCCATCTTCATGACCATCCTAGATGCTCTTTGAATATATATAATTATTGTCAGAGTCTATCGAGCATGTTGAAGTATTGAGTGACAATCCGACCCCTTCTCTATGATCATGGAGGATGCGCTCAATCTCAAAGAGCTCAAGCATATTTTCAATGGGAGAAATAGACTCTTTTGCAACTCTTATATATATTTTCTCAACTTTATCATATAGCAGTAAGCTCTCTCATATTTCATTTGTTATGGAATTAGTTGTGAAATCCCTTAAATAAAAAAAAAAGCTAAACTTTTAAGCATTCCTTTTGACTTAATGGTTAAAATTTCACTAAGAAATTTCGCAGTTAAGACCTCCTGGGAAAGTGGAAGCTACACCAACAAGGCAAAACTATGGAACTTTTATTTGGTTTGGTGAACGTACGCTCCTCTACGTTCGGCCACCAACGTTTTAGCGCCACGTAGCATGAAGAAAAGTCGCCGACCCGACCCGCTGTTTTTTGGGTTCTAGCGTGTGCGTTTTTTTAATTCATTGACGAGCCGAACAACATCCCATCACCTTTTGGATATATTTCAAATATCTAGCAAATACCGAGTTGTACCTAGTTTTTTCTAGCAATACCGAGCAAATACCTAGCAATACCGAGCAAATCCCTAGCAATACCGAGCAAATCCTGAGGAAATACTGAGTTGTACCGAGTTGTACCTAGTTTTTTCTAGCAATACGGAGCAAATCCGTAGCAATACCGAGCAAATCCGGAGCAAATACCGAGTTTTTACCGAGTTGTAGAAAAACTCGGTACAACTCGGTATTTGTATAGTTTTGGTCTTCACAGAGCGGTATTTCTCGTTTTTTGCAAAGCAATACAGAGCAAATACCGAACAATACCGAGAAAATCACGAACATAGCATTCCCGGGTTCCGCTCCGGGTCAAGTCGTCGGGCCGCGCGGTAAAGAGTAAGAGCACGTGGCGACATGTTATTGGCGGCCGAACGTACCTCTACGTCAGGTCATAGGACATAATAATTGTTCAAAACTATGAGGCTTTTAGGATAAATCTTAATAATAATTTTTAAAAGTATGATTTATCTTCATTTTTTTTATAATTTTCTTAACACGTGTATTGGAAAAATATTTTTCTTTAACGAAGTAAACGCTTACCCTTCTCGTCGCAATAAAGGAAACCTACCAACTAATTCTACCACATTAAAAGAGGTTTAAGATATAATAACTGTCTTTATCATATTAATTGTAATGGATAGTTAAATAATTGAAGAACCATAACCAATCATTTCGATTTCGATAAAGTTCGGCTCATCTACATTCGACAGGTTGGTGAAGCTAATAAATACATGTAAAACAATTTTTTTAAAGAGAGGTTTGGTTTGCTAAAAAGAATGCAATAATCATTATGTAAAGGAAAATTTAACTGTTTGGAATTTTAAATTTTTAGTGAATTTTTTTTTTCTCTTCATAGTTCATTTTTTTATGTATTAAAAACTTACTTAAGTTTGATTGAATTTCCTTTTCACCACAAACTAATTATGTTGTTGTCTCTATTGTCGTCGGCTATTGTCCATTGTCAGCCTCCCTCCGCCATTGCAAGATGGAACCTGCCATGACCCACACCGACGACCTCTTGCCTCTCGCCAACTAGTAGTTACCACCGCTAGTTGCTTAAACCAACATTTACCCACCGTTGGTGCTGACCGTTCATTGCCGATGCCCATCGACATTAATTGTCGCCATCGACTACCAGCTACAATTACCCATCATCGACGCTGACCACCACCATCAATTAACTTTACATGACATTCATTTTACTTCAAGCCAAATAATAAAACATTTTTTGCATTATTTTTATACTCATCCAAATAACTTCAAACATTTCAAATGCACCATATTCTTTTCAGTTTGCAATCCATTTCCAACAAACCAAACAACTCCTAAGCAAGAATTTTTAAATTTTAATTTTGACTATAATTAATTTTAATTTTAGGAGATTGTGATAAAAGATTGCACCATAATGAGATTTAAATGCATTGAATTCCTTTTAAGATAAATATAATATAAATATGAAGCAACTAAATGAGATTGATCTTATAAATATGAAAGCAATTATGTTAAAGCTTCTTTTAAGACTAGGATGAAACTTTTGAGATAAAATTCTTTCATAAACATCATCAGATCATCTAAGCTGTTATTTAGATGTATTAAGAACCTAAATAGTCCTTTCCTTTTAACATTTTTTTATGTTTAGCTCCATGTTCATGACAATCCTAGATGTTCTTTGGATATATCTAATCATTGCCAGAGTATATTGAGCATGTTGAAGTATTGAGTGACACGGTGGTAGCAAGGCCTGATCATGGAGGATGCGCTCAGTTTCAAGGCGAATTATTATGTCCGGTCACTAGACGTCCGGACATCCAATCCAGACGCGCCTCGTCACCCGAATACATTGGGTCCCTGTGTATTTTGGTGCATGGCACGTCTAGATTGGTGTCCGGACGAATCCAGACACCGGACGTAATAATTTGCCCAATCTCAAAGAGCACAAGCATATTTTCAATGTGAGAAATAGACTCCTTTGCAACTCCTATATATACTTTCTCAACTTTATCATATTGCAGTAAGCACTCTCATTTTTTATTTATTATGGAATTAGTTGTGAAATTCCTTAAATAAAAAGAAGCTAAACTCTTAAACATAGAATTGAAGTTCCTTTTGATTTAATGGTTGGAATTTCATTAAGAAATTTCGCAGTTAAATGTGCTTATCCCTAAGAGATCCTGAGATGGGTGACCTCCTGGAAAAGTGGAATGTTACACCAGCAGGACAAAACAGTGAGTCCCAATAGGACAAAACTATGAGGCCCTTAGACCAAAACATACAATATCTTTATATTTAAGGGTTTGGGCTGTTAAATTAGTCAACTATGACATGTCCATGTTGTTATCAATCTTCCATGATCTATACTTTTGATATTTCTTCTTTGGTTGCAGCCCTACTAGTAATGACATTTAGAGAGCTGTTGATATTGGAAATCATCAAGGGCATGCAACTCTTCTAGGATGCCATGGAGACAATTGAGGAATGCAAGCCTTGCTTTGGTGCCGTGTAGAAATTTGGGGGTGAAAGGAATATAATTTACTGATTTTTATCACAACAAGTTACATGTAATCCTTGATTTCAGCAGAATCAAATAAGGAAATAATCACAATACAAATGAGTTTTGTTATGTTTCCAATTTATTCATTTCCAAAACTAGTTATTCCAAATCAACCTTTTGAAATAGCATGAAGTTCCAATCTCTGCAATCCGTGGATGGTTTCATGCCAAGAACAGCTGCAGCAATCAGTTGCATGATATAGACAAGGGACATTTTCCTTCCAAAAACACTTGTAACAATCAATTGCATAATGCAAGCAATCCATGGTTTCCTTTAGAATGATCGGTTCTCCACATGACCCATGCTATCGAGAGAAATTATTTTGTGTGGAGACCAGATGCAGAACGTATTCCGAAGACTAGCCAGAATGCACCACGTCGCAGTACCGAGCGTTACTAAGCAGTACTGAGCTGCGGTATCGTGCAAGTGGTGACGTGGCCCATTCTGATTGATCTTCGGACGACGTTCAACATCCGCATAGAATAATTAATCTGCTACTGCATACTCCAGCTTATACTTAATTGTCCATGCCTTTTCTAGGATCACCACTAACCTCAAAGACCAATTCTCTCCTCCTGAGTCCTGCCTCAAGAATTCATCATGATTTTCCTTAAACTAGTTGCCTGCAATATGAGGGGTTTTAATGGTATTGACAGAGTGTTTGAGTGCACGGACTTAGTCCACTCTTTCATTTTTTTATCCCTTATGTCTACTGGAAACAATATATAATTCATCATTTGCAATCCTCTGACAAAAGACTCATAAACAACTAATAATTTTTTAACTAGTAATAGGATTTGTATTAAATGACATGCTTGTGAAATTTCATTCTCAGCTATTACCTATATCATTCAAGAGCGAAGCTAATCCATGGCGAGATCAACTTTGACGATCAGTGGCGGAGCCAGAAATTTTTTAAAACGGAGGGCCTAATTTTTTCTTCAAAACTTCCCTCGTTATTCTTATCATTCCCAATAGCTTGTAATTAACCTTGTGCAATCTACAAGTTGTCTTGAAAATTAGATAAAATCAAATTCAAATCATTAAAGTAAAATAGAAAGAAATATGCTATAACTTCAGGAGGATTCTTGAGCTCTTCTTGATCATCTTGCAAAAGAGAGGGAGAGAGAGAGAAGGGAGGAGAGGGAGACACGACAGATTTTAGGAGGAAAATCTTCCTAAAATTTCATTCAATTTTCTCCTAATTGTACATCAACCTATAACATGTATATATAGGTATTTACACCAGTGTGATGTCTTGTCTAACGACTTAACATAAAACTGAACCAATCCTAACTTGCAGTTAACATTAATTGTTAGGGGAGAAACTCATCTATTATATGGTTGGATCTTCTTGCTATAGTTCACCTTTTCACTACCACTGACATTGCCTATAAAATCAAACCACTCTGTCATCAGTGGCACCTCCTCTGTCTTTCATTTCATGAACCTTAGTTCCATGCTAAATTCCTTAATGTTTAAAAGGGCTCTTATTCTCTCTACTTAGGTGTTGGTCAGCCTAAATGGATTTGACATAAACATTACACACTAAGGCTTAATTTGGGATGACTTTTTTATTGCTTCTTGAATGAGTTTTTTAGTTAAAAATTTAAAATTTTTGTACTAAAAAATTGCTTCGAGAAGTAGTAAAAAAGTCGTCCCAAATAAAGCTTAAATTTTTCTGCTTTTGATGTGATACTTTAAAAGGCTGGCTTAAGAATTGTGGATGAACTCCTACAGAGGAATCTATCAGTTAGCCCTCTATGATGTTTGTGTTCCTTTGAAACTGAAACCAAGAGTAGTTTATTTTATTAACTTAAAATATATTTAAAAATTAATTTAAATTAACATTATGCAATATAATTTATTTATTTTTAAATAAATTCTATACTAACTATAAAAATTCTAAATAAATTGAAAATGTTAATTTAAAACTTGGAAATCAAACTCAACAGTCGAGTCAAGTTCGAGCTTTCTAAACGAGTTTGAGCAATAGAGCCGAATTTGAGCCTATAAATTTTTTAAGGAACTGAACTTCAACTTAGTAAATGAGCTTGAGTAGAGCTCTAGCTTAGTATGAACTAAATAAACTTCATTTGACTTGATTTGACTAGACTCTTCAAAGCCAAATTTCCTTGCAAATGGGGGGGCTGATCTTCAAAGCTTTCCCCATCATGAAAAGTTATATTCGTGAGGACTTCGAAGCATTAGACAAAGCAGAGAGAATTCTCCACAGGAAAATTCTTCAGCATCTTTAAAGATTTTTAAAAGATTTACTAATGCCCTTTCACGAGTGGGAATTGAAATTACTTTCTGGTCTGTGTGACATTAATGAAGTATTCTTTTCGTTGTTAGTAAAAAAGGCCTGAGAATTTTGTGAGATATTTTAGGTTTGAAATGTTAGATGGCTGCGATTGTCTCCCTTGATTGAGATACTTGATGAGAGCTGTTTTGACCCTTGGCTTGAAATATTCAAAAATTTATATTCTATTTATGACAATTTTTTAACTTTTTTTTTTAAATATATTTTTTTAAACAGTAGTCCTAATCTAAACTTTAGATGCTGTTTTGGACTCGAAGTTAGGTCATCTCCAACCGAACAATAAAAGATCATTTACAATCACAGTGAGCTCTAACCAAATGTTAGATTCAGTAGCATTTTGCGTCAGGTGAATAGTGCGACATCAATATTAGCGTCGCACTGTCCATGAACGCCATTTTTTCGTCATTTTGTATGGTTAAGTTTGGTTGGATAAAGGATATAGCCGATATATTCTTTTTTGATATTATGAAATAAAGTTTGGTTGGAGATGATTTACTACATTATGAAGTAATACTACATTTAGAGTGGAAAATGAATTTTTTGGTTGGAGATGACCTTATAATGCTAAAAGGCATCAACTCTCTTAAATTTATATTTCTTAGATTTCATTCAATATATATATGTGTATGTACTTTTAAAATGGCCCATGGGCCGATTAGTTTGACATTGGGCAGCAAAAATTTTTTATTAGCTCAACCAAACAGCTTTAGCAGACGCTTAGCTACTAGGCTTTATTTGGGACAGTTTTCTTACTATTTTTTAAAGTAATTTTTGTAGTACTAAAATTTTTAAATTGTAAGTCATTTATGGAGTCGATCCAGAGCCGGCTCACGAATCCACTTGACTCACTTTCACAGCTTTATATTTAAAATCCTAAATTCTAATATATTTTAAAATGCATTTTGTATTAATATTTTTAAACGATCCAGTTCATTAGCTAATGAGTCAAGGTAAGGCTGATTTAAGCTTGTCTTGTAATTAGCTCATCGACCTCATTTGGCAAGCCATTTATCAAGTAAAATCTGAGCTGACTCATGAGTCGACCCCCTAGTTCAAACTCCCAAAAGAAAAGAAAAAAGAAATAGATAAGAAAAAAAAAAAGAATTTATTTATTATTTACCATTTCTCATATGTCTCAAATAAGATGTTTATAGAATACAATATCTTCTTAAGCTAAGTATCCTACTAATTAACTATATTTAACACACTAAACTAATTAAATGCTCATTCTAATTATGTGGTGAAATATCTTCATCTGTTCAATAAGAACTTATCTATTTCCAAAGTTCATTTTCTTACTTACACCAACAAAAGTTTGAAAATTTTACAGAGAAAAGTTTGTGTTTTGCACCATAAACCTTTTGAACCTGCTTTACTGCCGGCTAAGAGATTTGAACAAGTAATAGATGACAAATCCAATTTGCTCAGGTCAAAAATGGATAAAGTTCCTGTCTTAATTAGGAATTTTTATTCCTTCAGGTTACCTGATGTAACTCTACGTCAAGTAGTCTATAATATGTCGTCATGTGCTCTTACTCTTTATCACGCGGCCCGACGACCCGACCCGGAACGGACCCGGGGGTTTGCGTAGCTCGGTATTGCTAGGTATTGGTCGATTTTGCTCGACAAAAATGAAAAATACCATTTTGTGAAGACCAATACCGAGCCTATACCGAGCAATACCGAGTTCTTTTAGGTATTACTCGGTATTGCTCGGTTTTAGTCTTCACAGAGCTGTATTTCTCGTTATTGTCAAGCAATTCCGAGTAATGCCTAGCAATACCGAGCAATACGCGAACATAGTAATCTTGGATTCCGGTCCGAGTCGGGTCGTCGGGGGCCGCACGGTAAAGAGTAAGAGCACATGGTGACATATTATAGACTACCTGACGTAGAGCTACATCAGGTAACCTGACGGAATAAAAATTCCTCAGGGGTGGCACAAAGAACATTTGATTTGAGAGAATAGTCTACGGCTCTACGCGTTAAGGTTCAAATCCTTGACCTATCCATTGATTTTGACTTTTACAGATTTACCTCAAAATGTATTGTCAAGCAAACTAAAATTTCTTTAATGTTTTACTTTTATTTTATTGTATTGCTTAAAGTATATTTGAATTGAAAGAGTTAGAGGAAATGTAAATTTAGTTTATTTTATTTTACAATATTAATATAATAAGTTGCTAAATAAAAATGTGAATAAACATATTTTTAATTGACAATTCCTTCTCCAATCTGCATGGAATAAGTTGAAAAGAACCTTTTACAGAACTTTGTTTAATTGAAATTTTTTTATGACATATTTGTAAATAATTTATTTATTTATATGAAAATAATAGTAATTTTAATTCTTTATTAAATATTATACACACCACATATCTAAATTTCGAATTGACAATCTCTTAGGCTTCATTTGAGATGACTTTCTTACTGCTTTCTAAAGAGCTTTTTAGTTCAGAAGTTTGTTTAATTAGAAATTTTTGTACTAGAATGCTGCTTTAGAAACAAATAAAAAAGTTGTTCCAAACAAAGACGACTTTCTTGCTGATTTTAAAGCAGTTTTTTAGTATAAAAATTTTTGCATTAAAAAATTATTTTAAGAAGCAACAAAAAAATCATCCCAAATGAAGCCTTAGTTGAAAATCTAAATGACTATTTAGATATTAAAAAAAAAAAAAAAGATAAATTGAAGAGAGAGAGAGAGAGAGAGAATGTGATGGAAATATGTATTATTCTATATCAATTATTTAATCACTTTAATTTCATTGTTATTTACTAAATAGCACCTACCTAATGCTGATATTTGTCCTGTCTTATAGCTGGAAAGAGATAAATAAATTGTGTATGGTGTGCACAACTTTGCAAGTTATCAATACAATCAAAATTTATGCAAATAGGTATAAATCAAATCCTTAATTGCAGTTTGAATCAAGAGCCTAACAACAATACTTACAGGTGTATTTACTTCAAACAAACTGTTTAATTTTGTTTAAGTGGCTTGAACTACATCTTTGTTAGTGTTTTTTTCTTTCTTCCTTAATTTTTGACAAATATAATTTTGATGAAATTAATAAGAAAGACAAAATAGTGTGAGTATTAACCAAAAATGAGCTTCTTTATTCTTCTTGAAGAATAAATTTGGCCAACTTCAAGCATTTAGGTTGGTGAAGGATGCTAACTAATTTAGCTGATTAGAACTTTTAAAAATTATTTTTAAGATCAAGAAATTAAATTATAGCTATCCCAAACGAAGCCTACTCAATGCAAAAATTATAGTAACAAAAATTATTTTTTTCATTGAGTAGGTTTCGTTTGGGATAACTTTCTTACTACTTTTTTAAAGCAGCTTCCTAGTAAGAAAAATTATTTTTTGTACTAGCAAGCTGTTTTAAAAAGCAATACAAAATCTATCACAAACAAAGCCTAAATCAAGTTTAAACATTACTAGAATTTTTAGTTTTTCCTTAGATTTATTTATTAGGATTATTTCATCGAGTTGAAATTATAATTGAGTTAATAATTATAATTATTTTGAAGCTAGATTAAAAGTAAGATAATTATAATTATTTTGAAAATATTAAAATTTCAAGATATTTATATTAAAATTTTAAAGATTTTGTGTCTATAAATTTGATGAATTTGATATAAAATATTTAAAAATAATAATAATAACATTCACAATAATTTGGAAGATAAAATAATGCATTTAATAGATGTTTATATAAATAATACCAAAAAATTATGAAGATAATTAAATTATAAACATATTATTAATATCATATGTCAGTTCCAAGCTATTTAAGTTGCATTGCAATCCAATCATTACTGAATTGAAAAGCTTCTCAAGTTGAACAATTACTGTCCAAAATTATGAAGGAATATTTTTTTTTTTCTAAGTCTTAAAAAGTAAATAAATATTTTATGCATCATAGTATTATAATTTATGTAAATTCTCCTTTTAAAGTAGATTAAATTCTACTTGAGAATATAAAAATTTTAATTAAATTTTTAAATTATCATCCATTTAAATTATACTTGAAAATATATTTTAAATATTCTAACTGAAACATCAAAGCAAGAAACCACTGAATTAAGGGGTTCTTCGACACAACTTTCTTGCTGCTTTATTTTTTTTTATAGCAATAACAGTTTTAATTTGACTATTATCTTCTCGCTGCTTTCGATAAGTTTATGTCCTGGAAAGTTACTCTTTTGTCGACTTTTAAAAATATTATTTTTCCACAGTAAATTTACAACGGCCTTTATAAAAAGCAGAAGTTATCTCAAACATATCCTAAAGCTATAAATATCAATCTCCATTCAATAACCAATAGTCTTCTCTTATTGTGTTTTCTTCAATCGATCCTTGCATGCATTAAATACCATTGTGAGCATTAATATGAAACAAGGGAAGTAAATACGTTTGACTGTGAAAATGGAAGTTGTGTGAAGGATAAGGGGTTTTGACACTTATTTGTTAAGAAATGAGATTTAGGCTTCGTTTGGAACATCTTTCGTACTACTTTCTAAAATGACTTTATAGTATAATATTTTCTAATTCAAAACATTTTTGCACTTAAAAATTGTTTTAGAAAGCAACAAAAAAGCTATCTCAAACGAAACCTTGGGCTCCAGTTTCCTGGCACAAAAATTTATAGTTTAAAAATTTTTTGTACTAAAAAGCCGCTTTTAAAGTAATAAGAAAATTATCACAAATGAAACTGTTGGATATTTGTTCGTAGATTTATTTGTTTTTTGTTTAGGTTTCTTGTATGGCATAGTATAGCCATTTGTGTAGCTATTTGTATAGCTTGTAGGAGCCTATAAATAGGCTTTAGTTTGTTTTAAACTTGGAGGCCAAGAGAAATAGAATTACAGAATTTCTGAGTTTGACTTTCCTCCCTCCCCTCTCCCTCTCTATCTCTTGCAAGAAGATCTGTCAAGAAGATCTTCCTCCTTAGTTTCAACAGAAACCTTATAATTCAAAGGATTTCTTATTTATCATTATGAATGAGAAGTTATTTATTATAACTCTAAGCATTTTTTCTTCATCTTTGTTATGAATCTAAAGTCATAACTCATTGATGATAAATGTCTAATGATGACTTCAAACTCATTCATTAATGGAGTCAACTATTTTATAAGTCGTCACTGATTGATGTTTGGTGATGGCTTTTTAAAATTCAGCCATGCTAACTTAAATACTATTTAAGTATTAATGCTCATGAGGAGACTTTTTTAACTTTGATTATGTTACCAATTTATATGTTAATCATATTAAATTTGAGATCATTTTCAATAAATATATTATTAATCATAGGATGCTCTGTCATCAAATCCAACTCTAAACTCCCTCCACCATCAAAACTTAAGATGCTCCTCATAGCTCAATTTTTATTACATTATATTCAAGAATTCCCTAATTTCAAGGGAGGTTATTTGAAATCTTAGAATTAACTAGTTGATTCATTTTAACTGGGAAAGGCCGGCCAATTTTCTCTTTTTCAAATTTATGAATAAAAAAATTATATATTATACACTAGTGGTGTCAATATTTGATCGGATCAGGGCCCGATTCGAAAATTTTTGGGTTCAGTTCAACTTGCTTGCTAGACGGGTTGGGTTCATATTTCATTTTCTGACCTGTTTTAAAAATCGGGTCGAGATCGGGTTGACCCGAAAACTCAAAATTAACCTGAAATAACTTGCCAGCACCTCCCACCTGCGTTCGGCCTACACCTCTCGCTCGAACTGCATCCCGCCTGCTCTCATTAGCATCACGTGAGCATGCTTCGTCAGTCCGCACTGCATCTCGGGCGCTCCCGTCGGCATCACATCAGTGTGCCTGCTCAGCCTGCATCGCATCGCGTCCTACCAAGCCGCCCTCCAGCCCGCACGTGTCCAGCTCTAGCCCGCAGTGCATGACAACCCTCCCGTCCACACGTATCCCGCTTCAACCTACTCACGCTCAACCGCACTTGCACTCGCACTTAACAATGCTCTACATTGCCTACTTGTGCCCTGGTCCGCGTGCCAGGTAAGGTCTACCCAAATTTAATGCGGGTCAAATCTGGATTCAAGTTTTTGACCCATTGATATAATTAGGTCAGGTTCGAGTTAGAGCAATCAAAGTCAAGTTAATTTGAGATTGGACCAGAATCTGACCCGAAAATCCATTTTCATACCCGCATTATGCACGTTGCATTTCACTCATCTAATAATATGTGTAATTTTCGTTCAAAGTAAAACCACAAATTCTCTCATCATCATCATAAATATCCTAGCACATATTCAAATCCACTCAAAATTCAAACAAGTTTTAGATTTCTAGCAAAACTACCAGCCTTACTCATGGACATAAATTCAACTCTTTTAAAATGTTTAAGTACTAAACAATTCAAGTTGGCCAATCTTCACTTTCACCTTAACAAGAATTATCCCAACCTAAGATGTCTGCTTAAATTCTTAAAAGGTACTTTTCAATTCTTTGGCGTGCACTTAGCTCCATCTAATGGCTGATTAAGAGCATCAAAGACGTGATTAGTCCAAAAGCACTCTTAACTTCTTGTTTATTTAAGCACCTAACCTCTTACTTTATCCCCCAAAATAATAAAATATTTAGTATAGTTATCAATACATATACTCCAAAACGATAAACTGTCCCTTTCTCAAATCCACCCGCTAATGCCTTCGGTCTTGTATCATTAGCACGTGTTTTACATTCTTTTTAATTATTTTGCAAAAGATAAACCATTTTGCTTTATTCCGACTAAAACAGCACAACATAATTAACAACAAAAATGCAAGGAAAAAATTAACTAAGAATATCATGATGTTATTTACGTCAGGATGGGCTTAAATGCTCTTGCTGAGATTAATTAGGTGTGTCAAAATGGTCAACAGGTTGGGTTTGGGTTCAACCCAATCTGACCCAGGTCCAAACGGGTCAACCCGAACCCAACCCGATTTTGCAAACGGGTCTAGATTTCCAACCTAAACCTTACCTGAGCGGGTTACGGAGTTGACCCAACCCAAACAGCGAAGGTTTAATCATCGGACTCGTCTCCATCTCCATGTACACATTCCGGCGTTGCAAGCCCAGAGGGCCTTCAGGCATCATGGCAGACGAGGATGGAGACACTGACAGTAAACATGGATGCAAACGCATTCACTCACGATACTCACGGCATAAGTGACGCTCCGATGGTAGCTGACATTCATAGCACCATTGCACCAGACAACAGTCGACATTCATAACAGATGCAAAGTCGCAGACACGCCGATGCCACTCGGGACACCGGACTTTGGACGCACAACAGGTGAGGGACTTTGGACCGGAAACGAACTTGAGCACAGAACGGTTGCTCATGGGTCAACCCATATTGATTTTGGGTTATCAGGTCAACCCGAACCCTAACCGATTTTAGAAACTAGTCAAGAACTCAAACCCAACTTGTATGGTAAACGAGTTGAACCGAATCCGAATTTTTTCGAGTCGGGTTTCCGGTTGGATCAAATTTGGACACCCCTAAGATTAGTACTTGTATATACTATCATATATAAGCACTAATCTCGCCAAATATTCATTGGCATTCAAGCCCATCTTAACATAAATAGTTATATATATGAAACTAAGTTTTATAAACATTTAATTTTATTAAATAATATAAATTATGTCAATTTTAACTAAAGCTCAAATTTATTTATGTCTATTAATAATTATATACATGTAAAAAAATGACCATAAAATATATAACTTGTACTTCGACTCATTCAATCTCGATTAGGACTTGTACTCAATAAGACTACTAAGAAATAAAATTAAAATATATATATTTCAAAACTCGAGTCATGTTCAAATTCGACGTATATAAACAACATAAAAAATGAAAAAAATAAAAATAAATAATATAATACTCAATCCGGTTCTATTTGACTCGACTCAACCCTAAGAAATGCACCTAATCTTGCCCAAACCTATCTCAATTAGGGTGAGAGTTTTTATTTGGATCCTTAAAATCATTAGTTCATTTCAAAAGAAGGTTCTAATAATGACAGCACGTTTGCTCTTCCATACTATCCTTCAAAACTTCTTTCATGTTATTATAGAAAGAATCTGCACATTACTCTTAGTTATTTTAATAGCAAAGAACTTGCAGGTTTTGTAGATTTCTTGTGCTGGTGATGCAATGATCTGGATTTATATATTTAATCACACGGTGCTGTTCCTTTGAAAATTCTAAGTCAAATCATGCTATATGTGATGGATTATAATTTTATTTGGAATAGCTTTTCTGCTGTTTTCTAAAATAATTTTTTAACGCAATAATTTCTAATTCAAAACTTTTTTTTTGCTAGTAAGATTTTAAGAAAGCAATGAAAAAATTGTAACAAATGAAGCCTATGTTTATATGCTGCAGATTAGAGCCGGCATAGAGAAGGTTCTTCTTTTAATAGATCAAGATAATTTCATTTTAAATTTTTTTTTTAATTATTTAAAACAAAATAAAATATATTATTAATAATATGAAATATCATGCATGAGAAGGCTATTTAAAGTTTTAAAGAAAAACATTTAAATCATATATTTTATCAAATGAGAGTAAAAATGTTATATTTAACCAATATACTAGAAAATATAAGAGATTTCATCATTAAAAAAAAGTATAGTCAATAAGAGAATAAAAAGCTGTTTATTTCATAAGATAAAAAATTATGCAAATTGGAGAGCTTTTGGATCAAATTATTATTATCAAAATTTGTATAAATTTTATAATAATAATAATAATAAAATTATTTTCTTCACAATCACTTCACAATCACCATCCCAAAGAGGAAATTTTAATTAGATCCAGACACCTGACGTAGCTCTACATCTGAACCCCAATTAGGGGTGTCAATTTTTGACACGACACGAAACACGACCTGGAAAAATCCGACTTCGGGTCAACCCAAACCCGAAACGGGTCGGGTCGAAGAAATCAACCCGTTTTAAAAATCGGGTCGGGTTCGGGTTGACACGGAAACACGAAATTGACCCGAAAGTGACACGAAACTGACACGAAAACTCATATTTGACCCGAAAATCCGAGTTTGACCCGTTTTTGACCCGATTTTGACCCGAAAAACGAAGATTGACCCGATTTTTGACCCGAAAATTAGAAATTTTGGGTCAATTCCGGGTCATTCGTGTCGGGTCGGGTTGACCCGGACCCGAATCGGGTCGTGTTCGGGTCCGGAAACCTGACCCGTTTTTAAAAACGGGTCGGGTTCGGGTTGACCCGAACAGTGCCGGGTCAGTTCCGGGTTCGACCCGAACCCGACCCGTTGACCCGAATTGACACCCCTAACCCCAATAAATTGTTGCCACGTGCTCTTATTCTTTACCGCGCGGCCCAACGACCCAACCCGGACCGGAACCTATTCGTGTATTGCTATGTATTGTTCGGAACTGCTAGGTATTGCTCCGTATTGTTAGGTATTGCTTGGCAATAACAAGAAATATCACTCTGTCAAGACCAATACCGAGCAATATCTAGCAAAACCGAGGTATTGCTCGGTATTAGTCTTGACATAATGGTATTTCTCATTACCGAGCAAAACCTAGGAATACCCTGATCTGCACAAATCAGCTAAAACATAACAATACCGGGTTCCGGTCCGGATCGGGTGGTCGTGCCGCGCGGTAAAGAATAAGAGCACGCGGCAATATTTTATTGACGTCCGGATGTAGAACTACGTCAGGTGTCCAGACCTAATAAAAAATCCCCAAAGAGACCCTTAAAGATTCATTACATTTACAGATTTGTTAAACTATATATATATATATATATAAAAAGATATTTAATTTTTATATGTTTTTATCACAATTACAAATTTTAGTGTAATTCTTTTAATAATTTTCTAAATCGACGTCAGCATGTCGCATCACGTTGTGGAAGAAAGATGATAACAGATGTGATATTGACCAAAGCACTCAAAGCAGCAACTTGTTCAATAATAAATTTGTTATTTTTAGGTATTTTTTGGTGGATCCAAAATTCTTTTTGATTGCTCAAATTTGTCTTTCGCATCCCAACCCTTTATGCATATCAATGCATAGAAAATTATTACATGATTAGTCTACATATAATTTTACATCCGGATTATAAATATACATAATGGGTATAAACAATATATATATAAATGCATAATATACTTTTATACACTGTATTTTTGTACAGAGTTTGTACATACTGTGTACACTCACATGTCCGAACATAACTCTACATCCAGACTCCGCACGTAATAATTTCTCATCAATGTGAGCTGCATTAAGAATATCCGCGACACTAAAAACATGATCTTTTTTTCTTCTTCCTTCCATATCGATGTTCTCCTTAACAGATTAGGGGATTCGAGCTTGACCAACATGCCGCAATACGATCTCAAAATATTAGAAATTAACTTTGACCTCAAATAGAAGGGAAATGAAACCTTACTACCATTTCTTTGAGACACAGATGGCACATTCAAAGAGCACCAAGCAAGGATCTCCCATCCCTTTTTTGGCTAAGTAGGTCCCTGACAAACAAAATTTCCATATTTTTATTATAACTCTTTGAGTTCTCCCAAGCCAGTTCACATTGCCAAAGTCAAAGGTCAAACTAAATATTTTTCCTTCAGTTTTTTTTAACCCTGCCTTGCCTTTCTTTATATTCGGTAGTGTAGTTGGTAAGCTGTGGATAGTTTACAAGCTTATTTCCTTCCCCTCTTAAACGAACCAATCACCATCTTCTTCTCACATAGAACCAGACCTCTTTGCACCAAAACTAGCTGAAAGCCGATTTCTGTCCCCATGGGCTCCTGCATGAGCTCAGAAAATAACAGTGAAGTTCATGCGTCGAAGCAAGGATCTCTAAGAAAGGTGGCTTCTACAGGGAAAAATAGATGGCAAGCCTCACTTTCTCCAGAGGATCTCTCCATCTCACTTGCAGGCTCCAACCTCTACATCTTCACCTTTGCAGAGCTTCAAATGGCGACAGGAGGATTCTCCAATAGTAATTTTCTTGGAGAGGGTGGATTCGGACCAGTGTACAAGGGCATCATTGATGAGAGAGTGAGGCCAGGAATGGAGTCTCAGGCCGTCGCCGTTAAGCTCCTGGATCTTGATGGTCTGCAGGGACACAAGGAGTGGCTGGTGAAATCTCTAGACACTTGAAAAGTACTTAGATCTAATATGAATTGATCATGATTGTGAAATTTCTATTTTTGTGGCAGGCTGAAGTGATCTTTTTAGGGAAGTTGAGGCATCCACATCTTGTGAAGTTGATCGGTTATTGCTATGAGGATCAGCATAGGTTGCTGGTGTATGAATATATGATAAAAGGAAGCTTGGAGAATCACTTGTTCAAAAGTACGTCAATGTTCTTCTAAAATTTGCTTCTAATGAAGAACTATGGTAAAATGTTTGTCGCTGTTGCTTTCCAGATCTGATTTTATGAAGTCTCAACGATGTTTAGCTCAAATGATTTAGTTAGATATGTGGTAGATAGAAGGCCAGCTCTGAAGTTGTTAAATACCACTAGTTTATTTCCTAAACCAAATCATGATAGTCTGTCTTTATACCAAAACCATTATTAAATATATAAATTGGCAGCTTATACATGGTGTAGGCTACCAGAAAGCATCCATAGTTTAGAAAACTCTGAAGCCAAAAGCTTTAATTTACTCAATTCTGAGAAAATGTCCTGTTGTTTTATTGGTTCTAAATTAATTTTATTTCTAAGCAGGATTCTTCATATCCTTACCATGGTCAACAAGACTGAAGATTGCAGTGGGGGCTGCGAAGGGATTGGCCTTCCTCCACGAGGCGGAGAAGCCGGTGATATACAGAGATTTTAAAGCTTCTAACATCTTGTTGGATTCGGTAATACTCCATTTATTTGCTAGTCCTCTAGTTTCTTACCTGGCCATGGACAATTCTGTTTAGTTATTGAATATATTATAATGATGATTAAGATAAATGTCAAGTTGAGTGTTTAGAAGATGCCTAAGTTAAGAAGACTAATTCGCATAAATGTATGTGTTAAGGCAAAAAAACAGCAGGCACATTACGGCTGAGTTTGGGACAAATATCCTGGAGTTCAGCCTACGGGATCATCTGCGGCGTTAGCCAGTGATTTGGGTTATTCAAAGAATGATTCAAATAGACAAATTCATTTTGAAAGTAAGAGTTTCCTCATGGCCAACTTCTAATGATAAAAGAGTTCATAATACAAGAAAAAATATTTCAAGCTTTAAGCATGTAAGCAAAATGAAGAATGATGCTAATGCATAATAAAAATCAATTTTGTCGGACGCGAATCTCAATGTATATTTGAATTAAAAATTTTTTAGAATTAAAATCAAGCATCCAAACTCCTTACTCGTAGTCAAATTGAAAGTTTTGACTAGACGAACCTAGCGACATTAAGGCCTCGTTTGATAAGGCTTTTTTTTTCCGTTTCCGTTTGAATACGCCGAAATCAATTAGTATTTACTGTTTGGAATCAAAGCTTAACAATAATTCCTTTTTAATAAACATCGTTTTTTCGGCGGTTACAAAATTCTTTTCGTATCTGCTTCTTCGGTCACAAAACGGAGTTTCGGAAGCGAATTACTGATTTAAAATTACTTTCAAGTATTAAATAATAAAATCTCAAAAGCAGAACTCCTAAACAAACAATTTAAAATTACTTTCAAGTATTAATAATCACTTTTAAAAATATTAGTCAAACATATCTCATTATTGAAACTCCATTTTATTGAACGGCTTTTTCTCAACCTCCTTTTCTAAAACTCCTTTTTATGTAAGCATAAACCGAATCAAACGAAGCCTAAGAGCGATCCAATCTATTTAAAATGAGCCCAGATTAAGCACTTAAGATATAATTAGAAACTTTGGGACATTGAGTAGAGGACACCAAAGCTTACATACTTATAATCAAATCGAAAGTCTCTACCAGAAGAATCCAACAAGCCCAAGATTGTTTAACTCCAACATTATTAAGATATTTAAATAATAAAATAATAGTTTATGATCAAGGAAATCGACATGTGTCATTCAATGGAATGCTCAGAATTTTGTCAATTTTGCGGAGTATGCCGCACTCAAAAAATATAAATAGACGTCCAATTTCTACATGGGACAAAAAGCGGGGGGAAACACAACTTGAAATTAGAGATAGCTTAGTTGTTAAACCATCGCTATCAGATCTTCACCAATGGATGACTATCACCGGGCCATTGCCATCTGACCATAACCGTCAAACCACCGTCATCTTAACACCGCCTTCGGACCTCCATTCCCCAACCAGTAACTATGGTCCTTCGACCACATCGCCCAACTACATTCTTCTAACCACCATCTCATATCTTTGATCCTCCAGCCATATAACAATCTTTTAATTACTGTTGATCAACTATAGTCCTTTGACCACTGTCACTTAACTACGGCCCTTCAACCACTATTGTCTAACTATAGTCCTTTGATCACTATCACCTGATTACTGTCCTTTGACCACCATTGCTCAATTATTGCCCTCTGATTGCCATCGTATGACTGTCGTCTTTTAACAAAATTCATCCAACTCTTCCTTCGATCACTATCCCTCGACTACGATCTCTTGATCAACTTCAAGACATACGATCTCTTAACCACTACCACCTGACTATAGTCTCTTGAACATTGTCGCCCGACTACTTCAATGATTATTGACTTTGTTGCTCGCCATTGCCAACAATGTCAATGCATACCATCAACACTAACTCTAACTCTCGAAGTTGATAACAAGAAATATGTTGTGCTTCTTGATCTCTAGTCTCCCATTCTCAATGGAGAACAATTGAATAAATAGTAAATGATATCTTGAAAGGAGCTCTCATGTCATAAGACTCATTCAACTTTCACCACCTAATCCAGTCGATATAGTTTATGTTTATTATATTATAACAACACATTCACCACTTACGGAGAAATGGGACACCATTTGTAATCGATAGCATATATTAGTGGAATCATTTCAACAGGGTCAGGCCCTATAATTTTCCGTTTTACATTTTTACATAAAAATTTTAGTCTCTTGCACTCCTCTTTTATTTGTGTATGTTAGATCTTTGTAGGAAGCAAAAGCATTAAACACATTCTTTTTTTTTACCATGAATTTCCTGGCATGCAATTGATGCAAGTATCCTATTTCTCAAAAATTAAAACTCCTATTTGGAATTACTTTTTATTTTTATTTTATTTTAAATTTGTCTCTAAAAAATGTTAGAAAATAATACAACTTGTTTTGCTAACTTCTTTTAAACAATTTAATTTTTTTATAAATATTAAAAATAAATAAGAGGTATTTTTAGTATTTTAAAAACAATTATTTTCATAAACCCATCTCTCCAATATCTCCTATGCGTGTCGTCAACGTAGAACTTCTCATTAGCCATCTCTCTTGTATTCATTCAAGCTCAACGACATTAAATTAATGAAAGAGACGGCCTATTCTGCACTCCATTGAAATCAGTTGCTCCGACATTCCCCTTGACTTGGCTGCCCACCTCTAGACAAGGAAATCATTACATTCAGCGACACCATTTTATTCGGGAGTGTATGGGCAAGAAATTTGATGGGTTATGCCATGAGTTTGAAGATAGGTGGGCAGCCAAGATAAAACAAGAGAAGTCGTTAACAAATAAAACGTAGTATATGTACCCTTGAACAAAAACAACTGCGGTAAGCATAGTGCGAATTGCAGTCTTGAAAGATTGGTATGATGGAGGCAAGCCGTTGAGAATATAAAAAATGATATCCTCATTGTCGACCACGGAGCCAGCCGTAGCAATTTGATCAACCAGAATCTTAATTTCGGAAAGATATTGGGTCATAGTCATGTTCTTAAGAGAGATGTTGTAAAGGGTATTCTTGAGTTGAATGACCTTGGACTGATTTGTTGCTTGAAAATGATTTTCAAGCATAGACCAAATGGAGGCAAGGGAATCTAGATTAACTACATATGGAAGGATAGAGGATGAGATGGTAGAACATAAAGAAGTAGCCAGGTTTTGATCGGTGAGGATCCAGTGATTGAACGAAGGGTTCGATTGAAGAGATCCATTCGAGCTTTGGATCGATTGAGGCGGGGACTTATCGAATCCGTTGGCGCGAAAAATTTTTAGGATTTGCGATCGCCAAATAGAGTAGTTCTCGTGGTTGAGTTGAATCGGAACGATGTTCTTGATGTTCGAAACCACAAATTTCAGGGTGGAGGAGATAGCAGATTCTTCAGGATGTGGCGGCTCCATGCTCTTGCTCAGTTGCGTGAAGCTGAGTTCGCCATGATCAGAGATCTTCACAACCTGCTCTGATACCATGAAGAAATGAAAGAACTGAGAGAAACCGGAGAGAGGAGAGATAAGGAGGATTAAAGAAAGTAAAGAAAGAAGTGTATTATTCATTTCATGGCCAAGTACAACAAAGGTCCTTCTATATATAGAGAAAGAAAAGACATAAAACCAATGAGAAGATGCCACGACAGCTATACGAACTAATAACAGGTTATTTGTTTTTATGTGCTAATACAAGACCGATGATTTGCGAGGATTGGCAGAAGAGGCAATAAAGGCCTTGAATACATGGATGAGAGGGGAATTATCAATCTTTCACAGCACTTGGGAAAGTTGGAAGGTTCTCATAACTCTTGCTACAAGTAGCGTGACAAATGACGTTCTTGGATTTGATGATGGAAGTCATGCATTCAACATTCAGGCTTTGTGAAGTGTAACCTTCTCCATGTATCTCGTTATGCTCTAATTTATGTAAAAACATTTTATTTGTTTGGCATTAGTGGGTTTTCCAAATAGTATTTCTTCAAGAAAGTAGCAAAACAAATTCCATTAGAATAGAGTGATCATTAAAATTAAACAAACATAACATCTAGCATTGGAATATAAACCGTAAGAATTATTCTTCATTAGATAACCAGCCTGCTTCATAATTTGATTCTAAAGAGAGAGATATAATTTGATAGTACAGAAAGTATTCTATCTTATTATCATAGCACAGAGCCGGCTATTTATAGCCGAGCTCTCAGTACATACAAGTGAATAGGTTACAGGTTGTTATAGACACATATGTGTGACCTGTTATCAGCAGTCCATAATACACCCCCTCGAGCTTATGGTTTTTGATGAACCGTGAGCTTGTTACGAAGAAACTGGTACCTAGAGGTAGATAGCTGTTTGGTAAAGATATCGGCTACTTGATCTTTTGTAGAAATTGGGAATATATTGACCGTCTTTGAGTTTATATGATCTCGTATAAAGTAGTGATCGATCTCGATGTGTTTTGTTCGGGCATGGAACACCGGGTTGTTGGCTAGGGCAATGGCAGATGTACTGTCGCAATAAAGAGTTGTAGGTGTGGTGAGATGGATGTTGAAGTCGAGTAAGAGTCGGCGCAACCAAATGATGTCTGTAAGTGCCGTAGCAATGGCCCTGTATTCCGCTTCCGTGGATGACCTTGCTACTGTGTGTTGTTTCTTGACGCTCCAAGATACTAGCGTGTGACCAAGAAACGTACAGTATCCAGTCGTGGACCGTCTCGTTTCTTTGTCGCCGGCCCAATCGGCGTCGGAAAATGATTGTAGAACGAGATCGCCCTGTGTTATATAGGCAAACCGTGAGTTAGTGTTCCTCTAATGTATCTTAATAAACGTTTTAACAAAAGAAAATCTAATGACAGCGGATTATGCATGTGTTGGCAGAGTAAATTGACGGCGAAGGAGATGTCCGGTCGAGTGAGCGTGAGATATTGGAGTGATCCCACTATATGCCTGTAGAGCTTGTGATCATTCCCGAGAAACTCCTGTGCAGTTGGAGCTGGTGGTTTTGTATAGGAAGGATTGGCCAGCGGTTTACATTGTAACATTTCAGCAGTTTCGAGTATGGTTTTGGCATACTGTTCCTGCGATAGAAAGAAAGAGTTATTTGTTCTATTGATCTGTATGCCCAAAAAGCTGTGGGCAAGACCCAAATGCTTCATATCAAATTTTGTCTTCAGTTGATCTATGGTGGATGTGATCGTCTTGTTGTTATTGCCCGTGAGCAATATGTCGTCTACGTAGATGACCATGAACAGTTGCACATCATCTTTGGAGAGGAGGAACATTGAGCTGTCTGCTTTGCCAGCGACGAACCCAATCGACTGTAAGTGATTGGATAGCATATGAAACCACATTCGAGGAGATTGCTTCAACCCATAAATTGTTTTCTTGAGTTTGCATACATAGTTGGGTTGAGTGTCGTCCTCGAATCCTTTAGGTTGTTTCATAAAAATGGTTTCATTTAAGTTACCATGTAAGAAAGCATTGGTAATATCAATTTGATGAACCGGCCAATTGTAATGAATGGCAATAGTAAGAAATGTGCGAATGGTTGTAAACTTAGCTACGGGGCTGAACGTTTCGAGGTAGTCTATCCCATATTGTTGGGTGTTTCCTTGTGCTACCAATCTCGCTTTGAATCGAGCCACCGTACCATCAGAGTTGTGTTTGGTACGAAAAGTCCATTTGCTTCCTAGCGTAGATGCATTAGGAGGAAGCGGTACCAAATCCCACATGCCCTGTCTTTGAAGTGCGTAAAATTCATCTGCCATTGCCGCCCTCCAGTGGCTGTGTTTGCTTGCTTCTTGATACGTTGTGGGATCAGATACCGTATTGGTAATCTGAGATTCCTGCGTATGTAGTAAATTAAGACGTTGAATGGGTTTCAATTTACCTGACTGCAATCGTGTAGTCATGTGATGTTTATGCACATTTGGTGTGGTGATTCGTAGGTCACGGGATAGTGTGTGGTATCACTTGATGTGTTACCAGATGTACTCGGTATGTTAGGCTGTGCGTGAGTGTCTTCCTGAGACGTTGTAGATGGTTGCGGAGGAGTGTAATCTGTTGTTGGAAGATTAGTGGGAACCGGAGGTGCAGCAACGTGAGTTGGAAGTAGCATGGATGGATTTGATGTTGTTTGTTCCGGTTCAGTATTCTGAGAATAAACATTCTGAAACGGAAAAGTATTTTCATCAAAAATAACGTGCCTTGAAACAACAATTTTATTGGTAGTGAGATCTAGACATTTATATCCTTTGGATATAGATGAATAACCCAAAAATACACATTTTCGTGAACGTGGTTCAAGCTTGTGTCGATGAGCAGGAGGTATCCATGGGAAGCATACGCATCCGAACGTTTTGAGGAAAGAGTAGTCCGGCTGTTTGTTGTATAGTAATTGAAGAGGTGAACTAAGCTTATTGTGTAAAGAAGGCAATCTGTTTATAATATAGGATGCTGTGAGAACAGCGTCTGGCCAAAATGTATACGGCATTGATGCCGTATGTAGTAGAGCTCTAGTCATTTCTATGAGGTGTCGATGTTTACGTTCCGCCGAACCGTTTTGTTCTGGCGTGTAAGGGCATGATGTTTGTTGTTGAATGCCATGTTGCTCGAGAAAGTGAGCAAAGTTCGAGTTTATATACTCTTTCCCGCCATCAGATCTTAAACATTTGATTTGGTAGTTGGTTTGTTTTTCAACCTGTGTTTTGAATTGTACAAACTTGGAGAACACGTCAGATTTGTGGCGTAACGGAAAAACCCAAGTAAATTTTGAAAAGTCGTCGATAAACGATACGTAATACAGTAGTCCTTGATGCGAGGGCACCGGAGATGGTCCCCAAACATCAGTATGTATAAGCTGTAAGGGAAGTAACGACCGACTAGCAGTATGAGAAAAGACTAATTTGTGGCCTTTGGAGGCTATACAATTATCACAAACAGGAACATTTTTGGGAATATGCATAGATTTATTTGTATTGAAAACTAAACGAAGCGTTTGGTAGTTGGTATGACCAAGGCGCTGGTGCCACCGTGAAGCCTGTTCGGAGGTAGCCACAAATGCCTTTGTATTCCTCGGAGATTTGATCGTGCTGATCGGATAGAGACCATTTCTACTTGGTCCCGAGAGAATGGTAAGATTTGTCTTCAAGTCCTTGATAATGAACCCGTTAGTATCGAAATAAACAGAGACGTTATTGTCTTTTGTTAGTTGAAAGATTGAAAGCAGGTTATATGATAGATTTGGAACATGAAATAGAGTTTGAAGTTTCAACTTACTGTTAGGTGTAGGCAGAATACCGTTGCCAGAATTTGCAATAGGTATATTTCTGCCGTCACCTATGGTGATATTGTCGTTACCATTATACGAGGTGGCTTGAGAGACGTTGTCCAGAGAATGAGTGAGATGTGCCGACGCACCAGAATCCAGATACCAGTCTTGATTTTCTTGATCCGTAGGCGCTATCATAGCTCTGGATGAAGTGTTCTGCGTCTCCGGAGGATTAACAGTTAGATTGGAGCGATGCCAGCAATTGTTTGCTGTGTGTCCTCTTTTATTGCAAATCTGGCAGTGAACTGGCTGCCCGGAGGTTGATCTGGACGGTTGAGAAGAATTTCGTCCTCTTGATCGTTTTCCTCTGCCCCGAAACGTATACAGTGCGGTCGACGATTCTTGCAACGATGTATTTCTCAGTGAGTCAGCCTGGATGTTAATCTCCTCGCTGATCAGAAGCGAGTAAAGGTTGTCCAGGTCTATCGGATGAAGCATCGTACGTATCGACGTTTTGAACGCGTTGTAAGAAGGTGGAAGCCCATTCAGCGTGTATAGCGTGATGTCTTCTTGATCAAGATTCATGCCTGCCGCTGAGAGATTATCGGCTATGGTCTTGATTTGAGTAAGGTATTGAACCATAGATTGATTGTTCATCCTTAGGTTGTGTAGCTCGTTGCGTAGCTGTATGACTCTGGATCTATTCGACGATTGTAGGCGTCGTTCTATAGTTAACCAGATCAGAGAGGTTGAATCGAGATTAATGACGTAGGGTAAAATGGTTGGTGAAATCGTGGAGCACATCGCTGCTGCTAGATTCTGATCCACAAGAGCCCATTCTCTATATTTTGGATTGTTCTCTTGACGCCCATCAGGGAGATCGACGTACCTAGCCGGTGGAGATGCCGACTGGTCCAAGAACTCTGAGAAGCCATTTGCCGTGAGGAGTTTGAGGATCTGTGAGCGCCAAACGGCGTAGTTCTCGGACGTTAGCTGAGTCGATACTATGATCTTGATGTTCGAGATCACAAATTTGAGGGCCGCCGGTATATTGTATTCCTTGGCGACGATGTCATTTGAGGTTGCTGCTCGCGATGTGCTTGATTCTTCCATGTGAACGGCGATCTTCTCTCGATCTATCACAGAACGCGAAAGAACCGTGATCTATGGAGAACGTTCTGCGCGAATCAAGAATGAATTTCTTGAGCTGCGCTCTGATACCATAAAGAGAGAGATATAATTTGATAGTACAGAAAGTATTCTATCTTATTATCATAGCACAGAGCCGGCTATTTATAGCCGAGCTCTCAGTACATATAGACACATATGTGTGACCTGTTATCAGCAGTCCATAATACAGATTCACTACCCTTTCAATGTATAGATACTTGCCGAGTTTTACATAAGGTTATGGAACAAATACAACTCAATTGCTCTGACATGAGAAACAGGAAAATCAAACATAAAGATGGCTTGAAAGAAGAAAGAAAAAATATGAACAAGAAAATGAGAATACAAAACATATTTTCATTTTGTATTAAAATATATACAAAATAAATTAAAAACAAAAATAAGAAATTAAAAATAAAAATGATCCCAAATGGCCCCCAAGGAAATTGCCACCAAAAAGGAAAAAAAAAACTTTTGTGTATAAACCTAAACCTCTAAGAAATTCAGTCCTGTTTTCTAACAATTTGACATCTATCGCACCAATTTGCTATCTTAAAGCCTCGTGGCATAATCAACACCTATGACCTTGAAATGCATAAGAATCACACTAAAATCTTAGGTCTCAGAAACTCAAACATGTTCACCTTCATGGTTGCCATATGACCTAATCTAAATGATAAAATAATCTCTAATTCTCAGGACTACACTGCAAAGCTTTCAGACTTCGGGCTTGCAAAGGACGGCCCTGAAGGAGATAACAGCCATGTCACAACAAGAGTCATGGGAACACAGGGATATACAGCACCAGAGTACATAATGACTGGTAAAAACCAAATAATACCTAGATCTGCACTTAATTTGATCCTTCACACGAGCTAATCTTCTTATTGATATTCTCTAATCTATTGTCCAGGTCATCTCACAGCAAAAAGTGATGTATACAGCTTTGGTGTTGTATTGCTAGAGCTACTGACTGGAAGAAGGTCAGTGGATAAGACAAGGCCAAGCAGAGAGCAGAACCTTGTGGAATGGGCGCGGCCTTACCTAAATGATGCCAGGAAACTATCCCGGATAATGGACCCTAGTCTTGATGGCATGTACTCCACCAAGGCTGCACAGAGAGCAGCGATAATGGCTTACCAGTGCTTAAGTCAGAGACCCAAGTCAAGGCCTCCAATGTCTTCCATTGTTGAGACGCTAGAGCCTCTCCTGGACTTCAATGATGAAATGATAGGCTCCTTTGTGTTCACGGTAGTACCTGACAATTGCAGAAATGAGGAAAAAGAGAAGAAAGATTCCATTGAGAATGGAAAACACTGCGAGGGAGAAAGGCGCAAGATGTGGTCTGCTAAATCTGCAATCCACTCCAATCTTTTGCTGTACAGAAACTCATCGAGACACCACCATAGGAATGAGGCAAGAGCATTGGATCAGGACATGCTATGCAAATAGATCCTTAAAACCGTTTTAGTTTTTTTTTTTTTTTTTTACATTGGTAAAAGAGAAGTGTGAAAATGTGCAATATAATTTTCCAACTAGATTAGTCATACAATAAGAGCATTTTATTTCATTCAAAGTGTATGGAAGTGATTAAATTTCATTTCTAGAAGTGAGTTCACGTGTATTTTATTGAAAGTAGATGGAAATGAATTTTGATTCTTGAAACTTCTAAAAAAAGGTGAGAAATGAGTTTCAATTTTTAAGGGTTAGGAGTCGCATTCTACTTTATTTTTTTTTTGCTTTTAATACTACTACTACTAATAATAATAATAATAAATTGGGTGATTGATTAAAATATTGCTTTTTTATTATAATAAGAATATAGTATTGAAAAATTAGCATGAATGTGGGTAAAAATGAAACTCACCGCAATCAAATAAACATAAATTGAATTCATAGGAAGTGAATAAATAGATATTGCAATGACTCCATCGCCACTTATTTCTAGAACTAATACATAAAAATTTACAGTGACAAACTAATCCTAAGTCCAGCTCAAGAAATGAGCAGTCCATTTCATGATTTAAGAGTTTAACACAAAAAAGAAATCATCATACAATGTTGTATATACCCATGATGAATACATAAATACCTTATTCAGTTATTTGAATATTGCTATTAAAGCCAAATTCAGAAAGCTAAAGAGAAGATCACTAAGAAACACTACATTCTGATGGAATTTGGGATGTTTACTACATTTATCCATATAAGCAACAAAGACCATACCATTGATGAATCGGAGAGTAGAACCTGCACTCCTGTATATAAAAAAAAGATGGTACAAATGTAACTTCAGGCAAAACATATACTGAACCATTTGGGGGCAGAAAAGAGAAGATAACAACGAAGAAACTTAAAAAGGACAAGGGTGCTCATGTGATAGGGCAAAATGGATAGTAATTGGAAAACATTCAAAATCCTTGCTTGGAAAACAAATATTGGATGGAAAACATTCGAAATCAATACTTGGAAAACAAAGAAGATTAATTGAACATGTAGAAAGGAAAAGAATGGCAACAGTTTGTATCATTTCTCATTCATTCAAGGATTATTTATACATATAGCTAACTAGGCGACATTAAGAATATATACAATTCTAGAAAGAGAAGTAATTACAAACATTTCTAGCAAAATCAGTAAAAGCCAACACAGATGTAGTCAAAATTAACTTAGAATAGCAAATGACATTATTCTTGAACTAGTATAGCTTCAATTTAATTGGCATGAAAAAGAGGATTTAGAATTTACTTACTATTACTCAAAGCAAAGAGTAAACAGTTCAGGCGATTCTGCCGAGCGAACAAATACAGAAAATGAAGCCGTCGCCCGGATCCTTTAGAACTTGTCCTCTACCACCACCTAAGCGTCCTATAGTAAGAACCCTTATGGAGAACAAACATAAAAAATAATAAGCAAATCATTATATCGTAATGTGCTTCTTCAAGTCAGAGAATAGTGACAAACAAGTACAAAACTACCATCCAAAGGGTCGTAGAAGGCGAGCATGATAAAAATAATCGGCGACGGTAGAGCGACCCCATGAGCGTCAATTAGGTTTAGGTCGATGAAGCAACTAGCTTAACGCCTGCAAGCTCTAGGCGTTGCAGACGATAAACAATTTCATCGGATTTTCTAGGCTTCGGTTAAAGAAAAGACTGGGATAAGAAAACGTTGAATTGGCTGTATTAAGAAGGCCGGCGGCGCTAGGTCGTCTATCAGGCCGAACACTCAGAGCACTCGTAATCGACGATGATGTCGTTTGCACAGGCGGATTGCTGTTCGAAAGAACAGATGGTCGCAAGGCGTCACCGGATACCGATCAATGTAGAGGGGGCACCGGGGTTTCTAGTAGCCGCCGTCGGAGCAAGTGATTGCCCGCGGGCGTTGCCGTAGAGGATATCGATCGAATGCATTGGAGGGAGGAAAGCGAAATTTTCTTGCATGATACCTAAATGTTTGTTTATTTACATAATTAAAAACTCTTTGCCTCCGTTCTATCGGATTTTTATTTGAATTTTTAAATTTAAAAAAAAATATACATGCTTTTTCATTTTAATTTTTGACATTATACCCCCTATCAATGCCCCAATTTGAAAAAAACTGGTTCGCTATCTCATTTCAAAAATATGACTGAAAATTAAACTTGAACCAAATGATCTGTTTCGATATCGACAAAATGTTTATTGAAATTAAAATAAATATTTGATATATTTCTTTAATTTTGAATATTATAAGAGTCAAATTTCTCTTTTTACCCTTATAGACCTAATTTTTTTGTTCGGTTCCTTGGTCACTACTTTGTTTTCTCCTCCTCCTATGGAGCATACTTCATTTTCACTTTCCTTCTCTCTCGCGACTCGCGACCTCGAGCGGGTTTCTTTTCCAAACGGCTTGCTTTTCCTCGACCCAAACAGCTTGTTTCGTTTTCCCCTTTGCTCCTCTCTCGCGATTCACACCCTCGAACACGATTTTTATTTTTCCTTTCGTTTCTCTCTTGCCCCCAATGGAGACCGTCCGTGGCAGATATTTAAGCCTTCTAAACTCTAAGGGCCATGTTATTTGCATTCATAGTTTTGATCTTATAACTCCTCTTAGCTCTAGCAATGAGACGACAAATGGAACGACGATTTTAATTTAGCCATTAAAAAAATAAAATTTCTGACTCCACCACTGCACATATGTATGAATTAATTACATCAAAACTTTTATTTAGATATTTGATATATAAATTATTTGATTTGAATGTTATGCGTAAATATTAGAGTTATAAAATATAAAGTAGGATAAATATTTGTTATTGTTGTTGATTCTCCACATTTAACCAACTTTTCATCTCTAATATTCACTAATGAATGATTTAATTATATCAAAATTTTTATTTAGATTTTTTATATATAATAAATGTACTCAATTAATTCATCTCATATTGAATATTATTTTAAAATATCAAATTAGAAAAAAAATTCATCTTAGAATATTTGATATTATTCATATTATAATTAAAAAATTTTAAATATACAAAATAAGTTCTATAAAAAATTTCTGTTACAAATTTTTATATAAATTTAACTTTCCTATAGGACAACTTTTTTACTATTTTCTAAAATGATTTTTTAGTAAAAATAAATTTCTAGTTCAATAAATTTTTATATTAAAAAAGTATTTCATAAAATTGTAATAAAATTGTTCCAAAGGAAGCATTAGGCTCCGTTTGGGATTACTTATTTTGTTATTTCGCAAAGCAGTTTTCTAGTATAAATATTGATACGTCATGCGAAAATTAACTTGATCGGGCACGAATCTTGAGGCAAAAATCAAGTTGGAAACTTCAAAAATTAAATCTGGGAGCACCTGAACTCCGATTTCAGCGAGCTTACAGTCAAACTGAGGGTCTCGGAAATACGAACCCAACAACACCAAGATCGACCCAATCCGAGCCCAGATAAGTCCGAATCAAGAGTTCAAAGCACTGTCGTAAGGTTCAAACCGCAATTTGAGTTACCAAACGGTCTCCGATTTTGACGAGCTTATACTCGAATCGAACGGCTCGACGAGACGAATCCAACGAGCCCAAGATCACTAAATTCTGACATCATTAAGGCTTCCAAATGTCCAACGAACGGTGCACGATCGTAGGATTCAATATCGGCCGTCCATTTGACCACTCCCTATTCGCCCTTGATCTCACACCTATTTACGGACCATGCCACTCCAGAAAATCTATAAATAGAGCCCTCATTCTTCACAAGAGAGCATCTAAGCAAGAGAGAGAAGAAGAGAAGAGAAGGAAGGAGTTCCTCCTCGACAGCCGCCGGACCACCGCTGGACCACCGCAGGAATCTCGTCGGACCACCGTCGGACCACCGCAGGAACCTCGCCGGACCACCACAAAACCTCGCCGGACCACCACCTTAAGGCCCGACGTTCATCCCCGACGTCCTGCCAAAGACCCGACGTCTTGTTCAAGGCCCGAAGTTAAGTCCCGACGTCCTGCTGAAGACCCGACGTCCTACTGAAGACCTGACGTCCTGCTTAAGACCCGACGTCCTACTCAAGGCCAGACCATCAACATCCGATCTTCCAAGTGACACTGGGACTAACACCTGACTCCTTATCTCCTACCGCCTACGGTCCTTCTGACCACTGTCACCTAATACGGTCCGTCCGACCTCCATCACCAGACAACGGTCTCCGGCCGACTACGGTCTCCTGCCGACTATAGTTCTTCAGGCCTTTGTCGCCTACTATGGTCCTTCCGACCTCCATCAACAGACAACGGTCTTTCTGACCCCGGTCTCCTGCCGACTCCGATCTCCCGCCGACCACGGTCCTTCAGGCCAAACAAACCTGTATATGTAACTCTTACCATGTAATGCAATCTATATGATGTACATTTGCTACATCAATCCAAGGCCTTCTCCTAAGGAAGGGCCTCATTTGTAATCGACTACAAATACTAGTGGATTCATTCAAACCGGGTCAGGCCCCGTGGTTTTTCCCCCTTTTTCAGGAGTTTTCCACGTAAAAACTTTGGTGTCTCTTATGAACGCTACACCCTCTCACTTATCTGATTGTGTGCTGGATCTTCGTACAACGCTAAGACGTTAAACTATATATTTCTCTACCGCCGCGAATATTCCAGTACGCAACAAATATTTTATTTTTCTTTTTCTAAAAAGTTGTTTTAAGAAGCAACAAAAAAATCGTCTCAAACGAAACCTCAGATTTGGATATGAGGTTGATTTTGTAATTTTTTTTTTGCAAACTTGGCATAAGCCTATAAACTAATTCCTATTGGCTTTGCAAAATTTTTGAATTTATATTAAAATTAATGTAATTCATAATATCATATATAACATATTAGTCTCAACATATATATTCAAAGACTTTCTAGCGTATCTTAAAAATATATAATAATCTATCAAGAGCTTTTTGAAAAGTCTCTCGTTTTTGCTTCTCAAGCATAAGTTCAAAATATATTTAATAAAAGCTTATCACAAATGCTACACACCTATAAATAAAAAGAAAACATATTTATGGTTAAACCTATGAAAAAGAAAGCATTTAAGGATTAACGAGAAAGATGGAAGTCTAAGGTGGCTGGCCTTTAAGATTGCATTTGAATAAAAGCAGGAGAAGAAGAGTTAGTTTAAAGATTTAAGATTGGTTTAGAACGGCTGCAATTAGGGCGGTCAAAATTGGGTCATGGGTCGGGTTCGGGTCCAACCTTAAATTGACCCGACACTATTTAACCTGACTCGAACCTGACCCGTTTTTGCAAATGGGTCGGTTTTCCGAACCCGAACCAGACCCGATTTGGGTATATTTTTTTAATTTTTTTATTTAATTCAATTTATTTAAATCTAAATCAAATTAAGGTAAGATTTAGTTCAATTAATTTAAAATAAATCAAGATTAATTTAATTTGGGCAATAATGTTTATAATTTTTTGAAATATCATTTACTTATTTCATAAAAATCTATTAAAACCCTCCTAAATTAATTAAAAACGGGTCAAATCGAGTTGATTTCGGATTTCTGGGTCAACCCGAACCCGACCCGGTTTTACAAACGGGTCGAAATCCCTAACCCGAACCCGACCCGATTCGGGTTCGGGTCGGGTCAAATATTGACACCCCCTAGCTGCAATATCCTATAAAGTTATTTGTGAATTTATTTTGAAGAAAACAATTTTATTATGTGATTGTAGAAAGTAATTTTTCAACCGAGAAACTTTTAAAAATCAATAATAAAATAATACCAAATATAATATAAAAAAATTATGATTAGTCTAAAAAAAATACAGAAGTCAAAAAATTGTTCTAAACATACCCTTATTCTCATTTTAGCATTATTTAGCCGTATTCAGTTACTCCTTATATCAAGAGTGTTTACAAGTTATAAGTTTTATTTGGAACAATTTTCTTACTGTTTTCTAAAATATTTTTTTAAATAAAAATTTCTAGTTCAAAAATAATTGTACTAAAATATTATTTTAAAAAGCAATAAGAATATTGTCCCAAACAAAACCCTAATCCATAATTAATGACAAGTCAAGATTAGATGAAATTAGCAAGCCATTCCATAAAAGACCTTCATTATTCAAGGTTAATAAAGTGATCTTGTATTTCCTATAGGGTTTAGGGAATATTCTGATAAAGTAGTGAAAGAACATCATATCTTTATCATTTTAAGAATCATATAATTAAAATATAAGCAATATTCTCTTCTTAATTATTGTTGGATAATCAAAGGGACTACATTTTAATCCTCAACTCAATCACAGGATTGTGGATTAAGCCTAATCATAATTTTAAGGTTTTATCAAATCATTGTATCATTATCATAAATATTGCTTTGAGATTAGTGCTTATTAAGATATAAATCGAACTTTTGCATTTTTCGTGGACCTCTAAGGTTCATATTGATATGTTCTTTCACACAAATATTAACGTTTTGTTTGAGACAGCTTTCTAACTTCTTTGCATTTTGGTCATTATTTTTTTCGTTGCTTTAAAAAAAATTGTATTTAAAATCTGCTTTCTACAATAACAATTTTAAAATGCTATTTTCTCTATAACAATTTTACAAAGCAATAAAAAAATTGTCCGAAACAAAACCTAAAGCAATAGAATGAAATTAGGAATAGAATGATCTCGAGCTTTTTGACTTCTTTGCAAAAATTGTATTTGCCTAAATCTGCTTTCTAACTTCTTTGCATTTTGGTCATTATTTTTTTTTTACAAAGAATTAGTTAGAACAGCTAAATTGCACAGAGCATTGCTTTTGTAAACAAATAATTTTCTTAGTTGAATGAATAAAAATTATATCAGAATATTCCAATACTAATTGTATCAGAATTATTTTAAAAATCATTAGATTTACTTTGAGATTAGTACAATACAAACTCATTTCATTTACTTCTAATCTCAAAATAAATATAATAATTATAAAGCTCATTCTGATACAATCTAAGGCTTCGCTTGGGACAGCTTCCTCACTGCTTTCTAAAGCATCTTTTTAGTACAATTTTTTTTCAAGAATTTTTTTTAAAAAAACCTGCTTTATAAAGCAATATAAAAGCTGTCCCAAATAAAATGTAAGTCAGAATATTATCCTGACAAAAAATTTTTTTTTTTCTAATTAATTTTGATCTCAGCACCTTGTTGACTCTCCATGGATGCTATCAAGAACTGCAATAACTCCTACAACAAAAGCTAGATCATATCCAGGTTGCACCTCCACTTCGTAGTAATCTTTGCTTGCCATCTTTCTTTTTCCTCCCACCTACCTCATAAGTCATAAACAAAATTCAGGGCTCAAAAATTATAATTGCAATCTGAAAAGCAAAACAGGAAGATAATATCCCAACGAAGCGTACATTTTTTTTTTTTTTTTTGGTTAAAACCCACTAGATGGGGCCTACGCGTTGATATAAAATTTGGTTACAAGGTCCTTAAAAGGATCCACCAGCTCACTACTGCTCGAAAGAGCTACAAGATTCAAAAACAAAATAAAACCTAAGAGCCAGTAGATCCTTATACTAAGGATACAATAGAAGCCAGAAAAACTAGAAGGTCTGAGAGAAGTCAGCACCCAAAAAAGGAGATACGCAATATACCCATTCAGCTCAGATCTCCTGCAAAAAATACTAAACAAGCAAAAAAGGAAATTTAACACCCCTAAAGAGCATACCTTGCGAACCTTATAGTGTTGAATAAGAAGCTTGATAAAAAACCTGCAAGGACAACTCCAAAAAAAAGTTCAAATAATCACAACTAAGATAAAAAACCTCAATATAATTGCTCCAGACTCTCTTCCTAGCCATGGTAAAAATCCCACACTTCCACTGTAAATCCCACATCCAGAAAATCCAGTAGCGAGTAAGAAACAGATCTATACGATTAACGTGCCACTCCACCCCAACCTTCTTCTTGAATAACAACTTCCAAATGAAAAAACCATCCAGCTTCATGATAAAGTTAAAGTGCACAACACTAGGATTATCAAGCCAAGTATCCAAACCCCTTACCACGCATTCACAATCAACACCTAACGTAAAGATTTTAACATGGTACCTCCAGGCAACGGCCAAATAACCCAGCAAACAACAACCCCTCTCCACAACTTCAGGAAACAGAGAAATAAACATAGAACGAAAGATATAGGGGAGACCGAGCCTAAACCAACACAGCAAACGGAAATACAGCAAAAAGAACATCTCATCCAGATCTAACATAGGGTAAACACGCCTTATCAACACGTAAGATCCCTCTCAAAACAGGATGAACATTGGATATATTTAATTCAACAAAATCATGGAGGTTAGATCCCCAATTGGCAAGCCAATCGGCACAACCATTTCCCTCCCTATAAATATGAGATATAGAAACATTCAGCTCCTTCATTCTCTGTTTAGCCTTTCTAAGCAGATAAAAGTAATTAGCATTACCAGTATCCCCATCTTTAATACATTGCACAATAAAATAAGCATCCAGTTCAACCCACACATCAAAGTACCCATATTTAATACACAGATCTAAACCAAGAATTAACGCATTTAGCTCAGCAACAATAACATCAGAAGTAGGCAAAGGAGAAGCAAAAGCAGCCAACAAATCGCCACAATGATCCCTAATCACTCCCCCCGCACCAGCTCTGTTAACACCCACGGAACCGTCCGTATTAAGCTTAACAAAAGGCAGGTTAGGTTTTAACCAATACACAAAAGTAGCATCAACAACCACATCACCCTCCTCCAACTTAATTCCAAAATAACCAGCCAAATTTCTACAATTGTAAAAAGTTTTAACAGAGATAATATTACATTTAAAAAGCTGATGCACTTTACTTTTAACCTTTTCAATAATACCAATAGCATCCATCTTACAATTCTCGTGCTTGGCCTGATTTCTAGAGTTCCAGATATACCAAATAATGAGAATGGGTATCAGATTAAATAAATGACCTTTTTTCGGATGACACCAATTATGAAACATTAAAATAAGTGAATCAATAAACATGTCATTCTTATCAGAAATATTATTAAAGTAACTCCACACCTTCTTAGCAATTAAACCATTAACGAACAGATGATCAATGTCCTCATACTGCCAACAGCAATAGCATTTCGAAGCTAGAGAAATACCTTTACTTTGAATTTTATTGTCCACGGGTATATAGCCTTTGATGCACCGCCAAGCAAAGGTAGAGTAAGTTATTGGAAAGGAACTATGCCAAATAGACTCAAAAATAGGAGATTTAGCATTAATGCATCGAAAATTATCCCACATATTCTGCAGTTTAAACTTCCCATTAGAGGATAGAGTAGAAAGAATAAGATCATTCGAATCCAACTGAAGAGGGATATTCAAAACCAATTCCACTAAAGAAAGAGGTAAACACCCTTTAAGCTTGTGTATGTTCCAGCCATTGTTAATAAAAAAAGAAGAAACTTTCACAACCTCCAAAGTACAAGTATTTAAATAAGTATCAATGGAAGAAATTCCTAACCAGTTATCATGCCAAAAACTAATGTCACCTTTACCCAACCCCCAATGAATATAATTTTCAGCAATCCCTTTAATACTACAAAGCCTTTTCCAAGTTCTGGAATCATTGGACTTAAAATACCCAAAAGTAGGGTGCATCTTGCTACAATATTTAACATTCATATACTTAGCCCATAAACTAGCATTGGAACGAAACGAAAATCACAATTTATGAGAAAAAGCAGTAGCCGTATCGTACATAGATTTACATCCAAGGCCACCTTCCTCTAATTTCCCACAAATTTTATTCCAAGCCGACCAATGAATAACATTCGTCCCCACCTTAGCCCCCCAGAAAAATTTATTGAACAACTTTTCCATTCTAGAACATATGGCAGGAGAAGGCATTAAAGTATTAAACAGGTAAATAGGAATCGAATTGAGCACAGATTTAATCAATATTAACCGGCCACCAAATGATAAGAAATTAGCCGACCAAGTAGCAATACGTTTTTGAACCAAAGTAAAAATATCTTCAAAAAGAAATTTTTTCTTCTTACCATTATAAATCGGCGTTCCCAAATATTTCAACGGCAAACTTTTAGCTTGAAAACCACAAACTCTTTGTATCGCATGAACTCTGTTTTGATTAATCGACTTACCAACAATAAAAGTACACTTATCTTTACTGAAAGTCAAACCACTGCACGCACTAAACTTAGACAGAAATTTCATCAGAAGTTTAACATTCTTAGTAGCACCATTAGAAAAAAGAATAAAATCATCAGCAAAACTTAAATGGGATATGGGGAAACCTCTAATCATACGGTAATTTAAAGAAATATTTTTAGCAAAAAGATCTTCCAGACCTCTAGATAAGTATTCCATAGCAATAATAAACAAAGCCGGAGAAATAGTATCCCCTTGACGGAGACCTTTAGAAGATTTAAAATAACCATGCCTTTTGCCATTTATGATCACCGAAAAGAAACAGTTTTCAATACTATTTTTTATCAACAAAATAAAATTTTGGTTAAAACCAAAAAGATCCAAGATTTTATAAAGAAAATTCCAATCTAAATTATCATAAGCTTTGGTGATATCAAGCTTAAAAATAATGTTACCCCCAGTCGACTTAGTGTTAATATCATGGGTAAGCTCTTGCGCCAACAAAACATTATCACTTATAGTTCTGCCTTTGACAAAACCAGTTTGATTTAGAGATATAATGCCAGGCAGCAATTTAGCCAATCTATTCGAAATAATTTTAGAATTCAATTTGTTAAAGAAAGTGCACAGACTTATGGGTCTAAAATCACTCCAGTAATTAGCCCCTTCTTTTTTCTTAATAAGAACAATATTCGAAGAAGAGAAAAATTTAGGATATGGCTTACCACTAAAGAACTCTTGCACAGCAGCAATAACATCAATTTTAATAATCTCCCAAGATTTCTGAAAAAACAAAGTAGTAAAGCCATCAGGACCAGCAGTCGCATCACCATTCATATCTTTTAACACCTCCAGGATTTCATTTTCAAGAGGAATTTGACACAAGAAAATATTATCAGCATCAGTGATCAAATTCGGAATAACCGACGGGTTATGCACATGTTCAATCACAACATTATTATTAAACATATTAAGGAAGAAATCCACACCAGACTTACTGATATCATCATCATTATCAAGTAAAATCCCATTACTATCGTGTATTTTATTGATTCTATTATTAATTTTGTTTTTATTAGCAATAGCATGAAAGAATTTAGTGTTTCTATCACCTTCCATAACAAATTTAATGTTAGCCTTTTGTTTCCAAAAGGATTCCTCTTGAGCTTGAAGTTGACTAAGCAAATACTTTGCTTGATTAAGATTGAAAAGGTTATCCTCACTCGATTTGGCCTCAAAAATATCCTCCATATCCAACACTTTATGCTCAGCTTCGAGAATGTTAGAGAAAACATTTTTAAAAACATTTTTATTCCAATATCTAATGCATTGTTTCAATCTCGCCAGCTTAGCCCACAGTCTTAGCATACCAGTAATGGAGTTATCAGGAAATATAGGAGCATTCCAATTAACTTGAAGCATCTCTTTAAAATTCTCATGCAATAACCACATATTTAAAAATCTAAAAGCAAAAGAACCAGTTTGACTAGTCACATTAATATTAAGAAGCATAGGAGAATGATCAGAAAGAGTACGACTTAAATGCTCAACATTAGTCGAAGAAAATTTGGTAATCCAATCATTATTAAAAAGAATTCTATCAAGTCGTTGCCAAAGATTAGCCCTGTACCAAGTGAAAGGACTACCAAAGAAACCAATATCGTTTAACTGACAATCATTTATCATAGTATTGAAGTCTTCCATAGCATTAGCATTTGGGAGAGCACCTCCCCTACGTTCACTAGCATTAGAAATGATATTGAAATCCCCTCCCACACACCAAGGGCCATTGATGTTGTTAGAAAAATTGCAAAGTTGTTCCCAAAGAGCCAGTCTATTAGTTCTCGTGGAAGCAGCATAAACAAAGGAAGAAAAACAGTTCATATTAAAAACATTAACATGACAATGAACAACTTGAGGTAAATCAGCAACAATACTTAGTTCAATATTCTTATGCCACAAGATCCAAATTTTATTAGAACAATTACCAAAATGCATATGAAAACCCAAAAATGAAGCAGTTTCAGCTAATTTGTCAAGAGCAACAAAAGGTTCAAATAACACTAAAACTTGAATATTGTGGATCCTACACAAATTTTTAACTCTAAGTTTGAAGTCTTTACAACCTATCCCTCTAACATTCCATAAAAGAGATTTAATCATTACAATCTTTGTAATAAGTTTGAGCTCTAGTGTTTCTCGGGATAGCAGGGTATAAATTTTTGACATTTTTACCTTTTTTTTCCCCCCCTTTCATAGAAAAAGCCTCTTCAGTTAACAAATAATCTTCCTTACTTTTTTTTAGCAATAGATGAAAAAGCCATACCATGATTATAAGGCGAATCATTTCTGTTTTTAGAGGAAGGAACAAATTCACCTTCTTCAACAAGCTCATTGTCCACCTCCTCACCATCATTTTTCGATTGTTCCAAGTCCTGTCTTGAAAGAAGAGCATTTTCAATGGCCACAGAATTAGAAGTATTAGGCATATCATTAAGCATATCATCAATCAAAATAAACAGTTTAGGATCAGTTTGAGTAATGTCAGTAGTAGACTCTACTAAAGCAACATTAGCGGTATTTCTATCATCCATCAGCATTTCCATATTGCCCACTTCCCCTTTACCGATTTCTGGAGGAGTAACAATCTCTTCCTTAGACATCTCCCTATTTTCCACTTCCCCATTCGTTCCCTTTAAAGGACTAACAGAATTATCTGCTAGAACCACGGGAGCAGTAGTAGGGTAGTCCACTGGCATAGTTTTATCTTCTATGGAATTATGTATAGGAACATAAACTTGTTTAGATTCATTACCACCAGTATTCCTGTTAATAGGAATAACAGACTTCTTAAGCTCCGGATTCAATTTAAAACAGTCAACTTGAGCATGGCCGTGAATTTTACAGTGATTGCAAAATTCAGAAACTTTTTCCAATTCAACCTTTTGCAAATACCCGTAAGCCTTAGAACCGACCCAAACTTCCTTGGGATGCTTTTTCGAAATGTCAACTTCCACAAGCACTCTAGCAACAGAAGGTCGAGTCCTAGCAGCAGTAGCCTGATCCGTTTGTAAAGGTCTACCGAAAATAGAACCCAGAGCATGTAAAACTTTAGAGTTAAAGAAATGTAAACGAAGATTAGGAAAGGAAATCCAAACCGGCACGATAGGAGATTCCTCCTTAATATCAAAAAAAGGAGTCCACTTTAATATGCGCATCTGACAGTTAAGAATGAAGTATGACCGTCTAGCAAACACCCTACTATAATCAAGATCATTAGATAGTTGGATAGCTACATGTCTAGAGTCCAAAAGACCCACCGAATAAAATCCAGTAAGCTTAAGAGAAGAAAAAAAATTTCTAATGGCGTCCAGATTAGGTCTACGGACACCAAATTTACCGACCAAAGTAAATTGGAACGGAGACGCCAGTTTTAAAACTTCTTCATCGGATAGGAGCACCGCAGGGAAACCATTAAAAACATCTTGCTGAATATTAGGGAAAATATCACCTGAATGAGTCCCTTCAAGAACTTCTTTGAAAGATCGAGAAGAAGGAATATCTTTAGCGTCATCGGATCCCAGGTTGAAGAAGCCAGCCTTCTTCGCAGTCGAAGGGGCGGTAGGTTTCCCCCACGGATTCGGAGGAGGAACACCCGCCATGAAAACACGCCCCACAGGGCCACGAACCGAAAGGAAAAGCCAAAATGAAACACTCCCTGACGAAACCAAAGCCGATCGGCAAGCGAAACAGGGAAAGCACGAAGCGAGAAAGGTGGTGACCCCCAACGAAGCGTATATGATATATGATAATTAAGAAATTTTATTATAAATGCTTAGAACATGAGTTAATCACCTGTGCTACAACATCTCCTTTTCGGTCATTAATGGTGCAATCCTTCTCACTGAACGATCCCTTGACCTCGTAATCCCAATCCTTACAGAATCCTTTGTTCATGATTGAAATCTTAATCGCATTGTTCATGACAAGGCATCCTTTTTTGGGCTCTCTCAAGCTAAATACCAACCTTTTTATTCCTTCATAGTCCATCAGGTATCCTTTCCACCTGCTGTGAAAGAATAAGGCTTGCACCACACCATTCTATATCAGAACATAAATGAGTTTTCTCTTAACAAAGTAATTATTATGGTGAATTTAATTTAGTTACCTTGTTACAAATGAAGAGGACCGGTGCTGCATTGTTGTCTCTAAGAATTAACTCCTTACTAGCACCCAGAATCCCGCAACCATCTACGGCGCGCGAAGATTATTTCCTGCTTAGAATTTATGACAACGAAGCCGCCACCGCTTGTTATGACTGGCCTTTTTCTGATTATCAGATCTTCCTTTGAAGAAGAGCAATATATCTTACTCACAATTGGCAAGAACTTGGCTGATCTAACCATGGTGGAGGAATCTCCTCTATTCATGCTGTCAGCCTTTTGTAAGGAGTTGAACGTCAATGTTATAAAAGAGTTTCAAAAGTGAGTTAAATTTTGTTGTGTTCTCTTTGGAATAAGAATCTCAGTAGTAATTTTATTTATTTGTCTATGGCTTGTTGTCGTATGATTTATTTTAGTTTTACAAATATTTGTCATGTATTTAATTAAAAAAAAAAAGTAAAAATCCAACACAGAAGGTACGCATAAATTTTCTATATGGAAACCATATATAAAAAACAAAAAACTCATACGGTTAAACATAGCTGAATTAACTTCCACTAGTTTTAATCTTGGATTATAAAAGTATTTCGTTACTCAAAATTGGAGAAGGTGCTCGTTCAATATAAACTAATGTCCCATGCAATATTGGTGAATCAATCAAATATGGAGGTGTTGATGTAGATGGAATTACATGTTAGTTAGGAGAGAGGGGATCAGAAATTGGAGATGGTTGGAGCAATCTCTCTCTTGCAAGAAGGGGGAGCGAGGTGACTTAGAGTCAATGAGAATCTAAAGTTAGTTTGGGCAATCCATTTAATTGAAGGAAGGGAAACTAGGAGAGCAGTTTCTCTCCTAGGAGGAAAAATTGGATGACTAGAACTTAGCAAGCAACTAAAGATGATTGCGGTAGTTCCTCTACCAAAGGAGAGTGATTTAAGGAATCTAAAGTTGTTAGGTGTCGGGAGGCAATTAAAAGAAATCCCACTCATAAAAGGAGGGGAAACAAGGTAACTAGAGTTAATTAATGAGCAACCCTAAGAAGTTGTTAAAGTCTCTTTCCTATAACAAGGTGAAATTGGGCAAAGACATGTTAATAATTAATCTTGTTTTGGATGGCGGGGGAAATTGGATGACTATGGAGTGGGGAACAAAAATGACCAATATGTATAATTGTTCTAAATTTGATGACCAATACTGCAAGAATTACCAGTTTGTTTCTGACGGTTTTATTTGCCAAAAAATTCTGACGATTTTGACCTCTGGAAACCTGTCAGTAATTTTAGTGGTTGATTCCACCAATAACTTGGTAGAAAATTTTTTGTGATGAATTTCTTTCGATCAATATTTCCTTCAAATTTTTCATTGGCATTTCGTTGTAATATATTTCCACTGGAATATTATGAATTTATAATTATTTTCTATAATTTACAACAAAAATTTAGCATTTACTGCCTGAAAAGTTAGTTGAAAATGTTTATCTTTTTGTAGTGATTGCTCATGAGGAGAAGGTATCAAGGTATCAATTAGTCAACCTCTTTTAGATTATATATATAATTGGTCACATACAGTCATACTAATCTTGGTGGGATTGATGATTCGACAAGTTAATTACAAGCCAATAATTAATTTACTACTCACTAAAAGACCTTAAGCTAATTAAGTTTTGTTCTCAATCTAATGCTTACTAAAATCATTTTTATATTAGCCAAAATAATTTGTTAACTCACTATTCATCTTATCAAGAAAACACAACAAGGGGACTCATCCTTAGTTTGATTACTCACTTTGAGTTCTTTCCTACTAGGCAACACTTAAACATACTCACCGGCTACATGAAAAATTATATTGAGTCTCTTTTAATAATATTTTGGAACTTTATTATGTAGCTCTTAATATCCACTGATCACGAACTATATCTTTAAATGAAGGGTTCAATATTGAGCAGGAGCATTGCATCACTTGACCCTAATTAGCCAAAATTTTGTCAAATTAAAACCTCATTATATCTTTCTTTATCTTTTTTTATCACTTTGGATCTTTCTTACTATGCTCTAAAGGACTAACATGATCCCTTAAAAACCCTAATCAATTGTAAGTGATATGTGCACTTACTCTATCAATTACTTTCTTGGGCTCAATCATAATCTACCGAAAACCCGATTTTGACCCGGCAACCCGAGATTGACCCGATTTTGACCCGAAAAGAAGAGATTGACCCGTTTTTGACCCAAAAATTAGCCTTTTTTGTTGGAAACGGGTCATTCGGGTCGTGTCGGGTTGACCCGGACCGGAAGCGTGCCGGGTTCGGGTCAGAAAAACTGACCCGTTTTTTAAAAACGGGTCGGGTTCGGGTTGACCCGAATAGTGGCGGGTCAATTTCGAGTTCGACTCGAACCCGACCCGTGACCCGAAATTGACACCCCTAATGGTGACCACCATGATCATCATCATCACCATGATGATCATCACCACCATCATGATGACCACCACCACCATAATCACTACCGCCACCATTCTGAAGTACAATTTGGATTCAACATATCATGAGTTTTTGAATTCCTTTGAGTTTTAGTCCTAATATCCAAAAAGAATATGCTTGTCTAATTTTCTTTTGCTTCATCCACCTAGATTGCTTCTCTTACAATATTTGTTCGCTTTTTAAAAATATGTCGTGTGGTTTCAACATAATCTCGCACGGATATACTATAATCTTAATAATGTGTTTTGATTTGTTTTTCATCATATTGAAAATTATAGCACATAGAATAACTTTAATAAAATTTTGGCTGACAAAAAAAAAAGCCCAATCAAATGAGATGGAGGAAAGTAGTAGCTTAGCATTCATATATTCTTCAAGTTGTTAACATTATTGTTATTAACTTAGTTAATCTCTTACATGTGTTAACATACTAAACCATTCCAATGTTGGTTATGACCAAATATTTGGTAGCCAAAAAAACTTCCGATAAATATGATTGGAAAAATAATATTTCTTATATAGTTACTATTAATGGGTTATAATTGAATGAGAATAATCAAAAAAATTCATCACATGTGATTATTTATAAAGGTGCAGAGATAGCTTATCACAATAAGTGTAAAGTGAAGATTCCATTAATTACTTGAAAGACTAGTCTTCTTAATGTATCTCATAATACACATAATTGAGCATTCAAAATTATCACCAAAAAATAAGTTTTTGCATATATGATAGAAATATGAGTCATAGTTTTACGAGCATTCAAAAAAAGTTTGAACAAGAATTATATTTTATTTGAATCTTGTTGAAACTAAGTTCGAACTTAGTATTCGTCCCTTATCCTCACGAAATCTAAACTTTAAACTATAAATAACGATCAAATAATATTTAGACAAGGTTAGTACCATGCTCAAATATTTTTTTGAACCTTTTAACCTTTCACTTGGGCACTTGTTATTAAGGGAAATTACATGTAGAACCCTTAAATTATGTACATTTACAAAACTATAACTGATTCCAAGTCAGGTTTATTTAAATGAATCTATTTGTATAAAGCTTCAGTTACCATCTTGGAGGATCATAATGATAAACAATGATTATGAGCTTGTCAAAAAATTAAGAAAATGCAAAATTGAGGAGGGGAAGAAGAAGAACTCATCAAAAGAGGCTTCTCATTTCATTTATTGATTCCTAATACTTTCAAAAGAGGGGTATTTAAATGCTTAAAATGTTCATTTAACTATCTATTAATCGTAACACAAACACTCTCACCTAAGGCTTCGTTTGATTATTTTGTACCTTTTCTAAAAAATAGTTTTAAAATTGTTGTTTTGAGATAACAGAGTTGTCTAACATAGAAGTTAATATATAAAGCTTTTGAAAACAGTACAAAAATACAGTTCTCTAAAAAATATTTATTCAAAAGTGGCACATAAAAGCAACAGCCAAAAATGATTTCTACGTTTCACAATTGAAAAGGCAAAATTAAGCGGTCTCAGACGAGGCCTAAGACAAATAATAGAACTAAAATCACTTAATAACCCATATAAGCCATTACAAATTCCTATCAGCTTCATTAATACTTTTAGAGATGGAATTAAGTGTCAAACCAGAGTATTTTTCAATCAGATTTAGATTTTGTTTGAGACGGCTTTCTTATTGCTTCTTAAAGCAGCTTTTTTAGTGAAAAAATTATTTTTTGTGTTAAAATTTTACTTTAAGAAACGTTCCAAATGAAACCTTAGAGTTGAAAGCATAAATGTCGCTCAGAATGAACTAAGAGTAACAAAGAAAACTAAAAAATTTTTGGGGCATTGGGATTTCTAGTATTGACTCCCTCTATCCTCTATTCACTACAGGAAAAACGCTGAAAACCGGCTGTTTTTTCCGGCGGTTAGTGTAAAATTACCGGCGGTTTTTTACATTACCGGCGGTCTAACGGCGGTTTGTTAGGAAACCAATTCGGACAGCTTTTTACCGGCGGTTTATTTTGGCTGCGGTTTTCCGGCGGCCCCTACCGCCGGTGACCACTGGAATTTTAACCGTCGGTCTTTCGGCGGTTCGGCCGTCGGTAATGTAACCGCCGGTCAAAGTACCGGCGGTGTTCCGGCGGTTAAACCTGGCGTCGTCTGGTTCATTAGACCGCCGGACGGCGCCGTTAGACCGCCGGTGCCTTACCGGCGGTTGACGGCGGTTATAGCCGTCGGTATTACCGACGGTTTAAACCGTCGTGCGTCCATCGTATAACCGCCGGTGGCCGTCGGTAAGCTGCCGGTACGCACCGGCGGTTTAATAATATAACCGGCGGCTTTATCTTGTCCGTCCGGTATCGTAGTTTCCGGCGGCTAAACCGCCGGTTAGCCGCCGGAAACCTGTAGCACCTGAAAAAAAAAATGACAGTATCCCCTTTATTTGAGGGAGGTTCACCCTAAAGTCTAAACCTGCAGAAAAAGCATATATATGTTGGGCAACACGTCGCTATATTCATCACAACCAGAAAATACAAAATTCATCACAACATTACAATCACAAATTCACAAAATAGTTCATGATAATGCTACAATCACCAGTTCAGAAGTTCACAAGTTCTAATTAATACATTCATCAAACATAATAAACATCTAATCATTATCGGTATCCTCACTGTCTGCAGATGGCTGCTCCTGTTGGTCCTTCTTCCTTTGTTTTCCAGCTCTGTAGGATTGCAACTCTGCTTGCATTTCATTCTGAACCCTTTTCATCTCTTCAATCTCTCTAGTAAGTGCTGCAACCCTCTCACTTACAGATTCTTCAGCTCCACTTGGATCATGGAATGCAGAGGTGTATGAACTGCCCTCAATAGCAAAAGCTTGTGAACCCATGCCATATACCCTCCCCCTCTGTCTTCCACCAACAACTTCTGACCATGTGTGATACTCAGAAGTATGGGCCGATCCAGAAGATGATCCCTCGCCAGTGGACTGCTTACTTTCTCTAACTCGTAAGAAATCATCCTGCAAGTTACAAATAGTTTTATTAAAATAAATTTTTATTCTAAAAATCCAAAAAATTTTACTCACATGAGCCTTCTTAGATTTCTCATCAACTCACTGCTGGTCAGCTTGATGTTGATGAGTTATTGTATGCAGCTCCAATGGTGTTGGCTCCCGACCCAGGTGCGCTTTCTGAAAATTTGATGCTTAGTTATACTAACATAAATATATGTAATAAACCAATTCAAAACACTTATGACAACCTCTTAATTATAATAAATAATATAAATAAACGTTCATAATAAAATATTTATTTTAAATAACACATAATAGAGAACATAATTTCATGAAACAATTATAAATATTATGTTATAATGCTTGGGTGCATTAAACGGAATCAATGGAGCTTCATTAATATTTTGTATTGGCTTCTTAATTTGGAGTGAAATTGTTGGCATAATTAAGTGATGTTCGAGATCTTCCACCACTCCTCACTAACCTATTTTGATATGAGGTCAGCTCATATATATAGAGATTCATGATACACATCTATAAAATCCCACAACTCATGGTGTTGTTAATATAGGCCGTTAGATTGCCTTTTATGAGATCCTCGTGCTAAGCCACATTCACGGTTTAGGAAAAAAATCTCAAAATATCTTTTTCCAAATATTCTTCAACAAAGTTGCCTTCACTAGTAACTAAGAGAAATGATCATTAATATAAGAAGAAATAAAATTAAGTTAAAAGTTTTAAAATAAAAATGTTGATGTTAAATTCTTGATTTAAATAAAAAGTAATTGAATTTCCCTAAAAAATGCTCCCAAAAACTTGTATAGATGACTAAGTAGATATATTGTGTCATATAAAAATGGAATGCACGCATAGAAAATAGGGTAAATTTTCGAAATAAGCAACATTAATAATTAAACTATAAGATTAAGCATGATCGTAAAAAAATTTAATTATAGGCAAAGTCGGTCGTTTAAACGGCGACTTAGGTGCGACCAAACGACAGCGTGGCAGCTGATGTGGCGAAGGCAGACTTACTTATAAGTCGCCCGCGTAACGGGCGACTTATAAGTCGCCGTGTTAAACGGCGACTTAGGCTTATCTCATTTATTTGCCTTTCCCTTTCCCGATCCCGATCATTCACTCTCCTCTTCGCCATTTCCAGATCGTGCTGCTCCCGCCTCCGCCCGTTCGTCGTCGCCGGATCAGGTAATGTGAAGTTATTTTATGCATTTTATATGTTAAATTAGTTAGATTTATGTTGATTATTGTTTATTTTTCTTAGAGAAGTAAATATATGTGATTTAGAAGGTGATTTTGTAGGTTTTTTTGTGAAACTCTTTATTTGTGTAGTGTATTTGAAGATTTGTTTGTTCTAAGCATAGATTTATGCATTTAGGCTTCGAATGTTTAAAATATATTGTAGATCTGTGATTTAGGGTTAAATTTTTGCTTAGCTAAGCTTTCTTTAGGGTTTCAAATTTTATATAAAATGGGTAGAAGATATGTGCGCCTTATTCTTTTGAATCCTTTAATTTTTAGATTTAAATCGCACGTTGAAAATTTAAATCGCATGTTGAAAAGCTAAATCGCATTTTTGCTTAGCTAACCAGAAATAGCTGCAAATTCGATGATGAAAATTTAAATGAAGATCTCCGTATTTGAGAAATAAAAATATTTAAATTAAAGTTAAGATATATAAATGCTAAAAATTTAATCCTTACTATAATTTTATTTCAATTTACATAAATTTTATTTTAACAGGATATGACTCACTAGTTATATTAAACAATATATTAAAATAAAAATTGTAATATATTAATAATAATGATTATATACTATTATATTCTTTATATGGAGCCCTTAATATAAAATTAAATATATATATTAAATTTTATGTATCATACTTGATGATAATTTCATATAGAATAATAATTAAATTTTTAATGTGGTGAAAGAGACACTCACCAATAACCATTAGCTTAAATTTTTTATTTAATAATATAATAATCTTCTAACGTATATTGACTCACTCTGAAAATTGAATATACAAACAAAAGCCAATTTAATTATTTAATTAATTAATTAGCAGCTTCGATCTTCACCTCAAATTAAAATATCTTTGAGGCCCATTAGTTTGCCCATACTTCCTATTTTCGAAATGAAAGTTGAGAAGCTTACATCTAAGAATATTATTTGGTTGTTCAACCAAAAAAATGAAATCTTTTTCTTTATTCACTCATTAGATAATTATCTTGATCAAGCATGAATCTCTAGGCAAAATCTAATTGAAGTTTCAAAAATTAAAATCAAGAGTATTCGAACTCCGATTTCAGCCAGCTTAAAATGTCACCATCCCATTTATTTGACTTTCAAGTGCATAGGAATATTCTTCTTCTCATTGGACAAGGAGGAAGAAAGTATGTCTTCATTTGAGATCAATTTTTTTTTTTCTAATTAGTCTAATTATGTCTTCATTTGAGAACAAAGTTTTAATAGTCTAATTATGTCTTCATTTGAGATTAAAATTTTTTACATATTAGCTACTTGGACGGAATTAAACATGCATAACTAACTAAAAGTGTTATGCAGCAATCATGAAAAAAGTTAGAATATTTAATGGTTTAACTTAGATAATGAGTGGATATAACTCTACATTGCTTAAAGATTGTATAGTTCATATAATTATTTTACTCTTATATACTTTTATACTATTATATTCAGGGATAATATTAATTAAGATAAATATATATTAAAGAATTTGTGCTTTGTTTTTTTTTTTTTTGGGTGGAACGTACGAGCAGAATAATGAGTGGGACGTGCTGCAACTTTCGTGCTCCTGTATGGAGGCGAGTTACATATTGATGAAAAATTTGCACCAAGTTATTCTGGGGGTAGGAATCGTCCGTTACATGTGCCAAGAAATATAAAGTTAGAACAGCTTAAGTTAAGGATACTTAGAGCACTGAAGTATGATCCTACGAAGTTTTCTGTGAACTTAATATGTCGAGTGCCTGTGGGAAACGAGTTTGTCGCTTCACATGTAGAAGATGACGATGTTTGTGAAGTTTTATTATGTCAAGCTGCAACAGAATTTCTCATCATGTATGTCGATGTCGAAGAAAAAATTGTAAGTGAAGATAATATTGAGCCTACAAATTCAGAAAGATTTGGTACTTCAACCCAAGTTGAAAGGGTTCAGGTGGCTAATACTTCAAGGTTTGAAGCAATAGAAGAAGTCCATCATTAGTAAGTTTACTATATCATGTTTAAGAAATAGATATATACGAATTTATCTTTTTGATTAAGTAATGATTAATAAAAATTTTAATGTAGTGATATTGAAGACCAACAGACGCAGGATCCTCCTTTAGCGTCTGCACAAACAGTCCCTCATCATATCATTATAATTATGAGACTATGAGTAGTGGATCTAGTGAGCAGTGCTCTGATGATGAATGTGCTGATCTATTACCAGTGGTCAACGATGGTGATGCAGTTGATAATGAGGAGATTAGAAATATTGTCCAAGATTATTGTACTAGATCTGTCGGCAGTACAGATACAATGGTAGCAAATAACGACTACGCCGAGACTTGTAGGACAACAGAAGAATGGGATAAGGAAGTTGACATTGATGCTGATTACGATGCGGTGATAGTAGAGGATGAGTTCTCTATTCCGAATGACTTAATAGAAGGGATGTGCTTCACAAGGAAAACAGATCTGCAATTTGCTTTACAAGGTTGGGCAATAAAAAATAACGTGCAATATATTGTCATCGCATCGAATAGGACGAAATTTACAATTGTTTGTGCGAAGCATGATTGCCCGGTATATCCTTGCTTATGGCGACTTCACTCAGCTCAGAGTAAACGCTTAGGCGGTGTATGGAAAATCTCATCCATAAAGAACCAGCATAGATGTGTGTCTCCAATTCTTGATAGTGGCCACCGTCAATGCAACTCACAGTTTATAAGTTTCTATATTCTACCCACAATTAGGAAGCAGATGGACTTGAAGCCAAGGGAGATAATCGGTCGTATGGAATCGAAGTTCAATATTAAAGTGTCATACATGAAGGCTTGGGATGCCCGGAGGAAGGCAATAAAAGTAGTTTTTGGCAGTTGGGAGGAGTCGTATCGCACTCTTAATTTGTTCATGGATGCTGTTGCCTCTGTAATGCCTGGTACGGTATATCGAATTCAAAGTACGCAGACAAATAGGTTCCAAAGACTATTCTGGGCATTTGGTCCTTCTATTACTGGGTGGAAATATTGTCGCCCAGTTCTTTCTCTTGATGGCACATTCCTACTCGGTAAATATAGGGGGACATTATTAACTGCGATAGGTATGGATGCTAATAATGGTTTATATCCACTTGCATTTGCTGTAGTTGAATCAGAGTGTACCGAATCATGGATTTGGTTTTTAAGACAAGTCAATGAGCTACTCCCTGTAGTTACGAACAGGCCTAATCTTTGTATCATATCAGACAGGCATGCTGGTTTGGTTAGAGGTTGCAGGGAAATCTTTCCTAATGTTGCTCATCGACACTGCCTAAGACATCTACGTGAGAATTTCAAGAAAGCAATACGACAGATGGGAATAGGAGACGTTGATTTTTTGTGTCAAAAATTGTACGCAGCAGGAAATACAGATGATAGATCCTTTTTTAATAGATGTATGGAAGACATGAGGAGGATCAAAGTGGACATCCATCAATGGCTCGTAGACCGTGATGTAAGTCGTTGGTCTTTAATAAATGATGGTGGATTTAGATTTGGGGTAATGACAACTAATGCTGCAGAGTCTTTTAATGGAGTTTTAAAGCGAGCAAGAGGATTGCCGATACAAGCCTTGATTACGGCCATATACTATAACATTATTTCAATGTTTATGAGGAGGTTGGAATTCATTGCAACGGAGGAGCAACAAAACAATAACTTCTTCGCTCCACGTGTTCAGACATTACTAAAAAAAGTTGAGGAGGAGGCTAGACGAATGCCTGAGCCAATCCGGCTTAACTTGAATGAATTTCAAGTTGTTGACATGTCCTCTAGATCATACCGTGTCGACATACTAGATGGGAGGAGGTGCAAGTGCAGTTGTGAAAAACCTATGCTGTATCACTCGCCATGTTCACATGTGGTCTGTTGTTTGGCATTGTTAAGACGATCACATTTCGAATATGTTTCTCCCTACTACACGACAACTAACTACAAATTAACTTATTCTGGAGAATTTCACCATATCCCTAATAAGGATGAATGGGGAGAGCATAACCCAATCTCTGGAATAATGCCACTACTCCCACCAAATTATCGAAGAAGATCTGGTCGTCCACGAACAAATCGTTATCGCAATACGATGGACGAGGCACAAGCTGGGAGCAGCAGGTTATGCGGAGCTTGTCACTTAGCTGGACATAACAAGGCCACTTGCCCAACTAGATTCAATCGCAGGAACTAGGATTTATTTCTGTCAACTGTTGTATTTTCACATGCATTTAAGTTAATTTTATGTGTGTAGTTCTCATTTGCGTTATGTTTGTAGTTCTCATTTGCGTTTATGTAATATATTTTTCACATGCATTGCAGCTTTTTTGTTTGTAGTTATCATTTGCGTATATGTAATATTTTCATATGCATTTAAGCTTTCAATGATAACATTGGATTGCTCTATTAACAGATGTCATTAAAAGCATTGAATTCATATGTCATCTAATTGTACGTCACTCAAAATGAGTTGGACATATATGGAGATGCTAAAAGGAGTACCCAACAAAGAAAGATTTGATGAAGAAAGTCTTAGGATTCATGCTTCAATAGCACGAGCCGGTGATACTCCATTAGAGCAAAAGGCGAATGCAAATGAGATTTTTCGGTGTTGTTTCCACAAATGGTCAGAAAAAGAGGATGATAGCCTCTGGGCTATACATGCTGAGTTGATCGTGGTAAAACTTTTCAGGACAAAAAAATTTTTAAATGCTGCAGGTTGGAAATCACTTGAAATTAGGTTCAGAGAGGTTAACGGTCATTTTGTTAGCCCTCACTTCTTGCAGATGCGATACCACGAGCTGAAACGCCACCGAAACGAGGGTTATTCACCACCAGATTTGGACTGTAGTAGCCTTGATCATGAGCATGTCATTTTTTATCGTAGATGGTGTCCGAGTCATGACAAATTAATTAAAAATTTTTATAAAGATCGGATGAAGGAGGTAACACCTGATGGTCAGCTGAGAGAGTTCTTCAAACTTGAGGATTGGCAGGACCTACAATATGAGTTTGAGTGTAAGATGAAGTGTTGTCCAACACAGTCACAGCTCCAATCACGTATGCATATGCTGCTTTAGGAATTAGTAGACCTGTAGCATCGAACGAACTATACAGATATGTTATGCATGACTGGGGGGAAGATTAGGATTATGTTATGCATGAAGTGTTGCTACTTTAATGTGTAAGAATTTTGTAAAATTTATATTATGCTTTATTTTATATGATGCTTTAATTAAAGTTTGAAATAATTCTAAATTATCTTTATTATATTTTTTGGGTTTAAATAATAGTTTATTTAAAGTTAGTTTTTGAAATAATTCTAAATGAGATCAAGGGCTAATTGGGAGAGGTTTGAATGGACTGCCGATATCGAATCCTTTGATCATGCACCGTTCGTTGGACATTTGAAGGCCTTAATGATGTCGGAATTCAATGATCTTGGGCTCGTTGGATTTGTCTCGTCAAGCCGTTCGAATCGAGTATAAGCTCGTCGAAATCGAAGACCGTTTGTTAACTCAAATTGCGGTTTGAACCTTCCAACAGCTTTTTGAACCCTTGATTCAGACTCGTTTGGGCTCGGATTGGGTTGATCTTGGTGTCGTTGGGTTCGTATTTCCGAGACGCTCAGATTTACTATAAGTTCGTTAAAATCGGAGTTCGGGTGCTTCCAAAATTAATTTCTGAAGTTTTCATCTAGCTTTTGCCTGGAGATTTAAGCCCGATCAAGATAATTTTGTGATGTCGTATCAATATCATATATTATTATTTAAAAAAAAAAAGTAAATCAATTCTAATAGTTTACATAAATATCTAATTTTGTTTTTAAATAATGAGAAAAAAAATTAACTAATTATATGATTTCAATTTTTAATTTTCTTCAAAATAGGGAAAATTTCCATCATTACTCATTAGAGCAATCTTATGGCAAATAAATATTAAAGTAATTTTTGGAAATGGAATTCAACCGCATTGGGAAAGTAAACTAGTCCTTCATAACTAAATAATGCTGGCTCACCAATGGAATATTTTTATTTTATATAATACTTAATTTTCTTTAATGATTAAATATATTACATATATAAATCATATATTTAAGTCATATATTTTATAATTTATTTTGTATCATTAAAAAATAATTCTTATCATTATCTGTTCTCCAATAATGCATAGAAGTTTCACTACTTTTTTAATTTAAAATAGTATTAATTTATTATCATTTATTTTTAATTTAATATAACCATCATTTATTTTTAGAGAACAATTTTTTTAATAAAAATAAAAAAATATAAAAAATCTTTGAGCTATAAGTGTCCATTTTGGCTTTATCAATGTCATAAGATCCAATGAGTGCACTTTCACAAGAAAGGAATGTAAGACTAAAGCAAATTGGGGAGAAGATTGAGTATCTGGGGTAAAAGAATATATTATTATTATTATTATTATTATTATTATTATTATTATTTTATTTATTTATTTATTATTTTTAATGAAATTATGATGAAGGGATAAGAATAAGTCAAAGTTTGACCTCTAATGCTTGTAGTGTAAAAAGAGGACATGTGAAGATGAAGATAAAGTAATTGGTGATAATAGATCGGGGGGAAAATTTTTAAAGTAAGCATGATTAATAATTTAATTATGTGATTAAGTATTGTTAAAAAAAAAAAATTAAAATTAAGATCATTTAGAATTATTTCATAAAAAAAAAAATCTAAAATTTTATACCCAAAATTCACTACAAAACTTTATCATTTTAATCAAACAACATGTGTTTTGTGTTTTTTACTATAGCATAATAATTTGTAGAATTGATGTATACTCTTGCTATTATTAATTGTTATTTTGTTCTCAGGTAAAATGGCATCAGATCAACGACGTCGCAGAAAGAAAAGGACAACTGGTGAGCCTTCAGGAGAGGGTAGTAGTGAAGCACCCCCTCCAACTCAGATCCATCCTAACATAGCTTCATTGCTTGGTACACATAGAGCTGCACATCCTGATGGGGTAATTCCAATTTTTTACTAAGTTAATAAGATTATGCCAAATATTAAAGCTTAATCTAAGTTATTATATGTCTCTGTAGGGAACAATTTTGGAAGCAGCATCGCATCTTCTAATGGTGCATGATTGGCCGGTGAATTGCCCAAGGTTTATGGAAGCTTTAAGATTGGTGGGGCTAGATTGTGTTAGCCAGATGAGATATTTACGGATGGACCACCATTTGCTGACAGCCTTAGTGGAGAGGTGGTCTCCTCAGACTAATAGTTTTCACCTGACCGTTGGCGAGATGACCATTACCTTGCAGGATGTTGCTATGATTTTGGGAGTCAATATAGATGGTCCTGCACTGGTAGGTCATACTGTTGTTGGAGCTGGGAGACGCTGGCTTAGTTGGCCAGACTGTTGTGATGACCTGCTTGGGAGCCATCCACTGGCAGATGTTGTATATCGGGACCCATTCGATCATCGCATCACCTCAAGGTTTTGTATGGGACAGGCACATGCACAGACTTGTATTCCCCTTAGATGGCTGCGTTGGACATTTTGGCGTGACTCGTACTTGGACCTGAATGATATGGATTTTTGGAGGCATGTCCGAGCTTACATTTTGTTCATATTGGGTTGTCACCTTCTCCCAGATACTTCAGGTTCAGAGATACATTTACAATACCTGACTATTATGGAGGATTTAGCAGTATTCAGTACGTACTCTCTTGGAGGAGCAGTTTTAGCCCATTTGTATAGAGAGTTGGGAGAAGCAACACGGCCTAGTAGAGCCAACATAGCGGGATGCATCAATTTGTTACAAATCTGGGCTTGGGAGCATCTGCATGTAGGACGACCACTGCTTCGTGTTCCATTTCCAGTGGAACTTGATGGACTAAGTGTTGGGTTCAGGTATGAGAAAATTTTAATTAAAAAATTTTATTAATACTACTTGCAATAAATTCTTATTTACAATCTTAATGTAATAGGTGGAATGAGGATCGTCTTAGAGAATTGCCGGTCGGAAATCTCATTACCTATAGAGATGAGCTCGATGGTTTACTAGATAGTCAGGTATCTCCTTAAACATCTGAATTGAAAAATTAACTCTTTATGTCACATTTACTAATCTAATTTTTACAAAAATAGGTAATTTGGCAACCATATACGCCCGATATTCAAGCACAGGTTGCACAGATTTGTTTGTCAGGGGCGGACATTTGGACTGCACGAGTGCCTCTGATCAGTTGGAAGAGGGTTGAGTGGCACTTGCCGGATAGAGTCCTACGGCAATTTGGCTTATGCCCACGAACTGACATCCAACCAATGGATCCAAGCTTCAAACGGGTAGATGGTCGTGGGAAACCTGACATGGATTGGATGTTGTACCACCGAGCACATATTGCAGTATGGGAGAGTAGGCGTGGATTCATTGTTACAGGAGATTTACTGGACCATCATAACACCTACTCAATTCATCAGTACATACACTGGTACAAGTCATGGGCAACACTTTACATGTTAAAGGCACCTGTTGAGGCTCCAACAACGGCCTATCCTAGAGCTCCCTCAGAGCGCCTTCTGGTAAGTTCAAATTTAATATGCTATAATTTTTTTAAATAATTTCCTTCTTCTGGTAACATATCTTTTTGGTTAATTCAGAGGGATTTTTTCCTGGGTACTGAACAAGCATTGCAGCAACACTTCAATGGTAATGATGATACACCACAGCAGAGGGGACATAAACACAATTGCAGAGCTTTGTCGTGGTTTGCGTAGGCAGATGTATATTGAAGATCAAGGATATTTTGAGGATAGAGGTGAGCATCAAGCACCATTCTCCATGACCCAGGAACCTCCTCACCAGTACAGTGGATATGCTGGACCGTCCTCTTATCCTGATCAAGGGCCCTCTACGGACCTCTTCAGCAGCCAGGTGCCAACGGATTTGGAAGCATACCTCAGCCCAGATTTCGTACCGAGCTCGATTCATACAGATGACATAGCTGAGGAAGAAGCACCTGAGGAGGAACAACACATGCTACGTCAAAGGCCACGACGACCGCCTCAGCATTACACTCCAGGCACTGATGCATTGCCACAGAGGCCACGTAGGCGACGCTAGTTCAGCTGTTTATGTATTTCATGCTTATGTTACGAATTATTTAGTTTCAATATGCTTATGTTATGAATTATTTTGTTTCAATATGCTCAGGTGCTTGGTTGGGAAATAAGAGTCTTCAAGACTAAAATCTAATTTGAGCTTGGTTTTTTACTGCTATTTAATGCTACTATAAAAATATATCTAACTATAAAAATGCTACTATATACCTTCGTTTTTTACTGCTTTGTAAATCTAGTTTAAAAATTTTTTGTAGTATAAAATTTCTTTAGATAACAATAAGAAAATTGTCCCAAATCAAACCTTAAAGTTGTTATAGAAAACAATTTCTTTGTTCAAAAATTTTTAAGCACATTTTAGTGATGATAATCTAAGCATATTTTCAAGTCCACGAACACTACAAAAAATTAAAAGAATATTGAAACTAAAGCACTCGCGTTATCCACCAATTTCTTCTCACAAAAAATTAAAAGCATATTTCCATCAAGAGCTTATATCCACCAATTTCTTCTCACAAAAAAAAATCTAGGCACTCGCGTTTCAATATGCTTTTTAGTGAGTGATTTTATGAAATAAAGCTTCCTCTCAATCTCAAAATTATTAATTTCTTAAAATAAATATAATATATAGAAATTTATTTAAACTTTATATCATACTATTCTCAAAATAAAAATTTTATTGGGTTAATTCTCTTACTAATTTATAAAACAAATATTTTAGTATAAAAGTTTATTTAACTATAATTTTTTTGACGAAAAAATATTTTTGAAATAGTAAAATTAGAGTCCCAAATAAAATTTAAATTAAAAAAATTTGAGAATTATTATGATAGAAAAAAATATAATCAAGATATGTTGAGTTAATTTTTTTCCATTATTAGGCTGCTTTTAACGATTATGTTATCATTGCATTAAACAAAATTAATTAAAAATTTGCTTTATAAATTAGTAAGAAAGCAATCCCAAATGAAGCCTAAATTAAAATCTCGACATATTGCCTCAGAATTTGTTTTAATATTTTTATTTTAGCTATGTTTAATAAACAAAAGCACTCTATATCATTTAAAAAAAAAATATAGTTTCTTACCAATTTTTACCATCTAAAAAAAATTCAACAAGTAATGCAAAATTATCACATAAGTTGTAGTTGTTCATAGCAGGAGTTCAACAAATGTTTAAGTTACATCAACCATATAATAGATCAAATACACACATACAATCACTTCTACTAATGGCAATGATCCGAAGGACCAGCGACCATATATTGGGAACTTACTAGTCAAGTATCTCTTCTACTGGTTCTACCCTTGAAGGACCAGCGACCACATCATCCCTTTCTGCTGGGCATGAAGTTTCGTATCTTTGTAAATTTGGAGGGTTAGTATTATCTCCTAACACCTCAATCTCTTCGACATCAACGTACATTATAAGCAATTCTGTTGCAGCTTGGCATAACAGAACTTCACAAACTTCATCATCCTCAACTTCCGAAGCGACATACTCATTTCCAACAGGCATCCGACATACTAACTTTACAGAATACTTTGAAGGATCGTACTTCAGTGCTCTAAGTATCCTAAATTTAAGCTGTTCTAAGTTGCAATTTCTTGGCACATGTAGGGGTCGACTCCTACCCCCAAAATAGCTTGGCGTGAAATTGGTGTCCACTTTTAATTCACCTCCATACATAAGCACAAAGGTCGCACCACGTCCACTCATTATTGATGTACTCGTACGTATCACTATGCTAAATGAACAAAATACAAAATACTTAATGTTTTAATTATTCTAAAGACTACTAAACTATAATTAAAATTCATTGAATTTTAATTATACGAAAAGACTTCATTACAATTTAGCTCTTATAAATTTTTTTTAAAGAATTATAAATTAAATAAACAATTATTATATATTAACAAAAATATTGCTTTTCAATTTATAGCAATATACAAAGACTACTTCGTTATATCTACCAATTTTTAACAAAATCTATGTTCTATATCAACTTATCTCAAGTTCTGTCAAACAATATTACAACTAACTCTTGCAAAATTAGACAAAGTAATAGATCTACCAAAATATAGGCGAAATAAACTAAAAAGACTCAAATAAGATCATTTTTAACCAAATTTCTACAACACCTCAAATACTAAACATAATAAACCGCAAATATTAAAAATAAAACCTTACCTAAACACTTGATGGCGAGATCGGCGACTCCAAATTTTCCAATGGCGACGGCTGCAGAAGGGGAAAGTGAAGGAAATGAGATCGGGAAGGATTTTGGGTATTAAAGTATTAACCTAAAGTCGCCCGTTTAACGGGCGACTTATAAGTCGCCCGTTAAACGGGCGACTTATAAATCGCCCGTTAAACGATCTTCGATCTCGCCACATCATCACCACGGATCGGATCTTGACTATTTTTAGTCAAAGCGTAAAATTTGTCGCCCATTGCATCACAACCAAGTTTAATCCGGGAGAAACACTTTGCCTATTTTTAAAGGCGGTGTGTACCGGCGGTTTAGAGACCGTCGGTATTACCGACGGTGTATCGTAGCTAAGCCGTCGTTAGAGTCCGACGGCGTAACCGCCGGCGGAGCCGTCGGTAATACCGACGGCCTATAAACCGCCGGTTCAAACCGCCGGTATAGGCCATTTTTCCTGTAGTGATTACCCCTTTGGTTGCTCCTTGATTTGGAGATTTTTCAATGTTGATAGCACTTTATTTCATTGGTGGAGAAGGAAATACATTTCTCTGTGGAACAATAGCAAGACTCGCACTTCTATTTACTAGAATTTTCTTTGTGGTGTGGCCAAGAAAACTCAATACTGCTTCAGCCTAGAGGTCATTAATAATTGTCAGTTTTCTCTATTTTGGAACCCATGGTTCAATGGAAAATCTTTGGTTGATCACTTAAATGATGCTAATTTGGATATCCTCATCTTATTGTCTCTCATTTATTGGTTAATTCTCTTATCATTAATGATAGATGGAACCTGCCTTTTAGGGTTTTGGCGCTCTTCTTCGGCTTCCCTCGGCCGTCTGGCCGTCATGGCGGGCAATCTGCAAAATTTTCCACCTCTTCCTGGTAGAGCCTCCTTACTAGGTGCTGCTCCTTCCACCAGTCCCCCAGCTCCTCCAGCTCTTTCTTATGCTAGTAATCTCGCAGCTCCTCCTGCTAATCGCGAGGAATGGCCGATGTCCTTCGTTAATCCGACCAAAAAACTTTCCTTTGTTGCTTCTGATCTTACAGAAGGTAAAGATTTGTGGGATCTTTGCCTTGTGGGCTACTCTTTAGGTCAAAGACCGTATTACGAAAGGCTTCTTTCGGCGATGAACAAGGCATGGAAGCTTAAAGGCTCGTTCTCGTTGCTCTCTCTTGCTGATGACTTTTTTCTCCTGAAGTTCACTTCCAGTGAAGATTTTGATATGATCTGGTCGGGAGGACCCTGGTTTCTCCTTGGCAAGCCTTTCTTCCTTCAGAAATGGAATCCGAAGTTCCAACCAAAACGAGACGAAGCTGCCTCCATTCCTCTGTGGATTAAGATTCTCAACCTTCCCCTTGCTCTTTGGACACCTTCAGGTATCTCGAAAATTGCCAGTTACATAGGCATTCCTCTCTATGTGGATTCTCTTACCGCAAAAAGAACTCGTCTTACTTTTGCGAGAGTCTGTGTTCAAGTTGACAAAAATTCGGTTTTGCATGACGAAATTCCTTTGGAAATTGATGGTGATGATTTGGTTCTCAAAGTTGTCTATGATTGGAAACCGTCGAAATGTGATGGCTGCGGTTCTATTATTCATCCTTATGCCCTGTGTCCTTCTAACCCTTCACCCAAGCCTTCTCTTCCCCCAAAACCTACTTTCAGGGGCAGGAGCACGAGTCGGGCTCCTAATGCTAGAGGTAAAAGATCCACTTCTCGGCCTAAGGTTAATTTTCCGGTTAACCCTCCTCTAAACAATAATTCTGCGTCCACATCCCAAACCTTGCCCACGACTCCTCCTTCTCAACCAACCACAGATCAGCCACCTACCTCTACTGGGATTGCCAATGAGCCTCTCATTACTCCTCCTGACAATACCACATCTCTCCCTAATCTGAATTTACCGCACGAGGAATCTTCCTCTTCGGGGCAATCCCTTCCCTCCTTCTCCTTCGTCCCTCGCAAGTGGTTTTAGCTAATAGCTTTGCCTCTCTCCCTGTTGAAAATTTGGACAATTCGGATGAGGCAAAAGAAGATGAAGTTCATTCTTCTTCTGTTTTTTCCGAGGAAGTTCCTCCTCCCTCCTCTCCCCCCAAAGCTTCTCAGCCTAACTCCAAAACCCCTTCCCACTCTGTCTCTTCCCCTGACAAAAAAGCCAAGCCAAAAACGGCCAAAAAGGCCAAAAAACCCAAATAATCCATGTCCTTACCCGCTATTGCTGCTTGGAACGTTAGAGGGTTTAACAACCCGACCAAGGCCAAGTTGTGCAAAGACCTCATCGCCTCTTACAATCTCAAAATGCTTTGTATTATTGAAGCAAAAATTCACAATACTGTCACCCAAGATCCTTGGTTTCTTTTTTCTCATACTCTGTTTCAAAATGAAGAAAGTTACGATAATTTCTCTTTCTCCAATCCCGGTAGAATTTGGCTCAAATGGGATGCTTCCCAGATTTCGTTCTCTCCTCTCTTTACCTCTTCTCAAGTTGTTCATGGAATTGTGGCTTCTGGGTCCCTTCCACCTATCTATCTATCGGTGGTTTATGCTGCTAATGAGTTAGCTGAAAGGAGATTGCTTTGGGAGGATCTCTTGAACCTCTCGGAGGGGTTGGAGCATCCTTGGGTTGTCATGGGGGACCTTAACTGTTGCAGGTTTGAAAGGGATAAAGCAGGTGGGAATCCTCTGTCTGCTGATCGTTTGGGGGAGCTGAATTCCTTTGTTTTTGATTCGGGCTTGCAAGATCTTGCTTCTGTGGGGCTGTTTTTTACCTGGCATAACCAAAGGTCAGACAATCCTATTCACATTAAGCTGGATAGGATGCTTGTTAACCATGCTTTTTTGGATCTTTTTCCTTCCTCTTACTATAAAGTGGATTATCCCTCTGGCTCGGATCATTCTCCTCTTATTCTGTTTGCTAAACCTTTGAAAAGGATTTTCTCAAGGTTTATGTACAAGGCTTTTTGGGCTAATATGGATGGTTTTTGGGAAGAGGTTTTAAAAAGCTTTTGATAGGCATGTTTCTGCTAGTCCTATCAATTTTCTTTATGATTGTTTAAAGATGCTTAAAGGTGGCATTCGGGGAAAAAACTGGAGCTCTTCCCATTTCATTTCCAATGGTATTTTGGAGATGAAAAATATTCAACAACGGTGCATTTCTGACATCCAGACCGATCCTTTAAACCACTCTTTAAACATTACCTTGAAGGATGCTAATGATAGGTTGGCCTCCTTACATTCTGACTGGTATTCGTGGATATCGCAAAGGGCAAAAGCCTACTGGCTCTCTCAAGGGGAGGACGATCTTGGCTTCCTTTTTGCCAAGATTAGGTCCAGGAAGAACCGGAATTCTATCAATGAACTTGTCACCCCTTCTGGCATCTGCACATCTCATGATGATTTAGCTCAGGCTCTTATCTCTCACTTTAAAGAGCTCTTTAATCCTACCCCTCCACCTATGGTTGCTGGCTATAGCATTCCTTCTGGCAACAAGATCCCCACTCATTTACTCTCTAATCTTGTCACTCTGGTGACTAATGATGAGATTAAAAAAGTGGTCTTTGATGGGGTTTCTACCTCTGCCCCAGGTCCTGATGGGTTCTCTTTTGGGTTCTACCAAAAGACTTGGCATATTACTGGGTACCATGTTTGCAGGGCTGTCAAGCATTTCTTTTCCACTGGTGTCATGCCTCGTGGTGCTAAAGCCACTGCGATTACTCTTATCCCTAAGGGTACTCACTCCTCCTCCATTTCTGACTATAGACCCATTTCCTTATGCAATGTGTTCTACAAAATTGTGGCTAAAATTCTTGCTAATAGGCTTAAACCTATTCTTCCACTGATTATTCATGATAGCCAGTCGGGGTTCATTGCTAAGAGGTGCTCGACTGATAATGTTATTCTTGCTTCTGAAGTTCTGAGGGAATTCAAGAACAGCAATAAATTTTTCTGTGCCAAACTGGACATTAAAAAAGCTTTTGATACTGTCTCTCGCACCTTTCTTATTAACAGAATGAGGCAAAAAGGCTTTCCGGATATGTTTATTAACTGGATCAAAGGGTGCATTACGGATGTTCATTTCTCTATTTGCCTTAATGGGGCTTTGGAGGGGTTTTTCAATTCTTATTCTGGTTTGAGGCAGGGCTGCCCCCTCTCTCCTCTACTTTTCTGCATTGTCATGGATGCTCTATCCACTTGCCTTGATGCTCCTGATGGTTTTCTTGGCCTTAATATTAATGATTCTAATGTTAACCATCTCATGTATGCGGATGATCTCTTAGTTTTTGGGCTTGCCACTTTGGAGAATGCGTCCTCTCTTAAGGGGATTCTTAAAAAGTTTGCGGATGCTTCTGGTCTCAACATCAACCCCATTAAGAGCTCTCTGCTCTTCTCTAGGGGCTGCACTTCTATTGAGTCTGTTACTACTTGTCTTGGTTTTTCACATGTGGAAGAGGCTATCACTTACCTTGGCATTCCGATCTCTACTTCCAGATTGAATTATTCTCACTTCCAACCCCTACTGAGTAGAATCTCTACTCTACTTGCGGGTTGGAAAGTTAAATTTCTTTCTTTTGCAGGTAGATTACAATTTCTCAAATTCACAATTGCCAACACTATTGCCTATTGGATTCGTGGAGCTGTCATACCTAAAGCTTGTCAGAAATTGATTTCTAAACTGTGTTCCAAATTCTTATTTTTTGGGAACATTTCTGATAAAAAGCTCCACTTAATTTCTTGGAAGTCTGTCATTCTTCCCAAATTTAAAGGGGGATTAGGGCTGCCTTCTTTTGACTACCTCTACCATAAAATGGCTACCTCCTTTATCTTCAGGATGCTCAACAATAACACTTTAATTGGTATTTGGTACATGAAGAAATTTGATTCTCCGTGGAAAATTCCACCTCATCATGCCTCTAAGTTTTGGAAGTTGATCTGCAAGGTGGCTGCCTCTATTCTTCCCTCTATTTCTCTCTGGATTAACAAAAACTGCATCCTCTCACTCCTTTGGGATCCTTGGTGTAAGAAGAAAGCTTTAGCTGACCTATACTATTGTAACAGATTTTCTCATTTGCCGGTTAATAGGTTTATTCAGGATGGGGTGTGGATGTTACCTGTTGAGCTCCCTACGGCCATTAGCAATGATATTAACAGCATTGTTATTTTTGAAGATCACCCCGTCATTACCTGGGAAGCCACTCTTTCTCCCTCTCCCCCCACTAAAAAGGTTTTGGCTGCTTTTTATAATGATATTGAGAATGTGTCTTGGTTTAACTTTATCTGGCATAAAGGACACGCTTTGAGATACGCATCCTATGCTTGGATGGCTATTTGGGGAAAGTTGAAAACTGCTGATAATTTGCTTTCTCGTGGCATTCAGGTGCCGGGGCAATGCTCCTTTTGCATGAACTTTTTGGAAAGTCATCATCACATTTTCTTTGAATGTGACTACTCCTTCTCCATTCTTAATACTTTGCTTCCGGATACCAAAAGGTTTTATCTCAGGCCTTATCTTTTACAGGTCTACAATCTTTTTGATAATATGCAAGAATATAGTAGGAGGGATAAGTTTTTCTGTTATTTTACGATTGCCACTTTGATTTATTATACCTGGAGGGAAAGAAATAGGCGCAGATTTGCTAATGTTTGGAGATCACCTGTTGAGGTGAGTCTTGATGTCACCTATGCTGTTCGTGCTAAAGTTACTAATTGGAATGGGTTTGATGCACTCAAAGAGAAGTTTCCTCACATTTTGGGTTGAGTTTGGGAGAAATTTTTTTCTCTCCTTTAATTTTGTGGTGGCTGGAGACGTTTCTTACTGCTTTTGGTTTCAAATCCGGTTCTTGGCTTGCTTTAGAACATGGATTCTTTTGGCGGCATCTATGGCTGCTTCTGGGACTATTGTCTTCCTCTGCTGGTTTCTTTTGCTGGAGGTGCTGGATGGTTATTATTGCTGGTCTGACTTCAGGGCATTTAGTTGTGGAATTATTGATCAGTGCCTCTACGTTTTGATCTGCTGCCTTTTGGTCGTGATTGGTTTTAATCAGGACGATGATGAAGCTCCTTTCGACGATTGCTACCTGCCTCCCCTTGGACGGCCTTCGGGCAACCAGGGGTTATCTCTCTCTGAGTCCTGGTTAATTCGTGTTGGAGCCATTTTGAGATCTTGGAATCCTTTTCTTTTTACCCGCTCTGCCAGGTTTGGCTCCTTTTGTTTTGCAGGTCATTTTATTGAGACTACGGGATTAGAGCATCTCCTTCCTGCTTGGGGATGTTTGCTTCAGATTCTGCCTGCTTGTCTTAAGTTGGGATCACTCTGCTGTTTTCTTCATTCTATCGGTGCCCTCAGCTCCTTCGGTGCTTCAGATTGTTACTGGTTTTGTTTTTTTTTTCATTGGGGTGGTATAGTTGTGGTTTTTTGGTCCTTCATTAGTTTTTGTTTTTGCTTATGAAGGCTGTATTGGTTCTTTTTGTAATCATTTTTACATGTAACTTTTTATAATGGCCAAAAAGTGCCCAAATAGCATGAAATCATCGAGAGAATTCTCCATTATTCATTGCTCTCCAAATGTAATAAACAACACAAGAAAACAGAGATAAGGCTATTCATTCTACTTGTTTCAGATGAAATGTTGTAAAGTTTGCAGTAAGTTCGATATTATGAGAAAGCTGGAAACAGGCTGCAGAATATTGCATGGAACCAATAAATGAGTAGTGGTTTTGTTCTAAGAACAAAAATATTTTTAATGGAGATTACAATATAAAAATAAAGAACTTTGATGTACATTGTTGAATATCTCCTATGCATGTAATGATATCTCTTAATATTATGTTACTTTATCATAAATATTATAAAAAAAAATACTTTTATGAATTTTTTTTTATTTATAAAATTATTTTAAGTATCAAGAATTTTTTTCACCATCTATTTCACAAGAAATTATTATATGTGGAGTCCAGATGCAGCTTACGAGTCCGGACTCCAATCAGAATAGGCCACGTCATATATAGCATGTGTACAATTTATATACAAGACGTATAACCTATTTTGATTGGAGTCCGAATGACGTCTAGGCTCTGCCCATAATAATTGCTCCTATTTCATCTTGAATGCATATAAATGTTTTAATATAAGATTTTAAAGAAAACTTTCTACTTTAATTATTGGCCATAAATTCTTTTACTTGCTAACTACAATGGCATTATTTTGAGTGGGGCTCATCTGTAATTTCTCTGGTGTCAGCATCTCTTAATCACGAGTTGGACGATAAATAATTCTATGCGGTCACCGGATGCTATCCAGAGGCAAATCACAACGTGTCACATCAATTTTTTGATGTGTATCAATAATGTGTATCACTATGTTCTGGATGGCATGACTCATCCTGATTCACCTCCGGACGATCCGATGACGGCACAAAATAATTTCCCCAATCGAACAGAGCCCTCAACAACTTTGATTAGACCTCTTCCATGTTTCTTTTGTCATGGTGCTCCATTGCTCCAATCACTTTTCTGACCATCTATATCACCACTACTAAAATCATTATTACAGGTTCATTTTCAAAAACTTCTCGGCTCTAAAAGACCAATTTTAACGCCTCATTGTTTCTTCCTGGAACGTGTTTGCTGAAGGGAAGCCCCTTTATGTCTTACATAAAAAGCTTAGGCAAAAGCTACTTCCTCGAAGATAGACAAAGAGCTAGATTTCATTTGGCTGACAAAGGGCGAAGAGATTTGGAAAACCTCAATAATAAGATCAAAGACGAGAAAAACATCGACCATAACAATGAATTAATGGCAATCAAGCAAATTGGATGTGAATCCTTTAGCTAACAGCTTTCAGAACAATAAAATTTCCCCTATTTAGCTTTCCTCTAACTTGATTTTGATTTCAAAAACTAATCATCAGCCGAACAATGCATATATACATAAATATCTTCATAGGTGTTTTAGCAAGTAATTATCGGGTTGTAATGGACACACTTGCCCTCAAAGAAGAATTCCCTTGGAACACTCGCCAGAGTCAACCTAGGAGGTTGCCCTATACGAGACAAATCAATGATCATTGATCAACCAAGTAGATCGTCACTCACTGCTACCTCAGTCGTTAGCTCTCGAGCTATCATCGTCTCATCTAAGATCAGCTATAAGAGGGCTCTTACCTAGGGCTCCCTACTTGCTCTATAAATGTTGACCATAATATATACTCTCAGCTATCTCAATTCACTCACCCGTTCTCTCATAGTGACCCAAAACTCAACACAAGTTGTCCGCAACTCCCAATCAACCTCACACTACAAAGTTCGTCCAACTCCGTGTCAGCTCACAAACTCCCCATTTATCATGGAGCTCGTCTTCTAACTCACTCGCCCAATACACACTCGACACTACCTCTATCGCCAAGAGGAGAATCCTTCAGCCCAACTCTACCTCCAATCAAGAGATAACACGTATATAAAATGTGGTATAATGCTGTATCTTATATGTATAATATATGTAACGTTGTATTTTTACTACATTTTTTATAGCGACGATGGCGACATTGTTAGAGGACCTCAAAAAAATATAAAACAAAAAGATATTTTTGACTAAGAGAAAAATTTATACTTATTTGAGATCTTCAATTCTCCTCCACTCCCTCTGTGCATTCTCTACTCTCACAAACATATTTCTCAACTCTACAGGTGAGCCACCTAATAATATGGAATATCATCTACAGATAAATTTGAATTAACAAAATACATAACCACAATGATGTTGCTTAAGGGAAATATATTGACTTTGAAGTCATTATTTTCATATGGCTGTGATAGAGGAATTTCTGTTCTCATCATGCAGGCGGGTGGGAGGAGCTTTAAATGCTTATTTTCCTTCTGCTAAACTGCATGGAAAGCTGAAGCACTTTCAGCTAAAAAAGCTTTTGCGCAATAACTTTCTGTGATATCAAAAAAAAAAAAAAAACCCCCACTCAAAGCATTGCTTCAAAAAGCTAATGGTGATCTCAGAAATCAGCATGAAGTTTAGGTTAAGAGAAGGAAAATATTTGATTTAAGAAGGATTTCGTAAATCCGCTAAATTCAAATTTCAAAAATTCTCGAGGGGTCTAAAATCCTGAAAATTGTTTGATAACATTCATGATAAATCCTATTTAATCTCATGTAACTGTTTAACTATAGAGCAAATTCTTCCTCTCGAGCTAACGGATTTCATAAATCCAACAAAAACAAGAATTTAGAAATATGGGATTTAGCATGAAAAGACAGAATTTTCCGTATGCAGCGGCTTTCATTTGCCGTGCGATTTGGTTTTACATTTTAGGCCGTTAGGTTGGAATTCGCTTAAATCCGTCTCAAATCCAGCCTAAATCCTGTTACCAAACAGGCCCTAAGGGGTTTATTTTTCAAATAAAAAATAATATTGTCTTACAAATTTAATTCATTTCATCTACAAAGAAAAGATCCAAATAAGGAGAATTATGTTTGGAAAGGAAGACAGCTTTGCCCAACTTCAAAAAACAAACATGAACAAGGAAAAAAAAAAAAGGAAAACACCCTGCAGTGAGCCTTTTGTAAAGCGAACAACAAAGCGTGCAGAGGGTAAACTAAGAAAACAAAACCGAAAAAGAAAAAAACGCAGGCGAAATGTATAAAGAAAACGCAAATCAAACCAGAAAATTTACAATTTGATTCACTACAGCCTTCCTCTTCCCCCAAATCTCAGCTACGCCGTTCACATCCTCCATGTGTAAGCAATCGGACTGCGCACTTTGTGCTGTTTGTTGCTCCAAGTCAGCCATCCAAACGCCGTCGTTCCAGTTCGCGGCGGCGGCGGCTTAGCGCTAGCTCCTCTCATGGAAACAAACGTGACGCTATACTTGAGCTTCTGTCCCACCTGTTTGAAGAAAAGCCTTGACGGCTTCACACTCACGCCTACGGTGGCCGGACCACCGACGCTCACTTCATAAACCAATCCCGCGGCTCCTACATTCGTCAGCTCTCGGCCGTACCTTACCACCTTAGTATTACCTGAAAAGATGACAGAGAAGGAAGGGTAATTGAGATCGCCGGGACTTTTCAGCCGACGTGAGCAGCTAAAATTGCTTCTCTTAGCGATCGCCTGAATGTGAGGAAGGGTGTAGTTCAGGGAGCACAAAAACGCAATGTAGTCATCAGTCGTGATATCGTAGACCAAACCAGGTTCGAGTGCTTTCTGAGGATCGACATGGCCGGCGCCGTAGGCCAAAGACGTCGCAGCCAATCCACCGGCGGCATCGCGGACGTGATTTCCAGTGTTATCGCGGGAATAAGCGGTGGTCATCAGCGCAGACTTGATCGCAGCAGGGCTCCAGTCCTGGTGAGCAGCCTTGAGCAGCGCTGCTAAGCCGCTAATGTGAGGGCAGGACATGGATGTCCCCGACATTATGTTGAACTGCGTTCTCCGGGCATCTTTTGGCATGCCGGTCGGCCCGACGGAGCCCGACCAGCCCGCGAGTATGTTAACCCCGGGCCCTATTATGTCGGGTTTTAGAATTTCCGGCGTCACGGGGTTTGGGCCTCGGGAGCTGAAAGCTGCCACTACAGGCGAGGGACGGACTCCAACGACCGTGCCGCCGAAGCGGAGAACCGCTTTAGGTTTCTGATGGGAGATTATGTATTTCCGTATTTTATCGCCAGCGATCTTGCCCACGGCTACTGCCGGTAGGAGGTGGCTGTCGGCGACAAGCTCCTCTCCATTCGCCGCTGTGTTGGCAAGAATCATACCGACGCCGCCGGAGTCTCGAATGACGGCGCCCTTCTCCACCCGCGCGCTAACACCGCGATCGCAGAGTACTAATCTGCCTTTTATGTTCGCCGGGTCCAGCGTGCCAGATAGACACATTCGACTGGCGTTGTTCCGGTTATCGTAGAAGAGGGGAACGAGAGTTTCCTCCATGCCTTCACCGCTGTAAAGAGACACACCAGCAAAACGGTCGCCGGAGTCAAGGGTGACGTAAGCCGGGAAATCTCGATCGATTGTGCCAGCGCCGACTGTGGCTATCCATGGGGCAGAGTTGGTGATGCTTCCCCACCCCGGGCCGCTGTTTCCTGCGGAGCAAGCGACAAAGATACCACGCTCGGCCGCTGCGAAGGCGCCAACCGCGATAGTGTCGCGGAAGAATGGCGCAGTACCGCCGCCAAGGGAGAGAGAGAGGACATCTACGCCGTCGGAGATCGCACGATCGATACCAGCAAGGATGTCGGAACCAAAGCAACCCGAGGCCCAGCAGACCTTGTAGGCCGCGATGCGGCAGGCGGTACACATGCCTCGGGCGGTGCCAGAGGCGTAGCCGAGAAGACTGGCATTGGCGGCAGGGCCGCCAGCGGCGGTGGAGGCGGTATGGGTGCCGTGACCATCGCGATCGCGTGGAGAGTCATATTCCTGTGGAGGCTTACCCGGAGCGCCAGAGCCAGCAAGAAAACCGCGAGAGAAAGCGCGGGCGCCGATGAGTTTACGATTGCAGAGAGAAGGGGCGAAGTCGACGCCGGCTTCACAGTGGCCGCGCCATCTGGAGGGGATGGGAGGAAGCGAGGCGTCATCAAAGGAAGGGGATTCGGGCCAGACGCCGGTGTCAAGGACGCCGATGATGACGGAGCCAGAAGCAGCATCGGCGGAACGGAAAGGGGATGAAGGGGAAGAGGGAGAAAGTCCGAGGAAGAAAGGGGTTCGAGTGGTGTGGAGACGAATCAAGGGGTCGGGGTGAAGGTGTAGGACGGCAGGGGAGCGGCGAAGGATGCGGAGGTGCCGGGGGAGTAGGGAGGCGGCAGCGAAGGCGTGAAGTGCGTCTGAGTACGAGTAGATCAGGTGCCGTGCTGGGTCAATCGAGAGTGAAGCGAGGTGGGATGAGTACCAGTGAGAATATGTTGGGTGAACGGACGGTTTGTAATCCGGGTTCATGTATACTATATAGGTCTTGTTACCAGAGACCAAATGTGTAAACCAGAGGAAGAAGACGATGGAGATGAGGACAAGTGGCATACCAGCGCTTCGGCTTCTCTTCGATGCTGCAGCCATGGCCGAGAGAAGAGAGAGAGAGAGAGAGGAAGCCGACAGCGTTCAAATAGAAGGAGATGAAGAGAGATAAACAGAAGGGTGCATATTGTGGGTCGCACTGAGATAGTGAGATTTTTATGCGAAACGATGTTGAAGTGGCCGTAGATAATGAAAGGAATCCAGAAGCGAACGGTAATTTACACCAACAAAAAGGATAAATTTTTAAAGTTATTTACATAAATGGCATAATAGAATATAACTGCATTTCACATGGTGCGATTGTAAATTTGGCAGAAAAAACGGTGGACACTTTTATTTATTCGCGCCGAGAACAGTGGCAGGTATGGTTCGTAGGAAATTTTAGTGCGGGAGACCGCTCTGCTTAATTCTATGCGAAAGGCCTGATCCACCGTTACCTATTGAAAAGGAGATATCCCGTATGGGCCTGTACGTTCGGAGATTGGACTACTGTACGGGAGATACGATCTCGTTTTCAGAGCTTTATGCGGGTATCATGGCTTTGTGGGCCGAGACATAAAGTTGCTCAGCCGTGGGTCTGGAGAGTTGGGCCCACTATATGGAGGAAAATCGTGCTGTTTCTTTTTAAGAAGAAGATAGTGGTCCACTAGGTCGGGGTAATTGCGCTCGAAGTGCGGTTCGCCATAAGGGTTTTAAGGGAAAATCGTAAAATGGGAGAAAAAGTAGAATGATTTTTTTAAAAATCTTGAATACAAATCAAATATATATTTATTTTTTTTTTTTTGAAAAATTTTATAATCTATTGTTGCTTATCATTTTTTATTTTAGATGCAACACCTATTTTTTAACCTATTCTCTTTAGATATTGAATCACATAATTTTTATTTTATTTTTTTATTATATATACTTTATTTGTGAGTTAAGTGTATTTAAAACTTGTTTTATACTTGCCGTGTATATTAAGTCTAGTAAACGGTTCACGATCAAGGGAATCAATATCCTCCACATATTTACAATTCATGTCATTCTCAAAATCTTATAAATAGCCCCCTACTCTTCTCAAGAGGTGGAGGGAGAAGAATGGAGGAATTTAAAAGATCTCTTGCTACTAACCACTGCTGGAGTTCCTCTCGACCACCGCCGGAGTTCTTCCCGACCGTCGTCAAAGTTTCATCTTGACCGCCGCTAAAGTTTCTTCCTGACTGTTGTTGGATATCTTCTTGATCGTCACCGAAGTTTCTTCCTATAATCGTTGGAGTTTCTTCCCCACCACTGTCAGAGTTTCTTATCGACCGTCGCTTAAGCTATTCTCAACCACGATCTTACTTCTGCCCGTTCATCAATCATTGCCAAATTTATGTTCAATTACTCAATCTGTTGTAATTCCAGCATCTTCAAGTAAATGGGAGAATCAAACTTTGTAATAAAGGTAGGAAGAGAATGGAGGAATTTTGAAACTCTCTTGCCACTGACCACCGCTAGAGTTCCTCCCCGACCACCGCCGGAGTTCTTCTTCCAGACCGTCGCCGAAGTTTCTTCTCGATCATCATCGGAGTTTCTTCTTGACTGCCACTGGAGTTTCTTCCCAAAAGTTGTCGGAGTTATTCCCTTATCGTCGCTGAAGTTTCTCCCCAATAATTGCTGAAGTTTCTTCCCCACCACTACTGGAGTTTCTTACTGACCGTCGCTAAAGCATTTCTCAACCACGATCTTACTTCTGCCTGTTCATCAATCATTGCCAGATTTTTATCCAATTATTCAATCTGTTGCAATTCCAACATTTCCAAGTAAATGAGAGAATCAAACTTTGTAATTAATTAAAACATAGTGGAGTTTTCTCATCTGGGCCAGGCACCGTTGTTTTTCCTATTATGAGTTTTCCACTTAAAAAAACTTATGGTGTTTCTCTCTCTCTTTCAACTATCTTTTGGTGTAACGGATATACATACATTGTCAAGATGCTATATTTTTTACTCTACTGCCTCATATGTTCTCGTATGATAATTTTATTTCAAGACAAATAAATAGTACATAATTAATTTTGCATTAGTATGATCATATTTTAATATGTTAAGTTGATGAGATTTGTTACATGTTGAAAATGTTATGTCATTAAAGTGAAATTTTTACATCCTAGCTTGTATAAATATCAAATATATATACTAATAAAAGAGAAAAATATATGATGCACCAAAATTTTTATATGAAAACTCTAAAGGAAAAAAGAATACATGATCTGGCCTAGTTTAAATATTTTATTGATATATCATCAAAAAATTATCTTGATTGGACACGAATCTTGAGGTAATATCAAGTTGGAAACTTCTGAAATAAAATCTATAAATATTTGGACTTCGATTTTAGCGAACTTACAGTCAAACTGAACGTTTCAAAAATGTGAACCCAACGACATCAAATCCAACTCAATTCGAGCCCAAATGTGTCCAAATCAAAGACTCGAAGCGCATTTGGAAAGTTCATATCATAAATTGGATGACCAAACGATTTTCAAACATGACATGCTTATAGTCGAATCGAGCAGCTCGACGGGACAAATACAACAAGCCCAAGATCATTGAATTTTGATATCATTAAGATATTCAAATGCCCAATAAAACGTCCACAATCAAGGGATCAAAATTCAACTCATAATTCCTCTTGACCTTCTTGAAAGGAGAAATGGAAGAGAAGATGGAGAGAGTAGGTTGAAATGTGAAAACATGGTTTATCTATTGCTTTTGGCTTATCTCTTGAATGCCTTATTACAAATTTATTGTGTCTATTTATAGACACTAAATGGTAGCTCAAAGCGCTACACAAGATTCTAATCAAAGCATCATGAAAGGCTACAAAGAAACCTAACTAAAGAAATTACAAACGGAGAAACTATCTAAATCTTGTATCAATATCAAACAAAAAGCAATAAGAAAACGGTCACAAATAAATCATAAGACTTCATTTGGAATAGCTTTTAATCACTACTTTTTTAATGTTCAAAAACTAAGCAATAAGTTAACATATCTTCTACAACAAAGCTAATTTGATTCAAACTCCAATGCCAATTTTAATTTACCGGGAAGATAAAAGAAAAGGCCAGAAAAGCAGGAAGAAAAGGAGTCTGTTCAGTTTAAATAAAAAAGGCTAACGGCTAGTAGATTCAAAAGATAAATGGTGGGGCGAAATCTGCAGTGCACTGCAAGCAAGAATAATGGCGAAGGTAGCAGCTGGAAAGTATGGAAGGCTCCATCTTCCTTTCTTCTCCCAGTCAAAAAAATAAGCTATTATTAAACGTGTATGTGCACCCTACAGCTATTCATCAGTGCATCTGTGCATGTGAGATGATCGAACTTTTCTTTTTTATGTGGAATGTGTCTCTCTTCACAGACATCCTCAAATTTTCAATGAGTTTATGCTTTGTTTATTTTTTTTTTAATATTTAAATCAATTAAGATAAATTCATACAGATCATATATATAGGATTCAAATTCTAAATCTCTTAGATTTCGTTTGGGACAACTTTTAAAACAGCATTCAAATAAAAAGGAAACTTTTTTGCGCTAAAAAGTTGCTTTGAGAAGCAATAAGAAAATAGTCTCAAACAAGAACTTTTATTTGGTCCGGTGAACGTACGTAGAGCTACGTTCGACCGGCACTAAGATTGCAGGCACAAAAAGAAAAATACCGAGTAAATACCGAGCAATACCAACAATAACGAGAAATACCATTATGTGAAGACAAAATACCGAGTAATACCGAGCAATACCGAGTAATACCGAGTAATCCCAAAAAATACCAAGTTTTTTCTAGAAAAACTCAGTATTTTTTGGGATTACTCGGTATTGATCTTCACATGGCGGTATTCCTCATTATTACCAAGCAATACCTAGTAATACCGACCAAATACCGAGCAAAAACCGAGTAACAATCCTCTGACCGAACATAGAGCTATGTCCGTTCATAGGACATAATAAAAGTTCTTCAAACAAAGCCTTAGTTGGGAGCTTTGTTTGATAACCAAAACTCTCAGCTAACAAATCAAGATGAGTTGCGTAGCTTATGCTATGTTCTTTTGGATAGAAGTTTGACCATCCAAATTATGGTAAGAATAATAATTTTTTGTTTAGTATTTCTTGGTTAGATCGATAGAAAAATTTGCATGTTAATATTTGAAATTAAATATTTAATTGTAATATAATTAGTAAATAATGGAAATATAAATTAAATTTATAATTTCTAATTTTCTATTTATAATTCAGTGTTCAATTCTCATAGAAAGTTGAAATGACTCATATCCATTCCTTGAGAAAAATTCTCATTAGTAAAATGCGAGAGAAATAAATTACACTCAATTTCTCAATTAATGCAAAATAATTTCAGTGCAATGTTTTTTTTATTTATTTTTATTGCGTTGTGGAGCATTTACAGAGGTACAAATATATAGAGTTTAGCCTTCAAGTTTTGTATGAATATCCAGCATATAAAAAATAAGAAAGAGAGAGATGCGAGGGTCATAAGAGAACTAAGTTTTTTTAATGGAAAACTCTGACAAGGAAAAAAACTAAGGGATCTGACCTAGTTAAAATGATTATACTAATGTTTTTTGTAGATTGCAAATGAGGCCCTTGCTTGGGGGGAAGGCCTTAGCTTGATGTAGCAAATATACATCATATAGAGCACATTACATTCTAGTATTTGGAAGAATCTAGTAATATGAGAGTTGTTCTCAGAAGAGCGTTGGTATGTTCATTTGGTTAATATGAACGTAGTTGGGCAAGGTTTGTCATATAGACTGTAGTCAAGCAACAATGGTCGAAAGGTTCGTAGTCGACAGGCAACGGTGGTCTGAGGGACCATAGTCGGAGGACGATAGAGGTCAGGGGACCATAGTCGGTAGATGACGACAATCGGAGGGACCCTGGTGGGTAGGTTACTGTGGTCGGAGGCTTCGTAGTTGAAGAGCGAAGGTGGTCCTAGGAACTATAGTTGACGGGAAAAATTGGTCAGTGGAACCGTAGTTGACGGGCAACAGTGGTCAAAGTGGTGTGTCGATGGCAACTGAGCTAAGATTCAGTGGTGGTAGGCTACTAGGTGGAGGTCTTACGATAGTTGGTGGCCAAGTAGAGGTTTAACGACAATTAATAGACCGATGGTGATTTGGGTGACGGTTTGTTAACTGGTAATGGTCGGCAACGATTGGCGGACGGGCGGTGGTTTTGCGACTGTCATGTGATGGCCATCGAAAGAGCGGTGGTCCGATGACGGTTGGTGGAAATTTTCTAGTGGTGGTACTTGGATATAACTCTAAGATCCTTGAAGTCTCGGAGCTCTCTCCAATCTCTAGTCGAAATGTCCTTTCATGAAAAGAGCTTGGTCCTATTTACAAATTGTTTTGAGTGACATGCTACGTAAATATGAAGAAGATCCAAGATAATTTGGAAGTGCTCAATTAGATGGCTCATATTGATTCTCTCAATCATAAAGCATTTATTCAATATTTGATTGCCTTAATGATGGCATAATTCAGGTTTATTAGGCTCTTTTAATTTGTCTGATCGAGCCGCTCAATTCAACTATAAGCATACTATATTTTGATATCATTTGATTATCCTATTTATGTTTTGAATCTTTCAAATGTGTTTCGACCTCTGATTTGGATTCATTTTGGCTCAGAATGATCCGATTTTAATGTCACTAGGTTCTGATCATTGTGACATTCAATTTGACTATAAATTTGTTGAAATTGGAATTCGAATGATCCTGCATTTAATTTTAGATGCTTCCAATTTGAATATGTATGGACTTTCATTCTTGATCAAGGCAATTTTTGATCACATACCAATTTATTTTTTTATTTTAATTTCCTCTCTTGCAATTACTCGAAACCAAATAGATCCTTACTTTTATGCTTTGATGTTTGTTAATGTAACTTTACATTAAAATTTTATTTTCTCTATGGTCTTGCGGCCTTCTATTTTTCTTCACGCTTTTCTTCTTAACGAATAGGAGTGGCAGAACTCAAACGCTTTACCAAATAAAAAAGGCTGGCCAAATCGGAGCCAGTTGAAGGCCCACTACTTAGGAATTGGCCCATCAATACTTCGTCAAATAATTATTTTTTGAGATTTTATATTATATTATGCTGTTTTGATCATATCATTTTAATATTATTTGATAAATTATAATATTTATTAAATACAAACATTCACTAATTTTAATGAATTAATAAAAAAAATTCAGATAAAAATTAAATCCTGAATAAATAATCCTGTAAGCAAATAATAATCAACACAAATGAATTTCAGATTTTATTTCTCTCAAATTTAGACGCTAAAATTCAATTAATAAGAGTGAACTTAAAGCAATCTCAACCGTTGAATTCAGTTCAGTTTTGATAAGATATTTGATTTGTTTTGCAAAGTCACAAAGTTTATTTTTCTTTTTGCATTAATTAAATTGAGTTTGAATTGAATGGTACTTCCAACCAAGACCGACTTTATGATTAGGGGTGTCAAAACGGGATTTCGGGTCGGATTCGGGTCGGACCCGAACGGACATTGGGTTCAAACGGGTCAACCCTAACCCGATCCGGATATGTAAACGGGTCGAAAAGTTTGACCCGGACACCACCAGTCGGGTTGCCGGGTTGACCCGACCCGACTCGGATTTGGGTTCTGCCGGCGCCGAAAAGTCGAAAAGGCGGCGGGCGGACGGTGGGCGAGAGGACCAATGCGACACGCGAGGGCTTGAGCGGGCGGGACAACGGGTAGCGACGCACGCAGGGCAACGGGGCACGCGGGTGCGGGGGTGGGCATGCGGGGCAGCGGGTAGGGGGCAACAGGCGCGGGGTAGCAGGCGCGAGTGCGCGGGGCAGCGGGAGCAGGGCACCAGCGTGGGGCGCTGGCAGCGCAGGCGGGGGCAGCGGGCGAGAATCCAAATTTTTGAAATTAAACGGGTTTTCAGGTTGACCCGGCTACCCGCCGGGTCAACTTGAACCCGACCCGTTTTGAAATCGGGTCAGGTCCAACCCAGATTTTTCGGGTCGGGTCCGGGTCGTGTCAAATATTGACACCCCTATTTATGATAACATAGTTATGATTTTTTTATTTTTCAATGAGAAGTTAAGGGTTATTTGGGACAGGTCCAGACTTTCAATTGTGAAGTTATCGAAGCCTATAGAGATAGAAACTTAGGGTTCATTTGGGACATTTTTTTTTTCTACAGCAACTTTCTAAAACAAAAATATCATGAAAGCAACGAAAAAACAATTGCTAAAAGCTATATCAAACAAAGCCTTAACAACTTTGAATATAAAAAACAGCTTTACATCATAAACATTTTTGAAAACCCGTAAAAAAGTAACACGAAAGTAATAGTCAAACCAAAATTTAGTTGTTATCTGAAAAACAAAGCAGCATTAAGGCTCTCCGAAATAAATCCTAACTCATACATTACTCCTTTTATAAGTGATTTGAATTGATTTGAAATATAAACATTATGTTAAATTATCTTGCATATTTATATTAATAGTAACTGACTCATTTGCTAAATTATAATTTTTCCTAAAACGCTCAAAATCTTATAAATGCATAATCATAAGCTCATTTTGGAGGAAAATAGATCATATTATTCTAATCATTTTTCAAGTATAAAATTTTCTAAGCTTCTCTCAAACTTCATTTTATCAAATGTTCTCTCTCTCTCTCTCTCTCCTTCCTTTGAGTTTTGCTAATAAGTAATGTTGCGTCCTGGAATATTCGCGGCGGTAAAGAAATATATGGTTTAACGTCTTAGCATTGTACGAAGATCCAGCACACAAACAGATAAGAGAGGGGGTCAAACATTCATAAGAGACACCAGAGTTTTTTTACGTGGAAAACCCCTGAAAGGGGGAAAAACCACGGGGCCAGGCCCAGTTTGAATGAATCCACTAGTATTTGTAGTCGATTACAAATGAGGCCCTTCCTTAGAAGAAGGCCTTGGATTGATGTAGCAAATGTACATCATATAGATTGCATTACATGGTAGGAGTTACATATACAAGTTTGTTTGGCCTGAAGGACCGTAGTTGGCATGAGACCGTAGTCGACAGGAGATCGTAGTCGGCAGGAGACCGGGGTCAGAAAGACCGTTGTCTATTGATGAAGGTCGGAAGGACCGTAGTAGGCGACATAGGTCAGAAGACCGTAGTAGGCAGGAGACCGGGGTCTGAATGTCGGGCTTTAAGCAGGATGCCGGGTCTTCAGCAGGACGTAGGGACTGAACGTCAGGCCTTAAGCAGGACGTCGGGTCTTCAGCAGGACGTAGGGACTAAACGTCGGGCCTTAAGCAGGACGTCGGGTTTTCAGCAGGATGTAGGGACTGAACGTCGGGCCTTAAGCAGGACGTCGGGTCTTTAGCAGGACGTAGGGATTGAACGTCGCGCCTTAAGCAGGACGTCGGGTCTTCAGCAGGACGTAGGGACTGAACGTCGCGCCTTAAGCAGGACGTCGGGTCTTCAGCAGGACGTAGGGACTGAACGTCGCGCCTTAAGCAGGACGTCGGGTCTTCAGCAGGACGTAGGGACTGAACGTCGTGCCTTAAGCAGGACGTCGGGTCTTCAGCAGGACGTAGGGACTGAACGTCGGGCCTTAAGCAGGACGTCGGGTCTTCAGCAGGACGTAAGGACTGAACGTCGGGCCTTGAACAAAACGTCGGGTCTTTGGCAGGACGTCGGGGATGAACGTCGGGCCTTAAGGTGGTGGTCTGGCGAGGTTTTGTGGTGGTCCGGCGAGGTTCCTGCGGTGGTCCGGCGGTGGTCCGGCGAGGTTCTGCGGTGGTCCGGCGGTGGTCCGGCGGCTGTCGAGGAGGAACTCCTTCCTTCTCTTCTCTTCTTCTCTCTCTTGCTTGGATCCCCTCTTGTGAAGAATGAGGGCTCTATTTATAGATTTTTTGGAGTGGCATGGCCCATAAATAGGCGTGAGATCAGGGGCGAATAGGGAGTGGTTGAATGGACGGCCGATATTGAATCCTACGATCGTGCACCGTTTGTTGGTCATTTTAGGGCCTTAGTAATGTCGAAATTCGGCGATCTTGGGCTCGTTGGATTCGTCTCGTCGAGCCGTTCGATTCGAGTATAAGTTCGTTAAAATCAGAGATCGTTTGGTAACTCAAATTGTGGTTTGAACCTTCCAACAGCGCCTCGGGTCCATGATTCGGACCCATTTGGGCTCGGATTGGGTCGAACTTGGTGTCGTTGTGTTCGTATTTCCGAGACGCTCAGTTTGACTGTAAGCTCGCTGAAATTGGAGTTTGGGTGCTCCCAAAATTAATTTTTGAAGTTTCCAACAAGCTTTTGCCTCGAGATTCGTGCCCGATCAAGATAATTTTTGCGTGACGTATCAGTTGCCCCCCTATTTTCGGACGTCGAAGCTCTAGAAGTCCGAAAATACATGCGTCGAAAATTTGCATTGGTCTAAGCACCAAAAAATACGTTCCAAAATTAACATCTTGCTCGAACTTCACCATAGAGGCCCCGTTGAGTTTCGAAAGTGTCGTAATCGAGTCCGGAACGTCGAAAAACGTGTCCGGGGACTCCAAAAGCGTCCGATTCGGACCGTCCGGGCCGAAAAACGGGCCCGGACACGTGTATGCGGCCGAACCGCCGCCGGCCGGCCGGCCGCCGCCGCTCGCCGGCGTCGGCACCCGCGGAACCGCGCGGCTGGAAGGACCCGCGCGGTCTTTGACCGCGTTTTGACCGCAGTTTTTTTTTTTTTTTTGCGCGCGGAACAGCGGCCCTCGATTTGAGGGCTGCTCACGCGGATCGGCTGCTCACGAGGTTGGGTTTTGGCGCGGATCGCGACGTTTCGCGGCTGCATCGCCATTGTGGGCCCCACGTATCTAGAAAAATCCGTTTTTTGCTATTTTTGGGTTCAAAAAATTCCCAAAAGATTTAAAAAATTAGAAAAATAGGAAAATTCGAAAATTGTGATAACTTTCTCCTATTCTCTTCAAAACCTATAAATAGCCCCCTTAGGGCTTTAGAAAACTTGCACCTCTTCTTCTTCTCTTCTTTTCTTCTCTTTTTCTCCCTTTGTCCTTCTGATTGAGGTGTTTCCTTGGTCTTCCAAGGCCCCTCTCTCTGCAAGGAAGTCCGGAGATCCTTTCTTCTCCCTCTTCTCCCTCTGTCCTTCTGATTGAGGTGTTTCCTTGGTCTTCCAAGGCCCCTCTTTCTGCAAGGAAGTCCGGAGATTCTTTCTTCTCCCTCTTCTCCCTCTGTCCTTCTGATTGAGGTGTTTTCTTGGTCTTCCAAGGCCCCTCTTTTGGCAAGGAAGTCCGGAGATTTTCCCTTATCCCTCTTTTCTTCGAGAGATCTTGTGGAGTTCCGATATTTGGTGGTTGGCAATGGAGGTCGGATAGACCGTTGTAAGGAGAGAGGTTGGAATGACGGGCAAACTTCCAGCATCGGGGAGAAGTATGATGACATGCATGAATTCAACGTCTGGTAGTCATACAGGATCGGGCAGAAGACCGACGAAAGTCTATTAACTGGTAGAAGTACGAAGTCGGGTAGAGGTGCAACTTCGGGTAGAATACTGACAAAGGTTTGTCGACGGGCAGAAGTCCGACAACAAGTAGAAGTCCGCTGACGAGCAGAAGTCCGACAACAGGGAGAAGTCCGACGTCGTGTAGAAGTACGACTTGGGGCAGAAACACCGATGAAAGTTCATCGACGGGCAGAAGTCCAACGACGAGTAGAAGTCCGCTGACGAGCAGAAGTTCGACGACAAGGAGAAGTCCAACGTCGTGTAGAAGTACGGCCTCGGGCAGAAGACCGATGAAAGTTCGTCGACGGGCAGAAGTCCGACGACGAGTAAAAGTCCGCTGACGAGCAGAAGTTCGACGACAAGGAGAAGTCCGACGTCGCGTAGAAGTACGGCCTCGGGCAGAAGTCTGATGAAAGTTCGTCGACGAGTAGAAATCCGCTGACGAGCAGAAGTCTGACGACATGGAGAAGTCCGATGTCGGGAAGAAGTCCGACGACAGGCAGAAGTCCGTAGTCGGGTAGAGATGCAGCGTCAAGTAGAAGACCGACGAAGGTCCGTTGACGAGCAGAAGTCCGATGTCAGGTAGAAGTCCGCTAACAAGCAGAAGTCCGACGTTGAGTAGAAGTCCGCTGACGAGCAGAAGTTTGACGTTGAGTAGAAGTCCGCTGACGAGCAGAAGTCTGACGTCGGGTAGAAGTATTGTCGGGTAGAAGACCGACGAAAGTTCGTCGACGAGCAGAAGTTCGACGACGGGTATTAGTCCGATGAAAGGAGGAATTTCGGCGTCGTGTAATAGTCCGTCGAAAGTCCTGCAAGGCAAAAGTTTAGCGCAGGAGGAAATTCAAAATCGGTAAGAATTTTAACAATATGGAGAAGTCAGATAGAAGTCTATTGACGACATTCTAGTGACGTTAACCAAGGACGTGAGACTTTTCCAATGTTATAAGTCGGAGCCGTGCTCGACGACGTTAGCTTGTGTGGAAGAGGTCGGGAGAATCCACTAAGGATGTGAGACCTTTCCGAGGTTATATGCCGGAGTCCTGCTCGACGACGTTAACCTGTGTGGAAGAGGTCGGGAGAATCCACTAAGGATGTGAGACCTTTCCGAGGTTCTATGCCGGAGTCCTGCTCGACGACGTTAACCTGTGTGGAAGAGGCCGGGAGAATCCACTAAGGATGTGAGACCTTTCCGAGGTTGTATGCCGGAGCCCTGCTCGACGACGTTAACCTGTGTGGAAGAGGCCGGGAGAATCCACCAAGGATGTAGGACCTTTCCGAGGTTGTATGTCGGAGGCTTTGCTCGACGACAATAACCTGTGTGGAAGAGGTCGGGAGAATCCACCAAGGATGTAGGACCTTTCCGAGGTTGTATGTCGGAGCCTTTGCTCGACGACGTTAACCTGTGTGGAAGAGGTTGGGAGAATCCACTAAGGATATGAGACCTTTCCGAGGTTGTATGCCGGAGCCCTGCTCGACGATGTTAACCTGTGTGGAAGAGGCCGGGAGAATCCACCAAGGATGTAGGACCTTTCCGAGGTTGTATGTCGGAGCCTTTGCTCGACGACGTTAACCTGTGTGGAATAGGTCGAGAGAATCCACTAAGGATGTGAGACCTTTTCGAGGTTGTATGTCGGAGCCCTGCTCGACGACGTTAACCTGTGTGGAAGAGGCCGAGAGAATCCACTAAGGATGTGAGACCTTTCCGAGGTTGTATGCCGGAGCCCTGCTCGACGATGTTAACCTGTGTGGAAGAGGCCGAGAGAATCCACTAAGGATGTGAGACCTTTCCGAGGTTGTATGCCGGAGCCCTGCTCGACGACGTTAACCTGTGTGGAAGAGGCAGGGAGAATCCACCAAGGATGTGAGACCTTTCAGAGGTTGTATGTCGGAGCCCTGCTCGACGACGTTAACCTGTGTGGAAGAGGCCGGGAGAATCCACCAAGGATGTATGACCTTACTGAGGTTGTATGTCGGAGCCTTTGCGCGACGACGTTAACCTGTGTGGAAGAGGTCGGGAGAATCCACTAAGGATGTAGGACCTTTCCGAGGTTGTATGTCGGAGCCTTTGCTCGACGACGTTAACCTGTGTGGAAGATGTCGAGAGAATCCACCAAGGATATAAGACCTATCCGAGGTTGTATGTCAGAGCCATGCTCGATGACGTTAACCTGTGTGGAAGAGGTCGAGAGAATCCACCAAGCATGTAAGACCTATCCAAGGTTGTATGTCAGAGCCCTGCTCGATGACGTTAACCTGTGTGGAAGAGGTCAAGAGAATCCACCAAGGATGTAAGACCTATCCGAGGTTGTATGTCAGAGCCCTGCTCGATGATGTTAACTTGTGTGGAAGAGGTCAAGAGAATCCACCAAGGATGTAAGACCTATCCAAGGTTGTATGTCAGAGCCCTGCTCGATGACGTTAACCTGTGTGGAAGAGGTCGAGAGAATCCACCAAGGATGTAAGACCTATCCGAGGTTGTATGTTAGTGCCCTGATCGATGACGTTAACCTGTGTGGAAGAGGTCAAGAGAATCCACCAACGATGTAAGACCTATTCGAGGTTGTATGTCAGAGCCCTGCTCGATGACGTTAACCTATGTGAAAGAGGTCGAGAGAATCCACCAAGGATGTAAGACCTATCCAAGATTGTATGTCAGAGCCATGCTCGATGACGTTAACTTGTGTGGAAGAGGTCGAGAGAATCCACCAAGCATGTAAGACCTATCCAATGTTGTATGTCAGAACCCTGCTCGATGACGTTAACCTGTGTGGAAGAGGTCGAGAGAATCCACCAAGGATGTAAGACCTATCCAAGGTTGTATGTCAGAGCCCTGCTCGATGACGTTAACCTGTGTGGAAGAGGTCGAGAGAATCCACCAAGGATGTAAGACCTATCCGAGGTTGTATGTCAGAGCCCTGCTCGATGACGTTAACCTGTGTGGAAGAGGTCAAGAGAATCCACCAATAATGTAAGACCTATCCGAGGTTGTATGTCAGAGCCCTGCTCGATGACGTTAACCTGTGTGGAAGAGGTCGAGAGAATCCACCAAGGATTAATTTTTCCTTGATTGGGAGGGGGCGAACGCCAAGGAGGAGAAAGTCCAGCCAGAGACTGTAAGCAGCTTGCAATTTAATGGAAGCATCCTTGCATTTGTTAGCAACTTTATGACAAATAGTTTCCAAAGATAATATCGTGGATGTCAGAAGATTTGGAGGAATTTTCTTGGCCATATTTGCAGTCATGGTTGCCCCCCAGCATACATCTGACTCAAGTGAAATTGATGCAGAATTAGTTGATATCTGAGGGGAGATTAAGAATTGCATAATTTTCCCCCCAGTTAGGAATCTTTTCCCACAGACGGCGCCAAACTGTTGCGTCCTGGAATATTCGCGACGGTAAAGAAATATATGATTTAACGTCTTAGCATTGTACGAAGATCAAGCACACAAACAGATAAGAGAGGGGGTGAAACATTCATAAGAGACACCAGAGTTTTTTTACGTGGAAAACCCCTGAAAGGGGGAAAAAACACGGGGCCAGGCCCAGTTTGAATGAATCCACTAGTATTTGTAGTCGATTACAAATGAGGCCCTTCCTTAGGAGAAGGCCTTGGATTGATGTAGCAAATGTACATCATATAGATTGCATTACATGGTAGGAGTTACATATACAAGTTTGTTTGGCCTGAAGGACCGTAGTTGGCATGAGACCGTAGTCGACAGGAGACCGTAGTCGGCAGGAGACCGGGGTCAGAAAGACCGTTGTCTATTGATGAAGGTCGGAAGGACCGTAGTAGGCGACATAGGTCAGAAGACCGTAGTAGGCAGGAGACCGGGGTCTGAATGTCGGGCTTTAAGCAGGATGTCGGGTCTTCAGCAGGACGTAGGGACTGAACGTCGGGCCTTAAGCAGGACGTAGGGACTAAATGTCGGGCCTTAAGCAGGACGTCGGGTCTTCAGCAGGATGTAGGGACTGAACGTCGGGCCTTAAGCAGGACGTCGGGTCTTCAGCAGGACGTAGGGATTGAACGTCGCGCCTTAAGCAGGACGTCGGGTCTTCAGCAGGACGTAGGGACTGAACGTCGCGCCTTAAGCAGGACGTCGGGTCTTCAGCAGGACGTAGGGACTGAACTTCGCGCCTTAAGCAGGACGTCGGGTCTTCAGCAGGACGTAGGGACTGAACGTCGTGCCTTAAGCAGGACGTCGGGTCTTCAGCAGGACGTAGGGACTGAACGTCGGGCCTTAAGCAGGACGTCGGGTCTTCAGCAGGACGTAAGGACTGAACGTCGGGTCTTGAACAAAACGTCGGGTCTTTGGCAGGACGTCGGGGATGAACGTCGGGCCTTAAGGTGGTGGTCCGGCGAGGTTTTGTGGTGGTCCGGCGAGGTTCCTGCGGTGGTCCGGCGGTGGTCCGACGAGATTCCTGCGGTGGTCCGGCGGTGGTCCGGCGAGGTTCTGCGGTGGTTCGGCGGCTGTCGAGGAGGAACTCCTTCCTTCTCTTCTCTTCTTCTCTCTCTTGCTTGGATCCCCTCTTGTGAAGAATGAGGGCTCTATTTATAGATTTTTTGGAGTGGCATGGCCCATAAATAGGCGTGAGATCAGGGGCGAATAGGGAGTGGTTGAATGGACGGCCGATATTGAATCCTATGATCGTGCACCGTTTGTTGGTCATTTTAGGGCCTTAGTAATGTCGGAATTTGGCGATCTTGGGCTCGTTGGATTCGTCTCGTCGAGCCGTTCGATTCGAGTATAAGTTCGTTAAAATCGGAGATCGTTTGGTAACTCAAATTGTGGTTTGAACCTTCCAACAGTGCTTCGGGTCCATGATTCGGACCCATTTGGGCTCGGATTGGGTCGAACTTGGTGTCGTTGTGTTCGTATTTCCGAGACGCTCAGTTTGACTGTAAGCTCGCTGAAATCGGAGTTTGGGTGCTCCCAAAATTAATTTTTGAAGTTTCCAACAAGCTTTTGCCTCGAGATTCGTGACCGATCAAGATAATTTTTGCGTGACGTATCAAGTAATAACCATGCAATAATTCCAATAAACCCCAAATTCCATTTGGGATAGTTTTTTATAACTCTTTTTTTATTACTTTTAATAAATATTTGTATTAAAAAGTTGTTGGAAAAATATAATAAGAAATATATCTTAATTCCCAAATGAAGCCTAAATCATATTAAAAATTTAAAACATTAAATATATAAATAAATGAAAATTATATAGTGTGTATGTAAACCCTCTTTATATTATTCTAAGTATTTATGAGTTGTATATTAGGAGCATGTAATTATGTAAATTAGTTTAATTTGTATGTTTCTACAAAAATTAATTATCTTCATGATTTTTATTACAAATTATATAATCATCTTCAAAAAATTATTGTTTTGCCTTCAAAATTATCGTCAATAATTTCATTTCTTTATTGAAAATTTTATTCAAGATGTGAATATTTTTAAATTTTGATCAAATCTCATTAAAATTTAATGCTTTATTTTTAAAATAATTATACATATCTTTCAGATCTCCGGTTCAGATTTTTATGGCCAATTTAATTGTTCAATTCTCCATTACCAAATTAACCTCCCTGTAATTTGTGTTAAATTTAGGGGTGTGAATGAATTGAGTCAAGTCGAGTATCTATATAATTAAATTAATTTTATTCAATTCGTGTTGAGCTCTCGAACTCGAGCTCTAACTCTACTCGTTCAAAAAAATATTACATTGGCGCGATTACCTGAGCTTGTTTGAAAATCTTGAGTTTGATCGATAAATAATAATAATAAAAAGTTTAATATACATTTTATTATATCATTCTGAAATTAATTTTAAAATATGTTTTTATTGAAATGAGGAGCTTGACAAGCTTAGGAGCCAAGCTATATTGAGATAGAGTATAGTCTTCAGCTCAAACTCGTGGCTCAATAACCACATCTAACTTGCTTGTTAATTTGTCGAGTTTGAGCTGACTCAACTCACTGACATCTCTAATTAAATTCCTTTGGTGCATATCTCTGATAAAAGGGGAAATTTTGCGTCACAATATATTCATATAAATAATATAAAGTTGAATATAAAAAAATTTTGATCTATCTTAAAATTAGCATAATTTTTATTATATTGATATATCTTAAAAAAATCAGTATGATCAACATGAATCTTAAAACAAAATTTTGAATGAAATTTGTTGAAATTAAATTTATGACCATATGTACTCTAATTTCAACAAACTTATAGTAGATATGAACGTCTCAATGAGTAAAACCAAACAATACTAAAAGTGGTTTAATCTATGACTAAAGGAGTCTAAATCAAAGATTTGAAGCATAATTAGAAACCTCAAACATTAATAGAATGACCAAATAATCATCAAATTTGACATGTTTATAGTGGAATCTAGCGGCTCGATGAGAAAAATCCAACAAGCCCAATATTACTCAATTCCAACATCATTAAGGCACCTAAAAGCTAAATAATGCTTCATAATCAAGATAATCAATTATGTGAATGTATAATGGGATGTTTAGGATTCCGGTTCAAATTATAAAAATACTCATCCCAAGATAATCTATAAATAGGGGGAATATTAGAGAGAACTATGGAGAGCTTTCATACATTTTATAGTTATTGTCGCTGTCAGCCACCACCAGCTATTGCATCCTACAATCACCATCACATAGATGATCAACATGAAAAATTGACACCATCTTCAAAATACTGACAATATTTAACCTTGTTATTGGGTATAGTTGCCGCCAATGAACATGTATTTTTTATAATCTTTATTGGAAAAAATCAAACCCTATTATTGGGTGTTAGCTATTCTTCTCGGAATAGGAGATCAATGTTTTAGCTAGGGGTGTCAACTTTTGACACGACCTGAAACCCGACCAGAAAACAACTGGATTTGGGTCAACCCGTTTGCTAAATAGGTCCAGTCCGTATTTAGATTTATGTCCCATTTAAAAAACGGGTCAGTTTTGGGTTGACCCAATAACCCGCGGGTCAACTCGAATTGACCCGTGCGTTAGGTCACGTCCGCACTTCCCGTCAAATTGCATCCACGTCAGGTCACGACATCACATCCGCTTGAGGTGGAGATGTGGAGTCTGACGTTCGCGTCATAGACTCACAGGTCGCAAAACCCTTAAAAAGCTGATTTTTTAGTGCTGTTAATCCCGAACGAACTGGCCTTAGAACGGGACGAACTGAAGAAATTGTGAAGAAATCTGTATGTTTCGTCTGTACGAACCTGGAATAGTCGGGACGAACAGTCGGGTCGAACTGAACCCGAGAGCATCGTCCAGGGACGAAACAAATTCGAATTAATTTTGTCTGTACGATCTGTGTCCAGAGGAGTTCATCCCGAAACGATCTGGGCATCGTCCTGGACGATCCTGCTTGATAAGTATCGGATTTGAGATATTTTTGATTCATTTGAAGAGAGAGAGAGAGAGAAGGCAGGAGAGAGAAAGAGAAGTGAAAGCTTGATTTTGGAGGCCGCGGAGCGCTTTTAGTCCGACGACGCAATTGGAAGATTTGTTTGTCTCGAAGTAAGGAATCTGAATCCTATTTCTGATTTCGAAGATTTTGAGTTTTGATAATTCTGTGCTCAGTTTTGTGTTTCCGTTACCGAAAAAAGTGCATAATTTTATATTGACTAAAGCTTTACCGCACAACTTCTGATATGTTTCTGATATGATATTTTTACACGATTTGAGTATTTTCTGTAAAGTTTCTACCGGTTATTTTGAGTTATGTGCGATTTTTATCGAATAGAAAATTATCAGGATGTTAAAAATTATTGCTTCAGTACAAGTAAAGCTTTGAAACGTTGTTTTATTCGATTTCTGGTAATTCAGCAATTTTCGGCAATTGTGCATTTTTGCAACGACGTCTGTCTACTATACGATATTTTAAGGGGTTTTTCTGCATTGAGCTAAATTGTATTTATTGATTGTAATACCTTATTGATATGCATACGAATGTGAATATGACTGAATTATTATTATTGTTACTGAAAGACAAGTGAAGACTGGTTGAACCGTTGGTTGGAGATTGATTTGACCTGTACAGGATGGTGGGCCGACGGGTTTTCCTTTAAAAAGGGTTTGGCGATATCATCTATTTGTTTTTATTTAAAAAAAAAAATTTATAAATATAAATATACTTTTGAAAATATATTAATTTTCTTTGGGAGAAATTTAATTTTGAAATCGGACACAACTTTAGGAATGGTATATCATCTCAAATGGAGAGAATATCATTCACTAATTTGTCTTAATTTCAAAACTTTAAAATTATTCAAATTATCGTAGTCAAACTCAAGGGGGAACATGTATGATCTCGAAAGATCAAAATGATGTTCAATCAGTTGTTTAACCATAATAATTCGAATAAGAGATCGTTAATTTCATAATCAAAATAATGATAATAAAATAATATATCTTCCCAAAGAAAGATGATATTACTTATTACCAAAATTTTGAATATGACGATAACGATCGCCATTTTTGTTTAAATTCCTAAAGAGAATTAATTAAGGGTTTTGAAAAATTAATTTTAAAAAATTAAATCCGGGTTTCTAAATCTCCTACGAGCGCAAGCCCTCGTAGTTAATTACATCGTAGAAAAATTAGAGATTTTCCTACGAAAACTCTCGATTAAAATAGCGATATGAATTTTATTTAGAATTCAAAGTTAAATATCAAAGGAAGTTAAGGTTTGAATTTCAAGGGGGATTGGTTCAAGATTGAACACTTATTTTTGAAATCAAAAGAAGAGAAGTAGGGGATGTTTTGAGATTCTGAATTACTTCAGAAACATCCCAATCTATTCTAAGTGTTAGGCTTATATTTGATTGAAAGAAATTTTTAGTTTGAATGGTCGATTTTATTAAAAATTTGGGATTCAATTCCCGAAATTTGAGGTCTTATGGCCCGGGCCAGCCTCGGAACCTAAATCTAAATTGGGCACTCGAAATTAGTGCCCCGAACCTAGCTAGTGCAATGCGGATCTGGTCTTACCCTGGCCTGGATTGGGGAGCCAGCTAAACCACCTAAACGATTTTAAAATATGAGTCCGGTCTTTTAATGATGAGTGATAGGGACGTTAATTAGAAAATTTTAGAGGAATGGGGTCGACATCTAGAGCAGATCCTTAATTGACCCCTTTAACTTATGTCGGGTATTCGATGTCTAAATAGATGCAATTAAATATTAGACTCCTTTAAATTTGTTACTAATGCGATGCATGCTAATTGACTCGATTGAATGCAAAATTTGTATGTAGCAGTTTAAAAATTTTTTGCTTAGAAAATAGGTTTTATCCTAGAGATTGCATAACATCCCCTTGACAGATCGGCACCCTCATAGGTTAGGTGGCCTGCCAGAACCCGCAGGCGGGGAGATGCCTAACAAGGTTGAGAAAGTACAATATGTATGCATGAAAAACCCTCGGCGAGTCCGAGCTTACTTCTTAGGACCGTTTAGAGTTGCTATCTTATCTTAAAAATTTTATTTAATTAAAGTAGAAGAATTTTTGACAGACCCCTAAGAGCCTAAATTCGAATTCCAGGCTAAATCAAATGCGGTATGCAAATAAAAAGGCTAGAAAAATAGGAGTTCTAAAGCGCAATCAAATTAAACAAATTAATCAAATTAAATTTATCAAATTGAATGTCCATAGGCAAGTGCCCTTCATTATTACATCTCAAAAATTACAAGAAATTAAAGTGGCCGGGCACCACTGACTACAACTCGGATTTCTAATCCTAAATCAAATGATTTTGAGACTTGTGATTCTTCTCGTTGTCCAATCCTTCATCTTCTCACTAACATCTCGATTCGTCGGTTCAGGATATCCAAATGGAAAGAAACTCCCCCTTTGATCGGGGTGTTATCCTTCCTCTTTGGATATTTGCAAAGTATCCTAATTTGAATTTCAAATGGAAGAAGACTCTCCCCCCTTTAGGGATGTCTTCACCTCTTTGAAATTCAAATTGGATATTCATATCCCAATCTCAAATCATTTTAAAGAATTACAACCTTAACTGAATTAAATTTACATTGAGAGAAATAAGAAAATCTAGACTCGATCCTGCAAGGTTATCCTAATAATCAACAGTTGTATATATTCCCAAGCAGTTATAATATGAAAAATTGAAATGCATTTTTTTTAGCCACACTTGGCCATGCTCTTTTTATTTAAAGGGGGTCTTAAGCGCGGCAGGTACCTGTGCAAAGAGTTATATATTTTTTTATTAACTGCCCCCTTTAATTTCAGCTCCTTGTATGAGCATGGCCACCTGCATAAGATTACACAAGTATAATTCGTCCCTAACCTAGGGGTAAGTCTAACGCACAATCAATCACATAGTGCAGTAAGTAAGTAAGCAAACACAACAATTCTATACTAGCAAACAGCATGCAGTAAAAGCTCGAAAAATACGGCACACAACTGCAGAAAGTAAAACACCGGCCTAGCCTAGAACTAGAGTCAGTGATCCTAGCAAAACATCTAAAGTGTGTGAGGTAGGTCGTGTGGTTTTGATGTGTCCTAAATAGGATTATTAGTTAGAGTTATTTCAAGTTCGATTGGTTGTAAGGCTTAAGGGATTTTTTTAATTAGAATTTAAATATTAATATTTTAAATCTTTTAAAATCAATTATTTAATTATTTGTTGGAAACCACCTTTGTTTCACACCGAGGCCGTGAAGTTTATTTCACCTTCCTTGGGGCTGAGTTAACAGCCTCGTAGGCCTGGGTTACCCAGTGGTACCCGGTATATTATTAAGTAGCTTAAGTTGATTAAGATTCAAAAGTTAATGAATTTTATCCAAAATTGGTTGATTACTGATTTTAGAAGTTAATTAATGAATTCTGGAGTTTTAAAAATGAATTTCAAGTTTTTTATGTTTTGGAATATTTTAATGATTTAATTAAGGGGTCAAAAATTGACTTTTGGATTAAGGGTGTTTTCTGTAATGCTAACATTTTATTAAAATACTAGACCTTACTACGATCAGTTAGAAGGTAAGTACGTTGAAATCGGATTTTTCTGGATTTAGTTACGAAGGTTTGAAGTTTTGAACTAGTTTTTAACTACGGTTTGACCAAATTGTTGACTTTTTGAAATATTACAGATTTCTGGAGTTTAACATTTTTAACAAATATTAGACATTATTATGAGTTGAATGCAATTGAGTTTGGTCAATTTGGATTTTTCTTGAATTAGTTATGAAGTTTTGAAGATTTGACTATTTATTGAATTATTGAAAATCCTTAATTAAAGGCTCCTTTTGTGATTTTGCTCCAAATGATATCCCGACTCCTTGAAATCAGCTCCAAAGGTCATAGATGACCTAAGGAGAGATTCCCAAGTGTTTGGGAAATTTTTGGAATTTTTAATAATTATTAATTAATTATATTAATAAAACATTCAATTTCACTTAAAATTTGATTAAGGTTTAATTTGCTGTCAAATCAAGGGGCTTTCAATTTTCATGAGTTAAGGATTGAATTCTGGTCAGTTAGAGGGTTTATACATAATTTTTGGGTTTAAAATGGATTTATTACATTTTCGGAAGGTTTAATGGCTTAATTAAGGGTTTAATCTAAGAAATTTAATTAAGGGCCTTAATCATTTCCAAAACTAGTGAAATTTTTCCTAGTGGCTTTATATGTCACTAAATTCAAATGTTTAAAGTTTCAACTCAAGGGGAAGTGGATCCTAATTATGGAAAATGTTCTAAGTTCTCTAAATAAATCCTTAATTATTGTCCTTAATGAAGTCACTATGTTCAATCGGTTTAAATCAATGTTTGAACTAACCCTTGGACAAGCATGAAATAAGCACATGGAAACAACCAAATCCTAAAGCTAGGAGAGCCTAGGCTAAGTGCATGTGTGTGCACAACCTAAGCATGCAAAAGTTAAGGATAATTAACATAAGTATTAAATTGATTAATGGATAATTAAAAATAATTACCCACTAATCATCTCCCATAATTTCTATTCACATAAGCTTGATCTAAGTTTAAAATTTCAATGGACCTCTCAATGTGCAAGGATTTAAATAAATATAATTTTAAAGTAGTTTTCAAAATATATATTTATATATAGAGATCTATACATAAAGGTATAAGTTTTAAAATAGAATAATTTAAAAAAAAATTATTAAAATAAAATTTTAAGTACTTGAGAGGTCTACTGGTTTTCAAATTTATTTTGAAAATAATTTTTAATTTTCAAAATATTTAATATAATATTTAATTAAATACTAATTAAATATTAATGATATTCAAATAATTCAAATTAATCAAAATAAATTAAGTTTCAAAGTTTGAAAATAGTTTCAAATTAAAATTATTAATTTTCTAAAATTTTTGATATATTATTTGAATTTCTATGATTTAAATTGAATTTGTTTGGAATTTTTGAAGTTTTGAAATAATTAAATGAAATTAAATAATTCAAATTTGATTACCATTTAAGATGATATATAAATTAAATCTAATTAAACATTAGTTGTTTTCTGAAATTTTAGAATTATAAAAAAAAAATAATATTCACTTAATAACTTTAAAATTATTTAAATTTAAGATTAATTAAATGTTATTAATTGTTTAAAATTTTTTTTAAATAATTCAAAATTCATTAAAATATGTAAAATATCTTAAATTAACTTTAATTTAAAATTAAGTATTAAAAAAAATCTCTGATTATATTAAAAATATTATTGATTTTTTTTATATATATTTTGAAATATTTTAAGTTAGATTTAATATTTAATAGAATTTAATTGATTATTAACTTAAAATTATCAAATATTTAATGATTAAAGTAATTTAAAATATGATTAATATTTTAAATTAATTTAAATTCTAAATTAAAGTATTTAATTTCCTGAGAATATTAATATAAAATAAGTATTTTTTTATAATTTTAAATTAATTTAGAAGAAATTTGTAATTAAAAATGATTTAAAACTAAATTAAAACATTTTTAATTACCTGGCGGCGGAAATGCCACGTGGCGCTCACTGGTTAGCGGGACAAAAATGCAGCCAATGATTGGCATTCAATGCATGGCAGCGGCTGGGGTCCACGCGGCTTCCACTTAAACCAGTCAGCATAAATGGCAGCCGTTCGATCTCCCGTGGAAACGAAACAACGGCTCAGATGATATCACGCGGTCTGAGCTCATGGAGAAGGATCAGACGGCGGGATATCAATCCCGCGGTTTCAAATTAACGGTCCAGATCTAGTTGGACGGCGGATCAAGCTAGCGATCAGCTACACGGTTGGGCGAACGAGCTGCGTGGCTCAGTCTGGACCGTTGATCGGGCGATCAACGGTCCAGAAATGAGGTGCCTGGATTGAGCCGTGAGAACGCCCTAGACTAGGATTTTTGGCTCGTTCGTTCGATACCGTTAACCAAATGACTTAAAATTTTAAACCTAGATTACCTAGGTGAAGAGAATTAATGGGGATATGATTAAAGTATCAAATGATAACTTAATAATATGCTAATTAACTCTATGTGTCTTAAGCTAAGTTGAGGGATTTACATTGATTTAACGGACGGATTAAACCGCTTTTGGATTCTCTGAACTTGTAGACTGTCCACGATTAAGTTCCTAGTTGAACCCACGCTCCGACGCTCCACGGATCGCCTGGAATGAGCCTTGGATGGATTTGGTATTGAGCTCGCCGGAAGATCATCGGCCACCGTTTTGACCGGCCGGATTTGAGTGGGGATATGTTGGGAGGTGTCTGAGGAGCTCAATGGAACAGAGAGTTTGGATGGAGGAGCTCTAGGTAGGTGAGAGAATGATAGGATTCGAATGAGAGGCATTAGGGCATTTTCTCCCTATTCAAACGTCTCCAGGTTGAATGGGTGGCTGAGATTGTTTGAGAGAGCTCCTGGATGATTGCCATCTGTCTAGGGAGTTGGTGGGAGCAGGAAGAATCAAGGACAAGGGTACATCCTATGTGTAAAGTGAGTTTTGTCTTTTATTTGGACATGTGTGGCAATGTGGGCCTTTGGATTTAGGTCCAATGGCTAAGATTAGTCTTAGGAAGCTTCTAGAATAGGATTAGAGCTGCTGGAGGGATTAGAGTTGGAATGGATTAAGTCTAAGTGGTCATTTGACCATCTTTGACCCTTCAAGGCCCTTTGTTTGACATGTTGACTGGTCCCCATGCCACATGGCAGTTGAGGTGGCATGGGAGAAGGCTTGAGGGCTGGTTGAGTGAACTAGGTTCAAAGGGATTGAAGTGACTTGAGCTTGCTTGAACATTTAAGCCTCTTAAAGCTCTTAAGAGACTTGTTGACTTTGTTGACCAGTCAACTAACCCTCTTGACTGCTGAGGTGGCAGTAGAGGAAGTCTTGAATGTTGCTTGATTAAGTTTGGAAGGATTTGATGATCAAAACTTGGGTCTTAAAAGTATGAAAGGAAGTTTGAATCATTTTGACCAAGTCTACCAATGTTGACTTGGTCAAAGTGACCATGCTTTACTCATGGTACACTTGGAGTAGTTCAAAGTATTGATGGAAATGATTTGAGAGCTTGGTAGAGTTTGATAGGCTTAATGGGTTGTAATAACTCATTTAGGGCCTTATAGGGTACTCGGGTCAACCTATGTTGACTTGGTCAACTAGGTTGACCCAGGGGGTGGGTCAAAGCTCAACATATTTGAATTGATATTTGAAAATTGCTGGAAGAGATTCCAAGCAATTCGGAGGTCGTTTGGTTTGAAATCAATGTTTGAGCCCCATAGGGGTATTTTGGTCATTTTTGAGCTCATGCTCACTGGGGGCTGAAATGAGTTCAGAAAAAATGCAGTTTATTGTTCACCATATCAGGATTATGGGTCTAGAAGTGACTAGAGGCTTTGGTGAAGGCTCTAAGGTCAGAAACTTCTATGGGACAGGTCCAGTGGCATAGGCTGTAAATATTTGAAGGTTTTACAGCCTTTGAATTTTGATTTAGTTTTTGAGGTTAGAGACCTCAGAATGGGCTCAAATTTGGAGGGTTGCCTCTAGAGACATGTCCCATCAGTATGCAACTGACAGACTCTGAATCAGAGATCATTTGATTGGTTTTTGAAGTGTTTGAAAATTTGCTGAAAAAGGCTTTTAGGACTTGCCCTTTTAGCCTTGAATTTTGGTTTGGATTTCTAAGATCTGGATAGATCCTAAGGTCTGGATCTAGGAGAATCCTAGAGTTTAGATTGATTTGGGAATTGAATTAATTTAGGGGCAAGATTTGTCCAAGTGACCTCATACAAAAATGAGGTCAACACTATTGTTCATTGATATAACGATTGGGAGTCATAAGGAGATTATTATGCCGACGGACGGCCGACGGGCACAGAGTCACGACTCTTATTGAACCAACGGATATATTTATGGATTTCTACAACAGCACAATGGATTATCGACTTGAAAAATGCCTTAATAGCCAGTGATTGTACTTGTTCAGTAAGACTATTGTATTGAATTGCATGTGTACGGTGTTGACTATTGATCTCATTATGGATTTATAGATTTATTGATATCGACAGACTTCTTATATTGATTATTGATTTATTGATTTTGAATGGATTGACTGACGGATTTACAAGTTTATTGTTAATGTACGATTTCATTGATATTCGCATTATGTCCCTAAGCATTGATATTGATACTGATATGGATATCGATATTGCATTGACTCATTGTTACTATGGACATGGATACTATTGATTCATTGATATTGATTTATTGATACTATCGCTTCATTGATACACCGTATTGAACTGGTGCATGTGATTAATTGATCAATATGGAATGGGTTTTACTGTATTGATTTGATTTTCACCGTTCATGCGCTGTATTAGTTCGATTGTTTTATATGATTTCATTTCGATTGATGTTATTGATCAGAGATAATTGATTTTATTGATTCTATTGATACGATATTGATTTAACGGTTATTATCGAGACGATGATTTTTCTCTATCGATGTAACTAATCAATTTAATTGAGATTCTTTCGAATATAGATTTTTCTACTGTTTATGGATTCTTTTGAGATTTGACGTATGTACTGATTTATTGAGCTTTATGGATTTCTTCCTACTGTTTATCGATTCTTTTACCGATGATTGTGGATTGTATCGATCATGCATTGATTACTGATTTTCATACCTGCTGCGTAGATTCACTGATCATGTGCAATTGACTGTTATGAATTTGATAGATTGACATGCATATTATTTCAGTACCGTGCTTTGATTTCAGTTGTAGGTATTAGGTGACCTGCTGGGCTTTTTGAAGCTCATTATATGTGTTTAATATTTTCAGGTCGGGGCAAGGGAACAAGAGATTGAGATTAATCTGGAATCTTCAGGTTTTTGTTCTTTTTTGTTAGAGTGATTCTTTTGTATTCAGAACAGGATAGATTTCATTTCATGTGATCATTGTGTAGACCATGAGTATTGTATATGAACTTTTGGGATATGAATATAATTGTACATTAATATTTTAAATTATAGAATTTTGTTAGACTGTTTGTTATTGATTGAAGACTATAAATAGCTCTGGTAAATGATTGATGGTTTTAATGATTGACTAAAATTCTTTTCAAGTTAGATCTTGGGGAGTTACATTCGTGATCCGCTTCATAGGCTGTCATCGCCCGTCAGTCCAGGCGTCCTGCGTCCAGCACTCCAGCTTACACAACCACGCTTCAGCTGCCTCTACCGCACTCGCTGCTCCACTCCACCTCAGCTGTCGTGCCGCACTCGCTGGTCCGTCCCGCGTCTGCAATCGCTACTCACTGACTCGCTCCACTCCGCAGGCGCAGAAACACGGGCTTCGGCCATCCGATTCGCTCGGCTTCGCAGATGTTCGCTGGTTGGGTCGTGTCAACCCGGTAACCCACATAGGTCGGGTCCGAGTTGACAAACCTGACCCGTTTGCAAAATCGGAACAGGTTAGGGTCAACCTATTTACCGTCGGGTCAAGTCGGGTTCGACCCGTTGACCCGAATTGACACCCCTAGTTTTAGATGTCCTTTTTTTAATTTACTTTAGTTGGCTTTTTTTTCCCTCCAAACGACTATCTCTTGACTCCATTCGTAGATTTTTCTTTAATCTCAAGCTGAATGAGAAGTTTTCGGTCACCTTATTAGACCCATCGCATGTCTTTATTAAGCTGACAAACGACCTTGACTGTAGGGTGTTATATCATAGATATTATTTGGTTTATAATTGTTACATGAAGCTGACCAAGTGGTTGCCCCTATTTGATATTGGTGTTGAGTCGCCGGCAATTTCGATTTGGGTATCATTTCCTCAACTATGGCCTCACATCTTTTCTCCCCGCATTTTACATAGTTTGGGCTCTCTCTTTGGCAAACCTCTGAAAACTGATTCAGTTACCTCCATTTTTTCCATGTTGTCCTTAGCTCGTGTTTTAGTGGAGCTGGATATTACTAAATCCTACCCCGATAAGGTCTGGTTAGACCCTGAGAAGTCTGTCTATGTTCAGCAAGTGGTTATGGAGGATTTCCCTCCCTTTTGTGTTTAAAAGTACAGGTCATGCGGTTGGCAATTGTTCTCCTATGGTCGACCTATATATTCCTAACAAGGTTTCTAACAAGCTTTCGGTTACTCCTGAGCTGATTGTTTCTTCTCCCCCTCCCCTTGTTCAGTCGTTGCTTGTTGTGGAGAATTATACAAATGATGTAGGTGTTGTAGATTTAGACCCTGCAGATATTTTGGCTGGGAATGAGGATGTTCTTGACGAGGTTCCACCTGCTATTTCTAATCCTAATTTAGCCCAGGTGGACTCTGTGGTGGTTAGGGTTGTACCTGTTACCCAAGTCACTCGGTTATGAGTTAGTGATGCTGATGAATTAAATTGTGGTGTTAATTCTAAACCTACTTTATCTTGTGCATTTCCTGTGCCTGCCCCGTGCAGTTTGGCTATGGCTGATGTGCCTGGTGTTATTGCTGAGCAGTCTGGTTCTTTTGTTTCTCCTTTGAGGGATTCGTTGAGTTGTGGTGAACATTCCCCTATGGTTCCCATGAATCAGGATGATGCCTCATCTTCTATTAATTTGGTGTTAGATAAGCATGTTCATGCAAAATCTAATTTAGTTTCTAATGACGGCTTTGAGGGCAATATTAATTTTGTTTATTTCTCTATTTCGGTTATGTCTAATATTGAAATGAAAAATCATATGGCTAAGTCTGTGAAAAATTCTATTTTGGTTCAAACTTACTGGTTGATTTTAGAGGATTTCCTTTGTTCTCCTTCTAGTGGGGAAGAATCTGGTTGTCATGAATTCGAGAAGGATCGCTTTGTTGTTCGTGGTGTTCTTAATGCGAGTGGTAATAAAAAAAAAAGGAAAGAAAAGAAGAAATAAAGTTTATGATTTGGCTTTTGTGATTCTGTTAGTGGCTTTGGTGTATTGGCGGACGGTGATGAGGAGGCCCCTGCTTCCCCTTGTTGGCTGAGCTGGCTGGCAACCTGGCTGCCTCGGCTTTGGATTATAGATTGCGATCGTATACTGTCACCTACGGATGGTCCGTGCTTGACTGCTAGGTTGGTGCTTGGCTGTTAGGATGATCCTAAATTCTGTCAAAAAAAATTTAAACACTTGATTTCTATAATTCCCCTTAGAAAAAGTTAGACGTTTGTTTTCAAATGATCCGCCACTTTTTCATTGATGAAAAAAAAAAGATTCTTATATTACCTACTACAAGGTGGATTTTTCAACTAGGCAAAACCCATTTTTATTTTTTTTTCTTTCTAGATTTTCCATATAAAAAAATTCCGATCTTATCATTTTTATTTACGCATGTTGAATTTTTGTACAATAATGAGATGTAGAAAGTATATTCCACCAACTCAATTTTTTTGGCACATAACAATATTAGTCTCAAAATAAATCTAATATTTTTCTAAATTCATTCTAATATAATTTATGTAAAAATATTATGATATAATTTTTATTTGAAAATAAAGTATTATCGTTAATTTACTGTGCTCATATTTTCTGGATTTTTTTTCTTTCATCAAATTTTCAAATTTTATTTATCTAAATTTTATTTTCAATTTAATTTGTAAATAGGAATAGCAAATATAATTTTATTTTATAGAATATCCGAATCCGTTTTTTATTGTCCAGAGTCAAAACCAGCAGCGCCTCTTCGGGGACTTCAAGCACGTGCAAAGAAACGGTAGTAATCAAGTCAACCATAAATGGGACCCGAAACCATAATCAAAATTGGACACGTAAGCGCACGCCTCAGAAAAGACCAAATTACCCTTTCCTTGAAATTTATTACCAAACAGAACCAGCTTTCATTTTTAATATTAGTTTTTTTTTTTTACTTTTCTCGAGTGAGGTGATGAATTAAGGAAAAATTGTTCTATGAAGGTACGGGATGGAGTTCAGAGCATCACATCATTTTTTTTTTTGCTATGTATTGATGTTCGGTAGTGAGTGATATGGTGCGTTATGATTAGTCTCCGAATCGTTCGGTGTCTACACAGAATAATTTCTCGAAATTAAGGAACAACACATTCAATTTTAATTAATGCTCAAATAATATAGTACTATTTAAAATAATATAAAAATAAGTATGACATATTGAAGTCCAAAGTAGACTAATGACATAAAATATGACTTTAAAAATAATGAGTTTAAGATATTTTTGGGATTGTTCTACTAATCCTTAAGCGCAAACTAAGGCTCCGTTTGGGATAGTTTTTTTATTGTTTTTTTTTTTAAATAACTTTTTAGTATTGTTGAGTCCTGGAGTATTCGCGGCGATAGAGAATTATAAAGTTTAGCGTCTTAGCGTTTTACGAAGATCTAGTACACAAGCAGATAAGTGAGAGGGTGTAGCATTTATATGAGACACCATAGTTTTTACGTGGAAACCCCTGAAAAAGGGGGATAAACCACGGGGTCTGGCTCAGTTTGAATGAATCTATTAGTATTTGCAGTCGATTACAAATGAGGCCCATCCTTGGGAGAAGGCCTTGGCCTGATGATACAAATATACATCATCTAGAGCGCATTACATGGTGGGGGTTGCAATAATCAACATAGACATATTTATTTGGTTGGAAGGGCCTTTGTCGGCAAGATACAGAGGTCAGAAGAATCGTAGTTAGTAGGAGATCGGGATCAGAAAGACTATTGTTTGTTGATGGAGGTCAGCAGGATCATAATAGGCGATGGAGGTCGGAAGGACCATAGTCGGTAGGAGACCGGGATCTGAAAGACCGTTGTCTGGTGATAGAGGTCGAAAGGACCGTAGTTGGTAGGAGACCGGGGTATGAAAGACCGTTGTCTGGTGATGGAGGTTGGAGTGATCGTAACAGGCGACGGAGGTCGAGAGGACCGTAGTCGATAGGAGACCGGGGTCTGGTGATGGAGGTCGGAGTGACCATAGTAGGCGACGGAGGTCGGGAGGACCGTAGTTGACAGGAGATAGGAGTCTGAAAGACTGTAGTTGACAGGAGACAGGGGTCTAAAAGACCGTTGTCTGGTGATGGATGTCGGAAGGACCGTAGTATGCGACGGAGGTCGGGAGGACCGTAGTATGCAGGAGATCAGAGTATGAAAGATCGTAGTAGAATGATGGTACTTCTGTAGAACTCCGGGCGTCACGTGATGGCCTGGTGGATCTTGGGGCCTCAAATGACAGTCCGATTGAAGTCAGAGCTTCAGATAGTGGCCTGGTGGAGCATAGAGTCTCAAGTGGTGGTACGACAGAAGTCCGGGCCTCAGATAGTGGTCCAGTGGAAGTCCGGGCCTTAGATGGTGGTCTGACAAAATTCCGAGCCTCAGGTGGTGTCCGGCGGAGCAACGGCGTCAGGCGGTGGTCCGGTGGAGGCGAGAGCCTTAAGTGATGGTTCGGCGGAGCAAGGGCGTCATGCGGTGGTCCGGCGGAGGTGAGGGTCGGAAGTGGTGGTTCGGCGGATCAACGACGTCAGATGGTGCTCCGACGAATGTGAGGGCCTCAAGTGGTGGTTCGGCGGAGCAACGACGTTAGGCGGAGGTGAGGGCCTAATGTGGTGGTTCCACGGAACTCCGGCGGTGGTCGAGGAGGCAAGGAAGCATGAGCAATCTCTGATCTCTCTTTTTTTTTCTTAGGCTTCCGGGGGTCCCTTTTCAAGAGGAGAGGGAGCACTATTTATAGATTTCTGGAGTGGCATGGCCCATAAATAGGTGAGAGATCAAGGGTGAATGGGGAGTGGTCGGATGAACGGCCGATGTTGAATCCCTTAATCATACACCATTCTTTAGACATTTGAAGATCTTAATGATGTCGGAAATTGGCGATCTTGGGCTCGTTGGATTCGTCTCGTCGAGTCGCTCGATTCGAGTATAAGCTTGTTATGTTTGAAAACTGTTTGGTAATTCAATTTGTGGTTTGAACCTTTCAACAACGCTTCGGGTCCTTGATTTGGATCCATTTGTTCTTGGATCGAGTCGAATTTGGTGTAGTTGGGTTCGTATTTCCGAGACGCTCAGTTCGACTGTAAGTTTACTGAAATCGGAGTCCGGATGGTCTCCGAATTAATTTTTTAAATTTCCAAATTGATTTTGCATCGAGATTTGCACTCGTTTAAGATAATTTTCTGACAACATATCAAGTATAAAAATTTTTAGTTCAAAAAAAATTTATACTAATTTTTTTTTTATTATAAAAAAAACTATCTCAAACGAAACCTAAATATCACAAGATGCTTCCTTTGAATCAAACAAAATTACTTCATATAGCATTAGGTAGCTAGTTAAACAAACAAGTCAAATCATCAACCGAAGAAAAATAATTCCTAATTTAACAACCAACTTAATAAAGATAAGTGAGATCAAATAAAACAAAATGAAATTCATAAAAATCTATACTACTATTATAAAAGCCGCTTGAATTTCCTTCCACATCAAATCTTGACCATTCATTTTATTTCTTCTAAAATTATCTTGTCCCTTCATTGTATTATAAATAAATAATAAATCTAAAAATATATAATAACTATGCAAATTAATGTAGCATTAAATAATATTAATAATCAATAAATTTAAATGAATTGATAAAAATAAACGTACAAAATTATTAACCTATTAATAACTATTAAATTTAAACTTATTAGTAAAAGTAAATGTATGTAGCATTAAATAATATTAATAATTAATAAATTTAAACAAATTAATAAAAATAAACGTACAGAATTATTAACCTATTAATAACTAATTAATAAAAGTAAATGTATCATATTAAATGGCTTTTAAGTTTATTCGCAGCATTAAATAGTATTGCTTACTAAATTTAAAGTAATTAATAAATATATACTATATAATATAATAATTATACAAATTAATATTCATTATCGCTAATTAATGCCGCTTAAATTTCTTTTTTATTGATTTGCACTTTAAACTTCCACAAATTAATTTGTTTTAGCATGTAATAAATTTGCACTTTTGATCTACAAATGCTAATTAATTTGTACTTTTGATCTTCTAATAGCTAATGAAAAAATGTAAACTGTCATCTCTAAGGCTGAAATTGCATTTTTTTTAAGAGTCGAAATATCAAAGGTCAAAAATATGAATATGTATGAGGACTTTAGTGAGATTGTAACTACTTATTTAATTATAACAGTTATTATAGTAATTTAATGAGATTGCAAACTCTTCTTTGGCAATTATGACAGTTAAAATGCCAAAGGTCAAAAATATGAATGGGTATGAGGACTTTATTGAGATTATAACTGCTTCTTTGATAATTATTACAGTTATTATAGTAATATATGGGAGCCCGTCGAAATTCTTAATGTTGCTTCTGTTATATTAATCAAGTCATAAATGATTTGGGTTTAATACCCTCTTTGTCCACGAAAGAAAGGAAGACCGCAAGGGTGAGCTCTCCCTTCTTCTTCCTCCTCTCCCGTGACTCATCAGCAGAGCCCAAATTTTGACTCTTTTTCTTTTCAATAATTTAATGTCTGAGTAAGTACTTTAAAAATGAACTAATACTTCTTCTCTAGCTTTGAATTGATTTTATTCACATGTTTGCATTTGCAAATATACTAATATGCACCAGATATAAGTATCATCAATTGACATTTGCAAATATATACTAATTTGTCATATATGAAGACTATGGATACATTCAAGCCACCTGACTACATCTCTAGAAAGGTAATGCATGTCCTGAGTAATATCCTACGTCTTAACATTATAAACATGTAGAAATTTTTAAACTTCCCTTTTTTTACGGTTGGTGATTCAATATTTTCATTACCATGTTTCTTTGTCTAATCATGTTACTTTGAAGCAAATCCCAGTGGTTTATCTTTCGAATACGTTTGGAGTAGTATATGCCCGTAGTAGATCTCCATAATATTGTGAGGCCTAGATTGAGCAACTCCAAGAAGCTTGCGGCCTTTCTAAAACACAAGGTAAACTCCAAATCAATCCTAAAGCTTTTCATTGAGTTTTTACTGCAAGTCTTTGGAAGGACTCTAAAGTTTTCCCTTGCACTAACAGTTGAGCCTTGATTGATCAATTGTTACAGGTTAAAATTCAAATTCTCTTTTCAAGTTTTACTGATCAAGAAAACATTCTCCATAGATTTAATTGTATTTTGAATTAGTTTTGTAGGTATTATGTGACCACTTATTTGTTTTATATTCTTCAAAGCAATTTTCAGCTTGCACAAATTTGTTTATGATGGACTTCTTCCTATTACTATTCTTTCAGCATCTTTTCCTGCAGTAGAATGTCGGTGAGTCTCAAGTTATTATTGATTTTCGAATTCAGGATAAGATTTTCAAGTTCAATGCTTCAATTTTTTGCTTCATTTGCTGACATTGTTATTGTTGATGATTCATAATGGCTTTGCCTGTTGGCTTTTATGATGATTGGTTTTTCTTTATTATGTTAAACTTTTATTTTTCTATCTGATTTTGTTGTCTATTTCATTCAGATAATATCTACTAAGCTTGAATTTTTTAGCTTAAAATTAATGTATAAGATGCAAGAGTTAAAATTCATTTACTATGAATGTCTTCATTTGAAAAATCAAATGAAAAGTTTTTCCAAAATTAATTACGATAAGCTAGATTAAAAATTATCATTTTTTCTTGTGATAAAAAATTTTATTTTCTCACCTAATTGTAAAAAAAAATGGTAAATATGGTTTCATATCATACTAATTTTTTATTAATTTGATCATTATTACAAATATCTCTACTGCTAAATTCATTTATTCATATATATATATATATATAGTATTATAAATTATAATGTTTATTTAATTTTTTATTTTTTATTTATGCACACTTAGTGTTTAATTTGATGGTAAAAATATTATCTGATATATGACTCACAACACTTGTGAAAGAACATCATTTTGTCATTTTAGATGTACATTTCTATTAATTAATCTTTGATACATTTTCTAATGTATAGTCTATTAATTTTATCACATCATTATTTTTTTCCTTTGCTTTAGATTTATACTGCCCCTGTGCTAAATTAACTCGATCATTATTCATGACTATCTTTTAAACTATGTAAGATCATGTATATTATTACTATTATTATTATTATTATTTCAGAGATCGGTTGATTGTTGAATACTCATTTTAATTACAAAGTAAATAACATTTTTCTTATTAACTAATCTTATCTATATTAATAAGGCACAATAGGTAGTTGCAAAGAACATGAGTTATTCTTAAATGTAATTTATCATAACTTTGATTTTTTTTCTTAAGCAAAAAAAATAATATTAAGATTTGGTTGGCTATGAGAATTGCTTAATTTGTATATGAAATGCATGTCTTATGAATTGATGGGAAGCTTAAAGCCAAAAAATAGAGGCAAGAAGTGAACTCTTTTTTTAAAATGCATTTCTTTGGAGTTTTTTGCTTCTTTGATGTTGAGAAAATCATCTTTTTCTTATGAATGTTCATTTCTTTTATTTATCTGATGGTAAAAATATTGTCTTATGTTAACTCATGCCCTTGTAAAGGAGTATCCTCTCATATGACAATTTTCTATAATTTTTTTTGTAGTTGAACTTTACTTGAGATTGTAGCCTATCATTTTAATTTGATCTTTTAATTTCATATATTAGTAACTATAAAATTTTATCTTGTAATTATTCTACATAAAATCTATGAGGCTTCCTACTCTTTGGTTGCATACTTTAGATGATTATTTCCTTTATATTTTCTTATGATTTTCTCAACTTATGTGAGGAATTTTTCTCTTATGATTTAGTTATGTTTGCAACTTGCCTCTTTTGATGCAAAATCTAAAAGTCATATATGATGAAGTTTTAATTCTTTGTAACTTCAGAATGGTGATTTTTTAAATATATTATTTCATCAACTGTTAGACAAGTCTATAATTTGAATTGAATTTCCTCTGCTCTTTTGCAACCATATGCTTATTTTATTCAAAGTATATAAATATGTTCATATTCATTTTAATGCATTATTGAATTCATTGTTTGCTTTAAATTTATATGCTTATCTATATCATGAATAATATGTATTATTTGACTAACACGAATTCTAAATATGTATATTTTTTTTGTGTCTTTTTATTGTTTAAATAGATATGTATTAATATTTTAATACTATTATTATTTTAAATTGTTTTAATGTAATCTTAAAAAATATGCTTCAAGCAAAAGTTGCTATTTGGACGTATCTAATCATATAAAACTTATCATAATGATTATAATTATTTATAATGATAAAATTTTTCATCTTTATGATGATAATATAATTAAAATATTTATAATATGAATTTTTATTTTTAAACTTTTATTATCGTGCATTTAATGCACGGGCATTTTTACTAGTATCCTAAATAGACCATCCATCAACCCACAGTTAAAAAAAAATTATGCTGCTGTCAGCACGGGAAAAAAAAACTCTATGCGGCTTCTTCCATCTCATTAATTGTGGCTTTAAATAATTTATTTCTGTTTTTATCTTAGATTTTCGTTTTGGATAATTTTTTTTTATCATTTTTTAAAATATTTTTTTAATACAAAATTTTAATTCAAAAAAAAATCATACTGAAAAATATTTTAAAAATAGTAAGAAAGATGTCTCAAACGAGAAAAAAAAATATTACGTGCGAACCATCAGAATCGGGCACGTGGTTTGTGTACTGTGTATAATTTGTACTCAGCAAGTGTACAAATTATACATAGTATGTGATGATGTGTACTGTTTAGATTGAAGTTCAGATGCAAATTATGTCTGGATTACGCACGCAATAATTTCTCCTCAAACGAGTTTGAAAAGTATATATTGCAAATGCTAATTAACTTGTTTATTAACCTGCCCATCGGGTGTAATGATGACTTGAATCCATCTGTAATCTCCTGTAAATCTAAATATCTAATTAAGGACAAATTATGTTATTCACATATTTTATTTTCTTTATGAAGCAACAATTGCGACAGGCAGATTTTTTCGCGGTGTTCTTCGTGCTGCGTCACATCGTAAGTATTATGGCAGAAAAGCAGTATGCCTAAAATTTTTATTATTATTTTATCTCCATGTTTAAAACATGAGATTTTTATTGAATTAATGGGTCGCAAGAGAATATTAGAAACACCTAATGGATATATTAAGTAATAGAAAAAATAAATTAAAATATTTTAAAATTATACAACAACAACAACATCAAGCCTTTATCCCACTACGTGGGGTCGACTACATGAATCCTTTTTCTCCATTGTGTCCTATTAAAAGTCAAATTCTCGTTTAAATCTAATAAAGAAAGGTCATTCCTAATATTTTCTAACCAAGTCTTTTTAGGTCTACCCCTACCTTTCTTAACATAAGTCAAATCTAATACCTCTACTCTCCTAATCGGGTCATCGCAAGGCCGCCGTTTTATGTGACCAAACCATCTAAGGCGACTTTCTCTAATCTTATCTTCTACTGGAGCTACTCCAACCTTTTCACGTATATGCTCATTTCGTATCCTATCTCTAAGGGTAAAGCCACTCATCCACCTGAGCATCCTCATCTCTGTCACACTTAACTTAGTATTATGCTTCTCTTTTAAAGGCCAACATTCGGCACCATAAAGCATTGCAGGCCTCACTACCATCTTATAGAATTTTTCCTTAAGTTTGAGGGGTACATTTCTATCACATAACAAGCCCGATGCATTCCTCCACTTCAACCATCCAACTTGAATTCTGCTGATAATATCCCCATCTATTTCACCATCACTCTGAACAATAGATCCAAGATATCTAAAACGTGTACTCTTATTAATGACTTGATCGCCCAAAGTCACAATCCCCTCACTAGGTCTATTACTACTAAAATTACACTCCATATATTCTGTTTTAGATCTACTCAAGCGAAAACCTTTAGACTCTAAGGTTGACCTCCATAATTCAAGTTTACCTTCAACTCCCTCTCTAGTCTTGTCAACAAGAAGAATATCATCAGCAAAAAGCATACACCAAGATACATCCTCTTGCAAATGTCTAGTGAGAACATCCATGACTAAAGCAAAAAGATATGGGCTTAAGGCTGATCCTTGATGTAACCCAACCGGAATAGGAAAATACTTGGTCAATCCACCTTGTGTTTGAACACAAGTAATAGCTCCTGCATACATATCTTTAATGATTTGAATATAAGCATTATTGACTCCTTTCTTTTCAAGAACTCTCCATAGCACTTCTCTTGGAACTTTATCATATGCTTTTTCTTAATCAATAAATATCATATGTAGATCCTCCTTATTTTCTCTATATTTCTCCATCAAACCTCTTAATAAATGTATGGCTTCCATAGTCGACCTACCCGGCATGAATCCAAATTGATTTTGAGAAACATTAGTATCACGCCGCAACCTATGCTCCAAAACTCGCTCCCATAGTTTTAAAGTATGACACATTAACTTAATACCTCTATAATTCGCACAATCTTGTACATCACCTTTATTCTTAAAAATAGGAATTAACACACTCATTCTCCACTCATCTGGCATCTTCTTAGTCTTCAAAATAGTATTAAAAAGTTTAGTAAGCCATGAAATTCCTTCATCTCCTAAGCATTTCCACACCTCTATTGGAATATCATCAGGTCCAACAGCTTTACCACCCTTCATTTTTTTTAAAGCCTCTCTAACTTCAGTTTTACTAATACGCCGATAAAAATATAAATCTTTATTTTCATCTAGGGTGCTAAGGTCACTATAGTCAATCTTATTTTCACAATCTTCATTAAAAAGTTTAGCAAAATATCTCATCCATCTTTGTTGAATATCATCTTCTAAGAAAAGTATTTTTTGATCTTCATCTTTAATACACTTCACTTGAACTAAATCCTTACTACTCCTATCTCTTTGTTTGGCTAACTTATACATATATCTTTCTCCCTCTTTAGTATCTAATCTATTATATAAATCACTAAAAGCTAATGCCTTTGCAAAAAAATATTTTAAAATTATAAATATTGATAATTAAAAATTCATTAAATTTATCATGAGATAATATAATATAATTATTAATTAATTAGACCTATTACGGGCTAAAATATACGCACTGTTGTGATTTATAATTTTACCTCTCAATATTGTACATATATTCATATTCAGCACACAAACAAAGAATATAATATTTTTACGTAGCAAATCCTAAAAAAGTGAAAAATCATGAAGTCGCGACTAATTGAAATTATTCCCCTTGTATATGAATAGATTACAAGTGCATGATTTCGTCCTGCAAATTAAGAGCGATCAAATCACAACAATCAACGTCGGGTTGAAATCTAGTGACGAACAAAAATCAGATGAAAGCTCGATGATGTTCGGTGGTCAGGCAGAAAACCAGCATCAAATGGCGGTCGTTGGATCAAGGAAGAAACTATGATCGCTGGTGGCTGCAAGGACGGAAGTGCAAGTTCAAGAGTCGCTCTCGATGCATCTAGCGACAATATGATTAAATAATATGAACACAATGATGTGGTGGTTTGTAGGAGATTTTTTATGTTTGCACTAGAGAATTGGTGACAAGTTATTGGAAGGCAAAGAAAATGAGATGAAAAATAGAGCAACAATTCGTGGTTGAAGAAACGTGGACGAGGTTCCCTCACAAGAATGGTTGGAAGGCATAGAAGAAATTATAAATCAAGACCAAATATATATCAGTGGAGGTCGGAGGCAACTATCTTTAATTTTTCCCACAAAAAATGTATCTTTAATTTTACATGCTATTTTTATATTTTCTATGATCCAAAAAATGTAGATTATCTCTCAAATACATCTAAATTATTAGATAAAATAATTAAATTTAAAAGATAAATATAATTAAATTATTAAATATTTTAAAAAACATTTTTATTATAATTTAATTAATTTTATTAAAATATTTGATAATATAAAACTAATAATATATTTAACTAAAATAATCTCATAGTGAAATAAAAAATGAAGATATCTTGCATTATATTTTGTCCTAAATAAATCTCCTACCACGTGATGTAATTGAATTTTTATATTTGTTATTAATATTAGTGTCCAAAATAAATAAATAAATAATATTCAATCACTTTTATTCTTTTATTTGTCAAACTTTATGGCCACAATGGTCATTAGTCAGCACGCTAAAGCTGCCACTACCAAGAAGATGCCTCGCGTGCCACCATAAGCTCTACGTACGTGCTCAAAGCAAAAACTGATTAGACCAAAAACCATTTGCCTGACCAGAAATGGCGAAACCCTAAACATTGACTTGACTAATTCTCCCCTTTGATAAAAATCTGCTCTTTCAAGTTTCACTAGCCACCAATAGAGCGCAGATCCAAAAGATTCTGAAGAAAAATCCAGCAGAGCCTACAGAGGTTCCCTCTTTTCTCTGCCCCCTATATTCGAAGATCTCCAAAGTCTCTCTAAACATGGCTGTCGCCGGCGAAGTCGCCGGTCATTCTTCTCTTCTTGGCAGGTCCTCTCTCCTGCCCGACCCCAAAATTTTGAAAATGGAACAGAGAAGCGGCCTCTGTTTTTCCATGCCTGTTCTGTTTCCAGCGAAACAGGGGAGGCTTCCGTCCCGTTCTTTGAGGGTTATGCGGCCAGCGGTCGCTACGATAAGCGAGGAGGTGTTGAGTTTGGTGGTGGGAAAGCCGGCGAAGATCAAGGTGAGAGCGGTGGTTACGGTGAGAAGAAAGAGTAAGGAGGATTTCCGAGACGCCGTCGCTAACCAGCTCGATGCTCTGTCCGATAAGATCGGAAGAAATGTGGTTTTGGAACTCATAAGCACAGAGAGTAATAGCAGTAAGTTATGTTTCACTTATGCTTCTCTCTCTCTCTCTCTCTCTCTCTCTCTCTCTCTCTCTCTCTCTCTCTCTCAATATTTTTTTATGGATATTTGCTTGATCTCAGAAACAAAGGCGCCGAAGAAGAGTGGGGAGGCAGTGATCAAGGACTGGTACGAGAAGATGAAGGTTAAAGGAGAGCGAGCGGTCTACACGGTGGATTTCACGGTGGACTCTGGCTTCGGCGAGCCCGGCGCCGTCGCTGTGGCCAATCGACACCAGCGCGAGTTCTTCTTAGAGAGCATCGTCGTTGAAGGATTCGCCTCCGGCGTCGTCCACTTCCTCTGCAACTCTTGGGTGCAGTCAACCAAGAACCTCCCTTCCAAGCGCGTCTTCTTCAGCAACAAGGTAAAGCTTCAAAATTAAACTTTTTTCTTTTAGAATTGTCAAAATGAAATTTAGGTACTGTTTTGCAGTCTTATCTGCCATGGGAGACGCCGGAGGGTCTCAAGGAGTTGAGGGAGAAGGAGTTGATGGAGCTGAGGGGAGATGGAAAAGGGCTTCGGAGAATATCCGATCGGATTTACGATTATGACATATACAATGATTTGGGAAATCCTGACAAAGGGAAGGAGCTCACCAGGCCAAACCTCGGCGGCGAGAAGTTGCCGTATCCTCGCCGGTGCCGTACCGGCCGGCCGCCAACGGATACAAGTTAGTTTCTTTTTCCCATCAGATATTTCAAGTTCCAATTTTGATTGCACTTTTGAAAGAAGAAAGCGATCGGATTTTGTTTGGATTCATTTTTTGTATGAGTCAATGAAAGAATTGGTAGGAAGTTGATTGGGATTCTTAGCTTTTCTAATTTTATTTGGGACTGTTTTTTAAATTTTAGCTGCCTATTTTTAATATACTTTATGTTATTTTATTTGAAAATATAAAAAAATGCTGTGCAATAGACATATTTTGCTTAATGACTGCACATTTAAGTTTATCCATTAAATATTGAGTGATTTTATTACTGCAGATGAAATAACAAAATTATAATGTATAATTTAACTAATGTTTAATCATTGTTTTGTACGAAGGTTTGAGACCATAAAGAAAAAAATGTTTAGTATCTTAATTTTGTATGCAAATTTAACATATAAATAAAAAATAATAAGAAAGATAAAAAATTTTGCTTGAAAAAAAATGAGAATATGTTGATATAGCATATTAGGTATAAATTATATAAAATAAATTTTATATAAAAGTTAGGATAGCTTAGTGATATTGGGGTTGTATAAAAGTGGTCATTTATTGTATATTTGGTCATTCTACTTTTATAATGAGAGACAAAAAATTATCGAGGACGACAAGCCTCGGCGCTATAGATAATGCTAGCGACAAGTGATAGAGTTAGTGGGTGTTAATGTAATCAAGCGGCAATAGTGTTGTATAAATTGAGAATGGTTACAAGACGGTAATCAATTGTTGATTGTTAGGGCATTGCGGTCAACAATGATGGTTGGAGGATCATCGTTAAGCAAAGTGGTTTGAGGATTAATGTCGGGTAGTGGTGATTATAAGACTATAGTCGAATGATGATGATTAGAGAACCATAGTTGAGCTATTATGATCAGAGGATCACAATCGGATGGCGATGGTAAAAGGACTGTAGTTGTGTATTAGTGGTTAGAAGGTCATTGCTTCGACGATATTAGCGTGGTGATGGTGATCAAAAGATCACAGTTAAAGTGTTAAACGATAGTGGTCGAAATATCATAATTAAAGGAACTTTGTCAAGCCACTCGTCCAGAGATGTAGGTAGAACTGTAGTCGAGCCCTGACAGGTTATGTCAAAATAAAACAATTTTGGACTTAATGGGCTTGTATTGTCGATACGTTGAATTTTAATTTTTAACTTGTAAGATTTGGAGAATTTTTTTGTCATCTTATTATTTGAAGTTTTTCGGACATAAGATACAAAATGAGCATATAAGTGAAAATATTGGAGTAGCTCTAGTAGAAGATAAGATTAGAAATAGTTGCCTTAAATGATTTGGTCATATAAAATGATGGCCTTCTGATGACCTGATTAGAAAAGTAGATATATTAGATTTGATTTATGTTAAGAAAGGTAGAGTGAGACCTAAAAAAGTCATTGTTAGAAAATATTGAAAATGATCATTTTTTATTAGATTTAGATGAGAATTTGACTCTTAACCTAACACATAGGAGAAAAAGGATTCATGTAGCCGACCCCACATAGTGGGATAAAGGCTTGTTGTTGTTTTTGTTATTATTTGAAGTTTTTAATTATATTTTAATTTTTTATTTGAGCTCATTTACAATTGGATTGAATTACTTTTATTGTGAATGAGTTCAACTCATTAATACATTTAATTTAGTTATAAACTTGGTGAAATTGGAGTTCATATCAAAAAATTTCAATTTAAATGTACATTGAAATTTGTATCAGATGAAATCAAATTTTAATAATGTATCAACTAAAATGGGCAATTTTTAATAGAAAATTTAGTATTTTTTATATTTATATCTAATATTGAAATATTTTTTAAAAAATAAAATTCTTCAAGCCAATTACCTTTTTTTTAAAATTTATGAAGAAAGGACTCTTTAAAGAAACATAAAGAGCTGAGGCTTTGTTGCAGATCTGTTATGTGAGAGCAGAATTGAGAAGCCCCATCCAGTTTATGTGCCTAGAGACGAAGCATTCGAGGAGCTGAAGCAGGACGCTTTCTCCGCAGGGAGATTGAAGGCTGTGCTTCACAACTTGATTCCTTCTCTCATAGCTTCTTTTTCTGCCGATGATTACGACTTTCAATGTTTTCATGACATCGATAACCTTTACAAGGAAGGGCTTCTCTTAAAGCTTGGAATTCAGGGCCATCTTCTCCATAAGATTCCTCTTGTCAAGAAGCTCCATGAGTCCAGCCATGGCTTACTTCGATATGACACTCCAAGCATTCTCTCCAGTAAGCATCCATCATCACAAGCTGTTTCAGCGAAAACTGTCCCAAACAGATCCTTAATCAACTGGATGGGGCTTGTGCTAACATTACTTGATCTCATATGTGCAGAGGACAAGTTCGCGTGGCTCCGGGACGACGAGCTGGGCCGCCAAGCTGTCGCCGGTATCAACCCGATCAACGTCGAGCGTGTACAAGTAATTCCTGGCTTCCGTCATTGGTGTTTTAGTTTTTTGATACCAAAAATATTTCGTGAATACTAAAAACCAGATGGTCAAACGCATCAGGTCTTCCCGCCAGTAAGCAAGCTCGATCCGGACCATTACGGCCCACCCGAATCCTCCCTCACTGAGGCCCACATCGCCGGCCACCTCAACGGCATGTCCGTCCACCAGGTAATCAATTTACCCAACACCCCCATCCCTAAACCAATTTTATAATTCCTGCTATTTGTAATTAAATTTCCCGTGAAGGCAATGGAAGAGGGGAAGCTCTTCATGATCGACCACCACGACACCTACCTCCCGTTCGTCGACCGTATCAACGCACTCGACGGCCGTAAGACCTACGCCACCCGCACAATCTTCTTTTTAAGTCCGTTGGGGACTCTCAAGCCGGTGGCGATCGAGTTAACTCTTCCGCCGGAGATTGCGGGAGGCGAGCGGCGCAGCCGCGTGCTGACGCCGCCGTGCGATGCTACGACGAGCTGGCTGTGGCAGCTGGGAAAGGCGCACGTCTGCGCGAATGACTGCGGGGTGCACCAACTGGTGAATCATTGGCTGAGGACGCACGCTTGTATTGAACCTTTTATATTGGCGGCGCACCGGCGGCTGAGCTCCATGCATCCAATTTTCAGGCTGCTCCACCCGCACATGAGGTACACGCTCGAGATCAATGCCCTCGCTAGGCAGAGTTTGATCAACGCCGGCGGAGTTATAGAGGCGTGCTTTACACCTGGGCCGCTCTGTATGGAGATCTCGGCTGAGTATTACCGCCGACATTGGCGCTTCGATCAGGAAGGCCTCCCCGCCGATCTTATACGAAGGTAAGTAACAGTTTTGGAAATATCCTTAATGTTAATTTTGTATTTTTATTTTTATTTTAGAAATGTATAAATAAATATAAAATTTTTTATTTTAGATATTTAATACATAGAATTTAGCGATAGCTATTTAAGTTTCCCTTAAAATAGTTATTCTAATGTTGAATTTTCCCCAAATTTCATAGTTTTCTCTGCTAAAAATCCCCTAAATGCAGGGGCGTTGCCGTGGAAGACTCATCTCAGCCGCACGGACTCCGTCTCCTCATCCCCGACTACCCCTACGCCAACGACGGCCTTCTAATCTGGTCCGCCATCGAGCATTGGGTCAACATCTACACCACCCATTACTATTCTAACGCCACCTCCATCCTCTCCGACACCGAACTCCAATCCTGGTACTCCGAATCCATCAATTCCGGCCACGCCGACCTCCGCCACTCCCATTGGTGGCCGCCTCTCTCCACCCCCACCGACCTCTCCTCCATCCTCACCACCCTCATATGGCTCTCCTCCGCCCAACACGCCGCCCTGAACTTCGGCCAATACCCTCTCGGCGGCTACGTTCCCAACCGCCCTCCCTTGATGCGCTGCCTTCTCCCTGACGATAAAGATGCCACCTTTATCGCCGACCCGCACCGTTATTTTTTGTCGGCGATACCCAATGTTTTGCAGGCGACAAAGTTTATGGCGGTGGTGGATACGTTGTCGACGCATTCGCCGGATGAAGAGTATTTAGGGGGGATAAGGGAGGCGGCTTGGACGGCGGAGGAGGAAGTTTTGGAAGGGTATAAAGAGTTTGCGGCTGAGATGGAGAGGATTGAGGAGGAGATTAGCAGGAGGAATGGGGATTCGGGGAGGAGGAATCGGTGTGGTGCAGGTGTGCTGCCTTATGAGTTGCTTCTGCCTAGTTCGGGACCAGGGGTCACTGCCCGTGGAGTGCCCAATAGCATTTCTATATGAATTTCTCTCTCTCTCTCTCTCCTCTCTCTGTGGTAGTTTGTGGAGCAAATGTATTATTATTATTATTTGTAATTTTTTATTGCCTAAGTTTTTTTTATTTATAATTAATATTACACTATTTTTATTGCCTAAGTTGTTATATCTCTAAAGGAGAAATTATTATGTGTCGAGGACTCCAATAAAAAACATGACGTGTCCTTATACATAGTGTGTATAAATATGTATATTGTGTATATAATATGTATATTATGTATATAAGTTTATATATATTATGTACATAATTTTATAATTTATGCATAGTGTGTACAGTTGTGTACAAACACACGATGTATAAGGATACAAGTTGTGTTTTTATTGGAGTCCGGACGTATTCGAACTCCGTACATAATAATTTCTCTCGCTAACCGTGCCTAATTAGTTATAAGATGGGTGGATCTATGCTTGCTAAATTAATTTTAGTAATAATATTTTAGATAATTCATCCGCCATCGGTAACTCTATTTTGCCTAAATAATTTTTTTTTTTTGAAAATTTATACAAGTTATATAAGACCGTTGAAATTTTTGAACTTTGTTTAAAATAGAAAATTATACAAAATAGCTATAATTTTTATAGATTTATTAGTTTAACATTAACTCTATTAGTTGTTAATGATACAGTAGAGAGAATATTTTCTTTAAGGAGACCTTGATTTGATTTCCAAATTCCAATGATGTTATAATGTAACATTATCAAAAAAAATATAAGATAGATTGATAAGCTTGTTTTTATTTTTTAATTTATCAATCATAATAAAATATAAAATTTTGATTTGAATTATGTGATCATTTTTTTTAATATCAATTCATTTATATGAAAATTTTGCTCATCTTTAAATTTGAGATTGATTTTATCCCTGATTGAAGACTGCATTAATGAGTCTCATCGAATGCGTTGCTTGAGTTCTCCTTCGATGGAGAAGTTATTGTGTGCGGAATCCGAATGCATTCAGATTCCAATCACCATGCGTCACGTCACTGGATGCATTGGGCCCCAGAGTGCATCAGTTGATGTGGCAAGCTGTGATTGAAATCTAAATGCATTCTGATTTCGCACACAATAATTTCTCCCTTCGATGACACTTGAATCCTTCGTAGCAGCCATAGAGACCTACTCATAGTGATTGATTGAGAAATCTCAACCTTCACTGGTATTAAGTTCATTCAATCACCACTTATAGCAACAGAGATATGTTAATGAATGCCTCCATCTCCAACTGGCATCCCACCCTTAGTAGCTGTAGCCGACAAAAAAATTTATTTTTTGCTTGCGGATGTTCTCCTCAACCTGTACACTACCTATTATTTCATCCTTCTCATCTGTGTTCTATTATTTGCATAAAAGGCATAAATCTCTTACCAAAACCACTTTAAAAGTTATGATGCACCGATACTTTTTCTCAAAGATGCGTGCAGTGTACGAAACGTACGTATCTGACACGACACGCGTCCGACACTCCTCCGACAAGTGTAGAACACGCTGAAAACGTGTCTGATTAAAAAAATATTAAATACAAATTGGAGATGCGTATCTTAAATATTTTATGATTTTTAAAAGTATAATTTCTTGTATTTAAATTTTTTTACTTATTTAAAATATAAAAATTAACTTTCTTATTTCCTATTCACAACAACAAATCAATTGCTCGCACTTAATACCTCATTCATCAAATATTCTCCTTTTCATTTACCTTTCGTGGGGTTATAATTTTGATTTCACAATAATGTATGATGTCATCTCAATATCGACGTCTGACGTCGTTGCAACATCAGCATTTTAAAAAACGATCATCATATCAAAGGCTGACACTGTCTTTACATTGATGTTAGCAATTTATACACCCACAACTTGACATCTCATCTTTGTCAAACGCCTTCTCAACATTGACGACCAACACCCTCTCAACATCAACATAAACACCATCTTAACAGTGAAGCCCAATATTTACTGCATAACATCAATGACCAACTCTCAACAGCATCTCTCTTGGTGACTGAAAAATGACATCGACGCCCGACTCTCGACATCCTAATATTAATCATTTAAGCACAAACTCTAGATAAATGACTTATTATTTCTAAATTATTTTAAAAATTACACTTAATCAAATTTTATACACTATTTTAAAAATATAAAAACTATAATACCGTCCAACCCGTACACATATCCTATATTTTCAATAATTGGCGTGTCCCTTGTCCGTGTTGTGTCGTATTCATGTCGCCGTATCCGTGTATGTACATCATAGCTTAAAAGAAAGGTTAACTCTGAGCCAACCTAACTCATATCATTAGAAATTAATGCTGTATTATGAAAAATCTCATAAATGATCAAAATAATGGAGATAAACCAAACTTTATGCAAATTTGGAGTCTCAAATTGTAGTTTAATGCTAAAGGATGCATGGCCCCCACAATACCTCTACTGTTAACAGTGAATGTCAAATTCTTATAATTCTATTCTGCAATAATGGCATGAATGGCTTTTTAATGATATGTAATCACTGCTTTAAAGAATTTAAATACAAATTTAATAACTCTTAAACTTAGGGTTGTGAGTTATGCTCAGCATATTTAAGGTTTAGGGAAATTATATCTTTGAATGTCTAATAATTTTAAGGGAAATTAGACTTTATGTGCCCCATAATGTTCAAAATTAAGGAAATATGTCTGCTGTTTTGTTTCTCTGAAAGATATACTTGAAAGTTCTTTTCAAATTAAAATGTCCATGAAATTCAAAAAAAAATGTCCTAACTTATTTAAGTGACTTTTCGAGTAAAATATTGATCAACCCACTTATTATTAGCTTTTTCTTCTTCTCTAGGTATTCACATCGTAAGTGATGATTCTAAGGTAAAGTTCTAATAAAATGTTTCTCTCTTCGTCTTTGCCTCTGACTAGCTGGTGATTATCACTGAAAGATAGTAATATCACGTATTTATACTCTGAAATCTAAATCTAGAAGGATATTAACTTCAAACATTACTCAAAACTTGTTATAACATTGGTCTAAACATGTTAGACACATGATCAAAGACTTTTTCAAAGCTTGTTTGCTATATTTTGGAACCATGACATAACAATAGTCAAAGAATCTTTGATTATAATTTGAAGTTTGTTAGATCAAGGTCCAAAAAGTTTTGATCAATCCTAAAATATTATTCAAACAACTTCTAGCAAGGTTGATTAAGTTTCAATAATGTGTTTAATGAGACAACAAGAAAATTTTAAATTTGTTATTTTGCACTCTACTTTTTTTGCAATAAACTCATCTTGGTTGTATTTCTATGCAAGCAGATGAGTGCTCTAGTTGTATATAGATCGTATAATGGAATGCTTTGGATTCTAGGCAATTTCATTAAAATGTCCATATCGAAAAGCTTATAAATAGGACTTCATTTCTATAGAAAGGAAGAGTTTAAGAACCAAGAGAATTAAAGAACTATATTGCATTTTCTACCATCGCTGTTGTCAATCACTATTAACAATCAATGCCACCATTGTCATGCTTCCGTCAATATTTAACCCTATGTTGGAGTTTTAATTGTCCGTTTATGAACATCCATTTTTTATAATCCTTACAAGAAAAATCAGATATTTATTCTCAAATAATCAGATCTTCTTCAAGTGTGATTATTCAATAATTTTCCACACAAAATAATAGCAATGAAGCAATAGTTCATTTTCATAACATTAAAATACAATTGATATAGATTTGATAGTTAAAATAAATTGGAGTGTACTAGTGTGATTTGAGTGCACCTATATGTCCCTATGTGAATATGGATGAGTGTAAGGGTCGACCAAGTAGTTGTGAGTATATGTTGTAGTTGATTTAGACTACACTATTACATATTTAAGTATGCCTATCTAACACCATGTGAATGTGGGTTAGTGTGATGTCTAGCCAAAGAGTTGTGAGTCAGTTTTTTTCTATTTCCTATTGAACAAATTTTGAGAAGCATGACCAAAATTTAAATAATGTGAAGGAGCATAATTTTACAAAAATTTAAAAAGAGGCAAACTAGCCAAATAGTTTGGCTAATTCTTAATGCCAAAATAGTTTATATAAAATTAGTTGTATTTGTATATTTTGTGAATTTGATTGTAATATTATTGATATATTTGACTTAATTATTTAACTTGCTGCTTATACATATTTTTGTTTAAAAAAGTATAAATTTTCATAATTTATCCGTATTAAAATTATAATTAAATTTTATTTATAAAAAAATTTAATTATAATTTATATTTTATATTTAAAATAAAGGTATTTATATTTAAAAATAATAATTCATTAAATATTAATTTGTCTTTTATATTTAAAATATAATTTAAGTGTTAATTAATAATTTATGAGTAATTAAATATATATAATATTTTAGGACAAAATAAGCTTATTGAATGTTCATAAAATTAACTTTGACAAATAATTTTTTGACATAAAAATTATAAACAAAATAAAATTTTATAAAATGTTTGAATTCGTAAACAACATTCAGACAACAATAAGAACATTGTAATGAAAATCACATTCATATAGAGATTGTTTGTGTTTTAAGAATTAACCAAATATACATAATTAGTTTAAATTATTCATTAATTATTTACAAGTATTTTAATTTAACAAAATATATAAATACAAGTAATTTTATACAAATTGTTTGGGTATTAAGAATTAGCCAAATTGTTTAGTGTTTTTCATGTAATGTGCCAAATAGTTTGACATTTTTAGAATTAGCCAAACAGTTTGGCTAGTTTGTCTCTTTTTAAATTATTGTAAAATTATGCTCCTTCACATAATTTAAATTTTGGCAATGTTTTTTCTTAAAATTTGTTCTTTCCTATTATATATTGGATTATTATAATTCAAAATGGCCCCTTGATTTTTTCCTTTCTTGGATTTTGAACGTAAAAATGTTTTGGTCATACTATTTTTTTCTGTACGTGCTAAATTTTTGTCCAAAGCTAAATCATAAAACACACTTTACTGTAACAAATTTTCTAGCATGTAACAAAAATAGATTTTGATAATATTTAAGCATATCTAATTATTTAAAACATTTTAAATTTTTTTAGCTTATAAATTAATTTTGTCATTTGAAGCTTGAATTTGAGCCATCATTATATAATTACAAAACTAAGAACTTAATGCACTCTTTAGGACTAAAAATAAGTTCATGAGTGTCCTTAGAGTCTCCTTGGTCACCTTTCTAAATTTATTGATTATCCAATTATTTAGATTGTAATTGCTTTGAGGTTCAAAATTAATGCAATCACCTACTCATGAAATCATTTAATCTAAATAATTACATCCTCGAAACATGCATTCGTTATCATTAGAATAAGCTCATTGACACTATGGGTTCATAGGGTCCTTAGCATTTATCTCGGATTGCAAGTTACAAGTCATAGATTCATGCACCTCTTCTTTAAATAAAATATTCAATTTTCTTATACACTGAATTCAATTCGCAATTGATCATGCATCTCTTTATCTGGAAATAACATCATGCCTATTTATTTATAACTGATATTGTGCCATGCTTTTAGATAACACAATAAATTCTCGGTCTAATTCCTTGTTGTTACATGTAAAGGAAAAGATAAAGTTGTTGCTGATTGAGTTGGAAGTTCTTCTGTGTTATCTTTTAGTATTTTAAGTGTTTATGAGTTTACATTAGAGGTATGTAGATGCTCTGTAATGTTGAATTTTATTTGGAATCTTAGTGGCTCTGTAAGTATATATATTGTTGGACTTTAAAATGATTAGGTGTTTTCGTTGATATGATAAATGACAATTGAAGGATGTTTATAAAGATTTTCAAATGTTTAAAAGTATCTTATGATCAAATGTTGAAAATGATATGTTTATGTTAGTAATACTCCCAATACTATTAAGAGGTACTGTGGGGCGTTACAAAAATATCTTCTATTTTGTTTCTTTTATTTTAGCCCTAACATACCTATTAATTTCTTATTTAACCTTCGTCTTATATTTTTATATTAAAAAGCTGCTTTAAAAGCAGCAAGAAAGCCGTCCCAAACAAAACTTTAATCTTTATAGTCTTAACAAACCTTCATCTTAACTTTTCCAATTTTCTTAAACTCAACATAATTAATTATCAATTATTTTTGTTAACACAATCAGTCTAATTATTATTTTCTAGAATATCTATTTTTAAATTGTAATATTTAGTCACTAGATACTTGAAACACTTTGATTTGAAGAGTTGGGTAGCTTTTTAATCCTAACATGACAGATTAACACTCATAAAGCAAAAGCTGATGACCTGAGATGAGTGATGCAGCAAGTGACTGAAAAGATGTTTAAACTGTTAATGATAATTGTAGATTGATTAACAGATTACAAACTAAAAAAACAAAACTGAATCAATTAGGCATATAAAACGACATTGAGTGCAGAAATCTATTTCTTGCAGAGGTCAAATCTGATGCGTGCAGCTAACGGCAACCAGATTTTAGTAACTGAAGCAATTTCAACAAAATCTAAACACAAATATTTCCTCTTAGAATCAAAAAGCCATTGATAAACTGTTAGAATCATAAGATATATTCCTGTCTTCTTCCCCAAGGCTTTTGCTTTCTGAATGTTCTGTCGCCTGAAATTTTACTGATATCCTTAATAATCTTATATGCTGATATTGCATTTGTAGTCTTCAAATATAGAAAGAAAACACATGAATTTGAAAATGACTCTTTCTTATTATTCAAGCTCTGTAACCGATCAACATAAACTTATTCTACTCAGCAGCTATACTCTCTTTCACTTTGTTTCTTTACCTTCACAGACTTAGCTTACTCTCTTCAATCAAATTTGAGCTTGGTGAAATCTCCAGCTGTAAGAAATCTCTAACAAAACTGTTTACATTGTTTGTTATATGGCTTCAAACTAAGAAAACTAAGATTAATCTCTAAAAAAGATCGATCAACTTGATTTGAAAGCAAAAAAACTTATGGATTGCACGTAAAGTTTATTGTAATTGTGTATGTTTTCTCTTCTTCCTTGAAGCTTATTTGGCTTAATAATGTGAACTGAAGGTTAAGCTGATTGGTTACAGCCTAGAATATAAACATTGTTGTATAGTCTTCAATGAGTTCATAGAGTGCTGCTCTGATACCTACATGATACGTCCTCAAAAAATTATCTTAATCGGGCGCGAATCTCGATGCAGAATCAAGTTGGAAACTTCAAAAATTAATTCGGAGACCATCTGAACTCCGATTTCAACAAACTTATAGTCGAACTGAGCGTCTCGGAAATACGAATCCAACGATGCCAAATTCAACTCAATCCGAGCCCAAATGAGCCAAAATTAAGGACCCGAAGCGCTGTTGGGAGCTTCATAACACTGTTTGAGTTACCAAACGGTCTCCGATTTTTACGAGCTTATACTCGAATCGAATGGCTCGACGAGCGAATCCAACGAGCCCAAGATTGTCAAATTCTGACATCTCTAAGACCTTCAAATGTCCAACGAACGGTGCTTAATCGTAGGATTCGATATCGGCTGTCCATTCAACCACTCCCTATTCGCCCCTGATCTCACGCCTATTTACGAGCTATGCCACTCCAGAAAATCTAAAAATAGAGCCCTTATTCTTTACAAAGGAGGGGGGAGGCAAGCAAGAAGAGAAGGAAGAGGAGAAGGAAGAATCTCCTCCTCGACCACCGCCGGAACCTCGCCGGACCACCGTAGGAGCCTCGCTGGACCACCGCCGGAGCCTCACCGGAGCACTGCCGGAGTTTCTACGCACCACCATCTCAAGGCCCGACGTTCTACTGAAGGCCCGACATACAGGCCCAACGTTCTGCTCAAGGCCCGACGTTCTACTAAAGGCCCGACATACAGGCCCGACGTTCTGCTCAAGGCCCAACGTTCTGCTCAAGGCCCTACGTTCAGGCCTAACGCCTTCATCTGAGGCCCTCATCTTCGCCAGAGGCCTTCACCTCACTAGAGGCCCTCACCTTTGCTAGAGGCCCTTGTCTTCGCCAGATAATCATCAAAGGCCGTGTGCTCTACCAAAACATCACATGAGGCCCAGACTTCCGCCGGACCACTACTTGAGACCTTGAGCTCCACCAGGCCACCACCTGATGCCCACAGTTCTCCTAGAATACTGCAGACTACGATCCTTTCGACCTCCGTCGCCTACTATGGTTCTTCCGGCCTCCATCAACAGACAACCGTCTTTCTGACCCCGGTCTCTTGCCGACTACGGTCCTTCCGACCTCCGTCGCCTACTACGGTCCTTCCGACCAAACAAATATGTATATGTAACTCCCACCATGTAATACACTCTATATGATGTACATTTGTGACATCAATCCATGGCCTTCTCCCTAAGAAGGGCTCATTTGTAATAGACTACAAATACTAGTGGTTTCATTCAAACTGGGCCAGGCCCCGTGGTTTTTCTCCCCTTTCAGGGGTTTTCCACGTAAAAACTCTGGTGTCTCTTATGAATGCTACACCCTCTCACTTATCTGCTTGTGTGCTGGATCTTCGTATAATGCTAAGACGTAAAACCATATATTTCTCTATTGCCGCGAATATTCCAGGACGCAACACTACATAACAGTTAAATATTCTAAATTAGTAGCTTATAGGCTTTCTGTCAAAGAGTGTGCAATAATGGAATAAGTAAATTAGGATATTTGATTATTACTAATTATGATAGGGAGTATATATCAAACTCGCTATTAATTATTATGTGCGGAGTCTAGAGGGCATCCGGAGACCAATAAAAATGCACCACGTCACTCCAAAAATGTACCGCGCTCGATACCGCTTGGTACCTAGCGCTTAACCATACGGTTTTCCCGTCCAGTGTCCGCACGGAATAATAGCTCCAAACTCGCAAACACATAATATTCACAAGCTTTGAACTCAATACCTCTTAATTAATAGACCAAACACTCAACCAACAGATCAAGATGAGCTATGTGTGTATTTGAATAAACCTAACCCGGATGAATACCGCCCCTAAAGAGAACATCTATATCCCCTTTAATTTCTTTATACAAGTGAAGTTTTCAAAATTACAATATACTTACATAAAATAAATACTCTTACCACATCTGGCAAATTTAAAAGTTCAAGAAGCATGGGTGGAACTCTTGCTTGGGATCTTGAGCTGATGAAATGTCCTGAAACTAGTGGAACAAATTCATTGAAATCTGTGGCCATGTTCTTTTCGTTCTATTTAATCTTCCTAAGTCCCTCAATGTCTTAGTATCCTTGGTAGAAATCCTCTATAGCTTTCCTCTTGATAAATTCTCTTATAACTTGCAGCCATTTCTGAGATTGAGAGGACCACAAAGAGAGCCAATTTTGTAAATTCTTTTCTTTCTTGTCCTGGAAACCTTTTCGATGCAGTTTACTAGTGTTCTTCTCTCTCTGTATATATATTGAAAGAAGACTGAAGCTTGCAGCACTGGTGGAGTTATGAGGGTGAGAAAAACAAAGCAAAATCAGCAGAAGCTATTTAAGTATAGTTCATACATTCTAATTATGATTTTGCTGTCCAGATTTTCAGCTGGGTTCAAAGTAAGCTCAATGGGAAACAAGGAAGTAGGTTTGATGTTGGCCCAAGCTCTTCTCACTGTGAGTTATTCTCCCCTCTTCCATTTTTTCCTCTTTAAGAGCTTTTTTTTAAAAATTTACTGTATTGTTTGTTTCAATACCCTTCATTGATTTTTTCCCCTATTTTTAAACGTAGTAGGCCATCAATATTACCTTAAATGATCGCAGATATAAAAAGTGGCATTTTTCATATGAACTCATCTTATTTGTTCTTGAGTCATAATTTTTTCTCCTATATCTTTTGCAATCTGAAAAAAATAAATTTTATTTAGATACTACAAAGAGAAATTCATGCAGACAAGAATTCAAAGACTTTCCACAAACATTTTTGGCAATTGGGACATTTGGAAACAATGACCTGCAGGAAGATTCACAAATGGCACAAAGTTCTTATGAAACTCTAGAATTATTACATAAAATTTCAGACCTGAACATTGAAGAGGTGATCAAATTGCAGCAAGAAATAAGCAAACTACTAAGTCTCCAGCAAATTTCAAGCACAGGTGGAGCGGATTTCTCGCTGAATAGCTCTCTAAACAGCTCCTTAACTCTGGAAGCAGACAACATTTCTTCACTAAAAAACTGTAAGGAATCAACAGATGATTCTGACAATTCCAAGATCACCTTAAACAAACTCAAAGACCTGCTTTCTGATAATCACAATGGGATCAGGCAAAGGTCTCTCTCTTTCCTTCTCAAGAAAATGTTTATAAGCAGAAGCTGCTTATCAACACAGCAAAGTTTAAGGAACTCGATTTCTGAATCAAAAGTGGAAAAGGTATGAATTTAGTATAAGCTGCATATTTTTGTCTTTTTTTTTTCTCTTTGTTCTCTTAATGATCTTCTACTATTCCTTCTGAGCTAAGATCTTGAGGAAAATAATTCATAAAAAGATTCATCCCCAAACTGTACCTCGACCACCATCAATGAAGTACTTGCAGAAAAACAAAGAAGAAGAGAAGGTAGAGGATGGATGCAAATGGATCAAAACTGATTCAGAATGTAAGTTTACATGACTTCCTCGTTTGAAATATAGATTTAGAAGAATATTTGACATAATTTAGTTAGAAATTTTATTATTTTTTGCATCTGTTCCATTGTTTTAAGCACCATTGACAGGTTCCTTAGCTAATGATTACTTATATTTTTCCTGCTTTCAGATATAGTTCTGGAGATATAAGCGCTAATCTAATCCAATTACTGTTGGTAAGCCCCCACAGATTCAATGGTTCACATTATTCTTGTAACAGTTAATTAAGACTGAAAACTACCTTCAATATTGCAGGTCTTGCGTTATAAGTGTTTCAGTTGTTAAATTTGGAAGATTTGAGCAATGGAACTGATAAAGAAAATCTCCTCTATGGCTTAGAAGAACAAAATGGATTCATGTGAGAATATAGAACACATTTATGAACATAAATCCTGCATGAAAATTCTATGAGGATGGGCTCAGAAGTACCTTTTGTATCTCATTTTTCAGGAAATTATGTGTAACTGAAAAAAACAAGCATCTATTGAAGATAGAGAATTGTTTTCAGATGTAAGAAATTAAATAATTTGTAAATATATTAAGTAGGAGGGCTTAAAAATAAAGTTTTTATTTAATAATATGGTGCCATCAGGGTTTTACTCTGAATCATGTCGTGTATGGTTCATTCTATGGGCTTAAACTTAGAATATTGTTCAAGATATTTTGATTTAAATTTTTATAAAAAAAATTAGAACTCATGTGGCCCTATTTGAACTCGAATAACAAATTCATCTTATCTAAATCATATAAAAGTTATTGAACTTCGTTTGTTGAGGACATTTGAGCAAATTAAAGTCAAATTCATACATACATCACATACACAAGCTTCGAACCCAAGACTTCTGGGTTGGTAGCCAAAACTCTCAATCAACAAACCGAAATGAGCTGCGTGTTATTGAACTTCTCATTGAGCTTTGTTCGTGATATGATCTTACCCTATTTGGACCCATTTATTTGAACAAATATGACAAGATTTAACAAAATATTTTAATTCAAATGTTTATCGCACCAATTGTTCGTAGTAGTCAATTATCAACAGTTGAAGATTAATGTCTTTTGCTGTACCCTGTTTGGTCAACTCTAACCAGTGCTAAGAAGCCCAACATTCATTATTGTCAATAATACTAGCTGAAGTACATTTTTTGCAATATATAACTCATATTAATAGAATCATTTCAACAAGGACAAGACTTCTATCTTTTTTCCCTCGAAAAAATTTTACATAAAAAATTACATGCCTTATATGAGCTATGCATAATTTATTTATCTCCTTGTTCAAGTTTTTGATATAATGCTAATATGATAAATTCTCTCATCTCTACTTGTAATGTTCCAATACACAACAAGAATTTTTTAATTTATGACAATTAATTCATATAACAAAGTTGCAAAATCAGCATCCAAATAACCAATTAATTACAAACTATCTAAATTTGCAAAAATTGAATTAATTAATTGACCCTTATTATTTGCATTTAAGCATTGCTCAAATTTTACTCAAACTTATTGGACTTAATATTCTTATTTTATTTCATTTTTACTGTGCAGATTAATTATAATTTTTAATTAATGAATGAATATTCATTTGCTGATATAAAACTTTAGTAAATTACTAATTATATTAAGAATATTTTCTTCTTAAGACACAATAATTAGTTATTTAACTATTTCACTTATCCATATTAAATCTCTTAAATCACGTGATTTTTTACAAATTTTACCAATGCTAAATTTACAAAAAAAAATCTTAATTTCGGCCTATACCCACCAAAGTAAACGGCCTCAAATGCCTACTTCGGTTTCTTGCTTCTCTACCTGTTCGTTCTCTCTCTCTACCTTGATCATTCTCGCTCTGTCGATAGAGAGGCAGAGCAAGCAACCCTCACTTTTCTTCTAGGGCTTCTTAAGTATACTCATTGGGCCTCAGATTCCTTCGTAGAGCAACTCTCCGGGGTCTTTCTAGAGAATTATTAGGGTTTCCGTCTGCTTATCTGGAATCGTAGTAGCTAGATTTCAAAAAAGACTCGACTTTTTTATTCCTGGCTTTAGTTTCATGCGAAAGGTTGAGTTGAAAAAACTTTTGTAGGCAGAGGATCGGTGAAGCAGTGGAGATTCGAGCTGCCAATGCTATTATTGGCGTTGTTTTGGAGGACTTGTAAGGTAGATATAATAATTAGAAGCTTCAATGTCTTGGGCAGGCCTGGAGGACCTCTTTCTGTCCACTTCTCTCGCGAGTTATCTTGATAGTAAATTTCTTTTCTTTGCCTCACTACCACACTATTTGTTCTTTCTTTCTTTTTTATATATAGAATATCATTGCTACTGCTGAATTCTAATGGATTTATCCTGTGTTTAACGCATCTTTTGTTTTCTTATAAAAGTAGTTTCTTTCTTGGATTGCTATTGACTTCTTTTACACTTGGAAGTTGGTATTTAATGGAGAAACCACTGTCTTATTATCTACCACAGTATGTATAAGCTCATAGTTGTTGCTATTTAATGTATTTGGGCATGAAAAAATTTCCATTTGTTTTCTGTAAGTATACCACCCTTTTGCTTTACTTCTAGTTTATACCACCCATTCCTATTATTCAAATGTTTATCTTCAATCTTTACATGTTGACACCGAATAGCTGGGATGAATTTAATTATAATTTGAAGTTTACATGTTGAATGTTAAGGCTAGCATATTATTGTTCAGTGTTGTTCAAGCTCAAATCTTCTGTTCATTTGTGTAAGCGTGAATCCTTTTCAAATTTCAAATCCAGTTTGACAGATGTTTTAAATTTGTAATCATTTGTGATCCAATATCTCGCTTGATTCGACTTAGAGGAGAGATGGACTGAAATTTACCCAAATCCTCATTGATAAACAAATGCCTTATAATGGCTCAGGCTACCTGAATGTACTTGAGGGTCGGAAATCTAAATCACAACTCAACAATGAGGGATGTAATTTTAATAGCACCTCAGTTGGACGCTTTCTTATGCTTCGGCTATCCCTAACTATTAAGAGACTGTTGTTTTGTTATTGTCAATTGCAGTCTTGGTTGTCTGCCACCAAAATTATGCGAGTGCTTTATTTTCTTACACTTTTATTGTATAATGTACAATTATCTTAGTGCTTTCTCCACTCTTCTCTTAGACAATATGAAACTGTACTATGACAATCTTTTTTTTTAGAATAGGACATCTGCCAATTCTATCTCTTCATTACAAGTTACAAGGACCTTAGTTGTTCTATCAAATTTAATGTTTATAATTTTTAAGTTTGATTGGTTTTAAAATGACTGGTATAGTGGATTAACTTTACAATGATTTCATCAAATCATGTCAATGGTCAGGTTTGAAATTAGTTAAACTGTTAAAGTGGTTATTAGTTGTGAAAACAAATTGCTTTTTAGATTGGCAGTCATACAGAATATCAGAACATATTCTAACCAATCTCATTATTAATCACACATGTAGTAGCATCATCAACACAATACCTTATATCTCCTATTTGTGAACAAATTTATGAATACTCTATCTCCACCATTTCTTAAAGGAATGCATTGTGTTGTAGAAATACTTAAAATAAGAGAAACCCGCTGATCACGACATTCTAGTGGCATTTTTTGCCAGCCACCAATAATCATTTAAGTCTTTTAAGTACCACAAGTACGAACAACCCTTGTCTCTCTGTTAGCAACCTTAAACTCATATGAGCCAACATGCAAATTGTTGTCTGAAAAAACAGACCTAGCACACTGAAGAATCTGGAATTTGCATGAAATTTGAATCCATTCAAGCTTCCAAAGTATGAATTTCAAGTCTAAACTGTATGATCTCCAACTCCAGGTTCAAAATTACACGACAAAAACCGTTAGGAAACTAATACGAAAAAGGTATAAGTGGATAATCATCAAAGTATTGCACATGGATGACCCTAACTAAAGAAAAAATCATTCCCATGCTTTTCTCGAATGTTTTACCTATTAAGCATAAGTGAACATAATTGTAATTATGAAACACCAGATAGGTTCTTTAAAAATAATAATAATAAGAAATGCAAACTAATCGTTTATTTACATTGATTTAGTGTTTACAACAAATCATTAATGAAATCATTGTCTTTTGATGGATATTAAGAGGAGACTTTTTCCACTTATAATTCTTCCAATAGCTGCAACTCAAATGCAATTATGATTGCCAAGACAACTACCAGAAAACACCTTATTTAAAATAGAATGATTTAAAGTATAAACTTTATGTTCATCCAAAATTTTCAATTTCATCTTCAACTAAGCACGAGTCTTACTCAATTTTTTGGGATCCCCCTCCAAATGATAGCATGAGATTTTGATGACATCAAGAATGAAAATTTTTCAATTGTCATTGTTATCATATAGGATTTTATTTTTGTATGAAGAGTTTTTTATTCTTTGCTTTATCACTTGTTTATTTATAATGCAAATCAAAGAGCACACTTTAAACCCTTTGAATATGCATCCACTAGCTCTCAAGTTCATCATAAAATCTTTGTTAGTAATACTCCATAATTAGTATCTTACATCTAGCATTAAGAATAGTTGCAAAAGCAAGAACTAATCTACACTTATGTAAGTAATTTTGAAATTGTGCTCTCATGGTGACAAAGGAATGTCATAAGGGAAGATAATAATGGAGATGAATAGGATGATCGAGTACTATGAGATAAGCACATGAGAGAGGAGTATCCAAAGTCCAATAGGAATTTAAATTTAATTGAAAGTGTTAGATAGACATGACCAAAAATAAGATCAATTATTTGAATTTAAATTTAATCATATCTAAACTAAATATAATCATAAATATTTTAATTTCAAATATTGTTATTATCTTAATAAAATAAATAAAACAAATCTAAATCCTAATTTAAATAAAATAAATTCTAAACTACCAAGAATAAATCTAAATCTAATCTCTTTTGTCACATCAATTTCCTTGAGCTCAATAAAAATCTTCTTCTTAATAGTTATGTAAAAAAATTTCTCTTGGAAGTATGATTTTCATCATGGAGGCAGCGAAGGAAGTGGTTTATGAACATCTTAATTATTATCATACTTAGCCTGACATAAAAAATAAGATTATGAGACTTTGAACTTGGTAGAGCCATGCATCATATATAATCATCAAAGTATTATCATAGAATTTCCCTTAGTCACATTGCAATGGAAGCAATGATTAAACAAACTCAATCTAGAATGGAGTGGACAACGACGTAGAAAGCTGAGGCACACCGGGTATCCTAATGTATAAAGCTTGGGAAGTAATAACCATGCTGAAGATTTCTTGGATATAATAATGAATTTTAACAAAACCACTTATCCAATCTCTCGCTCAGACTCTTCTTCATGTATAGAATTATTGAGTTTAAAAACATGCTCAGGTACTATCATATTAGCATGCTCAGGCTTAAGCTCATAAGGAGGAGAAGTTAGTGGCGCTTTTGAAATTTCGTGGAGCATTAGGGATTGGAGTTTATCATGCTCAAGCTCAAACTCATAAGGAGAAGTTAGTGAAGCTTTTGAATTTCGCGGAGCATTAAGGAGTGGAATTGTTGGACAAAAGTGTGAAATGAATTTGCCAAGTTTTGTCTATGACTAATGTAGTTCCTTTCTCAACTCTTAACAACTTTCAACAAGATTTTTAGGTGTGTTGGATTACATTGCAAAATATAATAATTGCATCATCTAGAACATTGAAGCTATATTTTGTCCAAACATCGCTAGTAAATCTAAAACATATCCAAAATAATATTTATTATAGAAATGCTGATGATCTTGACAAAATATATCAACAAAATAATAGGGTTGACTCCATAATGAATATTGAGACTTTTGGAAACTCTAAAAGTGTGCTTTTGTCTGGTTTTTTATGTATCTTCTATATACATAAAGTGTATCTTGAACAATTCAATTATCTAGGTTATATTGATTCCATGATAACAAATGAAGAAATTCACAAAGTTTGAGACTAGGGTTTAAATAATTGATGTAGATGCAAATTTTAGTGATGCCAATTTGATGAGAGCTTCTAATTTATAGTTGAAGGTGATTGAATTGTCAAGCTAAATGGGGTGGAGATAAACATTGGGAGTGTGCATGCGTCCAAACCATTGTGCTAGCTGTGAGAGCATGCAATGAACCTTCATACAATTGAGCATCAGATGCATGTGTTGGTAAGGATGGATGCAAATATTCTACTAAATACACACAGAGGCAAGTGCACTAGTAGTATTTCACAAGGCTTAGGTGCTTGATGGAGGAAATGTGCAAAAACAATGCATCAAGGCAGTTTGTGATGGAGTGAGGAATAGTGGTGAAGCAATTGTGATTGCGTGTAGCTGGTGATGGGATGTGTCTCATGCGACTTTGATGTACGAGATGCATGTGAACTACTATAGGTCAACGAGGACACACCACTGAAAAATCACATAGGGATGGATGCTAAAGCATTCGAGGTAACGACGTGATGATGATTTCAGCATAAACCCAAATTTAGATTTCCCAAATCCCCAAAGTATTTTCTTGTGATTAGAACAGAAATAAAGAGCTTTAGTTAGCCAGTCTAGTGCTGAGGTAGGGTAAAGAAAGTTCTTATTGGTGGAGAAGGGTGAGGGATCTCATCGGAAATAATGCAATTATGGAGATTTGAAGTTCCATTGAGGGGTAGGGAGGAAAAACTAGCCTGATAATTTGTTGGAGATGATGCCTTTGTTAGTGACCAATGATTTTGAAAAATGCACCCCAAAGAAGATCAAATCCTTGTAAAGATGCTAAAGCTCTCATCTTTCTGCTCTGATGGCAACAACAATGGCTATCTGAATAGATTTTGGATGTGTCATTGGCGTAGCTCACATACTAGAGTCACTTGGATAACCTTGGACGCATGTAATGATGGTGAGAGCAGTGCAATGGAAAGGGGATATCATTGGAGTAGCGACTAACAAATATGTGAAGATAGCATTGATATGATGTGCCAATGGTAAATTTTAGAGTAGGGTCGAGAGGGGTGAGTGGGGTTATTAGTGGTCGTTTAGTGAGAGGGGTGAGTGGGGTTATTAGTGGTCGTTTAGTGAGAGGCTGACATCTTTTCAAGGGAGTGGGGATGTGGCAATGTTTGTTGATGAAGAGGAGGGGAGGAATTATTGGAGAATAGTTGAGAGTTTGAGAAGAGATGGTTTTTTATTGTGTGCATGTGTAAAGGATGTTGGTTTTGAAAGTTGACTACTCCATTGAATTGCAAGAATCACATGGAGTTACTTTCAAGAAATGTTCTATCACCAAACCATGTTTTACTATAATGTTCAAGGTTTTATTTAGATTTGAGACAGATTTTTGTATGAGCATCAGCCTCCATAATTAACTATCATCCTCATTCTAGAGAACTCTCTTGATTAAAGATATCACAAAGCTTATCTTTTTATATTTACTATATAAGTGAGATTTATGGGCTGTTTGATTACCTGAAAAGAAAATGCAGTGTAAGTAAATGAAATGTAAAATAAATGTAGTGCATTTCGAATACTTTGAGAATGTTTGGTTGTCTGCAAAATAAACGCATGAGAATTGTTTCCCTTATTTGGTTAGGTAGAACCAGAGTAAAGTAAAAGCAGATTTTTTGTAATAATTTATTTTGACGCCTCTAATTTGAGCTTGAGCTTAACTAATTAATTATGATGACTTGGGTGCGTTTGGGACGGCTGCAGCTGTCGGTAAAGCAGGTTGTGAAATTATTGTATAGAAAGCTGCTTTCTGAAGTTGCTGTATAGAAATCTTTATATTTTGTTTGTATAGTATAACTGTGGAGCTGCTGTGCTGCAACTGTGTTGGAACAAATTATATTCATACCCTTATATATATTGAGATTGAAATAAATTTTTTAAAAGATAATTTTTTTTAAATGTATGATAACCAACTAGCAGCTCTAAATCAAAATTATATTCCTTAATTTGGTACAACTTTTTATATATATTAAAGTTGCTATAAAAAAAAAAATTTATGCTGTTGTAAAATATAAATTTTTAATAAAAAATTTGTAAGCCGTGAAAAATCAATGATAAAATAAAATTTATAATTACGATTTCAAACGCTAAGTAATAAAAAAATTATTCCATGCCTTAATTTTAATGCATTTGATAAAATTTGAATAAAATAAGTTATATTTTTTTTTTCACTTCTACGATGTTGAGAAAAACATCTAAGAAGGCTTGAAAAATACTTTTTATACAAAATAATAATGTGTTGACTGCTAATCAAAAATTAAGAAAAGTTGGAATAAAATATTACTTTTATTAACAATTATAATAAAATGACATCAAATTCAAAAGTCTCCATAATATATACATACATAAGGAAGAATATTCTATATCTTATATTATACCCTGCAAAATCCCCACCTTATCTCTTCATATTTGGTGCTACAGTCTGCGTCAAGTCACTTCATTTAGCTGGCGTTAGGGAGAAACCAAAGTATAGGATCTCAGAGCCAATTTGAAATCCCTTACCATCTCTCTCACTCATTCTAAAATCCTTCTCCCACTTCCACTATTCTTCTCACGCTCTAAGTCGACTCCTCTACCCCTTTGACCTGCATCCATGAAGAGCAACACACAGTCAGCCTCTATAACTCATTCCAGCTCTCACATTACTTCACGAATCTCCCAACCCCTCCATTCATACCTACAAACCTCCTCCAACCTCTCCTCAACACCTCATGCATCTATTAGCCCTCTCCAATAGCCATTACACCATGCTGCCGTAAATACTTCCAGCGAGCCCTCAATTCGAACACCAACTACAACAGCTAATCCTCTACAGCAGCCCTTCACGGAATTTGCTCTCACACACATCCTCCTCACTGAACTCCTACCCTCGCCGCCGACAGGGGCACAGCCCTCCTCCCACAAGGATAAAGAGAAGAGCTATAATAGGCGGAGAAGCGTAGCCCAGACCGTCGATTACAGCTTCGAGGGACTGCTGGAAGCCTCCCGTCTCATCTATGCCGGCAATCGAACAAATCCACTTCCCCGCCACTGCCATAGATCCATATATCCCTGATAAAATTCATCCTTAATTAAAATAAAGAACAATTAATCAATTCTCTGTTTCGGTTGTGGCTAAGCCCCGGCGTCGGAGAAGATTGAGCAGTCGCGAACAGCCGAAGTATTTCACCGGCTTTCCTGCTGGACAGAAGGCAGCGAGTAGGACCGCTGATTCCCTGGCGCCGGAAGTGAAGCTGGATCTGGTGCGAAAGCCAGAGGTATGAGTAGACGGCTTTGAGTAAGAAGATGGAGAGGATGATCAGAATCGGTATGAAGAGAGACATTACTTGAGGCTAAATCATCTGTCGAGCTTTCCAAACCTGTCGGCTCAATACCAAGCCGCCTCCATCCCCTTAAACACGCACACTAAAGCCGGTTGGCCTTTTAATGCTTGCTTTGATTCCGCGAAACCAGCGCATGGGAAGAACGGATAATTTCTAACCCGCTCAATTTGAGCGGGTTTTGAAGTCGTAGGAAGGGATGTTTGTAATACACTATTTATGCTTCAGAAGACTTCTTTATGCTCCGCTCAAAATCAACCAAACAATCTAATTTAAGAAATACATGCATTTAATTTACTTTACCCTCCTAATTCTGCCTACCAAACTGCCCCTTATTTTATTGTTCTGCCATGTTGCTCTATGTTTGGAGAATATGTTTGTGAGGATGGAGATAAACCCTGACAAGATTATATCATATGCTTTAAACATCTCAAGCACAAGCTCTTTACATCCTACTTATTTGGTGGAAAATTGCTTGGCGCATTTCGAAGTTCTGATGAAGGTTGGAGAAGGTGAACAAAGTGGGAATGGAAAGATTTATCATTTCTTTTAGTTTTACATGGCCATCAAAGCTATGTCAGTTGTTGCAACATAATTAGATCATTTAGAGCTTCTATTTAGCCTTAAAATAAATCCTCGTGTAGGGGCGCTAGTGGCTAGTTCTTCCTCCTGCAACTACCTAGGTTGTTGGCTGTGATGGAAGAGGGTCCAAAGTTTCATTTTTAACATTATTTGAATGTTTCTATTAGTTCTTTAAGGTCAAAACAGGCATGGTTTATCTGCGACAGCTACGGCTATCAATGAGATAAGATCCACCTTGGCTTAGGCTAAAAGTATTGCGGGGGAGGGTTATACTTGTATTGGAGCTTGGTGTCACGCCCCACCTAATCTCCATGATGTTAGTCATGCTAAAATGGGCATGACATGGCTAAAGAAGGCAATAAGACTAACCAAAGCCCTCAAAACTTGGAGTATTGTGCAGTAGAAGGCTCCGGAAGGTGCTACTCAAGTCCATAACACTCCAGAAGGCATTAGAAGCTGCCAAAAGACTATGAATGTCAAGAAGGTTCTATTTGTCTCTAGAGTACTCTAGATATGTATAGGGATTTGGAGAGTATTCGTGGGAACACTAGAACTTTCTAGATTATTGTAACATAAAGGGAATGTATATAGGAATGGTGTGGAGTCTTCTAGAAAACCCCACACATATGTATTATGTAGTCCATTCTAGAATGTTCTAGGATGAAGGGTGAAGGACTATAAATAGGAACCCACCCCCTCATTTGTAACTCTCTCCATAGCATGCAAATTTTCGAGCCTTGTAAAGAGCTTTCTTAGTGAAGAGTTCTCTTTCCCTTTTAACCTCCACTCTCCAATTTCAAGTGTTCTTTCCTAGCGTTGTTAGGTGTTATGCTACTTAGCATTAGGATTGAGGTGCTAAGGCCACATGGTTAAGAATGTTCTCTTTGTTACAGTTGGTATCAGAGCCAGGTTGAATCCCAAGGGAAAGGTTGGTGTCATAAGAGTGATCCAGGCATGGCATAGATCAGCAGGGATCATGTTGTGGAGTCTAAGATCATCAATGTGGAGGCGATGCAGCATGTGCAAGCCCAGGAGAAGCATGGTAATCCAGCTACATCAAGGTAATCCAAGGACATTATCTCCAGCTTGAGTCACGGCTAGCTCGGGTGGAAGACGTTGTACGTGGCATGCAAGTGCTAGTGGATGGGATGGAAATGCGGATGAATGGGATTGAGGAAGAGGAATGCACCATCCATGGTTCCCTCAACGGAATGATATCCACTTGGAGGAGATCATGAGGGTCAAGATGGTCAAGATGCATGAGGAGTTCATGGGGGAACTCAACAGGTTGTTCTCTCGATTTGAAGAGCTGCGCGGGGATGTGACCCTGTGCAAGCGCGCATTGGCAACAATGCCCACATTTAGTACTAGCGAGGTAAGGCGAGTCGAGGTGTCAAAGCCTCGATGCATCAGGGGTTCACACAACGCAAAGGAGGAGGACAACTTCGTATGGAGACTAGAGAAATACTTCGGGGCGATGGGCATGGTAGATGAGGAGGCCAAGATACAGTTCGTGGCTCTCTACCTCAAGGATATTGCCATACTTTATTGGATGAGGAAAGGAGATGTGCAAAAGGGGTTATGCTCCATGTCTTCTTTTGCAGACTTTAAGAGGGAACTAAGAAGACAATTCTACACCGAGAATGGAGAAGATGAAGCCAATGTCAAACTCAGAAGGCTAAAATAGGCAGAGTCAATACGGGATTATATCAAGGACTTTACTGACTTGATCCTTGAAATCCCTGACATGTCTGACAAGGACGCTCTCTTCAACTTTATGGATGGACTTCGACCTTGGGCAAAAGATGCAACTGAGGAAAAGAGGAGTACAAGACTTGGCTTCCACCATAGCTACAACGGAGGGGTTACTGGACTACTCCAAGGAGGCCAAGTCCAAGGAAAGCAACCATGAAAATGGCGAAGGAAACATGAGCCATCCTAAAGACAAGGGCCAATACAAGAGCGAGCAACCTCAGGACTTTAGAGGCAAGGAGAAGGAGAGGCGTAGGGATGGAAAAGGCCAGTATAGGGTGAATGAATGCTTCATTTGTGGAGGCTCTCATTGGTCAAGGGCCTGCCTAAAGAAGCAGGCTTTAAATTCACTCCTTGCCTCGCATGAAGTTATGGGTAAAGCTGAAGATAATGGGCCTGCTACAAGTATGGGGGCAATCCAAATGCTTGGTGCCATCCAAAAAGCTCCTCAGACTAAAGCCCTTTAGATCAAAGATAAATAGCTCCTCTTTGTGGAAATGACCATGGGGACGAAGACTACTAAGGCCATGGTGGACACTGGGGCATCTCACAACTTCCTAGCAGTTGAGGAAGCAAGGAGGTTGGGCATAAAGACAGGGGATGGAGGAGGCTTCATCAAGTCAGTGAACTCAGGAGCCAAGCTCATTGAAGGCATAGCTCGTGGTGTAGATGTGAGTATGGGTGCTTAGAAGGGGAAGTTGGACTTTTCCATCATCTCCATGGATGACTATCAAGTCATCCTGTGGATGGACTTCTTGGATCAAGTCAAGGAATTACCTATGCGATTCGCCAACTGCTTGTGCATAATGGAGGAAGAAGGAAAGGCTTACACGGTGCCCATGGTAAGGAGCACCAAGCAATAAGCGGCTGTCAGCATTCCATGTTGTTGAAGCCATGCCAAGGAAGGAGGGATCGAAGATAAGGAGGGACACCTTGATGGACAAGAGGAGCCTCTTGGCACAACCTAGCGGAGATAGGAAGCCAAGACCCAAGGAGAACAAGCTACGCGGGCAAGCAAAGGTTCTCAAAGGGTTCAAGGAAGTTATGCCGCAGGAACAATCTCCAAAGCTATCACCGTCGAGGGAAGGCAGGGTAACATATAGGCCAAAGGAGAGGCAACCCAACTCTGGAGTAAGGATGAAGTCCAAGGGTCAAAGAGCAACCAAGGACTATACAAGACACTGCTGCCAGAAGACTGGCGATGAGGGCATCATGAGAATAGGTGGGGGAGAATGTCATGCCCCACCTAATCTCCATGAGGTTAGCCATGCTAAACTAGGCATGACATGGCTAAATGAGGCAAGAAGACTAACCAGATCCCTCATTAATTTGATGCATTGTAAATTTTTTATTGGATGGTTCGGGTTGCATCAAAAGGGAATTACAGTTTAAAAGCAAAAGACTTTCAAATGGATCAGGATTAAACTGTTAGATTGGTGAAATATATGAGCAAAACTTAATTTTAAAATGTCTTCTATATGTTGTCCAATCGTCCTCATTTTTATCACATGCTCAAGGAATTGTAAATTATTATAAATTTTGATGAAACTTGATTCACAAGTAATTTTCATATATCACATTGAATGGTGTGATTATGATTTTGAAGGCTATTTAAAACTCTTAATTTGAAAATAGAACTAGAAAGAGGCTGCGGAGGATAAATATATATAGGCATACATACATGTGTATTGTACTTTGCTGCACATTGTTGAATGTCCTTTGCTTTTCTCTCTTAATCCAAAATATGTGCTTTTAATTAACGAATTCAGTGCACGCCATTCGCAGTTTGCACTTTGTGCATAAACAACATTGAATACAAGCTCTTAAGCTCACAATCAGCTATTAGTTACTGTATTTCTGCATCGTCCAAGTGTGATGTTGAATGCGTCCAACCTGCCTTCAACTTTTATAAATACTTGTTATTTCTCAGAGAAACTCCTTGTCGTGCTACGAGATGGAAGAAAATTACTGGGCATCCTTCGATCTTTTGATCAGTTTGGTATCTTTCTATTTTCTGCATCCTCTGCTTTATCTTTGATTTTTTCTTTCCTTTAATCGAATATTAATCATTAAAACCTGCTTTTGCAAAGCAAATGCTGTTCTGGAAGGGGCCTGCGAGCGAGTGATTGTAGGAGATCTTTATTGTGATATCTCTCTAGGCCTGTATGTGATCCGTGGGGAGAACGTTGTCTTGATTGGAGAGCTGGTATTGATCTATTATGCCTTGTAGCCTTTTGTTGCTAGTTCTTCTTCTGTGTACTGTTGTGATGATTGTTGTTTCTGGACTTGATAGGACCTTGAGAGAGATGAACTCCCTCCACATATGGTAAATGTTTCACCTGCAGAGATAAGAAAGGTGAGTATCATTCCAGTTAAGCATTCTAAGTATCATCCCTCTCTCTTTATAAAGAGATTATTATGTGCAGTGTCCGGACCGTCCGTAGGCGAATCCGGACGTGCCACGTCACCCGGATGCACTAGGCCACGGGTGATGTGTCGCGTCTGGATTCTCCTCCGGACGAATCCGGATGCCGCACGTAATAATTTTCTCTCTTTATAAATGTGAAAAGTGTGCATTTGTGCGTAATTTTCCCTCTTTATAAATGTAGAGAGGGATGATACTAAGAATGCATCTGATGTTCATCTGTGCATCTTTGATATTTGATTAGTCTCCTGTAACATCACTGCTCAATACAAAATGTTTTTCACAGGCACTGAAAGCAGAAAGGGAAGCTACAGATTTGAAAGGCTCTATGCGAAAACGAATGGAGTTCCTCGACCTGGACTAGAAGATTTGTTCTTTCAGTCTAATTTGTGACGGCCATATGTCAAACGTATACTACTGTTCATATTTTATTGTTCTGTTGACTGAATTATTTAAGCTTGAGATTCTCTGAAGGGAGCCCATTTGTTTTTTAATTAAAAAAAATGCAATTTCCTGCTTTCTAATTTTGGGAAATAATATGAATATTTTACTATATTTTTGGCACATTACTATGGTGTAACTTGGGGTGTGAGTCAAGTAGACTTATGAACTCAACTCATCTTGATCTAGTAGTCCGGAGCTTTGACTGCCAATTAAGGGGTGTTCGGTTCGAAGCTTCTGTATGTGATGTGTATGAGTTTGCCTCCCCTCAGCTTGAGGTGTAAGTGAGTCAAGTAAACTTATGAACTCAACTCATCTTGATCTCGTTGTGTGGAGCTTTGGCTGCCAACCAAGGGGTGTTCGGTTTTACTATATTTTTGGCACATTACTATGATGCAGCTTGGGGTGTAAGTGAGTCAAGTAGACTTATGAACTCAACTCATCTTGATCTCATAGTCCGAAGCTTTGACTGCCAACTAAGGGGTGTTTTGTTCGAAACTTATGATGTGTGTATGAGTTTGCCTCCCCCCAGCTTGAGGTGTAAGTGAGTCAAGTAAACTTATGAACTCAACTCATCTTGATCTCGTTGTCGGGAGCTTTGGCTGCCAACCAAGGGGTGTTCAGTTTGAAGTTTGTATATATGATGTGTGTATGAGTTTGCCCATTACTATATTTTTGGCACATTACTATGGTACATCTTGGGGTGTAAGTGAGTCAAGTAGACTTGTGAACTCAACTCATCTTGATCTCGTAGTCGTGAGCTTTGACTGCCAATTAAGGGGTTTTCGGTTCGAAGCTTTTGTATGTGATGTGTGTATGAGTTTGCCTCCCCCCAGCTTGAGGTGTGAGTCAAATAAACTTATGAACTCAACTCATCTTGATCTCGTTGTCGGGAGCTTTGGCTGCCAACCATAGTTTTTGGAATTGCAGTAACTTACAAATGTATAAATTCACATACGTTTAAATTTATGAGAGATATTATAAAATATGGTAAATTTATTATAAATAAATAAATAATAGTAATTAATGCATATTTTGCTTAATATGTAAAATTAGTCTATTGAAGTATGTAATATATAGTGTTTTAGATAATTACTTATTTAGGATATAATTCGTTAAATAAAAAAATTATATAAATTATTATGGTGTAGAAATTGATTTAAAATTAAAATATTATATATATATATATATATGTATTTTATATATATATGAAGAGAGTATTGTTCATCAAGAAAAATACAACCCCTTCTCACATTTTTCATTATTCATCATAATATTTAATAATTATACTTAAAATTAATAATTATATATACAAATGTTAATAAATATAAATATATATAAGATTTATTGTACTTCTTTAAAAATTTATGAGATCACAATTTTAAAATAATTTTTTGGTGATAATCAAATAGTTTTAAAATAATTTTATTGACTTTATCATTTGAAAATGGCACCACTTTTCTAGTTATTTTTGGTATTGAATTTAGCAAAAATAATAATAATACTATGTCTTTTATCTTAATATAAACTAATTTTATATTTAATAGTATTAACATATTAAAATATTATATAAATAAATTTTAAATTTAAAGTTTTAAATATATAAATACATAAAACTTATATAATATATTTGAAAAAACTCTCAATAAAACATCCAACATCATATTATTTTAATTTTCTTAACATATTTTCTATCTTCAAGCTCCTAAATCGTATATCTTACCGTTAGGCCACTTGGCTTTCCTTTAATGGATTACTGCTTCCATCTTCCACCAGCCATAGTAGACTTCTTCTGCAAAAGACTCCAAAAATAATGGGAAAGGTTTTGACACAGCAATATTATAAAAGTAGACACATTATAATATAATATTTTTAAATTATGCCTATTCGTAATATAATACTAATAGTGATTATATCATAAAAAAGTATATATTTTTTCTTTATATTTTTTTTTCATCTTCTCTCATTTAAAATTCTGATTTCCCCAATAAATATATGCTTTATTAGAAGAAAATAAAGAAGGCTTCATCCAGAAAGCTTGCTTCTGTTTTTTTTTTTGGTGTAGGAGGTATCTACTCGTTGTCATTCTAAAGGGAGCATTTGGCGGCGTAACTAATCGCTCGGCGGAATCTAGTGAGACCGCCCACCCGCATTGGGCGCTCACTTGCTTTGTCCCACTGAAAAGATTAGGCCGTAGTAAAGGGGATTTTAACCCTGTATGGGGGCTCCCAATTGTGCTCGTCCACCAACCACTCTAAGCCCCGATGAGTGCTTACTTCTGCTTCTGTGGAATATCTGATTATGAAATTCAACTGATAATACAAAGAGTGTCTTTGGATATTCTTTTATTCTTCTCATCGTCTTGCTGTTCATTGATTAAAATGGCATTTTATAATAAAAAGAATATGGGGGGGCTAAAATTTCTCTGATGGAACTGTTAGATTCTGAGTGAAAGAAGAATATGCTTCATCTTTTTCTGATTTCACCTCACAGTATTCTGCAAGCAACATATTAGACTGAATGAAGCATTCTCCTCTTTCTTCTTCTTGCTCACAAAAATGGTTATATTTTTAGCATAATTAAGTAGAAGAAATTATGAATTTTTTTTCTTTGTATTGGTTTTGTTGTTTATAAGATAAACTATTACTCTATCTGTGTTTGAAATAGTTTCATATCTTAGAGAAAATTTTTCACAATAATTATATTAGTTTTGTGTGGAATATGATTGTGTCGATTAATCATATTGAGTTGTTGACTCAGCCCTTAATTTCGTCGGTCAAGCTCGATGAGGCCAAATCGCTGGGGTCATAGGAGTGCAACTCTCCCCCTGCTCTAGGGTCTGGGGGTGATTCTTTTTTCTCGTCTATATAGTATCGTGGCGATGTAAATTCAGTGCCAATGCATTGTGGATCCCCTTTAGCAGAGAGCTCAATGTCGAGGCACTATAAACACCGCGCTAGAGTGTTGGCAGCTCTTTCAACGTCGCGGCATTGCATGTACCATGTTGCAGTGTTGCGAGTCGGTTTTATCTTCTTTTTGTAAGAGTTGTATCCAATTGAAGGCGTGAGCAACTCATGAGAAACTCTTGTATTTGCATTTGAAGACCATGGATGTAGGTGCGAAGCAAAGAAAAGAGTGTTAGAATGAAAATATATACAATTTCTCATATTTTTCATACTATATTTCTTAAATTAGTGTGGCACAACGTTGTTTTTCTCGATTTCAAATTTTTCAACATCAAATCCTGATATTCTTTATTTTTTACTATATTTTCGTACTAGAAAGCTACTTTAAAAAGCAATAAGAAAGCCATCCCAAATGCAACCTAGCTATTCAAATAGCAGCTTTTTCAACTGCCTTATATATAAACCCTTTTATAAACATCAATCCAACATCACATATCAATAGATAATTAACACTGAGGGAAAAAACCACACGCTGCAGGTATTCAAAAAGTCCATCAAAAGAGTGTGGAAACATGAGGAGAAAGTTGATCCATTAATGTTTTAGGATTTGAGGATCTATAGCAGGTTTAGGATTCATGAAATCTTCAATCAATGATCAATTCAAAATAAAAAATACAGATGAAAAATGTTGACAATAAAAGACAAAAATGAAGATTTGAATCCATTTGGCCAAAAGGAATTCCACTTACCACCTAAACAGAGCAAAATGCTGCAACATTTATTGATCAATTTTGAGGGAATCAACCAAAACTCAAAATCAACATAATTAGTTTGAAGTCATGGCATTGGCTTATAACTTTGACTGAAATCATTCGTGTTGATTTCGAATAACGTAATTGCTTAAGAATTTGATTCCACCTCAGCTGCAGAAAAAACAAGAAAAACCTGTTTTTGTGGCGAAGTATCTAAGTTTCTTCAGATCTCAGTTTCCTCAAAGTAGGCCATGAAAATCAGCAACAATCATGCAGAGAATCACTAAATTACCAACTCTTAAGATTTACTCATCATAGAAATTTATTAAAAAAAGGCAAATCAGTATATAAAAACATTGCTTGTATTCCTCTTCATCTGTAACAGGGCAGCAGTTTCAGAAGAAATTTAGAAACCAGCATTCATTCAGTACTGGAACTGCAATCAAATCCTCCCCTATGGCGTTTTTTATACTAAAGTAACATAATTCTGTCAGACTAACTACCGAAAAAAACGAAAATAAATAGTAATTATTCTTTTATCATCGTCGTCATCAGTTCATCACTATGGGGATGGGGGATGGCGGCTGCAATGTCTGCAACAGATCAGCCTCTGGCGACCCGATGGGCGGCAGAGAGAAGTGGCCATAGGTGGAGCTTCCCTTCCTCAGCTCCTCCATGGTGGCGAGCGCAGCCATAGTGTTGCGAAAAATGCTCTGCTCGGCCGCTCCTGCTGCCTTTCTCTCCACCCTCGACATCCCTTCCCTCTCTGGAAAAATGGCTTCAATCATGCTCTCGCAGTCCTTCACCAGCTTGGAAACCAGCTCAGTAGTGAAAAAGGGCTGTTTTAACACCTTCTCTATGAATGGCAGCCGCAGAAGAGCACCTGTGCGCTTGTCATACTTCTTCAAGATCTTAGCAAGCCCTGCAACCAGTTGTCTTAACAAATATTTCTTCTCCATATGGACTGCAAAACCTTTTAGAAATAGGGAGCATTGGCTAAAGAAAGAACCTGTATAGTTAACGCTGCTGTAATTCTCGAGCAGAACCATCTCGCCATGGAAATTGACGATATCTTTCCTGATACCAGTCATGTCGCCGTGGCCCTCCATCACCTCGAGGATTCTCTCCTGCAACTCCTACAGCCAGCGGGGGAAATTAACCTAAAACCATGTTAAGATAAAAGTATGAAGATTGGAGATGAACGTTGAAGGGAAAAAGAATGTACCTTTTGTCGGATGATGAAGTCTTCTTCCTGTTCGACGAAGAAAGAGTTGAGCTTGTGGATCTCGGCGTCGAGGAGGCGGATGAACTGATCCTCGGCGGAGTCGCCGGAGGGCGGGGCGGCGGAGATGAGTCGGACTAGCTTCTTCAGGTCCTTGTAAGAGAGGAATTTGTCTCTCCATTCAGGAAGAGTTTCTTCTATCTGCCGCTTTAGCCGCTTACCAAACTTCATGATCAATCTCCTGCTTTCCCTGTTTCGCTAATAAATCATGCTCTTCGATTTTGTGGTGGGAGTTGGAAGGTGTTTATCGAGGGATTTTATTAAGGGGAGAGAGAGTGAGGTGATGGGGAATATTTGGGAGCATATGCTAAGCGTATTAGGACGGAATAGGAAGACAGAAGAGAGAGAGAGAGAGAGAGGGAGGGAGAGAGAGAGAGTATGAAAATTGTTATAATTGTTACATAATGAATGCCTATAATTTGAGATCAGGAGGATATTTTAATATAATTTAAATTAGGATGATTTTAAAATTTATTATATTTATTTTAAGATTAGTGCTGCAGAAAAAAAATTTGTAAGATACTAATTTTAAATTAAATTTAAAATTTTAAGATCTAAGTACAATTTATTTTAGGTAATTTTTTAAAATGATCATCATATATGTTGAATTAAGCACAAGAAACATAATTAAAAATAATAATAAAAAGGATCAAGCTCTCAAAATGAAATTTGATTTTCTTAGTAAAAAGCCCGATTTCAAATCGGGTTTTCTATAGAAAATCAATTTTCAAATTATATTTTCAACCTAACAAATTAAATATATTATTTAATAGAATATTTAAATTTTAATAATATTTAAAGATTTCAGGAATTTAATATAAAAATGTAATATTTAAATAATTATTAAAAATAATATATAAAAAATTAATTTAACAGAATAAACACCTAATAAAAGCTATATATATTTTTAATACAATATAATATATATTTATAAGTATGTTTACATTACTAAAAATCAACTTAATTGAGCACAAATATTGAGGCATATAATATTGAGGCATATTCAAGTGGGAAACTTCTAAAATCATATTTGGAAATATCTAAACTCAAATTAATTTATAGTTAAACTAAACGTCCTGACGAATCAAGTCCAATGACATCAAAATTGGTCCAATTCGAGCCCAAATGGGGAAGCATATTTAAAATCTCCAAACCATTAATTAGATGAACAAATGATATCCAAATATGACATGCGTATAATTTAATCGAACGGCTTAATAAGACGAATCCAACGAGCCTAAGATCGTTTAAATATAACCTCATTAAGGCATCTAAATGCTGAACGAATACTTCATGATTGAGGGAATCAATATGGGCCGTCTAATTGAGTACTCCAAAATTACTCTGGATATTTTGCAAATTTAAGAAGCATGTCACTCTCAAAATCTATCAATAGAACCCAACTCTCAACATGCGAGAGACTTTTGGGATGAGGCTTGGACCTTGGGCTAGAGACTCAAGAGAGCTTTGAGCCCTGAAGGGTCCTGGAGCTCCACCAAGGCACCACTACCGAAGAACCCAAACCATCTGGCAACCGCTTGTCACGCCCCAAGATTTTAAAGTGAAAGAATTTCATTTATTTTCCCCTTTATTATTTTTTTTCTTCTCATTTTATTTATTTTTCTTTCAATTAACAACTAGATTAATATGACATACATACATGATTAATTTCATTAAGAAAAACAAATAACAGCAGAAAAAAAAAATCATTACATTTATATAGTTAATATTTGCAGTATACAAATATTGTCCAAAATCATAGGCACAAGCCACTACAGGCTAGAGAAGCGTGTACTTAAAACTAAAGAACTTAAAATAAAATCAAAACTCTCATTATTGCTAAGCCTCAAGCCGCATGTTCCTTACATTTACCTGAAATCATAAAAAGTTACATAACTAGCATAAAAGCACACCAAATAACTAAAATCTTACAACTTAACTCAATACATAACTAGAAACAATTTTTTGTAAACCATGTAAGGAAATCAATGCATCAATATATGTTATCTATGTCCAGTGGCGGAGGGAGGGGGGGTCAAGGGGGGGCACGTGCCCCCCCTAAAAAAAAAAAATTTCAATTGTGTCTCCAGCCAATCACCACCTCACGCAGAATAAGGAAGAGCAAAGCTTGTACATTTTATTTCCCAAAAAAAAAAAAAGAACTTGTATATTTTTATAGGTGAGAAATTGATTATTTTCTCTTATATACATACTCGATTTAAGAAAAAGAAGTAATTGGATTAATTTATTTTTCTTAATCAAGACTAAGATATTGATATATTATCAAAAAATTATGTCGATCGAGCACGAATCTCGAGAAAAAATCAGTCGGATGCTTCAAAAATTAAATTGGAGACCATTTGAACTCCGATTTTAGCAAACTTATAGTCGAACTGAACGTCTCAAAAATACGAACCCAACAACACCAAATTCGACTCAATCTGAGCCCAAATGAGTCCGAATCAAGGACCCGAAGCACATTTGGAAGGTTCAAAACATAATTGGGATGATCAAACAGTTTCCAAATTTTATTTGTTTATAGTCGAATTGAGCGGCTGGACGAGACGAATACAACGAGCTAAGGATCGTTGATTTCGGATATCATTAAGCTATATTTTTATTCAAATTTATGCTATGCAATCAATACATTTCCTTTTTTCCTATATTTTATTATATATATATATATAAGTTTTAGTGAAAATCTTCGACTTTTATTTGAAACTTTATTTTAATGAATCTCGGATAAATTTTAGCTGAAATTGAAACTCACTTAAATTAGCTAAAATAACAATATTTTAAAGAATGTTGAGTAAAACTCATTTAAATATCTTTCGCTCCTCTCTTGGCTCCAAAAGGAGACCCCCCGTAATGAGACCACAAACAAAATTATTTTAATTTAGGCCCCCCTTGAATAAAATTTCTGGCTCCGCCACTGTGACTATGTCAGTTAATCATATCAATTTATCAACCAGTTTGTCCTCAACATTCAATCGTTCACATCAATCTATCAGTTATACATATCAATCTATCAATTATAAAAATAGTATCAATAACAATAATCATTATCTAAAATATTAGTATCAATACGATATTAGTAATAGTGATCAATATCAGTATCAGTACATTATCTAAAACCAGTAACAATAAGCAGTAATAGTAATAATAATATTATCAGTAACAATAGTCAGTATCAATACAATGATAAGTATCAAATATTCAGATGATGGTATTTGGATCTTGTTTCTGTCCTTATGACACGATCAATCGCCATTTATAACTCTCAATCAGTAAATTCCGAATTATTAAAAAATAAGATAAACAAAACGTAACCTGCCTAGATCCGGACAACATTCATAAATGAGTCTATAGCTAAAATCAGCTGAAGTAGTCTGAAATTGACATTCTCTCTATACAAATTTATCTTCTTCTCTCCCTAGTGTCGGTTAGACCTGTCAATATTGGACCCGACCCGAAAACCCGATCCGAACCCGACCCGAAATTTTCGGGTTTGGGTTGACCCGAACCCGAAGCGGGTCGGGTTCGGGTCCGGGAAACCGACCCGTTTACAAAAACGGGTCGGGTTCGGGTTGACCCGACGGGTTGCCGGGTCAACCCGAAAACCCGTTTAATTTAAAAAAATTTGATTCCTGCCCTTGCCCGAGCTGCCCGCTGCCCCAGCCCGCCCTTGCCCGAGCTGCCCGACTGCCTCCTCGAGCCGCCTGCCCCGCCTGCGGCCTGCCCAGCGCGGTACGACCCGCGTCAATGTCGCGGTGAGACCCGCGTGACCGGCTGAGTCGGCTGACCGCGTCTGGTCCGCGTCACTTCGCGTCTTCGCGTGCGACCCGCGTCCCGGCGTCCGTGCCTCAGCCGCGGCAACCGCGTCCCGGCGTCCGTGCCTCAGCGGCTCAGCCGCAGCTCCGCCGTCCGGCGTCCGGCCGTCCTGCGTTTCTTCCTGAAATAGGTGGGGTCGGGTTGACCCGAACCCGACCCGAACCCGAAGCGGGTCGGGTTCGGGTCCAGAAAATCGACCCGTTTGAAAAAACGGGTCGGGTCGACCCGAACCCGAACAATACCGGGTCAATTTCGGGTTGACCCGAACCCGACCCGTAACCCGAAATTGACAGGTCTAGTGTCGGTTGATCAAACAGACCAAATAATGGAATCACATGTGGAGTGGTAATGAACATTCAAAAATAATCATAACATCTTATTCTAATCAAAATTTTGATTAAACTAAACCCTAAAATCTTCTAATAAATTTTAAGATGAATTTAATATACTAGTGATTAATATTACACGTGATATGTCACCAAAAATTATGATCTAGCATGAATCTCAAGGCATTTTTAAGCTGAAAACTTTCGAAATTAAAGTGGGACCTTTCGAACTACAATTTCAACAAAGTTATAGTCAAACTAAACGTCTCAAAGAAACAAATCCAACGACACGAAAATCAGACCAATTCGAGCCCAAATTGGTCCAAATCAGGGGCTTAAACCACATTTGGAAGGTTCAAAGCATAAATTAAAAGATAAAATGATATTCAAATATAGCATACTTATAATCGAATCGAGCGGCTCGATAAGATGAATCCAACGAACTTAAGATCGTTTAATTATAATATTATTTGGGCACATAAATGCTTGACAAATGCTTTATGATTGAGGGTATCAATATGGATCGTCCGATGGAGCACTCCAAATTTGCCTCAAATCTTCTCCATATTTACAGGGCATACCACTCTAAAAAATCTATAAATAGACCCATACTTCCCATATAAAGGGGGCTTGGAGTTTTGACATTTGACTGGAGATTTGAGAGAGCTTTACAGCTTCAATGATCAAAAGCTCAACCTAGGCACCACCGCCAGCGAACCTTCCTCGATCGTCGTGGACCACCGCCTGGCCGCTAACTTACGTCAAACCATCATCCAGCCACCGACTGTCGCCAGACTTTCACTCGGCCGCCAACTATCGTCAGACTACCTTCTGACCGTGTCCAGACTTCGACCTAGCCACCAAACATCACCAAACTTTTGCCTAACAATCGTCGAACCACTGCCTGGCCGCCGGACTTCCACACGACCATTGTCGAACCATCGCCCGACCGTCGACCATCATTAGGGCTACCACCCGGTTGCCAACCATAGCCAGACTTTCATCCGACCATGGTCAAAAGACCGTTCGACTGTCAATGACCGTTGAACCTCCTCCCTTGGCCGACCATTATCAGACCTTCGCACGATTGCCATCGAAACACCACTCCTACATCCGTCGTCCGCCGACTACGGTCCCTTTAACCTCCATTGCCAGCCGACCAGGATCCCTCCGACCAATGTTCTTGTTGAGTATTATCCCCCAACCTCCATCACCCGTCAATTACAATCCCTCCGGCCACCATCGCCCGCCAACTACTGTCTCTCCGACCATCATCATCCATTGACTACAGTCCATTCAACCACCATCACCCATCGACTACGATCCCTCTAATCACCATCGCCCGCCAGCTACGATCCCTCCGAACATCATCACCCAAATACAGTCCTACCAACCAAATGAACATGTCAACATTCTCTTGAGATTGTCTCCCTATCATTGGATTCTTTTAACCCCAACTATAAAATGTGCTCTATATGATATAGTGAGCCAAGGCCTTCCCCCCCAGGAAGGGCACCATTTGTAATCAACTACAAATATTAGTGGAATCATTTTAACTAGGCCAAGCCCTATAATTTTTCTCCTTTTCAAGATTTTTCAAATAAAAATATTAATTTCTCCTATAACTCTTGCACCCCTCTCACTCTTTATCTATATATTTGCTGGAACTTTGTTTAAAATTAAGACATTAAGCTCCTTATCTCTCTACTATCATAAATATTATAGTGTTCACCAACATTTTTTTTTAAATACACTCCAACATGATTTTTTATCTCTCTACTATCAAAAATATTTCAAATATATATTTGATATAGTTTTTATCAAATTATATCATAGGTTACAATCACTTCGATAAAGGTATGTTTCAACATATTAGAAAAAAAAAATTCTCCAATAAATTTTAAGGAAAAATTAAACTTTATAGCTACTTTACGAGCCGTTATAATATGGGTCTATTTTGCCTGTCTATTATCATTTATGCCTCCGATTTTTATAAGCTGAATAAATGGACATTCATTCTCATCCGGCCAATTGGTATCTCTACTGATCTGATATCTAAATATCTATTGATGTGTCTATGTTCCTAATTCTCATGAATGTTATAAGATAATCTTTGAATAAAAGAGGGAAGTAATGGTAACAAAAAAGTTTCATAAAAATAATTTATATTCTAAAAAATTTATAATATATTTCAAATAATAGCAAAATTATGTAAGGCAATGAAAAATTTGATAGAAGAAATTCCTATAAATCAGACTTCCAATTCTTATCCAGCCAGTGGGTGGCAACCGACGGCGATGGGTAGCAAAAATGAGGGATGCAAGTAAGGGGTAACGAAAAGGGGTAGGAACAACGATGGTCCTATGCGGATGGGGGGTATGGTGATGACGAGCCGAAAGTAATTGGAGAGCGTCAACAACAACCACCTACTACAGAGTTCGTGAAGGTGGTTTGTGGTGACTATGATAAAAATTTACAATATATTTAAACATATTTCAAATCAGATGATTTTCAAATACATCAAAATTAAATAACATTATGCATTCAATTATTTTAAAATTTTATTCCACGTTTCTTTTCATTCATATTAAAGACCAATATTTACAAAATTCATACATTTGGAATACTTTCCACCCCTTTTCAAAAAAATAAGACTGTAAACCATATTTCCTGAAACAAGTAGATATTTTGAAAACCAGACCAAAAAAAATGCAAAGGTGGTTTGAGCCTCCCTTCTTTTGATGCTCTTTATCATCGTGTGGCTTGTTCGTTCATTTGGCGCATGTATAATTATAACACTATGTTGGGCCTTTGATTTAAGGCTAAGTTTGAATCCCCTTGGAAGCCGCCTCCTGCCTTGGATTCTAAATTCTGGAAGTTGATTTGCAAATTGGCTCAAAGCATTAAAAACTAATCTCTTTGGCTATTGCTCCTAACTGCAATTTCTCCATGCTATGGACCCTTGGACCTTGGTGCAATGGATTTTTATTGTCTGATTATTTCAATTCTGATAGAATGTCTCATCTCTCTGTTAAGGATTTCATTATTAATGGGCAATGGTCTCTCCCGGTTTACATTCCAGATTATGTTAAGACTATTGTTTTGGTTATAAAAATTGAGGAGCAACGGGTGCTTCCCTGGAATGGCTCCTCCAACCTCATGTTCAAGGATTTTACTTCTCAATACTATGCCAATTTAGAGGATGTAGATTGGTGCAAATTCATTTGGCATAAGAAACATGCTGTTCGGTTTGCCTGTTATGCTTGGATGACGATTTTGGGGAAATTAAAAAGTGCTGGTCTTTTAATCATAAGAGGAATTCCGGCTATACCCTCCTGTTCTTTTTGCCTTGTCAATTCTGAATCTCATGTCCATCTATTTTTTTTTAATGTGACTACACTTTTTTGGTCCTCACCGGTTTGATTCCTTTGCTCGACAATTTTTATCTTAGGCCTAATCTTTTGCAAACATATGATTACTCAGATAATATCCAACATTTCAATATGAAAGAAAAAGTGTCATGCTTTCTTACTATTTCTTGTGTCGTTTACTATCTATGGAGGGAAAGGAATAAGAGACGGTTTACTAATTCCTGGGAAAGCCCGGCAGTTATTAAAGCTTCCATCATTTATGTTATTTGTGTGAAAACTAAGAATTGGTCTTTTTTGAATCAGATTAAAGAGAAGTTTTTGGAAATTCTGGGATAATGCTTGCAATTTACCTTGTTTTGGGTCTTGGTATTTGTTATGATGGGCATTATTGGGATCTGTGGCGATCTTGGAATATCTGGATTATTGGTGTTCTTTGTTGGGACCTTTTGGATGGTCATAATTTTTTCGGCTCGGGTGGTGCCAGCTATAGTTATACTGGGAGGTTCTCTTTTGGTTTTACTTGCACATCTTGAGTGCGGTTTTGGTTTGTTGTTTTGAGTTTCTGGACAATAATGAGCCAAGGTCTACATCCTATCATTCTTTTCTTGGATGGCCTTATGGCAATGAAGAAGTTTTGTCAAATGACGATTTTAAATTTTTGGGAGCTGCTGTTATGGTTCTGCTTTGTTTTTGTCTGTGGCAACCAATGCTCCATCGGCTACATTTTTCGTTCCTCTAATTGATTGAGGTCATGATGTTTTGGAATGTAGACCTGATTTTCCTGAGTCCATTGTTCTCGCTTCTCTCTTCTTTTTGTGCTCCTTCAGATTTTTTCTGAAGGTTTGGGGGTTATAGCTGTTTTCATACTTGTATTCTTCTCTTTTGTTGGGTTGTAATCCCTTTCGGTTATTAATATACGGGCTAATGCACCAAAATATTCCAAAAAAAAATCAAACATTCGCTTTTTTGTACGATGTATAGATTTCAATAAAGATCAAACAAAACAGTAAGCTCTCCGAACTCATATCTGAATTTGTTTACAGATGTCATAAGGCCACAATGATGGACGAAATAATAATAAGATATCAAATTCATGCAATTAGAAACAAAAGAGAAAATGAACATAATTTTTTTCCATTTGTCAATCAATCACTGGAAACAAAATATTCGAGAGAAGGAGACAGTTCGATGCCTTTAAGGCATTTATAGGAATATTGCAGGCGGAGAATCTATCCCTTCTGTAACTACAAAAGCCCGGTGTGCGGCTGCGAGTTTCAGAGTCCTCAAAAGGAATTTCAAGCTGTCGTATCTTTGAAGATAAAAAAATAAAAAGAATGGCATTTGAATTGGTTGGTAAGTGCTCGCCGAGTCACAGGAAATAGTAATGGCATCCATACAAATAATAAACTTTGCTATGTAGATTTTGGAGCTTATTAAAACCTAAAACAATTCATATCATATGAATAATAAAAGAGAAAAATTAAGACGAGAAAGACAAACCTCTTGCTCTCTCTCTCTCTAAAAAGATTAAGACAAGAATAAATGGTCTGCTATGGAACTTTGTCATATCTTTCTTCTCAATATATAAAGCTTTCTGCCATAATAGCTATGTAGAGAGAAATTATTATGTGCGGAGTCCAGATAGGAAGAACCATTCAGACTGTAAGTATACACGTTATGTACACACAGTGTATAAAATTTGATACACATTGTGTATAAGTGTGTACATTCACATGTCCGAACGTTTCAATCCTGTTCGGACTCCGCACAGAATAATTTATCTTATGTAGGGGCAGCAAAAACTACTATCAATTCTTGTTTTTTTTGGAAAACCTACTATCAAAGTAATTTTGATCATTATGAAGAAACAATGAGTAAATTTTGACCTCTAATCAGAGGTATAATAATGTAAGTATTCTAAATTTTCTTTTGCAACTTGGAATTTGAGAATCAAACCGAAAGTTATATATTAATAATCGAATGATGGAAACTGAAGATGGTAGCAGTGATTATTGATGGCGGTCATCGGCGATGATTACCTAAAAATGCAATAGATTTCTTTAGCTCTTTCTAATCTTTGAACATCTTTTCTTGTAGAAAATTGTCCTAAAAGGAGCATTTTAATAAATTTAGCCAAATCTAAGATTGTCAAAACGAAAGAATAAGATGTTAATTCAAGGTTTCATATATGGTTTGACACTGGTTGGAACGGATGATGTAATAAATATTAAAATTATTTAAATAGAGCTTAAATGATATAATAATGATGTAATAATTATATAATCATAACTTTGTGACTAAAAAAATTTCTTGCATAATATTTACTATAATTTTAAATTTAAATATCTTAGCTTTTTAAATTTGATTATTAATCTAAATTTAATTTACATATAAGCATATAATTTAATATAAATAATTACTAATTTAAGTTACATATTTAGATATAATTTATACATATAATTTGTATAACAAATTAATATTATAAAATTATATATATAAATCATTCATGTGTATAATTAAATATATAAAAATTAATTGTTTATAATATATAATTAAATAGATAAAAGATTAAATATTATCGACTAAAAATATAAATATTACTCATATTATAAAAATTAATTAAAAATTTTGCTTAAGAAAATAAGATATGCTTTGTAAACATCAAAACTTTCAGCATGGCCAATTAGTCCCTTGGGAAGTTTTACTTTGCATGGTTTATATATATTTTTGCTTTTGCAAATGGTTAGAATTCACATGAATTGGTGGGGCCATGTAAGAATATTTAAATGCTATTCTTTGGCAAATGATATTCTAATTATATATAATTAGTACTCATTTAAAAGTTTTAATATATTATATTTAATTTAATTTATTAAGTTTAATATTATATTTAATATTGAATTGATTTGTTTAGTTATTTAAATAAAAATACTTAAACCGGTCGATTTTTAAAAATCGAGATCGATGGAAATTCTTACCGAATTAGTCTGATTTGATGCAAAGCTGATTCTTAAGTTGGATTGTACCAGCCATCTAATCCGTTCACAGTTGAACCGATCAAACTGGCCGGTCCTTTGAAATTGACACAAAATTTATGCTAATCAAATGAATTTTATTATTTAGATGTATGACACAAAATTATCTATTATATTCCAATAAAACAAATTTATATGATGTCTTCTCTCTTTCTCTTTTATCCTAATCATAGTCGGCGCTATCACTCTCAAGGATAAGTATCATTTCCAATCAACAAGACAGTTACCCAGTTCACTTCACACACATCGTAATTATGCTTTCATTTTAAAAGGATGAAAGAGATTCTAATAATTTAAAAAAATAACAATGAACAAAGTAAATTGTTCGGTTAAGATATTTATGGAGGACCTGAAACTGGCTCTCAAGTCTCAAACAATCATGCCAATCTTTTTAGTAGAGGCGTTAATTTTGAGTCATGGGTCGGGTTCGGATCGAATTCGAAACTAACACAACACTATTCGGATCAACCTGCACCCAACCCGGTTTTTAAACAGGTCGATTTGTTGAACCCGAACCCAACCCGTTTCGTATCCGGATTCATCCTAACCCAAAATTTTGACGAGATACTCTGTGCAACTACAACATAATGGATAGTATGATGTACTTTTTACCTCTTCATAATTAGAGATTGAGGACTCCACCCTTTAGAAGCATCAAAACGAATCATGATCCTAATACAAACCAACATCACAAGTCTTCCAACTAACCAGCTTCATTTATCAAGATCATCAACAACCATAAGAGTTGGCTCAGAGCTCAAGAACAAGATAGAATGAATGATTCACTTCTTTTTTGAACCTTCTATACTATATGAGAATCCAAGAAAGACAAATTAAAAACTCAATTTTAGTACCCTTTGTCTTGGAAGATATGTCAAACCACAAAAAAAAAAAAAGAAGACTTTACTGCTATAAACGCTAAGAAATATCACTAATGGATGAGCAGTTCATTGCAAAACACTATCCTCAAAGATGATTACTTCCCTCAAACTTAATATTTCTTGGCCATTCAACTTTCAACTTACGTCCTTTCGTAGGATCCTATCTATTCAATGAGAACTGTTCTCATATTCAATGATTCTCAAAGCACAATTTATGCATCATTTATAACCTAACGCAATTCATTATTTACAATTGGATGACTCTACCCTTTGGAAGCATTACCATCATCCATGTACAATCTCCAACCCACTACATATCTAGCACATAGGTTATTGTCATTGCTAACCAAAACTTGACATGTCCTCCCAAGTAATGACCAAGGTTGCTCAAAAAGTAATACGCACTTCAAAGAGTGAAACAATAAAAAAAAAGTAGAGCAAGAAGGAAAACAAAAAAGTGAGAAAGAACAAAGAGAAGGTAGCCCGAAGAACCCAAGTATAGGAGCAATTATTACGTCCGGTCAACCAAACGCGTTCAGAGGCCAATAACCACATGCAACGTCACCAAAAACTCGGTATTTGACACTCGGTATTGCTTGGTATACATTCAGACCGTTCGGTTTTTGACCGGACGTAATAACTTCTCCAAGTATAGAGAGCATACTCAAACTTCAGAAGAGACAATCATTCGTAGGGTAAAGAACCTTCTCGATAAGTGTGTGGAGAGACCCTAGAGTAGATCTCCTCCCCCTTGTAAACCTACTTGGGTTCAATGATTCTTCATGTTGTTTTATTTTCCAAACCACAGGCACTTCATATGTAAATGCTCATTGAATAGTGAAAAATATCTCCTAGCTAGAAAACACAGGTGATATTCAGCGAACCATTATAAATCTTGTGTTGTATAATATCCCATCTTCCTTCATTATCTTCTTTATTGGCGCATGCATCACTCGTGAGCAATCTTATAATAAGCTGAATCACATGTGACTTATTCCTCTCTCAAAACCTAATGATCACATTTATTCAATACCATGAGCTTAATATCACATATCGTAATAAGAAATAGCTCTTGGCTACATTTGTATCAAGAAATCTTGTTACAACTCTCTTCCTTATTAACAGCAATCATTGTTTGATTATGTCTCAAAAAAACATAATCTCAATATCAACAATACAATTTGAAACTTCCATCATCTCTTTCGCAAAAGTAAAGTTATACTCCCAAAACAAATTAATATAAGAAATGAGATTGAGCGCCAATATACTTATTACAAGAAACAATTAACACTCCCAAATAAAATTGTATCTAATCATATTCTCATTTTAATTGATCCACCTATGCAAAACCGAGTTTAATATGTGTTTGAATTTATTTGAGGGGGAGAGAAAGGCCGCATAAAATTCAATTGATTGAACACTGAATCCCATTCACACAAAGTTACAAGACATTTAAATCTTCCAGCAAGTATAAAAAAGAATGTATGAAGAAACTCTTTTAAGTAAAGAAAAGACTAGGTATGAGCAAGTATAATATTATATTAGCCAAAATCATAGAAGAACAAAAACTACAGAGAAACGGATAATTATTTACATATTACAAGGCTTCACCTTTTGAGCAATTTGTATTTTATTCCCAATTAAGAAGAAAGTGCTCCAGAACAAGAATTTAAGCCCCCTTCAGCCTTGGAACACCCTCTTCATAAATCCCTGTATCGAGCTACCCATGCTGGTCCCAATAGCCTCGGCTAAATAAGCAGCCTATAAACGAGTTCGTAGTCAGCTTCAAAGTCAGTTATTAAGGAGAAGAGGAAGACAAAACTTGGATTGGTAATACCTCCTGAACACTCTTCTGAAGTTCAAAAGCATCCTTTATTCGGTGCTCCAAGAAATTCCAAGTACTCTGATATTCTGTCAAGGAAATTTTATGGAGTTCATGAGTCTGATTACATGTGACAATAGTGTGAAATGTTCCGCTTTCTTTTTTTTACAGAAGAAAATTCAAACCAAATGTGGGCTCCGAAAATTCGGCCCCGGCCTCCGCTCCGCTTTTCTTATTCGGCGAGGGAGTTTTAACGAACTAAGTTCCGAGGTAAATTTTGGAAGGCAGATGGGTTTGTAGATAAGACACTACCCAGAGATTTCGCCCTCATTTTGCGAGGACTTTATGATCTGAGTTCTGGTTTCCTATAGGCGCAAGCCCCTATAGTTAATTACCTCTCCCGATCACGAGAGAGAACTTTCGATTAAGGCTAGTCATCGATCAGATACGTAGGAATACGTGTTATCTGGCATATAGTAGCAGCAATGAGTATTGGTATTGAGGATTGGAAGTTTGGGATTTGAAGGGTTTGGATATTGGGATTTTGGATTGAAAGATTTAATATTTAAAAAATGAAAATTTGCACCATCTTGTACTTAAAGCGGATGGTGGGGGAATGGATGATAAGCCCGATCAAGATCCCATGGTTCCGTCGTCCCGGGTCATCATGGTCCCTGGTCTACTTAGTCAGAGGAGGTAGTCGACCCAACCTGACAGAAGGATCCTTGTCAGCAGCCATGGGTTGCTTCGTCCAAGGGGACCTTGTAGACCTGGGGGGAGTGTTTGTCTAAGGGGACAAATTTGAATCCACCTTAGCTTACAGAGGGCTTTGTGCCCTATCGATCATATCCTATTGATTCATATCTCAAGGATTTGATGTCAATAAAAGAACGTATTAGCTCTGGCCATAACCGGTATTTCGTGGTGCCATTTGGCGGCGAAACCACGCGGTTCAGAGGGCCCCGGGTCATAACCGTTTATCCTGCGGTGGCCATTTAGCGGCAGACCGCCGGTTAGAGGACACGTACCACGTCCTTATTGGCAGGAGATTGTTTTGAGAATGGATCCTAGTGATATTTTCGACTAGGCATTTCGCTCTTTTGTGAGCTGAAGTAGATTTTGATTTGTCCACCCCGACAAACTGTTGCGGAGGGTGGATGGATTTTTGCTTTAAGATATTGATGATTTGATTTCAGTTTTAAATATCTTGAAATTTGGAGTTTGTAGAGTTTGGATTCTGATAGACATTTGAGTGGAATTTGAGATATTTGTGGACCCCTCCGGTTGAGATGTGCTTTCAACACGGCCATCATCGGGGTTGATTTGGGGTCATTTCTATTTGATTGAACCCTGTCGACCCTATCAACTTATCGATGGGGGATCGGGTTTCTCGTAGGCTTTGTGCCTTTGTTTATGAATTTTCTTAATTTTAGGCATTGAAGGCCTAAAAAGAATGTATTAGATAAATATTCTGGTCGACCTCGTGACCACATATTTATCCAATGGTTTGAACCCTGTCTACTCTCATTTACATGCTTAGGAGGATCGGGTTTCGCAGGCTTCGTGCTTTTTGTTCAGTGAATTCTTTTGATTGTAGGCTTAGCATGCCTAATACGAATGTGTTGAAAACAAATACACTGGTTTCCACAGCCGTGTATTTGTTTAAAGGTTCGAACCCTGTCGACTTCTATTGATCCGTATAGAAGGATCGGGTTCGAACTAGAATTCACTTATCGACCCACGCAGCATCCCTAGGCGTCACGTGTGTACCAATAACACGCTCGCCGGGGCCCATGCGGGTGATTTTTATATACCTCTTTAGTGTACCTATGTGTATACAAAACTATAGTGTAGGTACAGGGGTATTTAGAAATATTTTGTAGACGCCTTCTGTCTGCTTGTACAGAGGTTGCAGATCCGATGGCGTTGGATTCTGATGTTGACTCCCCCCCCTTTCTCAATCACCGGGGGGAGGATTTTTTTGGATCGGGAGTCAAAGGCTGCTGATTTGGGGAGGACTCCCTTTAGGCTCTTCAGTGTGGCAGACTTGTTATTTCCGGTATTTGTAGGTACTAGAGCTGTTTTCTTCTTGAGTATAGAACTAAGAAAAGAGTTTAGAATACCAGGAAGTTTGGTTCTAATTTGTTCAAACATGTCATCCCTTCTGTCAGGGGGTGTCCTTTTTTCGTACCTCGGGTTGCTTTTGTACCCGGCATACTTGAAGATCTTGATCACCATTGTTGTAGGTGATATCTGTACTCGTGTCCACAGTGATTTGTTGTTATTTCAATACACTGTTGTTATCCACAAGAATCCCTTTGCAAGGGACTATCGTTGTAGGTAATATCCGTACTTGTGTCCACAGTGATTCGTTGTGCCTACGAGGTACTCACTGTTGTTATCCACAAGCTGGTTGTATCCATTTACGAGGACCCGTTGCGTCCGCCACGAGCTCCTGGAACTGTTCGTAGGAGACCCATTGTTTCCTACATCATGCCCACCTGTCACCAATCTCAGGTGGTTTTGCTAATTGTACTTGTTTACATGGGGACGGTCCACTTTCATACACCGGGCTGCCTTTGTACTCGACATACTTGAAGATCTTGATCACCACTGTCATAGGTGATATTCGTACTTGTGTCCACAGTGATTCATTGTACTTTCAATACACTGTTGTTATCCACAAGTATACATTTGCAGAGGACCGCTATATTCACTATGACCTCCTGAAAATGTTTGTAAAAGATCCATTGTTTCTGTGCATCATATCCACCCTTTCACCAATCTCGGGTGGTTGATAGTTGAATTTGTTTGTAGAAGATGGATTTTTGATTGCTGGTCTCCAGTATTGCCCTCTCAATCAACAGGCATTGTAGGGAATGTCGTAGGAGTTCGTTCATCCAGGTCTTGTAGTTTGAGTTTCCTCATGTATGATCCAAATTTCGATCTTTGCATGTGTTTGGCTCCAAATTCAATTTTATTCAGACTTGAATTCATCAAGTTTACAAGTCCCCACTTGATGTCGTATAGCCTGAGTTCGAGTTAAGTTTCATTTAGACTTGAATTCAAACTCAGTCTAAATCTCCCACATTCATTCAGGTCTCCTATCATCCTACTGAATTCATCCGGATTCGAATCAAATGCTTGCAAATCTGGATTTCACTTGGCGTCGTACAGTTCAAGTTCAAATGCATGTTCGTATTGACTTGATTTTGATTTCAGTTTGAGTTTATCTCATTTGAATTTGGTCTTTAGAAATCATTTGAATTTTGATTCTGATTTAGGTCCACAAGTCTTCTGTTCTTGTACAGGTCCTCTGCTCATTTTAGTTCAAGTTCTATGCATTTCTGTTCCAATACAAGTCTTTTATATTGTTGTCCAATAAGGTCTTCTTATTGTTCAAGTCTTTGTACATTTCAGTGAAAATTTCGGCAGCACCCCGGCATATCCCCCGTTTGGGGGAAAATTGGGGAGCTGGGCCTTCCCACCACGCTACTAGAGCGTGTATGGTAGGTGTCCGTAGACACCGCGGCCGTACAAATTTTCATCCCACCACGCTACAAGAGCGTGTATGGGGCCTTCAGTAGTACCCGTACAGCGGAACAGCAGTGACGTACCAGAACAGCAGTGACTCCCCACCACGCTACAAGAGCATGTATAGGGCTCTCCCACCTCGTCGTATGCATCGCACCGGGCTCCCTCCTACCGTGCTACAAGAGCGCGTATAGGTGGTTCTCCGGTCCGCTGCAAACGTCGAGAATGGGATTTGGAACACCATACCTTTGCGTAGCAGTCGTCGGCGGTGTCGGTGTCGAGGTCGAGGACCGTCCCCACCACGCTACAAGAGCGTGTATAGGGCTTACCCGCCTCGTCGTATGCTTCGCACCGGGCTCCCTCCTACCGTGCTACAAGAGCGCGTATAGGTGGTTCCCCGGTCCGCTGCAAACTTCGAGAACGGGATTGGAGTTAGAAATTTTACCATGGCGGTTCTGGCGGGCTGTCGGCGGTGTAGGCTCGTAGACTGAGGATCGAGGCAAGAGGGGCAAGCATGCTTCTTCTCTTTTTTTTTTATTAATTACAATTAATATTAATTAATTAAAATTAATTAAAAAATTATTTTTAATTAATTACTTATAATTAATTATAATGAATTAATATAATTAATTAAAGTTTATTAAAATTAATTAATATCATTAATTATAATTAATCTATAATTAATTATAATTAATTAATATTAATTAAATTTTAATAAATTATAATTAATCAAAATTAATTAATGATAATTAATTTTTATAAATTATAATTAATTAAGTTATTCCTAATTAAATTAATTATAATAATTTAATTAGAACTAAATGTAATTAATTATAAATGTTTATAATTAATTAAAAATAATAACTACAATTAATCAAAATTAATTAAAACAATTATAATTAAAATTAATTTTAATTAAAAACTAAACTCATCTCTCCCTCTACCTCTCTCGGTTCGACAGATTACGGGATTTGGCCATAGAAGCGTGCAAATGGAGAAAGTTACCTTCACTGGCAGCGAGCTCCCGTTAAAGCTCCCGATCAAAATGTTGTAACTTCCTATCCGATGGGAAGGAAGTCGTCGAAGGGGCGAAATCGAACAGCACGAAGGAGCCGAAGACGCGATCGAGAGGGAGGAAGTGGGCTACCTTCACGGACGGCGAGCTCCCGTCGTTGCTTTGGATCAAATTGTCGTAACTTCTGGTCCGACAGCAGGGGAACGTCGTCGAACTGGCGAAGTCGAACAGCAGGAGGAGCCGAAGAAGCGACTCGAAAGGGAGGAAGTTACCTCACAGCCGGCGAGCTCCGTTCTTACTTCCGATCCTAATGTCGTAACTTCCGATCCAGCAGGGAGAAGAGAGCCAGAGCGAGAGTGAGAGAGATCGAGTGCGAGAGAGAGCGAGGATAAGAGAAAGAGAGCGGGACCGTGAAAATGAGCGAGAGTCCGTCGAAAAAAAGGCCGAAGGCTTGTCTCGTTTTGGCATTAAGGAGATCGTGGGAGATACGACTCTAGCGTGCCAGCGACATGGGAGGAGGGACGTCGATCGCTAGATTTACGGGATTTCAGCGGCGACGTGCGGAGTTCGGCGCCGAACAGGTACGAGAGAAACATTTTTTTTTTCTTTTTTTTTTGTTTTATACGGCGGCAGGTCAACACCAAATGATCAGCCATAGAAAAATGACTAGTTTCACCCAAGGATTTGAATGTTGGCAACGCATCTCTCTCTCTCTCTCTCTCTCTCTCTCTCTCTCTCTCTCTCTCTCTCTCTCTCTCTCTCTCTCTCTATCTATCTCTCTTTATATATATATATATATATATATATATATAAGCAAAATTGTTTTTGTTAGACATGAAATGAAAATTTAAAAAAATCAACGGATGTTTGAAGGGCAATAGAGTCCACAAAAGAAAAAAAAAAGTGGATGAAACATAAATGTAAGGAAACGATGAAAACAATAAAAGTGGGTAGATGATGAAGTAAACCAAAATCAAATTTCTGCTTAGAAGGATAACATCTGTCACAATACTTAGATAAAGATCGAGTATGTCTTATATTTTTAAGATTATGCATGTTTGTACCCCTACCACACTATATGTTATGAGAGGAAAAAAGAGTTTTGGAGTCGATCATTATCCTCTGATCTAGCAAGGTTAGAAATAGTAGCATAAACAGGCTTGGGGGTAGCATCATGCATCTAAAGGGCTGAGATTTTTAATGTCTGAAGGGGGGAAATGATAAACAACTCTTTTCCTATGAGTGAGACTAGGAGGAACAGCCATCGTAATTTGATTAGTGTTGTCCTTCAAAAGGAAGAGAAATATCTGATACTTGATTCATGAAGACGATATGCTTGTAGGTAATTTTTTTTAAAAAAGCCTCCATGAGTTTCTTCTTTCTCCCGCTTCTCTTTTTCATTATTACTCCTATATTTTAAAACTATAATGGCCTGACTTATTCCCTTTCATGCCAAAGCCATGATATGCCACAATTTTGCACGCCTTAGGCACACAAATCAATGCACACGCAAGTTCCAATTCGTGGATTTTTAAGAAGGCCAATGTTCAAATTTTGGCCAAAAACTATTTAAAATAACAAATAATCCAAATACATTTTTCAATCAAATGTTATAATAAAAATAAAAAAGTTATTATTATCCTAATAGTACTCTGATTTTAAATTTTAGCTAATGCTACCAAATTTTTTAGTCAATAAAACCTAGCAAATCTCCCCCTAAACGCAATAATTTCCCAATAATTTGGACCCCCTCTATGACTCGAGAAATTATTCTGTGCGGAGACCGGACGGCGAGAACTATCCGGATTTGTTACCCTTTTACAAATACTCAACAAAAAGGCAGCAAATATGCATTCATAATTGCATTTTTGCTGCCCTTTTATTGAGTATTTGTAAAAGCACAGTAAAAGAGCAGCAAATATTCAATTAGTATGATATTTGTTGTGCTTTAGCTGGTCTTTTGCTGTATATTTGCAAAAGGGCGGCAAAAGTGAAATTATGAATGCATATTTGCTGCCCTTTTGTTGAGTTTTACAAAAGCACGGCAAAAGGCAGCTAAAACATAGCAAATTCGGACAGTTCTCATTGTCCGGTATCCGATTCTCTCCGTCTGGTCTCTGCACTGAATAATTTCTCCTATGACTTCCCTCTAAGTTGAGCATTCTAAACTCCTAAAGTCTTGAAGAATTGAATACCATACAACCTAAATAAATCAAGCTACACATAAACTAACACTCCAAAGCATGATTGTTGCACACCAAAATGGATCCACTTAAAATGAGATTGCACCCATCTAGGGGTGTAAGTAAGCCGAGCCAGCTCCAGTTCGACTCATTAACGACCTCACGAGTTGAGCTTATTGAGCCACGAGTTTGAGCTTGAGCCTATGCTCGAGCTCGTATATTAAACAAACTCACCTAGTTTAGCTCAAAAGCTTGTTGAGCTGCTCAATTAACTTAAAATATATTTTTAAAACTACTTTCAATTAGCATTATAAAAAATAATTTAACATTTTTAAATTAATTCTATATTAAAAAATAAAATTTCTAAAAAAATTTAAATTAAAAATTAAGAAATCGAGCTCAACAACGAGTCAAGATTGAACTTTCCAAACGAGCTCAAATAATCGAGCCAAGCTCGAGCCTATAAATTTTTTAACGAGTCTTCAACTCGAGCTCAATAATAATTAAACAAACTTAGCTCAATTAAATAGATATTCAACTCGACTCGTTTACACCCATCACTATATCTTTGAAAACCAGAAGTGTTTCTTGCTCTCCTCACTCAAAATGCTACAATGATACAGCCAACATTGGGACATATTTTAAAACATAAGATTGAAGCACCAAGTCAGCTCAAAAATAATCTCCCATAACATGTGTATCCTTTTATTCTAGAACTTTTATCAAAGCCAAAAAGCATGCCTCCAAGAATCACGGTGCTCCATCATACATAACAAACAGAGCGAAGTCCATGCAAAGTTTACACCCTGCAACACATAGAGCCTAACTGTTTTTTTCATCCTGATAAACAAAACACTTTCGTAAACTTTAAGGACCATTACATATCCAAAGAATTTGTATCTTGTATCACTAAAAGCACTCAAAGATCAAGATTATTCTTAAGATTTGGTACATGTCTGATTATAGTCAATTCCTGCTCACACAATCATATGCTCTCATCTTCACAATGCCAAAAATAAATGTCGTGTACATTGAATTATCTCATGTAAACATGGCCACCAAAACATAACTCTCTGAAAAATATCTCTTTATTAGTACACATGATATAAGCAAGCTAAATTTACAATCCATTATTATTTGCATCTATCTCCATCAATCGCCAAAAGAGTAGCACTTATATCAAAACTAGGCAAATATTTAATAACACCAACATATGTTGACTTATCATTTTTATGTTTGTAATCCACATGCTACTCCTTCCTTTTCAAAATATAGCAATCCTTCTTAATGCATCAATTCTTCCTGCAATAGACAATTTCTGTGCAGCTATCACAAGACTTCTTCCATACATAAGTTTGAATCAGATAACCATCATCAAGACGGGTACTGATGGGGAAGAGGAAAAAAGGGTATGGGCTGTGTGTTGGGATGAGGGGTGGATGGGTAAGGATTGGAGACAAGGTCAAAGATGAATGGTGTGGAAAATCTATAGTTGAAAAGAAAAAAAACAAATAAAATGACTATCTATCTACGGTCAACATCATCATTACGTTAGTAACCTTACCGAACTACTTCATCTTAGCTTTATGAAGCTCATTCTCCATTTATTTATGTTTGATGAAATACAATATCTTAACTCTATTTTGCATAAATCTTTTTGTAAAACTTATAACATATTACCTTTGGTCCATCCCTTTCATACTTAATACCCTTCACAATAATTTTCACTAACCACCTTTACTATTTCCATGATATAAGGTAAAAATGGATATGGAAAATTGATGATACTCACGGAGTATCAATGCTATGATTAGCTCCATATATTTTCTCTAGACATTAACTCTTAAAAGGCTAGAACTGGCACAAAATATTTATAAAGAGCTTTAGGAGCCAGATAAAAGAAAATAAAACACTTATTGAAGAAAGTAAAATGACAACATGGAAGAAAATATCCACAAATTATACAAGGAAAAAAAAAACCTGGAGAGTCATCAGTGATCATGTACACTTCACTTGTCGAGTATATGCCTCCAAGTACTGTCCGCTTCACATACCAATCAATGTCTGAACCCTTGTCTCCAGCAGCATGCCAAATCTCATCAACTAGAGCAGTTCGCTGCTTCAGGCTTGTTGTGAGATTCATCGGTTGTGCCTATCACTGGAAGTATTAGTATGATCGATAAGGCATTTCACGATGAAGTGAAGAAATTAGCTAAAACTTAAAAACCTGAATGCTCAATGCCTGGGGCCACTTTGATATATAAGGCACTTGCATTTCCAACCTGATACGAATAAGCTTTACAAGGCGGTCACTGAGTATTAATTCATTCAATACTTCCCCTGAATCAATACGGTCAATAAGCTTCTGCAGGCAATCATCCATGAAAAACTGGAAACGCCAGAAATACAACATATAAGAAAAAATTTCAGAGAATATTTAGCCATGTAGGATATAGTTCAAGACAGGAATTAAAAGGTCACAAAAAAAGAAATTTAGACTATACATCACGCTGATGAGGTTTTAACAGTAGATCTGCCTTTATCTTTAAGATAACTAAGGTTGTGCGCCCAAAATATATTGTTTCGCTTCATGACAAACCACATAAATTGGACAAACACACAAGTTGACTTTCGTGGACAATTTGACCAGGAATTCCTTTAACCTCCACTGAAGTAAACCTCTTCGCTTAATTGAGGTTGGAAATCTAAAAAATACATGTTCATCCATAGTTGTAGCAGTACTACAGGCCTAAAAAACACATAAAACATAGCATATAGAATTCGAGGGACGAACTCCAGCTTCTCCCTGGATGTTACCAGATAGGTGAAGGAGAGGAATAACAAAATCAATCTAGGAAAATGAAAAACAAACCAAAAACAAGAATAAATGACACAAGCTTGCAAACTACTGAGGAATTAGAATTTCATCATCCACTGAGTAGAAACAACACACATAACTAGCACCCATGTCTCGCAGCAAAAGAAGATTGATGTTATTTAAGACTGCCAGAAACTTAGCTGGTGATATCACGGGAGCTGGCATACTGGAGTTAACAACCTTTCACATTTAAATTCAACACTGCCATGGATAAGATATTCATTTAGAATTTTTGTAACTGTCTTTACATCTTGACAAACACTTGTTTAATGCCAGTTCATGTAGGGAGACTCAGAATATAGGGCAAATCTACAATGAGATACACAAAGAAACAAGCCAAAACTTGCAATTCGTGGTTTCCCAACTTGAACTTTGGCAATTATTAGTCTCCTTTGATGCAAAATCAAAAAACACACATAATTGACTTCAAATAATGATAAAAAATTCAACAACAATATGATATTCCATAAGAAATCTGAGAACAAATATTCAAGGTGAATAAGATTCTCGCCATGAAAACATAATAAATATGTAAAAGATTTATCCAAATCTCAATCACACACACAAACCAATCACAAAAAATTTTAGATAAGAAAATAAGACGAGAAATCACTAATTTGAAAACCCAAGCCTCACACGAATAAATGGAGAAACAACCCCCCATAAGTTATCAACAAGCCTTGCAAAGTGGTCAAAAACCCATTTACCAATACAGACAAGTTTGAGGGGAAATCTGAATTTTATTAGACCATAAACTGCACTTTACATGTATAATGACCTATTTATAACAAAAAAAAAAAAAAACTGAAAATAATAACTTATCAAAGTCCTCAATCATCTTACGTAATATTGCAAGATTCAATTCAGCTAATTTGAATCCCACCAGGAACAACAATTTTATAACATTAGTTTAAGCAAAACAGAAAATCTCCGCATAGAAGATTCCATCAACAATTCCAACAACTTCTGCTTTCCAGCTAGAGTTCAATACCAATAAAGGAACAAAACAGTTTAATACAGTGAAAAAGAGGAAATCGAGTAGTCCAACAAAGCTGCAATACCAAATACGCAAATCAAAAAACAAGGAATGACAAATAGCTATAAAAAATTGATGCAAGGAGATATAAACTAATTGTACCACTGTAAGGAAGAAACTCAGCACGACCCAGCGATAACCACAATAACCAACTTAGTGAATTGCAAATCAGTGGAAGAACAAAACAAAGGATTTATCATAAGCTGAAAAAGAGACCTTGAAGCATATGAGCAGTAAACTATCATTATTGGTATGTTACAACAACAACAACAACAACATCAAGCCTTTATCCCACTACGTGGGGTCGGCTACATGAATCCTTTTTCTCCAAAAAATGGAGAAAAAGGATTCATGTAGCCGACCCCACATAGTGGGGTAAAGGCTTGATGTTGTTGTTGTTGTTGTTGTTGTTGTAACATACCAATAATGATAGTTTACTGCTCATATGTTACAACAAATAAAAAAAATTAAAAACAACCGTTGATAAAAGGGTAATTAAATTAATGTTAATGCAAACGAATTGCATATTCAATGAATAAAGGCTTTCAGATTTGCACCATTTTGTCTAGCTTACAAAACATCATCACCAAAAAAATGAATATTTGATATTTTTCATATAAATCAGAGTAAATTTCTTGGTTCTTGAAGAGGCAACTCATGAATCATCACAAATAAGTTTGTCATCCCAAAGCATAAAATACTCCTGAGATCTACCACAAGTAATTGACACCATCCCTAAATGAGAGATAGCTTTTGGAAAAAGAGTAAATCCATCTGGTTAGGTGCCAGATGTGAATTTATAAGGAGATGGAAAGAGAGAACAATCAACAACACTGATAATAAATTTCATGAAATAAAGTCAAATAAAATATATTGACGTCTGAAATAATTCTAAAACTTCACAAATTTTCATTTTTTAAGCATTTTTTTCCAATATATCGCATGTGGCTTAATATAACATCATCATTATCATCATTACTGTAGCTAGTTTCTTAAAGACCATTGTAAGAAGCTTTTTAGAATTCAGACGTACCATTATCCTATCATATAGTTTAAATTTCATGTCCAATATTCACATCAACAATAGAATTATATTCGTCATGGTTAATAGTTAATTATTTGTACATATTCAAATAAAAAAATACATAAACAATGCAAATGATATGAAGCAAATGATGAAAATATAAGAATGCATTATAAGATGTACTATGTAGTACCTATAGCAAAGACAAGATGACAATAAAAATTTAAGAACATGCAAACTACAAAAAATATGAAATGCCTACAAAGGAGATCGCCTTAAATAAAGTTAACCAAATGGCTTAAATATCATTGAGTGTTGATTTATGCACATTTAGATTCTCCTAGATGGATGAGAAGTTTTATTTCATGTTTTTTTTGGGTAGTAAAAAATTGATTATAATACTAATAAAATTTAACTTATTCTCCATAAGTCTCCTACAAGTTTGGAGATCAAGGTACCAAGGGTAGAAAATAAAAATTAATTTCAGTTTGATTGTACAAATAACTTCATGAGAATTTTCATCATGCGTTAAATCAACTTGTTTAATGGATTCATCATCTTTAGTAGGCATGAGTTGTTCACTTTCACTTTTTTTTTCTTTTTTTTTTTTTTGTTAGCTTTCACATTTAAATTCACTTAATCAATTGGCTTACTTGACTCATCAACTATAGCAGGCATAGTTCGTTTAGCTTCATGTTCAGGAATATGATAGGAAGTGGATGTAATTTCCTCGAAATCAGATAACAACGATAAGAAATTAGGAACAAAACACACCAAAATTATTTTTATTACAAGATATATAAAAGAAAATAGGAAGATACAATTGGATCTTCAATTGGAGAGGAAGATCCGGCTCTATCATGCCAACGCATGAAATAAATGGAAAAATAAGAATGCCACGGCTCACAGTGATAATTATTCTGTAAGTAGTTGTTTGGTATCTTATTAAACAAAACTTAAATCCAACCATGAAAATTTGTTGTCACTTTAAATCCCATATTTTGATAAATCTCTTTGCAGCCTCGTTATTGGTAGAACTCAATATTTTTAAAACCACATCATTCATAGAATTTAACACATTTCACAATTTATCTTACAAATCCTAAATCCTGAAATAAAAAATAAAACAATATATCAAGAGGTAGCAGATTTAACAATCGCCATGTCAACCTGTTTTTTAGGTTTTAATCCCTTCAATATTTACTAAATCTGGATTTACAGCATTTAATCCAATTTGAGCTAAATCCTACTTGTAGCCAGACAGCACCTAAAAATAAATCATTTTGGTGCTCATGTAATCAACCATCAATCTCCAACAAGGATGTGCATTAGTGCATCACCAGCATCCCATTCAAGTAATTAGAGGGTGGGATGAGCAAGATATCAGGACGATAGATATAAAAGCTGCCACCGATTCAGCCTCACAAAGGCCTAGACGTACCAGAATACGAAAGAGATAGCACCAGCAGCACAACTAGTTCACAAGATAGTGAAGATACTTGACTAAATTTAAAGTTTAAACGTGCTTGTGAGGGCTTTTTCCCCCTTTAGAAAACGTGCTGCTGATAACAGTAAGTAAAAATTAAAAAAAATTAATTTAAAAAAAAAAAAACACATTTTCACCTCGACGAGCGCTGCCTCCTTGCGAGGGAAAGAGCCCACAATGGACGGAGAGACGCCGATATCTCTCGCCCCCGAAATCAAAGCCGAATCGCTCCATCCCAGTCTTGGCTATTCGCGAAACCATACAGACAATCCATTCAACCGATAACCTACCAAATCAGAACATAAATCAGAAGAGAAACGAACTTACAACGTGAGAGAGTGCAGCACGGAGAACCCTCGCCTGCTCGTCTTCGTAGCTACTCCCTACTTTCGTTCTGTAGCTCCGTTCTTTATGGGTTGCCCCTTCATCTTCTCCTCCTCTTATGGTTTCTTGATTTGGCTGCTGTTGATGGCTGAAGGGGTTTTGGGGAGAGGGCGGAATGGTAGAAGCATCGGTGGAGAGGCGGAGAAAAGGCGTGAAGACGCCGCGACGTGAACCGGTGCTGTGCTGAATAAAACGATATGCCGCTGATCGGATCATTTCAAAATATGGGGTGACGGGAAAAAGAGAGAGACACACAGAAGAGCAGAATCCTTTCAGAATGTGAGAAGAAGTGTTGGGGCAGCGCCGAGAGTGAGACAAGGAATGCAGGGGAGCGGGCTTTTCCGCCGCGCGGGGGACTGAGAATGGCTTGTATTTTGGGCAAATTATTGGGTCAGGTGACCGAAGCCATCTCTCCGTTCGGTCGCCAATAAAAATGCGCCATCTGTCAGTCGTTTTTTTAATTTAATATTAACGCTTTATGTCTTGTCAGAGTTAGCGACCCGACCCGATAACGCTATTCTATTGGCGAAGAAAGAATGGAAACGCCGCGCATTTTATTTTCGAGCGACATTTTCACTGTTACTCGAGCTCTCGGATTCCTCCATTACCTTCGGTTCTGCATTTGCTTATTCCTGCCGGAGGTAGACGACGATACTGTAGAAGACCAGCAATCAGGAAGAGGTATGGTTGCGCCTAACTTGCGCTTTACTTGCGCTTTACTTGCGCTTTCGTTGCGTTAAAGTTATATTGCCGTTAAATTTTAGGGTTTGGTTTACTTATAATTTTACCAATGTTTCCTTTCAAATATTTATTTTCTGATTTTTCACGCTTCTTCTCTTCGTAAATGGATGAAGCAAATGATACGAAAGGTTTACGCTATCTTCTAAGTTTTAGGGTTTAGTAATAGTTGTAAAACTAGAATATATGTTCAATGTGGTTTTCAATTTTTTGGTTTTTTTTTATTTTAAACTTTTTTAAGCTAAATAATTACGAAATATAAGGTTGCGCTATGGTTGCGCTATGGTTGCGCTATGGTTGCGCTATGGTTGCGCTATGGTTGCGCTATGGTTGCGCTATGGTTGCGCTATTTATATAGTTCTGATTTTTCTTTTTGTTATAGATGAGGACTCCCTATCAAAGGCCAGTAACATCTAGATGTTATGTTACTGCTTTCCGGAAACATTGTGATGCTTTTGCCGAGATCATAGATGATGAAGTGGAACAAACATTAAAGAATTTGAACATTCATCAATTTTTGATGTTCCCCGCATTCCAGCAGTGTATACCACTTCTGTTTGAGATTCTTAAATTCTGGAGTCCTGCTGATGAGGGCTTCATCGTCCTTGGACATGTTCTGAAATTCACTACTGACGAGGTTTCTTTGTTGACAGGTAATATTTTGAATTTGGAATTTTTTATAGCTATATGTTTTTTGAACTTTTTAACAGCTGAAATTTTTCTGACAGGTTTTTGCCCAACAGAGGCATTGATATCAAATGGAGGATTGATCCTCTAAATGGACCTCTGTCAACTGAAATAAAAAATGAAATGTCAATATTAGACAGATTAACTGATAATGCAACCAAAATAAAGACCTTTATTATGTTTTTGTTATCCAACCTTTTCTTTCCACTAAATAGTCATAAAACCCCTAGAAGGCTCACAACTGTTGCAAATAATTTAAGTGAGTTTAGTTCCATTAATTGGGCTTCTTCCTTAAGGAACTTCATGGTTGGGGAGTTCAATACAATTTTTGAGAAGTTTCAACAACAAAGACCATTGGGTTACATCAATGGCTTCTTTCCTCTTCTACTGGTAAGTTTCCACTCCTATTGGTTTTTCTAAATGTTTAATGTTTTTAAATGTTAACATTAAATTTTTTTTTTTTGCCATTATACAGATTTGGTTTTTGGAACATTTTTCTTTGAATAAACCAACCGATTCAGAAATAAGACCACGTTTTCTTAGATGGCAGGGGTATACAGAATTATACTTTACTCAAGAAATTGCAGCCAAATTATTTAAATTTTTAAAGAAAAGTGAGGTAATTTTTTCATTTTATTGATGCAAATTATTTTATGGTTGCCCTAAGGTTGCGCTATACTTGCGCTATACTTGCGCTATGGTTGCGCTATGGTTGCGCTATGGTTTTGCTATGGTTTTGCTATGGTTGCGCTATGGTTGCGCTATGGTTGCGCTATGGTTGCGCTATGATTTTTAATAATTTTTTTTTGGTTTTTGCAGATATTTATTTGTCTTGACAATGTTACCAATGAGGAGGCCGAAAAATACGGGGCCGACATTACTGCCATACAAAACTTGGATACCCGTTCAGGTCATGAACCACAAAAATTGCATTCACCACAGAAAAATAAGGCTTCCGCAAAAAAGAAAATTGACACCACCCCACCTCCCTCCCCACCTCCCCTCTCCTCCTCTCCCCTCCCCCTTATTCTCCTCATAATGAACCACCAGAAACTGAGTCTCTGCCGCCAACTCAGCCTTCTACTCGCCCACCTACAGAAAAAATTTCCACAAGTCAACCTTTTGCTGAACAGCCACCCATTAGAAGGGCAGATTTAGAGGCTGTTCAGAATAAATGTTTTGAAATGTTTGAGAAGATGTTAAGTAAAATTCAAGATAATGTGGGAGCAAGATTGGACAGAGTTGAAGATATTTTGGAGAAACTGCAGGCTGATCAAGACTCACTGAAGTACAAATTCATTGAATTTCAAATGCAGTGTGATCACAATCCAGATAAGCCGCATGTATCTACATCTGCCTCCAGCTTCCAATCCGTGAACTTCCACAACAAAAAATCCTTCAGGACAGGCACCAATACAAGATCATCCTCCACCTCCACCTCCACCTCCACCATTGGCCGAAGAAATTTCTTCCACAACCACCAATACCTCCACCTCCACCTCCACCATTGGCCGAAGAAATTCTTCCACAATCACCAATACCCCCACAACAACCAATACTTCCAACTCCACCTCCACCTCAAAAGAGAAAAAGAGAAAATGATGAAAAAGAAGAGAGATCATCAAAACCAGTCATACCATACGTAAAGAAGAATAAAGAGGTTATTTCTGTAGAAAATATAATAGTTGAGACAAGACCAGCATTGGAAAAAATGGATTATCCAGGGAAGCAATTTCTGACTAAGGAAAACCAACGAATGATGGATGAATTTTTCAAGAAATTTAATAAAAAGTAAGCTATACTTGCGCTATACTTGCGCTATGGTTGCCCTATACTTGCCCTATACTTGCGCTATACTTGCGCTATACTTGCGCTATACGTGCGCTATGCTTGCGCTATACTTGCGCTATACTTGCGCTATACTTGCGCTATACTTGCGCTATACTTGCGCTATACTTGCGCTATACTTGCGCTATACTTGCGCTATGGTTGCGCTATACTTGCGCTATACTTGCGCTATACTTGCGCTATACTTGCGCTATGGTTGCGCTATACTTGCGCTATACTTGCGCTATGGTTGCGCTATACTTGCGCTATGGTTGCGCTATACTTGCGCTATACTTGCGCTATGGTTTTTTGAAATGGTTTTTTGAAGGTTGCGCTAAGGTTTTTTAAAGGTTGCGTGTTAACATTAAATTTTTCTTTGTTTTTGTAGGGAACACACGTAATTTTTCAATCTGGAAATATCGAAATAAAAGATCAGATATTGACATGCTGCTTACAAATGATTGGTTAGCAGATAACCATGTAGATGCTTTTGCTTTCTTTTTACTTGAGCAGAGTAGGTTAATGGCGGAGAAAAATTTCATCCTTACTTGTACATTTCTCCATTGTACAGGGTAAGTATAAATAATATTTTTAATCCTTTTTTTCACTTTAGTTTTTCCTTATAGAACTAAGTTATTGCAGGTTTACAAGTCATACAGTATGGATTATCAAATTTTTATCAATCACATTAATCCTGTTTCAATTCAAGAAAGCAAACTTATTGTACTTCCCATAATTCACGAGAAGCATTGGGTTCTTCTTGTTGGAAAATTGAAGGAGAAGGTCTGGAAAATGTATGATTCATTACCAAATCCTGAACACAAGAATATTTGTCATACAGTTGTAAGTTCAAATTCATATTTCAAGTTATATCCAGATTACTATGTTTATATACATAATATAAAAATTTTTATAATGTTTTATTCGTACAGATAAAGTATTTTGCACGAGGACACCACAAGATGCTTTTCAAGCGATATTACGAAATGGAATGTCCAGGCGGTTCGTGGAATTCCAACACAATCAAACGACTACGATTGCGGAATCTTCGTTTGTAAATATATGGAAAAGGCCGTGCGAAGAAAAAAAACCAGACTGGAATGCTCTTAAAGATTGGCAAAAGCATATGCCTAAATTTAGGGCAGAGTTTGCATTTTTCTTTTTCTACAAACAAAGAAGTAAACAATCTGTAACTTGTTGTAAATATTGTCCATGATTTATAAATGTACATTTTATTATATTTTTATATACTTTTTTGATTGTTGTATAAAATGTGCACATACTGTTATATTCTGTTTATTAATGAGCATTCTCTAAAATCTGTTATATTCCGTAAAGCGCAACAATAGCTAAACTATAGCGCAAGTATAGCGCAACCATAGCGCAACCATAGCGCAAGTATAGCGCAACCATAGCGCAAGTATAGCGCAACCATAGTAGCGCAAACCGTAGCGCAAGTATAGCGCAACCTTAGGCGCAAGCGCAAGCGCAGCCAAGTAGCGCAAGTATAGCGCAAGTATAGCGCAAGTATAGCGCAAGTATAGGGCAACCATATATTTCGTAATTATTTAGCTTAAAAAATTTTAAAATAAAAAAAAACCAAATTACATAAGTCCAAATAGATGATTTATAAAAAATTTTTTATTACAACCAATAAATGAAATCATTAAGTCCAAATAAATATTATTACATTGCAAATTCATTAAATTCCAACTCCGAAGAAAGAAAATCCATCATCAACTTGGTGTATTCAGCTCCAGGTTGGCATGATGGTATGCCGGTTATATATTCCTCACTGAAACATTCAGGCATGCTTGAAAAGTTCATCTGTGTTGAAGAAGGTTGTGTTGAAGAAGGTTCCTCCAATGGATTATCCCCCACCAAAGGTTTCTTATCTGTAAGAAACTAGAGCTTTAGTATTAGGATTATGAATTAAATAATTAACAAATTATTAAAAACTTACTTTTAGGCCGTTTCTTCTTCTCCCCAATGGCTTTTCAGTCTTGCATTTGATATGCCTTTAGGTCTACGCTTTAGAGGATCTTTCAAATTTGCAGTTCCACCTTGGGAACTAGCAACATCCTTCTGATTTCTTTTCTTGCCACCAAGAATTAAGTATAATTTTTTATACATGTCTTGCAATGAGGAAAGAAAGAAAAACTCCTCTGCCTCTTCATTCCCTTGAGCTTCCGTGCTCATTTGATATGCAAACCTGCTCACCTGATTTCTGAATATGAATCCCCTACCACTTTGGAAATTATTACTTCTTTGAGAATTAAGGAAGTAACCTGAATAAAAAACTTGTCGAGCCCTTGCTGACCAACGAAGTAATAAGTACTTCTCAGGGAATTTAGCCATATCCAACTGTTTAAAAACCCTCAAACAATGAGAACACAGCAATCCCATGGTTTCATACTTCTTACAGCTGCATTGAATGTTACCTTCTGTTGCATCAAAAGTGAACAACCCAAGGATGGTTTTGATTCTTTTTCTCTATGTAGTTGACTATATACTTTGAAGAATCAGTCGAGACAAAATCTATACTCATTTCTCCCACAGCCTTTATATAAATTCTTCCTCAAAAATTGAATATATTCTTCTTGAGTAATATCTAGCAGCTTGTTTTAATATTGAGCTGTTCTTTATCACGGGAACAAATTTCAGATTGACTGCATTTGTAATCCTCATCTTGCTCATTTCGCCGCCAATTCATCAGTACCTTTTCCAAGCCAAGAAAGCAATCAGTTAATGAACTTGTTGGCTTTGAAATGCCATGACACACATTATTAGTACACTCACTACGCTGCGTTGATAAAATGCCCATGCAAAAGGAATCCTTGTTGAAAGCAGTTGACCACTTTCTCCTTATCTTATAAAGATCCTGCAACCATTCATGATTATGAAGATTCCCTTCCTTGATCATTTCATTCCACGCTTCCTCAAACACTTCCTCAGAATCACACCACCTCATACACTTATGGAAGAGTCCTCTAACTTTATTATTGCTATTGTAGATGGAAACTTTTGATGGAACCTTTTTAAATATGTGCCATTGGCATAATCTATGACGAGTGTGAGGTAATGCAGCTTCTATGGCCCTGGCCATAGCTTGGTCCTGATCAGTGAATATTGTTGTTGGATATTTATTACCCATTATTCGTACAAATACTTTAAACAACCATGTAAAACTTTCAATTGTTTCTTCTGACAAAAAAGCAACCCCAAACAAAATATTCTGCCAATGATTGTTAACACCAACAAATGGCGCACAAACAAAATTATACTTGTTCAGCCTGTAACTAGTATCAAAAATTAACACATCTCCAAAACATTCATAATCTATCCTGCTTCTGCCATCAACCCAGAAAAAATTTAACAATCTATCCTGATCATCATATTGAACATCCCATGCAAACATGTGGTCCTCAACTTGTCGATCTTTAAATAATTGAATCAAAGAATTAGTGTCACCAATTTCAATCCTTGCTCTTTTCTCCTTCTGAATCAAATTGTAGGCGTCCCTCTTAGAGAATCCGACATTCTCACATCCACCAACTTCCTCTGCAAGGTAGGCATATGCATCAACGGTTCTAATCCCTGCATTTGTCATCGATTTTAGGACGGAAGCTTTTTCCTCAATAACATTCCTACATGATCTTAAAAGGTGTCGGTCGGCTGGGCTAGCTAATTCATGGTTGTGGGATTCAATAAATCTTTTGACATGCCAGTAACCGTCTTCATCAGTGACAAACCTCACCATGGCTGGACAACCAGTTCTGACAACTGGTCTAATGAATCTCTTCCTCTTCCCTGAATTATGATCGTCACTTTTTTTGAAACCAGCTTTTGAACAAACAAAGTCCTTCGATTTTATCTTCCTAGAATTTGGCCAAAAACTGTGATGATCCTTTCGGACACTAAAGCCATTATCGTGAGCATAAGTGCAAAAACATTCATATGCTTCTGTCTCATCTTTGTATACAGCCTGAAAGGGCAAGTATAGCGCAAGTAAAGGGCAAGTATAGCGCAAGTATAGCGCAAACTATAGCGCAACTATAGCGCAACTATAGCGCAACTATAGCGCAACTATAGCGCAACTATAGCGCAACTATAGCGCAACTATAGCGCAACTATAGCGCAACTATAGCGCAACTATATAGCGCAACTATAGCGCAACTATAGCGCAACTATAGCGCAACTATAGCGCAACTATAGCGCATTCTTTTATTTATCATCTTCATCCTAGAAATCAATAATGAATGCTAAGCAACAACAACAACATTAGATTTTTTTATTTTTTACTTTTTCGACAAAAGAAATTTATTCTGCTTAAAAATCGCAAAATCAAAAATCTTAAGAATAATGAGCTGAAACCTACGTCAACTTTCTGCTTAAGAAATTTATTCTGCTCACAAACAACTTTCTAACTCGTTTTTCCAAGATACTTACCGATATGTTGAAACCAGAGGAATTTCCGGCTAAGTTAGGTTCCGATTCCGATTCATGCACATGTTCCGATTCCGATTCATGCACCAGCCCTTCCGATTCATGCATCCTTTCCGATTCATGCACTCCCTCTTCCACCTCCCTCTTCACTGAGCAGTCCATTTCTTCTCTGCAATTTTCTGGCTCGTTTTTTCTTCTACAGCAGCACATATTTGCGTCTTTCGCGGGTCTCAAAATGAAAAAATAGGGCGGCAAAAGCTTAAAAGTTCAAATGAATAGCGTTATCGGGTCGGGTCGCTAACTCTGACAAGACATAAAGCGTTAATATTAAATTAAAAAAACGACTGACAGATGGCGCATTTTTATTGGCGACCGAACGGAGAGATGGCTTCGGTCACCTGACCCAATAATTTGCCTGTATTTTGTGGATCAGATCTGGCTTCCACGGCAAATTATTGCGAGAGAGAGATGCGTTCGGTATCTCTCTGTGTCTATATTAAACTGCGTTTTACTGTAGTACTAGCGCAGATTATTATAGACAGAGAGACCGAACGCATCTCTGCATTCGGTCACCTGACGCAATAATTTGCCGGCTTCCACAACCAGTACTGTGATCGGGAGCAAGTTAAGGGGTTTGTTTGGGTTGAATTGAGAAGGTTTTAAAGTATCATAATGTAAGGTGTTGGGTAGGAATATAAAGTAAAATCTTGAAGTATATGATCTAGTTTAATTTTAGGTATTTAAAAATTATTATATTTGATTGAGTTTTAAATATATTATAAATTAAATATCATTTTGATAGTTGTCTATCACTATTGTCTTCCACCACCTGTCACCATTGTTGTCACTGGCTACAGGCAACATCCACCGCTAGTGTTGGCTGTTGCCGCCACTGTCGTTTCTAGCCATCAATAATTGACCCCTATCATTTAGTTTTATATTATATACATTTTACTATAAATCAAATAAAAAATAATAGCATGTATTTATTTTACACTCATTCAAACAACTTAAAATATTTCAAGTACAATATATTTCTTTTACATTATATTACATTTCTCTTTTTTTTTTTGTTCTTTTTTTATCAAAATTCAAGCCCCTAATTCTTAAAATTCCTCATTAAATGGTGGTGGGTGGCATCGATTATATTTTTGGGGTTTAAACTTAATGTCCATACTAATTTGATTAAATTGCACACTTATGAATTTTAATTAACATTTTTTCTAGATATTTTGGCTACTAATTTACACAATTTTCTCATTGTTTATTCGATTCAATCTTCGTATTAAGTCGTTGATTTATTGGCTTATCGATTTACTAGTTTATTGGCGTCGACTATGCTAGTTTTTATATTGGAGACTATTCTACCATTCACACTGTCCACGTATTTTATTATTTCAACATTGCACATATTCAGGATCATAAGATTGCAATTATTATGAATTGGTTGACAACATGCATACTATTTTTTTACCGTGCTTCGAGTTTAGTTGTAGGATTTAGTGACCTGGTGGGCTATTTAGCTCATTATAAGTGATTTCAATGATTTCAAATCATGGTAGGAGATTAATAGTCTGAAATTTATCAGGATTCCCTATGTTTATTGTTATTTTGTTTGTTTCTACTTTATAGTTATTTTCCTGTACTTAGGACTCGATGACTTATGTAATTATTTGTGAGTATTATATATATTTTTTTGTAGCAATGAGTACATATGTATATGATGTTTTGATTGCTATATTAATTTTAGTTGTCATTGTTATATTAAAAGATATAAAAGTAGTCTTAGAGTTGTTATATTAAAAGATAAAAAAAAATAATTAATTCAATTTAGATTTCGAGGCATGATAAGAGTAACTACCCTGAGGGCCCTCAATTCGCCCTAATGTGATGAACTAACCACTTAATTCATCTTCTCGTAAGCCTTAATTCTTTCTATTTTTTTTTTTAATGCAATCCAATGTTCAATATAGGCACCATCAACTCCTATACCTTACTTGTCATCAATCATGCCCATTGTTTAGAACTCGCTCATAGATTTGCCCACTCCTATCCAACACTATCAAGCTCGCCCATACTATGAAGCTCGCCTTCGCATATATAGTGTATACTCGACACAGCTGAGCTCGTCGAACAATAGATCTTTAGAGCTCTGCAGTGCCCTGCCCTCCCTCAACCAACTAAGAGGCGACACATGTTTATGAATTATGATAGTCTATATAGCATTATACTTTTTACTTAATTGGGTATAATATTTTATGAAGCCCTCGTATCCTACAAATAAGGGGTGAAAAGAGCATTTTAGATCAGGCTCTTATTGTTCTCAGATTTTTTAAAAAACTTGATGAGCTTTTTGAGTACTTTTGTTTTATAGCTTTTCTCTATCATTTCTCATTCTCTTCATTCTCACGCATATTTTAGCTCGCACACTCGGAGAGTCGGCTTGCTAATAAGATTTGGTGTCATATAAATTTTAATCCAACATCAATAGCAGCACTACTTCGAAAATAAAATATAAATAGTTTTCAACCTGTAAGAAGAATTGGGAAGACGTGGTGATGCAGTAGAAGGATTAATGAGGGCTAACGGCAACCCACTTGGTTTAAAGCACTTCCATGCACGTACACAAGGCCTGGGCAAATTATTGAGTCCGGTCAACGGACATGCGGACATCCAATCTGGACACGCCACCTCACCCGGATGCACTGGGCCCCAATATTTTTGAGTGATGTGGCGCATTTTTATTGGTGTCCGGACGAATCCGGACACCGGACACAATAATTTGCCCAAGGCCTGGGTGCATTACGGCATATTACCTGCTTGCTTGCGTATCCATCTCTCCAGCTCTCCGTTGCTCTCTCTAACACCATCACTCCCTTTACTAGTTAAATTACATCATCCTTGTGTTTCGCTCTCCTTGTTTTTTTTTCCTTTATTATAAGAAAGCTCTAATGGCCACCAAATACTGTTTGCGTAAAGATGCCAGTGTTAATTTGGACTCTGGTGTTTGGTGACCGCAGCTTTTTGTATATATACTAATTTTAAAATAAATTCAACAGTCAAATTTATCACGAACAAAATTCATTCAAAATATTCCGACAACTCTTTCGAATGCATAGCTTTTTGTAGCAACTAGAGAAAGAAAAATAGATTAGTATGAACCATTTAGAAAATCATTCCTTAGTTATATCTCAAATATGAAGTATAATTAGTTATAAGGATAAGGATTTTATATGATCCACACTTAGGCTTCATTTGGGAAGTCTTTTTTACTGGTTGATTTATAAAGTAATAAGAAAACAATTCTAAATGATGTCTTAATTTATCTATAATAATGTCCAATTTAAGCATTACTGTAAACATAAAATACAATCTCCTTTTCAAGATAGAGAAATATATACATCCTAATTATTTTTTTCCTTTTTTTTAGAATAATTCAACACATAAAACTAAGGCTTCATTTTAGATGACTTTCTTACTGCTTCATAAAGCAGCTTTCTAGTACTAAAATTTTAATTTTTTATTAAAAAATTGCTTTATAAAATAATAAGAGAACCGCGCGCCCCAAACTAAGTCTAAATAGGGTTTTATAAAACAAAAAATATCGTTGGTGCTTGATTTGGGTTCAATATGAAGTGAATTAAACTAAGGTTGACCTAGAGCATAATACTAAACATGGTTGAGAGAGGGAGAGAGAGAGAGATTCCTTCTCCCATGAAAGAAAGACACCTAACCATTTCACCCTATAAGTCATAAGCAGCAAGAACGAAGAGAGAAGCAGCTAGCAAGCATGCCTAGAACTTATTTATATTGAAATCCTATGGAGACAAAAGAAATATGTGATGTTATTTATTTATGTTAATTTTTGATATATTGACTGATCCTTCAGTTGTCAATACGCTAAAAAATTTCTTATGCCATCATCAAAACAGTAAAACAATATATATTACTAGTACTACTTATCGTAACCGTTCTTTCCATTCCTGCCCAGTACTCCTTTACCCTTCAGCCGACGGTTAACCTCGTCCTCAATCTTCGACAACATTTTATCAGCCGTGCACAGGCAATCGTCATCACTACTCTCCGCCTCCAGGAGCTGGCGGCGCCGCTGCGTGCTCTTAATTAGCTTGCCGGCGTCGCAGTTGTTACTCGCATGGCCAACGCCTGGGCTGTGGCCGGGCTCTGTGGCCCGCTGATCTTTACTGCCAATCCAAGCCATTATGCGCATAGATCCCTCGATGTGCAAAGCACAAAGAGAAAGGAGTAGAATAAATAATGCTATGGGGACGAAGGGGGCTTTGAACCCTGCCATGTTTGTGTATGGAACTGAGAGAAATGCGAATATGCATGTTTGTGTTGGACTTCTCTACGGTCTATATATATAGAGAGAGAGAGTGTAGGTTCTAAATTACTTAAATTGTAAGTCATTTGAAGCAAAATGTAATTTTTAATGCAAATAATAATAAATTAGATCATGACTTTGATTATTATGCAATTATTATATAAATATATTATATTTCAGAACATATAAAATTTAAATTCTCTCCTGTCTTGCACTTATGATGAAAAAATGTGTTAGAAATTAGCAGATTTATTAGATGGCTCTCTCAGCTACTGTCAAACTAATTAATTAATCTTATTAGAATAATTCAAATAATTAATGGTCGCAATGTTTTAACTGATTGAACCAGCTGAATAAAGCTGTTTAGTTGCGTAAAATGCAAGCAAATTAATTGCGTTTTATCTTTTTTCTGATCTACGGGCCTCTGAATTGTCCCAGAAATGGTGAATTATTGTCTGGAGCTTCATATTATTTTCCTTCCATTTGTTTTTCAGAGCCAGATGAATGCAGAATGCATGGATGCGTGTTGATTTGGAATATGAGTTGGGCGGTTGAGTAGAATTAGCCATTACTAAGCGACAAAATCACTCTCCATATTGAAAATTGTATCCAACATTTATGACTGTATTTATGAGATGGGGACCTGATGCTTATTTTTCCAGCATTTAGCATACTATTAAGAGAAGAAGGTGATTGTGTTGAAACACATTATAGGCATGCCCATACTCATTTATGGTCAGTTTGATCAAATATATCATCACAGAAATCTGATTCAATTCCAATAAAATATTGATCATGAACTAAAATCTAAAGCTTCGTTTGGGTCGGCTTTCTTATTACTTCTAAAAGCAACTTTCTTGTTCAAAAATTAAAATTTTTATACTATAAAGTTACTTTATGAAGCAGTAAGAAAGCCTTCCAAAACAAAGCCAAATAAAGCTTCAAAACTCCGATTTTTATCTCCCTTAGGTCATCTCTAGCCAAACGCCTAACACTCATTTGACGCCCATCGTTTGCTCCAGCTGATCGCAAAAAAAAAAAAAAATGCCATTCGTGTGAGGCTGAACAGTGCGACTCCAATATTAACATCGCAGTACTGTTCACCCACAATTTTTTGTTAATAAAAAATTATGTTAAATAAAGTTTGAGAAAGAATTTAAATAAAATATTCTTTTTTTGTGTTAGAAAATAAAGTTCGGTTGAAGACGAGTTACTGCATTTCGAAGTTTTACTGTATTTTGAAGTGAAAATTGAATTTTTCGGTTGGAGATGTCCTTAAGCTCAATTCTACTATTTCTACTAGAATCTTGATAAATACCTTCCACAAGCAACTCTAAATCCAACAATAGAAAATGAATGTCCAATTTGCGTGTACAGAAATAAGTAATAAACAAACACCAGTGGTTGAATCTTATCAAATACAATCCTTCTAATTAGAATCTGTCCTCTCATGTTCTTTATACCTGAACTCAAACAGTGCTAGAAAACTCAAAGGTCACAGAGGGCTTTGTTGCACATATTGCATAGCTGAAAATTTAATTTCATCCAACAAGCATAAAACTATATACATAACATAAATTTAATAATCTTTGCCTAAGATCACCTAATGAAATATTACTTGCCTTAGAAGCTTTATTTATGTAATTTTGATATTCATGTACATCAAAACTTATTTCATAAGCTAAAAGGTTTGAGTAGAAATCATCCCTTATGCTTAAGATTGATCAGTTCTCTGATGCTTTCTACTGAGCTATCCCATCAGCTGAAAGATTAGAAAGAAAATTGGTCTTCAGCTTACCTAACTCACATGGATAGCTCTATTACACCTTGAAATCATTTCTTCACTAAATCAAATCCCACTCTTAAGCAATAAATGATTGATGATGAGACACCAAATTAAATATATTCGCTCTACAAGAATTAGTTTAAATTTTAATAGCAGCTATATACCAAATGATCTAATTTGTTTTTTCTTCTTTTGGTGGGGTAGTTACTATTTTGATTGGGGAACTTCATTAGGAATGAAGTATTAACAATTGGATTCATATATACATAGCATAAATAACAATGGGATCTATGTACATAACATTCAAGATAATGAAATTTACATATTTAATATATAAAATTTGCTATTTACCTACATAACAGATCAAACAATATAATAAAATAAGGGGTGTCAATAAATGACCAAACCCGTAAAGTATATGGGTTTTGATTGTTATGTTTAATAAACGGGTAGGACTTGGGTCGTGCATTTTGACCCGATTTGGAAAAATATAACTTACTATATTTTGCATTTGAACTCATTTTCATATGTGTGTGTGGGAATGTTTAGTATGCATGTATTACATCTCCGAATTCAACATGCGGTTCTACCTATGGGTGCAAACGAGTCGAGTCGAGCTTGAGTTAGGCCTAACATGAGCTCAACTCGCGAGGCAAATCCTCAGCTCAAACTCGAGCTCGACTTGTGCCAGTGAAAACTAGCTCGCCCAACAGCTCATGAGCCTACCACGATCCGCGACTCTGTCAATCTACCTTTCGTGGCCGCACACGCAAAGAAGCAACCCTACTGCGGGTTTCAAGGGCAGATGTCACCCGCGGTTTTCATGGGCAAACGTCGCCCGTTGTTCACCCACGCTAATTGAGCCGAGCATCACCCGAGCTCGAACTCGAGCTCAAAGCTTGATAAGCTTGGCTTCCGAGTTCGTTAACGAGTCGAACTCAAACTGACTTTTCCCACTTACACCCCTAGTTCTACCTGTTATGATAAAATGTTTATTGCATATTCTGAGTCCTGGCATAGCTTCTGTTTTTTCCATTTCCATTTTCATCCTTGCTGTTACTAAATGCTCTTATGTTTTCTCTCAGGTCTCAGTTTTTTTTTTTTTTTTGGGAAATTTGGGGCATAGCCCATTTTATTAAAAACTAATAAAAAGTTCAACAAAAAGGTCCAAACTAATACAGGAAATAAAAAAGAAAAATACAACAACAACCAATCATTATATAACAAATATAGAATGAATATAACCAAACCTCTAGAAAACCAACAAAAAAGAATTATGGAAAAAAAAAGGACATTAAAGAAGAGAACATCAGACATCAGACTTTCTCAGCCAAGCAGAAAGAAGATAAGTCAGATCCAAGCAAGCCGTAGAAAACCCGAAGGAAGAGACAGGATCAAAGGATAAATCATCAACAACATTCAACTAGCCTCCATGTTCCAGAATCCACGAACTCCTGCAGTCCAACTTCAGCATTTGGAACCATCCATAATCTTCCAGCCCATATCAGTTCCTTCCCAGCAGGTGTTGTCCGAAAAAGGATCCATGATATGCAAAAAATATAAAGCAGTATTCAGAAAATAAAAACCAGACTACATAGTCTGTAAAACTGAGACGGGGAAAGAATATTTTGGCTGCATTCTTCGAAGGGTCCTATCCACTTTGGTTGCCCGTAGGCCATCCAACAAGTGTATAGCAGGAGATAATCATTGAACACAGCCAAGTAACCTGCAAATCGGGCATAAGGATACCACAGAGACATTCAAATAAGTCTTGATCATCAACACAGATGAGACAGGCATCAAAAATTCGTTACCAAAATTCCCAATCATAAGTCATAGATAATAGGAAGAAACATCAGTATACCAGATTCAACACTTCTTTAATTTCAATACCATTCTTCCATCCCAGAAGTTTGATAATAACAGCTTTCGAGATCTTCTTGATCAGAGAATTAGAACATAAAGCAATAGACTTAAACTTTCTGTTGTTCCTTTCTATACATATGAAGTATATATATAGCAGCATTTAAAATGAGGAGGATGCCATTTTTGAAGCTCTTAGGCTTATCCAAATTATCAATATGTTGAAAGGCTAAAAAAATCGTTGGTCTGAAGTAAAAGCTTTGAAATGAAGGTATGAGATTTTGAAGCACTTTAAAAGAGTAATCACATTCAAACAGAATATGTGAAGTGGTCTCCAAACTATTGTGACAAAGAGAACATGTTTTATCTAAAATATGAATGTTTCTCGAAGCTAGCACATCACATGTTTTTAACCCTCCTTTAAGAGCCATCCACGAGTAAACATAAAATCTCAAAGCATGCTTCTTATGCCAAACCATATGATGCCAATCAACATGTTCATCATTAGAAAAATAATATAAATAGTAATCCCTAAATTTGGCATTCTCAGTGTTGTCCCAGCTAATATGATACTTATTATCAGGAACAATAGGAATATTCAGAATAAAATCCCTTATGAAAGGGATCTCTAAAGCCGGAATGTACCAAGCGTCTTGCTGAATCCAAGTAGCTAACTGTGAATTCTTTGCAATGTTAGTGGGAAAATTATGAAATTTATCAAGGATTGTTTCACCTAAACACCAATGATCCCATAAAATAGAAATTGGACTGTTTTTAGCAATGGAAAAAGTGAATTTCTCCCTTGCAATTTCAGCCGTTTTACAAATATTTTTCCAAAAAGCAGTTGCAGTGTTCGTGACAGGTTTCCAGGGACTGCTATATCTAGCCAGACACCACTTAGCAAGAGGAGAGTTAGTGTTATAGCATCTCATAATAATACCGCAATTAAAAGCAAAATTTAAAGCTTGTAAAGAAGCAATACCAAGACCACCATAAGAATACGGTTTACACGTATTATTCCAAGAAATCAAGTGAAGTTTCCTTCCATCAGTCTCCCCATGATAAAGAAAATTAGAGCACAACTTACTAATATGTTTGTAAATAACTTTAGGCAGAGTCATGCTTCTAATCCAGTAGGCCACAATGTTAGTGATAGTGTATTTAATATATTGCATTCTCCCAGCAAAGGAAAGCATCTTCGCCTTCCAACCTGTCAGTAAAGAGATGATTTTCTCTATCAAAGGGGCAAAGTCAGACACCTTAGTCCGACCCAAAGTAATAGGAATTCCCAAGTAATTAAACCGATCAGAAACATTTTGGATTTGAAGCAAATTAGAAATGTCATTAGGACAAGAAACACTTGGGGAAATAATGAGAGAACTCTTATGCAGGTTCATGTGTAGCCCCGTGAGCATAGTGAATAAATTAATGACCCACATAAGCTTGTCACAATTGTTAGAATCTGCCTTTCCAAAAACCAGAAGATCATCAGCATAAGCAAGGTAAGTTAGCTGAAAATTATTCATGTTAAAGCCTTCAAAACCACTGGACTCAGAGTTATACTCAAGGAGACATGAAAGTGCATCCATAATTATACAAAAAAGAAATGGACTTAATGGACAACCCTGTCTGAGACCCGTGGAAGATGAAAAAAACCCATCCAATGATCCGTCCATACAAATAGAAAAATGAATATCATTAATACAAGCTTTGACCCAGTTAATGAAAATATTAGGAAAACCCTTATCAGTCATACGAGCAAAAAGAAAGTTCCTTGAAACCGTGTCAAAGGCTTTCTTGATATTATATTTAGCACAAAAAAGATTCATCTTATTCTGCTTTTTGAAAAGATTTATAATTTCCCTATCCAGAATCGGATTATCAGTAGCAATCCTACCAGATATAAAAGCAGCTTGATTTTTCTCAATGATATCAGGCATAATTATTTTCATACGACATGCTAATATATTAGCAATAATTTTGTGAAAAACATTGTAGAGAGATATAGGCCGGAAGTCATGAATATTATCAGCATGAGATTTCTTAGGAACAAGAACTATAGCAGTAGCTTTGGCACATTTAGGCAAATAGCATTTAATAAAAAAAGATTTGATAGCCTTACAAACAAGAGGACCAGTGATACTCCACATTTTTTGATAGAAATCAAAATTAAAACCATCAGGTCCAGGAGCCGATTTGGAGCAGCCAGATTTAATAGCCATATATATTTCTTCATTGGTATCAGGTCTAACTAAAGAAGGAATGGCATTTTCAGGTACCATTTTCCCTCTTGGAATAAGCCTTGTGTCATTTAAAATCGGAGGATCATAATTATACAGATTTTTGAAATGTTGAATGAAACTAAAATGATTGTCATTATCATTATCAACATGTTGATTCATAGCAGCATTTAGAGAGCTACCATTAAAAGCCTTCCTTTTCTTGATTTTGGAGTAAAGAAACTTCAAGTCTTCTTCTCCATGCTTTAACCAATTAATCTTTGATCTTTGAATGGTCCAAGAAGCATGCAATGAATTATAAAAGTTAATATTAGCATTAATTCTTTTGAGATCACCACACAAATCCTTGTTGAGAGAATCCTTATCAATCATCTTCTGACATATATCTTGATCGACAGCTAAGGAAGCACATTTAGTAGCAATGTGATTGGAAGAATTCCAATTTCTAGTTTTAATCTCCCTTTTTAGAAGTTTCAGCTTTTTATAGAGGCTTAAAATAGGATTCCCTTGATCCGGAGATTGAAAAATATTTAAAAGAATGCTCCAAAATTTCGGAATATGGCTCCAATAGTTTTTATACATAAACATCTTCGGGGTATTCTTAGTAGGGATATCTCAGAGAATGAGAGGAGTATGATCGGATACAAGGCTGCTCAACACATTATAGTGAGAGTTAGGGAATTGATTGATCCAAGTTTCATTCACTAAAACCCGGTCCAACTTAAGATGAATGGGATTATCTTGTCTTTGATTGAACCAGGTATGAAAGTTACCAGTTGAAGGGAGATCAATCAAATTATTATCAAAAATAAAGGAATTAAAAGGATAAAGCCTATCCATAGTGATAATATTCCCACCTTTTTTCTCAGTTTGCATTCTACAGGTATTGAAGTCACCAATCATAGCCCAAGGCAAAGCACCTTGCGGATTGACATCCCCCAATTCAGCCCAAAGTTTATTTCTTTCATCAAAAGAATTGGAAGCGTAAACAGCAGATAGAAGCATGATTGTTTGAGACCTCACCATTAAATGACCCGAAATCATTTGAGGAGAAGAATAAATAGGATTAAAATAGACCTTTTCTGAATTCCATTTAATCCAAATGCGTCCAAGAGTAGCAAGATCAAAGTTATTGAAACTGAGTTCATTATCAAAAACCTTATGAGTAGAGCAGAACCAAGGGTCCAAAAGATTAGAAGAGAGGATACGATTTTCCAGTATACAAATTAAGTCAAGCTTATGCTCATTGACCAAATTCCTGCAGCAAAAAACTTTGTCCGGGTTATTGAAACCCCTAATATTCCAGGCAGCCAATGAAGGACAATTTATAATAAAAGGATTTTTGGTTAGGGCCTTTACGGTTGCCCTTTCCCCTAGTGTTTCTGTACGAAGAAGGTTCAGAAGAGTTCATCATTTTGGTATTAGAATTACCAAAACTTTCTTTCTTCTTCTTAGCAGAGTACCCTTTGGAATCTTCCATTCCCTCATTATGCAATGATGAAGAGGAATCCTCTTCATTATCATCTTGAAGCACACTAAATTTGTTAGCAGAAGTAACTCTATACTCCTTTTGACCATCCAATTGAAACATGGGAACAGAGGTAGAAGAAGTCAAAGAGGTAGGAGAATTAAGATTAGGGATGTTAGAGCTTGCCCCTGCTATAATATTAGTCGGGACAGAATTGACAGCCAACGAACCTTGCTCAACAATTTTGTTAATCTTGTTTATCTCAGAGTTAAGAGCAGCCTCCTCTTTATTTGGAATGTCCACCGCAATAGCTTGGGTAGCAGGACTATTGGGTAAAACGTTTTTATTAGGTGCCTCAGTATAAGCAAAAGCCGAAGAAGGGACCAAGTCCTGAACTTTTCCCACTGGAATTTCTTCAAGATTTTTACCATGATCACCAGCAGTAACAGAATTCTTATTAGAGGGATTAGGAGTAGGAAGAAGACCTTTCGAGTTTAAGGAGTGAGGTCTAGGTTTGCGGCTAGTACTTCTCCCTCTAGGAGGGTTAGGAATTTGGTTAATTTCAGGGTTGGGATTATCAGAACATTTTGAAGAAGAGTGATTAAGAGAGCCGCAAAATTCACAAAAGATAGGACGCCATTCATATTGGATTTTTAAATTAAAAAGTTTTCCTTCAACACAAATAGGTATAGTTTCAGGAAAACTCGCTTTGTCATCAACTTGAACACAAACCCTAGCATATGTAAGTATGGATTTCGAAGTAGTAAGAGTGTCAACTGCAAGCAGATGACCAACTTTGGTGGCTATTTTAGATATTCCAACAGGAGTCCAACAACATAAAGGTAGATCATGGATCTTAAACCAGATCGGGACCGAAGTAAGTTCTTCACGTGTTGGGGAAAAGTGAGAGTTTCATTTTTGAAAGACAAAAGGTTTTCCAAAAATAAACCAAGCACCTCTACTCCAGACAAGATCGTAATCTTCCGCGTTGGAAAATTAAACAGAAAAAACCCATCGCTAAGAGAGATAAGTTTCAGGCTACCTTTAAGATTCCATAGCTTTTTAACCGAGTTCAGAAGCGTCTCATAGTAAGGTCTCTTACCGAGAGAGTAGCCAACAAGTGCCAGATCCCACTCATTAACAGCATCAGCAATGTCTTCAGTGGGGAAGTTGATGATTTCTTCTTCCGTTGACAAGGGAGATATCAAAAACTCACATGCATTAGAAGTTGGTCCGGAAAGGATGCGATCCCACGAGCGAGAAGATTTGTTTCCCGCAGTAGTGGAAGGAAGGAGAGGACTCTTTAGAGGAGGAAAAGCTTCCTCGAAGCCGGAGGGATCCATCGGAACGGATCCCTCCGATCACAACTCCAAGGAAGCACCAAGCGAGTCGTAAAAAAAAAAATCCTAACCCTAGCAGAGCTCTCGTCGCATTCACGTGCTTTCAGTAGATGGAAACAAACTTGTTTCCTTGAGCTAATTTCTCAAAAGCTTATTCTCTCTCTAAGAATAATATCGCGATAGATGCTTTTAGGTCTCAGTTTTTTATGTATTAAAGGTTTATGCCTTCTCCTATTTTGGTAGGAGATTCTTTTTGGCAGTTTTTTCTGCTTAGAGCTTTGCTCTTTTTTATGTTAGTTCTATGTTAGATTCCTCGTATTTTTATTATTTTTATATAATTTCTTAATAAATGGGCCATGTTCCTAACTTTTCCCATATATATTATTGAAAGAAATACTGATACGAAATTATACAGCATCATAAATATAGATATTTAACCAAAGGCGACCGAAACTCATATATAATGAAGTATAAACCAAGCAACCAACAACTCTACAGCGCCCTAATCCATTCGTCTTCTCTCACTCTACTACGTCTTCTCCTCCGACTTGCTGCTCTTCTTAAACCAACAACTCCCATGGGCAAAGCCCTAGATCCAGAATCAGCATTCGATCGCCTGATTCTGCCATCCTTCTTCTCTAATCCCGATCCCTTTCAGTTTCCGTGCTCTAGGCGCGATTTTCATCGCTGCGATCTTTCCATTTGTTGAAGTTTTTGAAACACGTTTGCGCATCGCAGGCTAATTGGTGGAGATAAATCACATTTGTCTGCGCTTTTTGAATCCGAATTTTCTTTGGATGATGATGATGGAAATACTGTCATGTAACGGGCGATTTCAGTTCCAGAACCCACGGCGGAGTGTTTTGGCGGTGGTCTCCGCTCATAAGGCCCTCTTTACTGTGCTCTGGATTATAGGGTTCTCTTCTTTGTTCTTATGGCAGAGGAGCTCCGTCGAGGGGATCCGGATCTTCCTATGGGTGGCTTGGCGTCCGCCGGGCACGGCTTTGCCGAGGCTTCGACCGGTGGCGTTCAACCTCACGGACTTCGGTGGGGTCGGTGACGGAGTCACGTTGAACACTGAGGCGTTCAAGCGAGCGGTGGCTGCGATCTCCAAGTTTGAGAAGAGGGGTGGGGCGCAGCTGAACGTGCAGCCTGGGCGCTGGCTTACCGCTCCCTTTAATCTCACCAGTCATATGACTCTGTTTCTTGCGGAAGGTGCTGTTATTCTCGGGGTTGAGGTGAGCACTTCTCAATATGACCGAAATTTGTTCTCTCTTGGAACTATCTGCTCATTCTATCCTCCCACCCGCTATTTTGATATTTTTCACTCATCCGTTACGCTAGATTATATTGGAAGAGTATTCGAGCATAACGACTGTAGTAGATGATTATCTAAACTTATTATGTTAATTATAATGACACTTCTGCTCAATGTAGTGGTATCCGGATACACATTATAAATAGCATGGGAGTGTGGACCGTAGAATGCACGGTTTACAGTAAAGGAAGAACAGAGAGATCAAAAGAAGATTTGGAGTGTATATTCCTTTTCCACTTAACTTTACCACTACGAATGTACAATATACACACACACACACGCTTAAAGTAACCAATACATCAGGTATAACTAAAGGTTAGGATTAATCAGTTAAGCACCAATGGTGATTACACCATGAGTCAGAAAAGATGACAACAACAGTGATAGTGGAAGCAGGCACTGCTAGCATTATTGTGAAACATTGGCTTGCTTATCACGCTCCCTCAAGTTAGCCAGATTCTCTGAAATGATTAACTTGCTTCTAAGTTGAAGAAATCGAGGAATGGAAAGAGCTTTGATAAATATATCAGCAAGTTGATATGTTGTATGTATATGTTGAATTTGAATAATCCCATTTTTAATTGAATCTCGAACAAAATGAAAATCTATTTTAATATGTTTGGCTCGTGTACAAAAAATGGGATTATTAGCAATTGAAATGGCTGATATATTATCACAAAATAAAGAAGTAGGAGATGAAAATGTTATTTGAAATTCATGAAGAAGCCGTCGAAGCTAGATAAGATCAGTAGTTGCTGTAGCCAGAGCTTTGTATTCGACCTCTGTTGAAGAATGAGCAATCGTTTTCAATTTCTTAACTTGGCAAGAAATTAACGTGCTGCCAAGATAGGCACAAAATACAGTCGTAGACTTACTATCAAGAGGAACTCTAGTCCAATCGAAGCCGGTATATGCAGATAAAACAAATTTATTGGGCATAATAGGAAGTCCAAACTGCGAAGTACCTTTAATGTATCTTAGTAGATATTTTAATGATTTATAATCTTCTTTTAATGGTTGATGCATATATTGGCATAGTTTATTCACTGTGAAATCAATATCTGGCCTTATGATCGTTAAATATTGTAAGGAGCCCACAATATGTTTGAAACTTTGAGCTTCTAATTGCAACAAAGCGGCTGAACTGTCCATAGAAAGTTTCGTAGGTATTGGATACGAAATTGGTTTGTAGTCGGTCATTCTAGCTCGGTTAAGTAAATTTGCAGCATACTTGATTGAGGAAGATGCAAACCTGTAGCAGTAGAAGAAACTTGCATGCCTAAAAAAGTAGATATACAACCAAGGTTTTTCATATGAAATATGTTAGATAAACTAGAAATAAGTTGTTGAAGATGCAATTCATTTTTGCCAATAAGAAGAATGTCATCTACATAAACCAAAATGTAGATAATAAATGGTCCTTTTGTACAACATAGAAGAGACAGATCATCATTGTTGTGTTGAAAACCAGAATTCAACAATATGCCGAAAATATTTCAAACCACTGATGAGGAGATTGCTTTAAACTATAAATGAACTTTTGAAGTGAGCAAACATAATATGAAAATAAGTGGCCTTGAAAACTCGCAGGTTGATACATATATACAATATTATTAAGTTTTCCATGCAGAAAAGCATTGGACACATCCAACTGTAAAATTTTCCAATGACAACTACAACTATGAGAAAATTCGAATGGTGGGAAATATAGCTATTGGACTAAATGTTTCAAGATAGTCAAACTCATACTTTTGATTGCAACCTTGAGCAACATGTCTAGCTTTGTATCATGCAGTAGTACCATCCGAACTTTGGTTTTAAAAATCCATTTGGAGCCCAAGATGTTATGAGTGGAGTCACGAGGGACCAATTTCCTAGTTACTTGAGCTTGAAGAGCTTCAAATTCAACAGACATTGCCTTTCTCCATGGCTCACTCTTGACAACTTGACTAAAACAGATAGGATTAGTTGGTAGAGTAGAGTGAAGCATGCTTATAATATGTTTTGGTTTAAGATTCCCAGTTTTGGATCGAGTAACTATGGGATGTCCTGGATGCATGGAATTTGAAACCGGAGCTAATGAAGAATCCGGTGAAGAAGAAGAAGTTGGATAGTATACTGAACCAACGGGTGATGGAAGAATAGGAGAAGGTGGAGTTTGGGAAGTTTCAACTGAAGGTGGAAGAGAAGCAGTGAATGGGTCAGCCTGTATAGATGTTGAAGATGGTTTGGGAATAGATGTAACTGGTACAAATAAAGAGGGTGGAATATATGGTAGAGCTGTAGTAGAAGGTTGTTGAATAGAATTTTGATGAAAAGGAAAAATTGTCTCAACAAAACGGACATATTTTGTGTGAGGAACATATTAGTTGTGAGAGATGGTAAGCGGTTTATTAGATAAACGACAGTAAGTAGTGCATCAACCCAAAAATGAAGTGGAAGTTTGGCATCGCGTAATAATGTTTTAGTCGTCTCAATGACGTGTCGATGCTTACGCTCAGCCAATCCATTCTATTCGAGAGTATAAGGGCAGGAAATTTGATGAACAATACCATTTTTGCATAAATAATTTTGAAAGAAATGAGAAACAAATTCTCCACCACCATCAGAATGTAAACATTTTATGTGTTTATTGAGTTGGTGTTCATTAAACCTTTTAAAATGAAGAAAAGTAGGATCATCTTCAGATTTGTTATGAAGTGGATATATCCAACAAAATTGAGAAAAATTATCCAAAAAAATGATGTAATACTTGAAACCTTGCATTGATAATATTTAGGAAGGCCCCCATACATCGACCCCGACTTCGTCCATGAACAACCGAATAAGCGAGATGTGGTTCGGAATGAGAAGACACAGGCATATCATGAGCAAGATCATAAGCTAAATTGAGTTTTTCACTACATAGTAGGGCATAAAAATCATCTAGACTAAGTGGTTGAAGATTAGTCCGAATGACTGTTTTGAATGCCTGATACGAGCTGAGGAGACCATTTAAGTGTACAGGATAACATTTTTCAGCAGGTAAGGAAAAACTGGAGGAGCCAAAAGCATCAACTTTGCTTTTAATGTCAGATAAATACTGCATCATGGATTTATCCATCATAGAGAGGTGATGCAACTCATTTTTTGAGTTTAAGAATGCGTGAGCGGTTTGTCGATTGAAGAAGTTTTCCAATGGTTTGCAAGGTTCTGATCAACTAGAATCTAGGTAGGGAACTGAGGATTTGGAAGAATTTCTCCATTATCAGAAAGAAGCTGTTTCAATGGTTTTGGTGTGGAACCATCCAAAAAACAATCAGACCTGTTGGCAGTAAAAAGTTTTAAATCTGAGAGCTCCAGAGTGGATAGTTTTTAGCCGTGAGTTGGATGTTAAGAGCGGATTTAACATTTATCATAAAAACTTTAACTGAGGAATGTAAACGTCTCCCATCTTTATAGGAGATGAAGAGGGAGCCGATACCGAGGTAGACGAAGTAGTAGAAGAAGAAGACTGCTTCCACTATCACTGAGCCATTTCAGGAAAAAGAAATCTTAAAACAGTGTTTACCAACCTGAGCTCTGATACCATGTAAAACAGAATTCACGGTTTACAGTGAAGGAAGAACAGAGAGAGCAAAAGAAGTTTTGGAGTGTATATTCCTTTTCCACTTAACTTTACCACTACGAATGTACATATTATATATGCTTAAAGTAACAATACATCATGCATAAATAAAGGCTAGGATTAATCAGTTAAGCACCAACGGTGATTACACCGTGGGTGATTACACCGTGAGTCAGAAAAGAGAACAGCAGCAGTGATAGTGGAAGCAGGCACTGGTAGCAGTATTGTGAAACGTTGGCTTGCTTATCAGGGAGTAGATAATTCTTCTGCTTTTGAATCTCGACAGAGGAATTGAAGGAAATGGTATGCCTGGCAAATTCAAATTCATTTCCCATGTCTGGTGCACGGGTAAGAAGAGTAAGCGATTATATAGTACCTGGTATCTATACGAGCTCCTTTATTGATTGCGGCTCTTGAGTATTTTGTTCGGTCTGATTTTGCATGCTAGGATTTTTTCTCACCCGAAAAAAAAAAACACATTGTTTAACATTAACTGCCACATCCCCGATGTGAGAAGAAACATAATGGGTAAAGCATGTTGTTCTCAGCCATATTATTGTAATTAATATATTCTTGCTCGTTTAAGATATTGATAGGAAATACTTGAAATCAAGTAATTCATAGCCAAAACTGAAGCGGAACAAGGGAAAAACTACTGTCTCCACCCGTAGACAGCAGCTTTACACAGGAAAACAGTGAGGAAACGCGAGAAAACTAAGATCCAACTCAAGCAAAGGTTGAGGAAGAACGTACTCTCCAAAGTCTCCGGCGAAGCCAAGAGCCCCAAAACAAAGCCTAGATCTCAAAGAGAAAACTCAAATTCAAGATAACCCTAATTCCCCCCCATCTCCCTAATTAAAGCAAAAGGAAAGATACAAATTACATAAACACCCTCCTCATTCAAAATTTCCCTCCAACGAAACGCTCAAAATCCTTCTAGCCCGCTTCTTCTTCTTCCGTTTCTGCGAACGGGTTCCGCCCGGCTTTGGACCGCCGGGCGTAGAACCGGACCGGTCCAGGCGTAACATTACCGCCCTCCCAAATAATCACCTTGTCCTCAAGGTGAAAATCAGGAAACTGATATTTCGTCCTCTTGTATGGCTCCCACGTGGCCTCGTATCAGGAAGGTTCTTCCACTGGATCAACACTTAGTTTTATCTTCTTTTTGGCGAACACCCTTCAGCTCCAACAGTTCCATGATCACCTCTAACTCCTCCATAAGTGTGGTCGGCAGCTCGGGAATCGTGATGTGATCACCAATGGCCTTTCTCAACTGTGAGACATGAAAAATCGGGTGTATAGTCGCCGATGGGGGTAATTTCAGTCGATATGCTACTGCCCCAATCTTTTCCATCACTTCATAAGGACCAAAGTACCTTGGAGCCAGCGTTTCATTCCTCCTGTTGGCGATTGTCTTCTGCCTGTATGGACGGAGCTTCAAGAACACCTTATCCCCTGCCTCAAACTGGATATCTTTTCTATGCTTATCTGCTTGCTTCTTCATGATTTGCTGCGCCCTCAGCAAATGCCTCTTTAACTCTTCTAGCACTCAGTCCCTCTCCTCCAAGTACTCCTCTACCGACGAAACAGGGGTACTACTGCTCCCAAAGTGTACCAAGTGTGGGGGATCCCGTCCATACAACACCTTGAATGGAGTCATTTGTGAAGCCGAGTGAAATGACGTGTTGTACCAGTACTCAGCCCAGGATAGCCACTTTGCCCATAGCTTTGGTGTCTCTGAAACAAAGCATCTTAGGTACGTCTCCAAGCTCCTGTTTACTACTTCCGTCTGTGGGTGGTAGGCTGTGCTCCTCTTGAGCATTGTTCCCTGCAGTCTGAATAACTCCCTTCAGAAATGACTGAGGAACACCTTGTCCCTATCTGATACGATCGCCTCTGGTACTCCGTGCAGTCTGATCACTTCCCTGATGAATGCTGAAGCTATCGTCACTGCAGTGTAGGGGTGTCTGAGTGGAATGAAGTGTGCATATTTGCTCAGCCGGTCCACCACTACCAGTATCACCGTGAATCCTTCTAACATGGGTAAGCCATCGATGAAATCCATGGACACTTCCTCCCAAACTTTGTTTGGAAGTGCCAATGGTTGTAGTAAACCTCCTGGAGCCATGGCCATGTATTTGTTTCTTTGGCAGACCTCACAACCCGCCACCATCTCCTCCACATCTTTATGCATCCCCTTCCAATAAAGTTCCGATGCCAGCCTCCGGTATGTCTTCTGAACTCCTGAGTGACCTCCAACTGAGCTGCCATGAAATTCCTGCAACAGATGGGGAATGTGTATGGAAGTTCGTGGTATCACGAACCTCCCCTAATACAATAGTCCCCCCCCCCCTTCAATGTAGTAACCAGGACGACTACTCCTGTCTTTCTCCAGATCCTCCCTGATCTTCCTCTGCTCCTCGTTCAACATACTTTCTTCTTTGATGGCCCCCCAGTCTACTATCAATGGCGCTGACACAACCAACCTCTTGAATCCCCCCCAACGCATCTGGATAAAGCATCGTCCGCCTTATTCTCCAAACCAGGCTTATATTGGATCTCAAAATCATAGCCTAATAGTTTGGATAACCACCTCTGATGCTCTTCGGTCACCATCCTTTGCTCTAACAAATACTTCAAGCTCCTCTGATCAGTCCGTACAATGAAGTGTCTTCCCAAGAGATATGGCCGCCACTTTTGGATTGCCAAAACAATGGCCATCAGCTCTCTTTCATACACTGACTTCAATCTAGCTCTGGCTGAAAGCACTTGACTGAAGTACGCTACTGGCCCGTGATTCTGCATCAACACCGCCCCCAGCCCATATCCTGAGGCATCTGTCTCTACTACAAAAGCCTAATCAAAGTCTGGAAGAGCTAGAACAGGGACCGTCGTCATGGCCTCTTTCAACCTCTCGAATGCCTGGGTGGCCGCCTCTCCCCAGCAAAAATTATCCTTCTTCAGCTGCTCAGTCAAAGGCCAGGCAATGGTACTGTATTCCTTCACGAACTTCTTGTAGTATCCAGTCAATACTAGAAAACCCCTCAATTCCCTGAGGTTCCTAGGTAGCGGCCATTTCTGCATTGCCTCAATTTTAGTTTGATCCTCTGCTACTCCTTGAGATACCACATGTCCCAAGTATTCCACACTTGCCTGAGCAAAACTGCACTTCTTCAGGTTGGCTTTCAACTGGTGCTCCTGAAGTACTTCCAATACCACTCTTAAATGCTCCCAGTGCTCCTCCACAGTCTTGCTGTACACCAGGATGTCATCGAAAAAGACTAGGACGAACTTCCTAAGGTGCTGCTTGAATACCCGATTCATCAAGTATTGAAATGTTGCAGGAGCGTTAGTCAATTCAAAGGGCATTACCAGAAATTCATAGTGCCCTTCATGAGTCCTGAACGCTGTCTTTGGAACATCAGCCTCCTTCATCCTGATCTGGTGGTATCCAGATTTTAGATCTTAGCTTAGAGAACATCACTGCACCATGTAGCTCGTCCAATAGCTCATCAATCACAGGAATTGGGAACTTGTCTTGTACAGTGCCTTTATTCAGAGCCCGGTAATCCACACAAAATCTCCAACTCCCGTCCTTCTTGACTAGGATGACTGGACTAGAAAAAGGGCTGTTGCTGGGTCTGATAATCTCTGCCTCTAGCATTTCCCGGATCAGCTTTTCAATCTCATCTTTCTGAATCTGGGGATAGCGGTAAGGACGGACACTGATCGGAGTCTCACCTTCTTTCAGAGTAATGGCATGCTCCAACTCTCTCTGAGGAGGTAACCCCTGGGGTGGTTGAAAGACTTCGCTGAACTGGTGTATGAGCGGCTGTACTGCAGAGGGAACATTGCATTCCTCCTCCAATCTGACTCCTTCCAGGCGGTGTAACTCTACTAAGAAGCCTCCTCCTTCCTCACGAATGGTTCTGATGAGGGATTTGAGAGAAACCCCTGTCTTGGTCAGCCCGGAATCACCCTGAATCGTCCTCTTCCTGCCCCCAACCACCATCTCCATCCTTAGTGTTCCCCAATTGATTTTGGTCTCTCCCAGTGTCTGTAGCCATTTCATCCTAAAGATGACATCCGTACTCCCCAATTCCAAGGGAAGGAAGTCTTCCTTAACCTGGATCCCCCTTGAATCTTCAATACTACCTTGGCAGACACCTCGACCCATTTTCACCTTTCCGGTGCCCATCATTACCCCGTAACCTCCGGTATCCACTAGCTCCATCCCCATCGCATCGACAATCTGGGTGGAAATGAAATTGTGTGTCGCTCCACTGTCTATCAACACCACAACCTCGCGACCAGAGATCTCTCCTTTCACCTTCATAGTGTGACTCGAAGTGAGCTCCACTACTGAGTTCAGAGAGACTTCTGCTACATCCAGATACAACTTCTCATCCTCCTCTACCTCGGGGTCATTTCCACCTCTCTCTTCGTCTTCCTCATCTTCACAAACGAGGAAAACCTGAAGAGATCGGTCATTGCACCTGTGCCCCGGCATGTACTTCTCATCGCATCTGTAGCACAACCCGTTTGCTCTCTTGTCCTGCATTTCTTTTTCGGTCAACCTTTTGAACTGTCCCCCATTTCCTCCTCCAGTCTTTTCCTTGGGTGCTTCCTTCTGACCACCTGGCGCTACCCCTTTGGAGGGTAATACCGCAGTAGTCATCTTGTACGATCCCCATGAGTAGTTGCCTCGAGCTCCTCTTTCTGATCTCTTCTGATCTTCCACCAATTGTGCAAGCTCCATAGCCTTGCCTAAATTCCTTGGCTCCAACACTCTGACAGCTGTTCTTATCTCCGGTTTGAGCCCCTTCATGAAATTCCCCTCTAGGGCTGATTCTGAGATGTGATCCAAACGGCTAGCTAAATACTCGAATCTGTCCCGATAGTCAGCCACGGTCCCCTCCTGAGTCAGAGCAAAGAACTGCTCATAAAAGTCTCCTCCCCCATAGGCTCGGAAACGCTCTAATAAACAATTCTTGAACTCTCTCCAATTCCTGATAGGCTCTCTCCTGTCTCGCCACTGATACCAGGCCAACGCCTTCCCCTCCAGACACAATCCTGCTGCCGTCAGCTTCTCATCGTCTGTCAACCCATTGACAGCAAAGTAAAGCTCCACCTTGTATATCCAGCCATGGCCATCTTCCCCCTCAAAGATGGGCATCTTCAACTTCCTCACCTTCGGATCCCTTCCGTTACCCCGGTACTCTCCATAACCTCCCATTCCTCGAAGATGAGGTGCTCCCCAAGTGTCCCAGTCCTCCCTCCGACGTTGGTAGTCGAGTCCGTCGTCATATTCCCCTCTTCCCCTTTCAAAATCAGCACCTCGACGCTGATATTCTTCTCTTTTATCGCCAAAATCTGCACTTTCCTCATATTACCCCCTCCTGCCTCGAGAAGTACTTACACCAAGCGGGGACCGGCTTCGCTAGACCATTTTGGTCCGTCCGGGCTAGGCTCTATTGGGCGCTGACTTATCAGAAGAGAAGCGACTAGTCGCCTCCTTTCCTCCGCCGAAACTTAGCCAGAAGCTACGAAGGAGGGCTCTTCGATCAAAATCTGACTGATCATCATACCGTCGCTCTCAGCACCTCGACGCTAAAAATCAGCACCTCGACGTTGAAAATCAGCACCTCGACGATCATTTCTCATGCTCATCTCCTCTCTAGAAAGTGGCTCTAGAGGTGGCATGTCGTCGTCTCCCTCAAGGATCTCTACATCCTGATTCCTCCTCCCCCTACGCGGGTTTGGATTTCCTCCTACGCCGTGGTCTCCGGTAGTCTCTCTTGCTTCCGATGTCGACGGATTAGTCTTCGGCTTCGTTTGTTTTTTTTGGTGCTTTTGTAAAAGACAGTTTTTAAAAACATTAGTTCAGAAAATGGAGTTTTGTAACGGAGAAGCATATATAAAAAGCTTTCTCAAAACTGCAGAAAAAAGAAAAAAAGGAGTTATTGGGAACGTGATTTGACAAACCAAACAACACAAAAAAAAATTCCTCCGTTTCCAAAAACGAAAAAGGCAAAAAAACGCTCAAACAAACAAAGCCTTTATCTCAAGTAATTTCTTCATCATCTCTTCCATAGCCGTGAACTTTCCATCTAACCTTTCATTATTGGCGGTGATTTCAAGGAATTTTTCCTCCAAATCTGATTTTAATTGACCAAATTCGCCTTCTAGGACTTCAATCTTCTTTCCAGCCATTTTTCTTTCTACGAATCACAATAAATCTTCCTCCGAACGCCAAAAACCCGCTGAAATTTCAGGTTTTCAGCCGCCGATGGTCCCAAATCGATGCTCTTATACCAATTTGATAGGAAATACTTGAAATCAAGTAATTCCTAGCCAAAACTGAAGCGGAACAAGGGAAAAACTACTGTCTCCGGCCGTGGACAGCAGCTTTACACAGGAAAACAGTGAGGAAACGCGAGAAAACTGAGATCCAACGCAAGCAAAGGCTAGTATTTTATCAGTAGACGAATAAAATAGCAAAGATACAATTTCTTCAATTCGAGAGTAAGAACGTACTCTCCAAAGTCTCCGGCGAAGCCAAGAGCCCCAAAACAAAGCCTAGATCTCAAAGAGAAAACTCAAATTCAAGATAACCCTAATTTCCCCCCATCTCCCTAATTAAAGCAAAAGGAAAGATACAAATTACATAAACATCCTCCTCATTCAAAATTTTCCTCCAACGAAACGCTCAAAATCCTCCTAGCCCGCCTCTTCTTCCGCCTTTTCTGCGAACGGGTTCCGCCCAGCTTTGGACCGCCGGGCGTAGAACCGGACCGGTCCAGCTGGGACCGGTTCAGGCGTAACAGATATTCACTTGCTAGAAGATACTATCTCAACCTTAATTGGCGGTGGTTTTCCTTTTATAAGAAAAAGGGAATACGTGGTGCAGGCAGCTCTATCAATGCGAGTATGGGGTGAGAATTTACACAACCGTACAACTACCTTGTACACATTATTTTGATTGAAATCTATAACCTCCACGTCAAAATTGAAGCAACATAATTTTTGCTCTTAGGAGTGCCTTTTATTACATCCTTGAAAACAAATAAATGAACAATAGTCTGCCACTACGTCCAGTGTACATAAATTGAACTGCAGTTAGCTCCCTTATCTGTAAGCCTATTTGATTTGTTAGAATTATGCAGCCATGTCTATGAGATTTACCTAATTAGACCCAATGTAAAGATCCACTGCAGGCGGGGATATGTGTTAGTTGGCAGATGATTAACTGATTTGGTTATCCATTGATGATACCATATATAACAAAACCTGGATTAAGAATCTATACAATTAATTAGCATTGTTGCATGGCATTTATCTACCCTCTCCACTGCAGGTGGGGACTAAAATGAACTCAAGCGGTTATCTGTTCATCAATGACCAAAAAAGATAGTAAAGCAAGAAGAGGAAACTTCGTGATATTCATTCATTTAAAGATCTGGTGTGTAAAAATAGCATGAAATTAAAAAGGAAAAAGAAAATAAAAGACTCTGGCCCAACGACGATGCTAGCTTATAACATACAACCACTAGGCCATGCTTCTTTTATTACTTATATTCAACAAATATTATTTATTTATAATTAACACAATTAAGTAAACTGATTGGATTACTAGCCAGGTCAATTCGATCTATGCTTGGATTGAAAAATGTGTGATCCAATTTTATGGCTTTTTGCTCGGCTCAATAACTTTGGTTTGGACCTGTGGGGTGGAGGGTAGAAGTTGCTCTAACTTGACAAGCTTGCCAAGTAGATGGATTTAATGGAAAGGAATAGGAAGGACAATGAGTAGGTTCGAGGAAACACTTCTAGAAGTTTTACAAAGACACTTGTATAAATGTTTTGTGCATCCGTTTCTTGGTGCCATAGTTGAAACTAAAGTCAAATAAATTTTACTCTTTCCATCCCCGATGTGTGCCAAGAGTGGGACAACTGTGATGGAGGTGTGATATATGCCATTTATCAAACAAGTTCCTGCCCGTTTTAAGTTATTTATGTATGTGAAATATAGTTATGCTTTTAGGCGGGAAAAATTTTTACCCCATAAACTTAAGCTTCAGTTGCAGTTCGATACTTGGAAGAGAAAAGCCCCAGTAACCAAGACACGTGATGGTTAGAAGTCTTGTAAAGCAGGCAAGGCAACGTACTATTAAAATCATTACTGCACATTTCATATTTTTTTATTCTATTTTATTCTGTTAGGTAGACTATAACTGACTATAGAGGAGGTGTAAATTAGAACTAGCTAAAACTAACACTAGGAAAGAAAGTCTGGCCTTGACAAACTTGTATCTTCTGTTTGCTAAAGTATTTAAGAAATTAAGATAACCACCTAAATAGGAGCCAATAAACTTTGTGAATTGGTAATTCGTTAGTGTTGCATTCCTCTTTAAAAAAAAGTCATCTATCATCTTTTTGTAAGTTATTTGTACTTTGGAACTTTGCATTTTCTGGTTTTTAGTGAATGATATGGTAGGGGTAACTTCCTTTGCATGCAAAGCATTCTTATTTATTTATTTTTTGTTTACAGGATGAGAATCTATGGCCATTGATGCCTCCACTACCATCATATGGATATGGGAGGGAGCATAAAGGACCTCGATATGGAAGCTTAATCCATGGTCAAAAAATTGTGGATGTAGTTATAACAGGTTGGTTGTCATAGAGCATCTTACTGTTTAATCACTTCTTTCCTTATATTCTTTTTTAAATAATGCTTGTCAATAAAACAAGGAAGTAGTCTTGTAGTAGACAAAAAAGTAAGGACTTCAGAAGTACTCTTGTAGTAGACAAAAAAGTTAAGGACTTCAGAAGTACTCTTGTAGTACATGAACTAATTTCATGGCTGGTATTTAACCAGAGGAAAAAAAGAAAATTTTATTTCTAAGCCAGGCATTATCATCCACTGTACTATGCCCCATTTAGTTTTTTCTTGTTCTTTTGAAAGCAATGTTGCTTTAGTGTTTGTTTCATTTAGTTTCTTTTGTTGCACTTTATAGTTTTAGCATGTACCAATAATCATAAACAATTTCATTTGTGTTATGCCAAAGTTAGCTATTGAGTTGAATAATTAATCATATGGAGAAGTTCGCCTTACTTGAATGATAAGGACTGTTCTTTTGCAAGGCTGTTTAAAGAGTTATCAAAGATAAGTGATTTGTGTTACATTTTTGCGCTTGACTGGTATTGATTGTCATTCTGAAAATATATATTTCTTGTTTAATTAATTATCAGTTGCTTTTAACTTTTCAAGCTTTTCTTTGATTTTAATTTTCTATGTGCAAGTGTAAATTCAAGTTTGATTAGTTCGTTGGTATTTTAATTGGTCTACACAATATGGTACCTTTTTCAAAGTATTAGTGATTTTTTCCGTAGCTCTACATCCTTATATCTGTAAGTTTATTGTGAACTGTTCAAGATATCAAACACTATGGGCTACTGAGAAGTTTACATTTATTTATTCTTTTGTTTTATAGATGAACTAAGCTTTTTTCTTAAGTTTATTCTCCAGTAACTGAAATGTAGTTACTTTTCTTTCTGCACCCTTCTTTGCTAGTAACACACGAGTCATATTTATCGGCTTGGTTAAAATCTACTCTACCCAGACTAAATTCCAAAAACCCCCACCCAACTATATGAAGTGTTTTAATGAGCATGGTTTAGTTATAGCGACCTAGGTTTAATTCAAATCCTCAACGTATTTGGATTATAATTATCCTTAAGTTTTGTATGAAATGTCATTTTGATATGGGATCCGTGTTAAGTAGATCTTTGCACGGTGTGATCCAATTTGCTTTATCATTCGAGGATATGTCATTTGATGCAAAAAAAAAAAAAAAAAAAAAAAAACAAGAGGGTAAGGGAAGATGGATATTGGCCTTATGATTGTTAATTGGGTAGAGGAGATTGGCGAGGGCAATGGACTCGTGAGTGAAATAAAACAAATGCCCAAAAAAATTTGTATTGTGTATGATGAGTCTCTTAGGCATCCTAATTTGCTTTTAAACTTAGCTTTTGTAGGATAGAGGAGGTGTGAATTACAGAAACTCATCCTCTATTGGTTTGTACTTAAAGAGGTTTTCTAGAATGAACCATAATCATGAGGTTTCACGTATTAAATCTCTTCCTAAATGTATGCACTGAGTTCAGGGAAGATCCAATTCTTAGTTATATTTCAGGGAGAATTTGGTGCAATGTTTATATGTATAATGACTAAATATATAGTTAAATTGAAAAAGTCAAAATAATACAGTGACCCAGCAAATAAGGTCGCCACTTCTGGATGGCTAGCACAATTGTCATCAACTCTCTCACATAGATTGACTTCAACCTAGCTTTAGCTGTCAACACTTGGCTGAATAAGCTATGGGTCGGTGGCTTTGCATGAGTGCTGCTCCCAATCCATACCTTGAGACATCTGTCTCTACTACAAAAACTTGAGTTAAATCTGATAGAGCCAAGACTGGTATGGTGGTCATGGCCTTCTTCAGCCTTTCAAAAGCTACTGTGGCCTCCTCCCCCCACAAGAAGCTATCATCATCAATTGTTCTGTCAGTGGCCAGGCTATGGTGGTATAGTCCCTCGAGAACCTCCTGTAGTAGCTTGTTAGCCCTAAAAATTCCTTCAACTCCCTAATATTCTTGGGAAGTGGCCATCTTAACATAGCCTCAATCTTAACCTGATCAGCAGTCACCCCCTCTTGAGATACTACTTATCCCAAGTATTCCACATTAGGCTGTGCAAAATAACATTTCTTCAAATTAGCCCTCAGCTGCTGCTCCTATAGCACCTCTAGAACTGTCCTCAAATGCTCGATGTGTTCCTCCTCTGACCTGTTGTACAAAAGAATATCATAAACAAAAACCAACACAAATCTCCTGAGGTAGGGTCGGAACACGCTGTTGATGAGCGGCTGGAAAGTGGCTGAGGCATTAGTGAGACCAAAAGGCATCACCAAGAACTCATAGTGCCCCTCTTGTGTTCTGAAAGCAGTCTTTGGCACATTATCCTTTTTCATTCTATCTGATGGTACCTTGACTTTAGATCTATCTTGGTGAAGATAACTGCCCCACTTATCTCATCTATCATTGGGATATGAAACTTGCCTGGCACAATTTTCTTATTCATAGCCTTGTAGTCCACGCAAAATCTCCAACTCCTATCATTTTTCTTAAGCAGTAGCACTGTACTAGAAAAAAGACTCACAATAGGCCGGATAATCCTTCTCTAGCATTTCTCTGATCAATTTCTCAGTTTTATCATTATGAAATTGAGGTTAGTAGTATAGCCTGACACAGATGGGTGACACCCCTTCCCTTAGGTTGATAGCATGTTCCTGCTCCCTCGACAATGGAAATCTCTAAGGTGGCTGAAAAACTTCACTGAAATTTTGAATCAAGGGCTGTACTGAAGGAGGAATGTCCCCACCCTCCTCTAATCTGATCCCCTCCAGCCTCAATAGCTCCACCAGGAAACCTTCCCTCACCTCATGTATGTTTCTCATCATGTTTTTAAGTGACACCATAGCTTTGGAGAGCCCTACATCTCCCTTGATCACTACACTCCTCCCCTCCACCACCACCTCCATCGTCAATGCTCCGCTCCCTAGTTGACCTTGATAACTTCATTGCCAAGATGACATCAATACTCCCTACCTCCAATGGGAGAAAATCCTCCCTCACCTGAACCCCCTGTATGGTCAACACTACTCCCCTACAGATTCTCTAGCCCGTCTCCACCTTGCCTGTACCCATCATCACTCCATAGTATCATGTCTCCACCAATGTCACCCCAAATTGGTCCACGACTTGATTGGAGATGAAATTATGGGTAGCCCTACTATCAATCAACACCACTACCTCCCTGTCTGCTATTCCATATTCACTTTCATTGTATGACTCGGAGTGAATCCTACCACTGAGTTTAGGGAGTCATCTACTACGTCTAGGTATAGCTTATCCTCCCCCTCTACCCCTGTCTCACTCTCACTTCCCTTCTCACTTTCCTCATCATCATAGACGGTGAGAACCTGAAGAGTTCAGTCCATACACCTTTACCCTAAAGTATACTTCTCATCACATCGGAAGCATAATCCCTTCGCCTTCTTCTCCTGCATTTCCCTCTCCATCAGCCTTTTGAAGTTTCCCCTACTTCCCCTCCTACCGACTTCTTCCTTGGGGTCTCACGAAGGTTGCTCGGTGTCATCCCCTAGGGTGTTAAGAGAGTGGTTGTCATCCAATATGAGCAACCTTAATTGTTGCCTCTGGCTCCCCTCTCTTGATACTTCTGATCCTCAACCTGCTAGGCCAACTCCATAGCCTCTCCCAAGTCACGAGGTTTCATGACTCTCACGACTGCCCGGATTTTTGATTTGAGCCCCTTCATGAAATTCTCCTCTAAAACAGTCTCAGATAGTTGACTTTCCAGGCACTCAAATCTCTCGTAGTATTCTTCCATCGAGCCTTCCTATACTAGGGCAAAGAAATGCTCATAGACATCCCCTCCCCTGCCTGTTCGGAAACGTTCCGGTAAGCACTCTTTGAACTCCCTCCAACTCCGTATGGTCCTCATCATGTCTCTCCACTGGTACCAAGTCAAAGCATTTCCTTTCAAACATAGGCCAACTGTCTTCAATTTCGCCTCCTCCGTCAACCCATTGATAGCGAAGTACCTCTCTACCTTGTAGATCCACCAACGTGCATCATTCCCTTAAAAAATGGGCATTTTATGCTTCCGGGCCTTCTGATACCCTCCATTTCCCCTAATTCCCCCATAGTTTCCCCTTCCCCAGGTGTCCCGATCCTCCTTTCCACGTTCATACTCAAACCCTTCTTCAAATCCCCCTCTCCTTCCTTCAAAATCAGCCCCACGACGGCCATAATTTCCATCCCTTCTTCCCCAATCAGCACCCCCTTAGCTCATACCCCATATATCCTTGCCTCTCCCCATACCTACCACCTCTCTCCTTCCTCTGGAAAGGCTCCAAATGGGGCCTTCTCCCCTTTCCCTCTAAGATCTCTACATCATTTTCATCCCTACGAATTTTAGAATTCGTATTTCTCTCTACCGGCCCTCTTGCTTCAGATGCCGCTATTTGGTTTTGATGATCCTATATTTTCTTCACCATCTCCTGAAGATTCGAGATTTTGCCTTTCATGGAGGAAATTCTCTCATCCACCGTCTTTTTCATTTGGCACATCTCCCCCTCAAGCCGTTCTTCCAAAGCATTAACCTTCTTGGCCGCCATTGATACCCAAAATTTTGTTAGACTCAAAATTCTGGATCTCGACCCCAAAAATAGCAAAAACCCACATTTTTTAACAAAAACCTGCTGCAAGAATTTATCGAAACAACCCTCAAACAGCTCGAAAAACTGTTATAATACCAATTTGATAGGAAACCCTTGTAGAACTCAAGAGAATCCTACCAAGGATGCGAATTCAACGACTTTCCCCCACACATTTTCACGCAAATCACAAATAACAACAAAAATCACGTAGTAGTGGAGAAGAAAACGGCAAGATACAAGTGATCCTCTATTCAAGAGGAGGATCAATCTCTCCAAAATCCTCTAGACGCCACTAGAGCTCAAGAGCGCCAAAAGCACGTAGAAATCAGCCACAAAAAAGATGCCCTAACCCTAATACAAACTTCTACTAAAAGCAAACATAAGAATAATAATAAAAAAAAGCATAAGAATAATGTAAAAGGACTAAACAATCCTCGCACTAACTCCCTTAGGTAGTGGACCCCACCTCAAGGGGGACGGGATTTGAAGCTTGCATACTAGTAGGCTTGCGCCTGCTGTATTGCTAGAGGCAGCCCAAATGTTGGGCTAGCTGGACCGGTCCCTCCTGGACCATTCTCTGCCTATCAAGTAGTTGATACGATGCAAAAATGCTGTAGAAATATTGATATGATACAAAATATAGTTAATCTCACAAAACCAAATGATCTGTGTTACTCTTCCTAGTAATATGTAGTATTAAGGCTTAACTCTTGAAGGAACACTATTAATATTAGCACAATTAGATTGATTCCTTTTCTACATTCTAAATGTAGTGGAAGAGGACTCCGATGACATGGCCTGTGATGCTGAAATTGATTGTGAAACACGTTACTTTTGTAGGTATTTAGTGAGGGCAATGGTGGAGGCTGCAAGACTTAAAGAGTGGGAGATCAATATCAATGCGCACAGCGTGTAGATTATGGTGGCTTCATGTTGATGTGAAAAGTTGCATCTTTGCTTTCTTGTTGATGGAGAAGACATTTGAAGGAGAATTTGTGGCATTGTTGATGGAGAAAATGGCCATAACATTCAAGATGAAGAGGAAGTTAATCATGTATGCATTGGCTACTAATGGAGATGTTTGCACTGGGTACTTCAATGGTGATGTCACAACTTTGAGCGAAGAGAAATGGCCATTGTAACAAGCATATCTGAAGAGAGGCTTCAAAAGGCACAATAAGAAAATGGTGTAGTATTATGGAATAGTTTAGAGTTAAGAACTTATTGGGATTGTTTAAGTTGATCTGGATTATGACCAAAATAATCACCCAATTCAACCTGTTCATATACATCATAAGATTTGATCAAAATCCATTTGGTCTACCCCCATCTAATTTCCATTCCATTATATTCAAGTCATTAATCTAGATATCTAATCTGGCTAACAAGAGTTTATATTTACCTTAATGCTGTAATTTAATTCTGCCATTTGACCTTACTGGTTTGTCTAAAGTCAGTAAATGAGTAATGTGATGAGGACATCCACCGGAGATTTCGACGTACTTACCATCGGCGGAATCATAGATCGACGACTATGGTTCATAGTTTCTTTTATGATGTTTTAGTGCATTTCTTTTAATAATTTTTTTTTTCAGTTTTCCGCTTGTACCCCTATGAGGGATTTGTTTCATATTGTAGCTTGAGGGCATTTTTGTCTTTTACATTTTGTGCTTTGGAGGCCTATATATGAAGGCCTAGTCTTTGTATTATTTTCTAATGATGATTATAAATGATAATTCAACTTTCTTGCTTGATCTCTTGGTGAGTTCTTGAGAGGAGAAACCCTAGGCGTGGGTGAGAGCAATACTCGTCAACCTTGGTGGATTCCGAGGTTCGCGGTTCTTCGATTTCTTCTTTCTCTTTTACCTTCATACCAATTCCCTTCCTCCACCAACCGGCATCCCCTTCCCGTTGCCCCATCTCTTCCCTAAACCGAACCCCCTTCCAACGCCGCTGACCTCCCTTGGCCGCCCCAACCGCCGGCCACCACCCACCCAGCCGCCGGCCTTCACCTCTCCATTCGCCCCTCTTCACAAGCCACACCGCCGGCCCCTCCCGTTGTCACCTAATTTGAATTTCAAATTTCAATTTGTCTTTAATTACTTTCCTAAAATACACTCTTGCTATTTAGGAAATGATATTTATTTGAATTCAATCAACTTTTTTGAATTTCAAATACCTATATATTATTCAAACCCAATTAGGAAGCTATCCTAATTTCAATCAAATCTGAAACTGAAATCAGATTTGATTTCAATCAAATTAATTCCTTTGGGCCCACATACGTTGAATCTAGACATGCTCCCTCCCCCTCCTATGGTCGTCCCCCTTCCCCTTGTTTTTCTCTCTCTAATTAAACCCAACAACCCAATTAATACTCCCACAATTCCCTCCTAAAACCGCCGGCCCCATAGCTTTAATTGGGATTATTTTGAATTTAAATTAAACTTTATCCCTCCCAGTAGAAAATCTGAAATTAAATTTAGAATTTTTTAAGTTAATTGTCCATCACTCAACCAATCCAAATTGCCTCCACCTCACCATACCCAAGCCGTCCTTCTCCTCTATCCGGCCCCTTCCCTCTCCTCTCCTCCTTACCCGCTAACTACCTCCATCCACTACCCCTTTCTACCTCTTCCAAGCAACGGCCTCACCAAAGAACACCACCTGGATACTCTCAAGCTCATGGATGGCGGATCCGGAAGTCGACCACGGCTTCGTTTACAACTCTCAAGGGCAACTTGACATCATTCAATCGTCGTTCTTTGATCCCCGATTTGGATCCGAAGACACCGTTGAAGAATACGTGGGGCGTATTCTCTTTATGTTAGTGGAAGTCATCGACGAGCAACAACCGACCGGACAATAGAAGATCACTGGACGACCACCCGTTTCTCCAACTCTGGCCAACTTCCCATTGATCAAATCCACCGGCATCCTCTGTCTTTCAGTGGCATCACTCGGATTGCTGACATTCCTCCTCCGTTAACCCTACTTCCAATGAGTGATCAAGAGGGAAACTCTAAGGTGAAAGCTCTATTTGTTAAGTGACGGATTATCGTTAACCGCATGTTTGTTTTACTATTTTGTTGTTATTATTTCGGATTGTCCTGTTAATCTAACGTGTAACTGCATACTTGAAGCAAGTCGATAACCACAAAAACTGAAATTCTTAACTTATTGAAACATTAATCCTATAATTTCATTACTAAAACAAGCTTCTTATTAAAACCTTGCAATTCCATTGTTTGTTCCACATCATAATGTGATTAACCTAGAAGGAGTTTAGCTTACTGCTTAAACCGGTGTTTCAGTTCCACCACAAACACACGCAAAAACATTCATATTGTAGCTGAAATATTCTTGTTTTTGGGGCGTGAAGCTTTACCTTAACAAGCAGTCTTGAGACAGAATATTTTCTTTTTTATTTTATAAACTTACAATCCTAATTAATAGATGTAGAATAATTATTGTCTTAAAAAATATAGTAAAATTCACAACTTTAACATATTAGATAATAAAAAAATCATTGACAAATATTCTATTATTAAAAAAATGCATTGAAACACCCCATTTTGACCCTCCTTATAGTCAATAGAGAGTGCAGCAGCGAAGGAGAATCTATTATATGCTTTAACTGTAATCTTGTTTGTTGACTATCAACTTTGTGTTAGGAAACTTCCGAAGGTTCTAAATCCATAAATTCAATATTTGAAGCAAAAGGGGTGGGCTATTAGAGTGGATGGATGCATCTCTTACAATGAATTGATGAACAAATTGCTATAAGCTATACACAATCTAATCATAATGATCATATTTACCAGTCATATCTCGATTATTTTGCTCAACTTTTCGAGTCATTCTTTATGATTTATGCTTTAACCGCTGCACATGGTGTTCGCTCTAGATTATGTAAATCTTTTTAGCAATTTTAATTATTACAGTTCAGTTGCATCTTTACTTCTTATTTGATTTACATTAATTTCATTTATTTTTTTGTTGGTGCAAGCTTTGCTATTTGTTCTTATGAAGCATGAGTATCTATATGGAGATGAAGCAAATCTTGAAAATGTTGGGCATGGCTTGCTTAGGCAACATGATAACTAAAATTGACATCTCATACATTAAAAAACACATTATCATTTATGGATGTTTTTTCTAGCCTATATCTATTCAACAATATGAAGAGAATGATGTAGAGGATGAATAAGAGAGGGAACCATGCACGAATAATTGGGATCTATACTGTATTTAAATAAGTGATGGAGCAGCAGAATTGTCATGAGAATTTAAATTACATAATTGAGTTATTGTGGCATGGTTGAGTTTAATTTGTCTCACACATGCAGGCAGCATGTCCAAGTGTGTTGGAATATTTTCAAGAAAACATAAAAAAATGATAGTTCAATTGATGTTTCCATCAATGTCTTTGAGGGTTTGAGCATTCAACGCTTGACAAAGTATCCCACACAACATGATTAAAAAAATTTAAAATTTAATTCATTGTAGATGCCTAAATTATGTAAGGAGCTATTTAGTTTGATGGAAAAAGAATGCAAAGTAAAAGGAATGTAAATATAAAGTAAAAGTAATGTATTAAAAATTCTTTTCAAGTTGTTTGGTTTAGTACACTACAAATGCAATATTTTACCTTTTTTTATTTGGTTGAAGTAAAATGAATGTAAAATAAAATAACAGTGCATTTAGAATGATAGTTTATTGGAGGTAGCCAATTGTGTGGGCGTCCAGGGGCTGCAATGGTGTAGTAGTCGATGAAGATAACATCACTTTTATCCAAGATATGTATTTGGAATTCGCTCAAAATGGGCGAATTCCAAATACACTCAAAATGAACTAGGGGGTGATTTTTTAAATGTACTCCCAAAATATATTGCACTTGAAATTCAACCATCTAAATGCCTAAATTTTCAAAACTCCTCCGTTTACTTTACTCCTTGCTGAAAATTTGGCCAACCAAGCGGCCCCTAAATCTATTTTCTATGGTATTTTCTTCACAATTATCTTAATGTTCCTATTGTTGCCTTAGCTTGGTTTTGAGTGATTTCTTTGTGACCCAACATTTAAATCTACCACATACAATGTCTTATGGCTTTTATGTACAAAACTTTCCAGCTATCTTTGTAAGATTTTGTCCTTCCCAAAATACTCTAGCAGAACCCTGCTTGTTCCTTTCCTACATCTTTTTATTCTATTTTTTATGCTAGATTCAAGAGATCTAAACTTATTATGTTTATGCATTTCTGTTTAGTTATTATTGATCGATCATTATTGCATCAGCATCATCTAAATTGAACACCATAACACTTAAGTGTCTAGATCCAAAACATATTATTCTAGCTTCTTATTAATCAAGACAACTATGATTGAGACATCATTCATTTGGTAACGCCAATACTTTTCATCCAACTACTTATTGTAAGTACATATATGAACAATTAGAAACCTTATGAACTATACTTTTGATTATTGATGGAAGCCTATCGTGCGTGGTAATATTTTTTGGTTTCTCCACAACCGATCTAGTTGAAAGAGCTCGAGGGTCAGCACTTGTTGATGTGCTGTGATGGATTTTTGGAAAGCAGAAGGGATAATAGAGTTGGAGTTGTTTAATGGTTGGAGATGAACACACTTTGGAGTGAAGGCTGCTGTGTTGGTCATAAGGGAAACTGTCCGGTCATTGGATAGGGGAGGTTGAGAGAGGACAGATAGCTAGGGGTATGTTGACGTGGTGGTTGGAGTAGACGCAACCGGTGATGATGGTTGGACTAGGGAAGGTTTAGTTGAACAAGAAGCCGCTGCATTGCTTTACCACTGCTAGCATTATGGCTGAGTAGAGAGATACTTGTTGATCTTTGGTGTTTTAAGATGTGAGAGTGAGATAGTGAGTTGAAGAAAAGATTAAATGAATCATTTTGAAATATGTACAAGTTTGTTTAATAATTCATGCTAATTTGAACAAGGCATAATTTTATTTTTTTTTTGAAAATTTAGTAAAGAAGGTTTTGAGGTGTCCTTTTAAATTTATGAAGTGTTTGATGGAACTTTGGATTTGTGTTACTTCTAAGCAGTTAACCCATTGTATTTCAAACATGTAATTTTTCTAGCATTAATGATGAGAAGGCTCAGTACAAGGGATATCCTGAGGATCACTCATTCATGTGGTCAAAGTCAAAGCGAGCTACTAATTTGGCTGTTAAGAAATTATCCTATTTTTTCTTCAGGTCACAATGGCACTATAGACGGGCAGGGCAAATCATGGTGGACAAAATTTCGCAGGAGAAGTCTTAATTACACTAGAGGTCCTCTTGTACAATTTATGTGGTCAGAGCACATAAATATTTCTAACATAACACTCATGAATTCACCATTCTGGACTCTTCATCCTTATGACTGTAAGAATATTACTATTTCAAAGGTTACAATTTTGGCTCCTATTTCCGAAGCTCCAAACACCGATGGCATAGATCCAGGTAAACAGTCACACTTAACCTTTGAATTCTTCAATGTTTTGTCATTTATTTCTCGTTATTGGCTGCAAATCTAGTCTTTGTTTTTCAGTTGTCTTTTGTATTGCTAAAAACTTAAACAAGATTGGATTGTGAACGATGTGGCATTCTTGAATTATTCAAATGTTACTTCCTATCCATCTATTCCTTATGGTTTGTAATGTTACTCCTGTAGTAGCCTTGGTTCCTTAGGTCCATGTGTTAGAGAAATGGGGTTTTCGTTGGAGAAATTAATTTAAGTAATGCTTAGACTTGCTTCAACCATGATCTGTTTAATTGAGAAGACTTGTATGAACAACTACAGTGGAGATGGATTAGTTTAGAGCCAATAGTAGTGTTCTCTGGGCATGCTAACCCCATAATGTATCATTTTTACGAAGTCTTAACTTGTTTTGAATCTGCTCTGTTGTCTTATTAAAAGACGTATATAATTGACATGATATATTTGCCATAACTACGATATCAGATAAGTAAGCATGTATTCAGTTTAGGATATTGATAACAACTATGGATAATTGGATATTGATATGATAATTGCCATAGCACAAGCTCAAAAATTTCTTTTATACGTAATAGTATTTTATGTTGTTGCCTTGTTAGTTTTTTTTTTGGTTTATGTGCCCTCAGCTGCCTCTTTTTTTTTTTTGCCAAACCTAGATTTATATATGTTTCTTTTCTTAGTCCGGCTGTCTTTTATTTTTGTTGGCAGATCTAGAATCTTTGTTTATTTTTTGTATCATAAGATACTTTCTCAACGTTATTTGGGAAAGCCTTTTGGACTACCTATGCTGTGTGCGCAGAACTGTCGATAGGTTTTTGAATACTTCATTTCTCACTACTGACACAACTAATTTGTGAATGTCATATGTAAAAACATTATTAGAAAATCTTATCATAACGATTACTTTCCTATCAAAGAAAATTTTGCTGAACAATGTTTTTATTAACTATTATCAAATCTTAATTTTGTATTGTACATACCCAGTGACAATTTTTTTTCTTGGATGTATTTCATTGCAGATTCTTGTGAGAATGTGGTAATAGAGAATTGCTACATAAGCGTTGGTGATGATGGAATAGCAATTAAGAGCGGTTGGGATCAGTATGGAATCAAATATGGGCGACCTTCAACCAATATTGTTGTTCGGAATCTCCTTATTCGCTCTTTGGTTAGGTGAGGCACTTTTTCCCAGATTATGCATTTATGGACAGCCTTAAAATTGCTATTGAAAGACTTCTCGGCATTACAAACCCTTTCTTAGTCTTGAACATTATTTTCTCTTAACTGGTGATGTTGCATACTTCATATATTTTATACAAATACACAAAGATCGCAGTACACCTTGAAAATGTTTAAATGTTTAATCATTATGTTTCAAAGATGATTTTTTTTTATATATCTAAGAACTTGGGAACAATGCCTCAATAGATGCGTTTGTTTGTTTAAGCTGTTTTCTAAAAATATATATAATGTAGGCCTGTCTTTTTGAAGCAAGCCCAAGCCTTACAGCCCGCCTAGAGCCTTGGAACTTCATGTGGCCATTGGAAGTTTTTCATTAGAAGCGTGACATGGTCATAGGTCTCCCACTTATGTGTTTATACACATTTACATGCCCTACATATCCATATTAGTATGATAGTTATATTTATATTCACAGACGAAACCAGACATTGATTCATATGTTGTGACTGCTATGTTTTACATATACGATATGGTCTTAGTTCATATGCGATGCCCTATTGTAGGGCTGCCCAATCCTAGTCTATCCCGTGACTTTGCTACAGCCTACAATTGTTATAAATTTGGGCTTGAAACAGTCTAAAGTTGCCTATTCATGTGCTAGGCTAGGAAGATGAGCCCAGCTGTTTATTTGAGTTCTGTAAATAAGAATGGAGGTTACATGCATGGGCCATGTAAACATGATTTTGTACATAACATTTGCATCCATCAACATGTAAAATAATTTTCTTTCAGTTCTTTTTCATTCTTCATTAGCTTACTAGCTTCCGATGCATGTGTGCATCTACGATGCACGGACTTCTTCCCCTAAGAGAGGTATGCAATGTTCGACACGTATCAGACACGCCTTTGACACATGTTGGACATGCCTAAGATGTGTTTGATTAAAAAATAGTAAAAATAAGTTTTAGGAATAAAAAAAATAGTTTTTCTTCTATTTCAAAATTTTATTTATTACAAAAATGAAAACTTTATTTCTTATCTCCTCTCTACTGCCCCAAATCAAACGACTACACTCATTCCCCCATTTCATGAACATTCACATTTCATTTCTCTCGTGGGTTGCGATTAGGATTTCATAACAACACCCAATGTCATCTCAAAATTGTCTTTCGACGCCGTCACAAGATAAACATTTTAAAACCATCTCAATATCGAAGTCTAACGCTGTCTTGACATGACGCTTGACATCATCAATTTCTACACCCACAATTATGCCATCGTGTTGTCTCAACATTTCATCTTTGTTTAGCATCATCTAAACATCGATGGACAACCGTTTCAACATCTCAACATCGACGTTCGATGCCCATTGCACGACATTGATGCTCGACTCTTTATAAAATTGTTGTCTCCCATCTCGATGTCTGACATAAGACATCAACGATTGACTCACAACATCTTAATATTTATTATTTTAAGCACGAATGCTATTTAAATGATTTATTATTTCTCAATTATTTTTACTATTATGCATATTCAATTTTTATATACTATATTTAAGATATGAATATAATGTAGTGTCCAACTCGTATTTGTGTCTTATATTTTCAATAATTGATGTCTCATGTACTTATCACCGTGTCTGTGTCTGTGCATCATAAGTGTGCATATATCCAACATATTCTAGTATCACGAGACTTCATGATATAATCTTAAGCTTTTTGAGAAGGTTGGCTCTATAAGTGTCTATTTGAATAGGTATTGCTCCAAATTCTTAAAGGATAAAGTATTTTTTATTTCCTTTTTCTGGCAGCTCATATAATCATTCAGTTTAATAGACTAATATGAGTTATGTTGGTCTTGATAGTGATAAACACAGTTTGAAAAAAAAAATTCCACAAACATTGAGAAATCATTTATTTCAAATATTTTTAACTGCAAGATAGAGGATCAAGTGCATGACAAGATTTTAGTATGGTTAAGTAGATATGAAGTAGTTACGTAAGAAAGAAGTAGAAGAGAAATAGGGTAGAAATAAAGTGGAATATTTCATTTCTTTCAATTGCTGAAAACAGGACCTATGAATAGATGTTTACATAGGTGTAAAACTTGGAATAAAAAAAAAACTTATTCCAGTAATAAAGGAAGTTTGAATAATACACCCAATTTTTGAAGAAAAAAAAACTAGTAAATATAGCAGCTAGAATTCATTGAAATCTGCCTCCCAATTGCACCACTTTAGTAGCCAAACTTGAAACTGCAAGTTGGCAAAGCTTGAGTGGCTGCAGGAGTTACGAATACAGGAACGACTACGTGCTTTCCTTTATTTTGCCTAGCAGGATTTATCATGTAGGGAGAAAACTGCTAGCTTTTACTATGCAGGAAATTAGGGGTGTCAATATTTGACACGACCCAAAAATCCGACTCGAACCCGACACAAAAATTTCTAGTTCGGGTCAACCTAAACCCGAAATGGGTCCAGTCTAGGTTGACCCGGAAAACCCGAAGTCGACCCGAATAGACGTTTACCGCTCTCTTCCATCTTGTCACATCACTCGCGTCTGAAGAGACGTCGCATCAGTCACTCTTTTCGTCAAGCGTCCACCAATCATCTGCGTTAGCCGCGTCCGCAAGACCAGCGATCCGCGTCCGCCAGGCCAGCGATCCGCGTCCGCCATCCGCCTCAGCCTCAAGCGTCAAACCGAATAGCTGATAGGGTCGCATCCGGCCATCTGCGACTCCGCCATCGTCGTCGTCCCACGCACCGTGACACCAGTGTGGTCCATTCGATTGATTGCATCTGGCCATCCGCCATGCTCGGCAGCTCGCAAAATACCAAAATCTGGTAAACCCGCGTCCAACATCCCACTTTTGGGTCGTGTCGGGTTGATCCGAACCCGAAGTGGGTTGGGTTCGGGTCTGAAAAACCGACCAATTTGTAAAAACAGGTCAAGTTTGGGTTGAACCAAATGGTGCTGGGTCAGTTTCGGTTTTGACCCGAACCCGACCCGTGACCCGAAATTGACATCTCTACATGAAATGCCATTTAGGAATGAGGCTTGCTGTCCACACACATGATAATAGTATAATATCTTGCTTGGGTTGTGTGCAAGTATAATTGGTGATCAATTAATATTGTTCTAACCCTCTTTGATAGGGGACACGGCCCTCATTTTAACACTCGTGTCAAGTTGAATTGTAGATATCATACAAGCCAAAGTTTCAATAATTTTTAAATAAGGGCCTTATCAATCTTTTGGTAAGACTGTCAGCAGTCCACTCTAAGGAGTGAATATATAAAACACAAAGATTTCTATTTTAAATTTTTTCTTTGATAAGGTTTCGATTTATAACTCCACATTGTTGGTCCGATCAGCAATGAAGATTAGATATTCTAGGATTAGATGGGGACATTTAAAGAATATTAACAAAAATATTTTTGAGAGTAAGATTTTTTATTTTAAGATTTTGTCTGTGCATGAGGATGCTAATGTTATGTGGGAAAAAAGTGGCTAATGATATTAAGAATATTGCAAAATATGTGCTTAGAGTATCAAAGGGAACAACATCTAATAGTAAAAATAGTTGGTGGTGGAATCCAAATGTGCAAGAAAAGATTAAAAATAAGAAGATTTGTTTTAAAAATTGGTTTAATTTTAAAAATTATGATAATTGGGAAAGATATAAAGAGGCTCGTAAGGAATCTAAGAAAGCAATATGCGATGCAAAGATCTTAGCTTTTAGTGATTTATATAATACATTAGATACTAAGGAGGGGGAAAGATATATGTATAAGTTAGTCAAACAAAGAGATAGGAGTAGTATGGATTTAGTTCAAGTGAAGTGTATTAAGGATGAAGATCAAAAATTACTTTTCTTAGAAGATGATATTCAACAAAGGTGGATGAGATATTTTGCTAAACTTTTTAATGAATATTGTGAAAATAAGATTGACTATAGTGACCTTAGCACCCTAAATGAAAATAAAGATTTTTATTTTTATTGGCGTATTAGTAAAACCGAAGTTAAATAGGCTTTAAAGAAAATGAAGGGTGGAAAAGCTGTTGGACATGATGATATTCCAATAGAGGTGTGGAAATGCTTAGGAGATGAAGGAATTTCTTGGCTTACTAAACTTTTTAATATTATTTTGAAGACTAAAAAGATGCCAGATTAGTGGAGAATGAGTGCGTTAATTCCTATTTTTAAGAATAAAGGTGATGCACAAGATTGTGTGAATTATAGAGGAATTAAGTTAATGTGTCATACTTTAAAACTATGGGAGCGAATTATGGAGCATAGGTTGCGGCGTGATACTAATGTTTCTCAAAATCAATTTGGATTAATGCCGGTTAGGTCGACTATGGAAGCCATACATTTATTAAGAGGTTTGATGGAGAAATATAGAGAAAATAAGGAGGATCTACATATGATATTTATTGATTTAAAAAAAGCATATGATAAAGTTCCAAGATAAGGGTTACCTCAAGGATCAGCCTTAAGCCCATATCTATTTGCTTTAGTCATGGATGTTCTCACTAGACATTTGCAAGAGAATATACCTTGGTCTATGCTTTTTGCTGATGATATTCTTTTTGTTGATAAGACTAGAGAGGGAGTTGAAGGTAAACTTGAATTATGGAGGTCAACCTTAGAGTCTAAAGGTTTTCGCTTGAGTAGATCTAAAACGGAATATATGCAGTGTAATTTTAGTAGTAATAGACCTAGTGAGGGGATTGTGACTTTGGGTGATCAAGTCATTAATAAGAGTACACATTTTAGATATCTTGGATCTATTGTTCAGAGTGATAGTGAAATAGATGGGGATATTATCAGCAGAATTCAAGTTGGATGGTTGAAGTGGAGGAATGCATCAGGCTTGTTGTGTGATAGAAAAGTACCCCTCAAACTTAAGGAAAATTCTATAAGATGGTAGTGAGGCCTGCAATGCTTTATGGTGCCGAATGTTGGCCATTAAAAGAGAAGTATAATACTAAGTTAAGTGTGGCAGAGATGAGGATGCTCAGGTGGATGAGTGGCTTTACCTTTAGAGATATGATACGAAATGAACATATACGTGAAAAGGTTGGAGTAGCTCCAGTAGAAGATAAGATTAGAGAGAGTGGCCTTAGATGGTTTGGTCACATAAAACGGTGGCCTTCCGATGACCCGGTTAGGAGAGTAGTGGTATTAGATTTGACTTATGTTAAGAAAGGTAGAGGCAGACCTAAAAAGACTTGGTTAGAAAATATTCGGAATGACCTTTCTTTTTTAGATTTAAACGAGAATTTGACTTTTAATATGACACAATGGAGAAAAAGGATTCATGTAGCTAACCCAACGTAGTGGGATAAAGGCTTGATGTTGTTGTCGTTGTTGTATTGTTGGTCCGATCATGATGGACACATGATTTTGTGCTATATTGATGCCAATTTTATTAGCACAATTTAGTATCATAGTCATTTTAATAGTTACCTAAAGTTCTTTAAGGAGTAGCTTCCAAATTAATTCACTAATCACACTGGCCAATGATTTAAGTTTTGCTTTTGCTCTACTCCTTGCCACAACATTGTTTTCATTTGCTTCTCTAGGTTACAAGATTACACCACATATTGGTGCAGCACCTCGAAGTGGATCTTTTATATATTATAAACTTAGTCCGATCAACAATAGTGTAGGCTTCTATATGTTTACCCCGTTATGGGGCTTCCTTTTAGGTACTAGAATATCCTACTAACAACATTTAGTATTCTTTCTAAGGGTGTAGGTCTAGGATGAGCCAAATAGACAAGTTTCCCTACTTTCCTTCAATATCTTTACTAACTAGAGAATTAGTGATAGCATCATTCGATTTAATGATATGATGTGTTGGATTGCCAACCGATTTATTTTCAATTAGCTAATTTTATTAAAGAGATTTAATATATATAAGAGATGATGAGGCCAAATTTGTTCCTAGATATTTTTATTTCAATAAAATACATTAGATGCTTAAATTCTTTGATTTTAAACTCTTTTGTGAGTTTCCCTTCAAGATACTTAGCTTCAAATCATGATCTCCTATAACAATGATACATCACCAAAAAAAAAAAGGATGGTAAACTTACCAATCTTATGTTTGTAGAATAAAATGTGATTTAAAGTAAGCCTGTTTGAAGCCCTTTTGCTTCACATTTTTTGTAGGCCTTTCGACTAGGCTCGAGGTGATTGTTTGTGCCCATAAATATATCTCTTCAATTGATAGATTAAGTTTGTCTTCATATAGTCGTCGGTTCCGATAGGAGGATCCATGTGAACTTCTTTATTTAAGTTATCATTCAAGAACATATTCTTAATATCCAACTGAAGGAGTAGTCGGTTAAGATTGGTTGCCATTGACAGAAGTATTCTAATGGTGTTAATTTTTAAGACGAGCAAAATTTCAGAAAAATTGATTCTATAAGTTTGGGTAAATCCTTTCATAACTAGTTGTGCTTCAAATCTTTTGTGGATCCATTGGATCAATATTTCATGGTGAATATTCACTTACATCCCATAGGGATGTTATCCTTGTGTCTTTGATTAACTTCCCATGTTTTATTTTTTTTTCAAGTGCTTTCACCTTCTCTTCAACAATCGCTCTCCATTTGAATTTTTATGGGTCTTTTTATTGCCTTTGAAATTTCAATATTTGCAAGGTTGGAGACTTTTTTTATTTTTGAGGAAATATGGTCATATCTCACCATATTTGCTAGAGGATATTTAGTACTTTTACAAGAAAGATGAGTTTTTGAGAATTTATCGAATGCAAGTAGGATTCATGACAAGCTTCAGGAGATGAATGATTTCACTTCTTTGTAAATTCTTCCTTTGAAAGTAAGCTTGTAGTTTAGTGGGATGTTATGTGGTTGAGTGAAGAGGAGTTTAGGTAACCTCAATGTATTGTGTCTAAGAAGGTTGGTGGTAATAATGGGTTGGAGAGTTTTAGAGGAAACAATATATATATATATATATATATATATATATATATATATATATATATATATATATATATATATATATATATATATATATTTTTTTTTTTTTTTTTTTTCTCATTTCTCTATCTTTTTGAAGGAAATTTTTTGGATGTAGTATTCATTGTCAAAGAGGGTGATCAGGGATAAAAATATTTTCCTTTTATTAAGGGAATATTGTTTAAACCCTTTTGATTTGTCTCATACCTGATTAAGATACTCTTGAGGGATTTGGAATAAAGTTTATTTTCATTAGGTTAATGATTGTGGACAAATGCGATGCACCCAAAGATTGTAATTGAAAGATTAAAAATATTACGAGTATTAGAAAATCATTTGGAAGGCACATTTATTGGAGTTTGAACAAAGGTGCATTTGTAGGCTATTTATTTGTAAGGTAGCAGACAGTGAGGATGTCATTTACCTTAATAATATTTGAGGGTATTAGTGATAAACATAATAGATCTATTAACTTCTAAGATGTGTGTATTTTTTCATTCAGTTATACCACTTTATTGAGGAGTGTTTTGGCAAGAGCTTCGATGCATAATTCCATTTTGATTTAGGTAAGTTCTCAGAATGTGGTTAAAGTATTTTGTGCCTTTGTCAGATTGGTGGACTTTATTTCATAGAGCATTGAGTTGTAACCACACTTTGAAAGTTTTTGGAAGTTTGTTATGCATCTAATTTATGTTTTAACAAGTACAACTATCACACATGTGCCATCATCAATAAAAATAATGAACCATCATTTGGAGTTGAGGTTTTGAGCAACATTTTGAAATCGGAACAAACCAGCCTGCTCGAGCGTGAACAAATCAAGTTGTCGGTTTGTTTAGGTTCAAATGTCATCTTTTCCTTAGACTAGCTCGAATCATTTTGAATTGCCAGTTTGATTTAGGAATTGTCAAACTAGGCCCAATTTTTTTAGAACTGATGGTGCAAGTTGTAGCCTTTATTATTCATTTAAGATCCAAGGGCTGAAATTTTTACCCTAAAAATTAAAAATATAAATTTATTTGATTTTATAATAACATATCTTAAAAACCTTAACTTATAATTTGAGATTGCACTAATGTTTTAACTTGAGGCATATAATCTATTCACAATTTGGCAAATTTACATTTAACGCAAAACTTATATTTATTAATATTTAACAAAAATAAAGAGGTTATTATATATTTAATTTTAAAATTATTAATTTTATTTATGTTGTATGTTCTATGTTTCATAATATGATTATGTTTATTAATATTTGCATATGATTGTGTCACTATTACATAAATTGTATTATATTTAATAATTTTGAGAAAAGTATCAAAATGGTCTCTTGACTCTATAAAAAATCAAATTGGTCCCCAAGCATATTAAATGGTCATTTTGGTCCCTTAACTCTTTAAATAAAAACTAAAATAGGCCAACCAAGAGACTATTTTGGTTTCTTTTTAAGGACTTGAGGGATTAAAATGATCATTTAATATTGTTGGAGACCATTTTGATCTTTCATAAAAAGAAAGAGATCATTTTCCTAAATAATTTTAATGTTTATTACATCATACGGTACAACGCCAGTTGAATCATTTGAACCATGAACCTTTGTTTTTGGTTTCATGCCCAATTTGATTTTAAAACCATAGTTTTGCGATACAGATGGCATATCCAGGCACAAGTGAAAAAGGTTTGGTGGATTTATATTCTGCTTTAGTTCAAAAATAGCTATTTGGTGTTTGTGAAGATGACATATTCTACTTTAAAAAATATTTTTATTAGTGAATGTAGAAGGAAATAAGTTTTACTGTGAGGGAGTATAAGAAAATAGATGAGCATAACATGCCATATGATCTGATGCTTTTGAATTAATAATCTAGGATTTCTATTGTTCCTTATTACAGATAAGAGCAAGAGAAGAAGTAACTTTCTAGGCTAAAGGAAGGAGCTAACAACTTTTTCATGAGTGAATAATCTGTATAGAAGATTCAATTGCTCTTTGTTTAAAAAATATCATCAAGGTTTTCATTGCTTTTCATCTTTGATCCCTCGTTTTTAGTTTGATAAGTATGAGTATTTTTGTAATGATTTTTAGGATTGTTCTAATTTGTTGGTTTGTCATAAAGTTTTGAACAAATTTCTCTCGTGTGATTAGTCCTTTTACAGACATCACACCAAATATTACATCTCTTTCCATGCCTTGGGTCATATCTTGCGTTTTGCTTCAGCCTTATGATGAAATAGTGGATTTCTTAAAATGACTTATGAGAGTGTTTTGGAACCTTCAAATGTTATTCACCATCTCTTTTCTTCCCTTCAGACTTCTTTAAATTAACTTTTTTCAATTTGATAAGTGGGTGAATCCCTAGGATTCTTCCACACACCTCATTTGGATCTTTATATATACAAGGAAATCATAGATTTGATGTATTTACCTGCATACTCTTTGCTTCAATCATTTGGCTCGAATATATCTAATTCTTGCCTAATTTTTGTGTGTTGGAGCACTAGCTGGACTTGCAAAATAAAATTCAATTGAATTGCACGCTCAGACTTTTGCATAAATATATGAACTTTTTTAGTCTGTGCGCTCAGACTTTTGCATAAATATATGAACTTTTTTAGTCTGTGCTACGTCTCTATATATAAGACCATCAATTCATTTATACGGATAGGATTATTTATTCGAGCTTATAGAGAATAGTAAAATGAGGCGATCCCATACTTTCCTGACATGTTACTTCTTATTTAGTTTATATCATCCTCTTCTAATCTTTGTTTGTCTTCTTTCATTCGAACTTCCGCTTAAGTAGGCAGTAGCTATAATGGAGACTTTTGCTTTACCATTAGTTGAACTTGCAGAGTTTTTCCATTGTGTACTGGATCACGTCCCTTCTAACTTTAGGAAGCTGACTCATTCCCAAAACCTTGCTTATAAACGGAACATAAAGTATCAAATATCCTATAGGAAAAGCCCTAAACATCCAAAAAATCTCACTCATTTGGAAATCTAGTTGAAAGTGCACCGGAATATCTGCAGGACATTGTTTTTGGCTGCTTTTTGAATGCTTGTTGGAACCTTGGTTTACTCATCCAAAGTGCCATAGAACTAGGGGTGTCAATATTTGACACGGCCCAAAAATTCAACTCGAACCTGACTCTAAAATTCCGGGTTAGAGTCAATCCGGACCCGAAATGGGTCAGGTTCGGATTCAACAATTCCACCCGTTTCAAAAATCTGGTCGGGTTCAGGTTAGCCCTTTGACCCGAAAGTGACATGAAATTGACCCATTTTAACCGGAAACCCGAGATTGACCCATTTTCGACTCGAAAAGCGGAGTTTGACCTGAAAACTAGCAATTTTTTCACGGTTCTAGGTCATTCGGGTTGTGTGGGGTGAGCCGGACCCAAAAAGGGTCTGGTTCGGATCCGAAAAACTGACCCATTTTCGGGTTCAGGTTGATCCGAACAGTGCCGGGTCAATTTCGTGTTAGACCCGTGACGCGAAATTGACACCCCTACATAGAACTTTAGCCCAATATTAAACTTTATATTTAGGCAAATCATTGAACTAATAACTCCATGAACAAAAAGAAAAAAAAGGTGGTGATCAATCATCAAACCTTAGAGGTATTTTATTAGGCATTCATTCATTATCTACTGAGCTGCTTTGCAATAACTAATGTATCCTCGTTATGTTATCCAGCGCTGGAATCTCAATTGGAAGTGAGATGTCCGGTGGAGTCTCCAACGTTGCCGTTGAAAATATACACATATGGGGTTCAAGACGGGGAGTCCGCATAAAGACCGCCCCTGGGAGGGGCGCTTATGTAAAGAACATCTCTTACCATAACATAACCCTGGACAACGTTCGCGTGGGGATTGTAATCAAGACAGACTACAACGAACACCCAGACGACGACTTTGATCCCCACGCTCTCCCCATCATTTCCAATATCACCTATGATGGTATCCATGGTCAGGGCGTTCGAGTCCCTGTGCGAATCCAGGGCAGTGAGGAGATCCCCGTTCAGAATGTTACTTTCCATGACATATCAATTGGTATTACTTACAAAAAGAAACATTTGTTCCAGTGTTCATTTGTTGACGGCCGTGTGATAGGATCCATTTTCCCTGTTCCCTGTGAGAATCTCGATCGTTATGATGAACATGGACGGTTGGTGATGCGCTCATCGTCCCAGAATGTTAGTGATGTTGACTATGATATCTGAGAAATGATGTCGCCACCCTTTCTTCCATTGAAGGAGTGGAAATTGTTGTATTGAGCTTTCTCTTAAGGGGTTTGGTTATGTGCCAACCAATTCCCATTATGTTCTTTTATTTCCTTTTTCTTATGGTATGTTTGGGCTTTGTAAATACGTCTGTTAAATATATTTCAGGAAGTTTACACAGAGAGAGAGAGATGGTCCGGTGCCAGAGCCACTGCTGCTTTCTTTTGTCGTCACTGTCAATTTCCTGCAAATGCTGTTTCTTTGTACCTAATTCGCTTTCCAAATAGGATAGATTAATTACTAATAATTGAGACTTTTACAATGATGATGGAACAGGGCATTAGTAAATTGAAAAGTTTTTTTTTTGAGAAATTTTGGGGCATTAAGCCCACTATTACTTGGTAAATGAATTACAAGTAAAGAAGAAAAGGAAAAGGAAAAACAGCCTAACATAAGAAAAAAACAAAAAACTTAAGTGGACAATAAGAAACCACAACTATACTATCCAAATTATTAAAAAAAAATCATAAGAAGAACCAAAATGTGGTATTAGATGCAAAGCATCTAGGACTCAGGCTGCCGACTGAGCAGATATACCGGATGAAAAGTTAGTCCGTTTATTCCATGAAAGAATACTATTATTCAATTTTGGTAGTTCGGATTTTTTAAATCATTGCATTACATATAGATGCTTTTGTCGGCTTCACTGCCATTCCTCAGCTTTCACTTATGCTTTGTTTGGGATGGCTTTTATACTGATTTTTAAAATAAATTTTTAGTACAAAATTTAAAATTTTTGCATTTAAAAATTGTTTTAATAAATAAAAAAAAATCATCCCAAATGAAGCCTTATTCATTTCGTTAAGCAAGTCATATATCTTTGCTTGAGTGAAGAGTTTAGGATACAATGTTGAGGGATTTACATATATATACAACAACAATAGCAACAACAAATCTTTGTCCTAATATATGGGTTTGGTTATATGAATCAATTTTCTCTATTTTGTTTAGTTAAAAATTAAATTCTCATCTAAATTTAATAAAGAAATGTCATTTCTATTTTTTTTTAATAAATTCTGGAGATTTATATATAATATTATTTTTTTAGATTTATATAGATAACACCTAAAATTGATTATTTACATATATATAAGCATAGCACCAAAAATAGAAAAAAAAAAAAAAAAAAAAAAAAAAAAAAAAAAAAAAACATCTTTTGCATATGCTGTCCCTTCTGTTGAATTTCCCATACTGTCAATCACGGTAGGAGGGGAGAAAAATAGCTTCATGGACTAGAGGCTAGAGCAGGCTGGAACGGAGTTGGGCTTCTTTATGATGCTTTCGCTAAGTAGAGATGGGTGAACATGGGCAACTGTGAGTGGCAAACTAGTGCAGCAGTTTGGTCATCTTCTATCCTTGTGTTCGCGGAGTGGCCGATGAGATTTATTAGCAAAGGTTAATGGAGTGTTAGATGACATAAATACAAAATTTTACGTATTAAATGTATAATTAAAAATTTTCAGTTGTACATAAATTATTCTCATTTTTGGAAGAATAAAAAATTTTCATTTTGAAGAAATATTAATTCAAATAAATTTCAGTGAATTGAACATGAATATTTAAAGTTCATTAGAATGTATATTATTAAATAAGAAACATGTATAAAATTTTTATAAAAATATTATTCAAATCAAATCTGTGTAGTTGATACATCATAAAAAATTCATCATGATCATGCACGAATCTCGAGACAAAAATGAGTGGGAAATTTCTGAAAATTAAATTCGAGGCCATTTGAACTCCAATTTTTTCAAACTTATAGGTGAATTGAATCTCTTCTAAAAGATGAACCCAACGACACCAAATTTGACTCAATTTGAGCCCAAATAGGTCCAAATCAAAGACCTAACGCGCATTTAGAAGGTTCAAATCATAAATTGGATAACCAAACGGTTTCAAAAAGTGGTATGCTTATAGTTGAATCGAGCGGCTCATCAAGACTAATCCAACGAGCTCAAGATCATCGAATTCTGATATCATTAAGACACTCAAATACTCAATAAACGATCTACGATTGAGGGGGTCGATATCTACCATCCATTCAAAATATTTCCAACATGCCCTTGATCTCCTCCCTATTTATTGGCCATGACACTCTCAAAAATTATAAATAGCCATCTCATTAGTCATTGAGGGAGGACCAAGCAAGAAGAAATGAGAGAGATAAATCATAATTCTCTTGCCACCAAATTCCTCCTCTTCGACCATTGCCTGGTCACCGGCTATCGTCGGACTATTGCCGGACTTTTGCACCATCACCAGCTGTTGTTGGATTTTCGCTCGACTACCGATTGTTGCCTGACTTTCATCCAACCTCTGTTCGTTGCTAGAGTTCGACCCAATGGCGGATTATTGTAATTTTGATCGTCCTTAAGTTCGAGGATGAATCTATTATTTGTAATCTACTCATATATTGGTAGATCCATGTAAAAAAGTTCTGATGTTTTTATTCTTTCTCTATTTGTGAGCTAGATACTCGTGCAATGGTAAGATGTAAAATTTAATACTTTACTATCGTGAATATTCTAGCATGGAACATTAGTGATTACTTTCAAGGAACACTAGTGATTGTATATGATGTTGATAACTGCTAGGTGTGGAAGTGAGACAAGCTGGCTTGTGTTATAGTTTGAATTCGACTCATTAACGAATTTATTGGTGATTGGTCAAGTTTATGGAAAAACAAGTTTGGGTTTGAGCTTAAATTCGAGCTCATAGATTATATAAGTTAAAGCTCAAGCTTGACCTGACTCAGCTTGTCAAGCAGACTCGATTCATATTAAATAACACATCATCAAAATAAGAAATTGAGCTCCAAAATGAGTCTAGCTCGAGCATTTGAGTCATACTCAAGCCTCAAAAATTTCACTCGAATCTAACTTGTGCTCAGCAAATAAGCCCGAGCTCAAGCTCAATATAAATTAAACGAGCTTGATTTTATCAACTAATAACTCAACTCCACCAATTTAAACCCCAAATAATTGCTTACGCATAATAAGTTTATGAATTTAATTTTTTTGCTATCATTTTATTCAAAATAATAACAATTTATCGTTTGATGTATTTACTGTACCATTTTCTACATTTGAAAAGTCAAATAATAGTGATTTTAGTATAAAAAGAAAAATTCAAATATTAATAAATACTAACCGACTATGAATAATAACAAGTCACACAAATATATCTATATTCATTTATGTGCATTTATTTGCACCTCTACTAATACGCTACCAATGACACGTGGTGCACTGGAAGTACAATAATAAATAAGTATATTATTACTTGATGATTACAGTTGCGTCTAAGTGGAACAATTATTAGGTCCGGATTCGGATGCCAATAACATGTCGTCACGTGCTCTTACTCTTTATCATGCGGCCCGACGACGCGACCCGGACCCGAACCCGGCATTGCTATGTTCGGGTATTGCTAGGTATTGCTAGATATTGCTTGACAATAACAAGAAATACCGCTATGTCAAGACCAATACCTAGCAATACCGAGCAATACCTAGTAATACCGAACAGTTTTATTAGGTATTGCTCGGTATTGCTAGGTATTGGTCTTGACAGAATGATATTTCTCGTTATTGCCGAGCAATATCGAGCAATACCTAGCAATACCCCGGTCTGCACAAATAAGCCAATACATAGCAATCCCGGGTCCGGTTGTCGGGCCGTGCGATAAAGAGTAAGAGCACGTAGCACCATTTTACTGACGTCCGAACATAGTGCTTTGTCAGAACACCAGACCTAATAAAAATTCGTCTAAGTGGCCTAAGCTGGCATGAGAAGGGGCGCTCGTAAGTCATCGGTGAAAGCATTTTGTTCACCTCTACATATATATTATTCTGATGATGGCAAAAGAGATAATGTTTGGCAGATGGCACATTCAGTAATAAAAAAGAAAAAAAAAAAACTATTAGTGGGACGATTGCTGAGTTCATATTGAAGGGATTAATTTTTCGGTTTTTTGTTGTCAAGCTTTTATTTTAGATAAAATTAGTTTTATTAGGAGATAATCTCATATATTTATAGACAGTTTTTTTTTAGTTGAAGTTTTTAAAATTGATTCAAATGTGTTCAAATTCGAATTTGGTTTCAACAAGAGCTTGAATTTGATGTGAATGTGATCTAGAGTAGGTGTCCTTCGTTGAAAGTCTAGTAGCGTGCGAAAAATAATTGTTGTTGATGGTCAGCTAGTTGGCATTTGGAGTGTAAATAAGTCGAGTCGAGCTATAGTTAGGCCTCAAGCTCGACTCACGAGTCAATTTATGAGCTCGAACTCGAGTTGAGCTCACCTTGTTGTGAGCTCGAGCTCAGCTTGTTCTACTAAAAGCGAGCTCGTGAGATCATGCCTTCTCTTGCAGGGTTTGCACACTAGTCCGGCTTTTTGTGGTTCGCACGTGTAGACGCTAGCTCACCTTTTGTGGTTAGCACATGCTTCGCCAGTTCGCCTTCTGTGGGCTGATGGTTCGCGTCTAGCTGCTCAATGAGTAATAGAGTTGAGCATCTTCTGGATCAAGCTCAAGCTTGATAATCCAACGAGCTCGAAATTCTGCTCCAGTTCGAGCTTGAAACTCGATAAACTCAACTCACCAAGTCATTAATGAGTCCAAGGCATAGATGACATATAGTGGCTTGTGAAGAACAAGAGGAGTTTGCAACTACTGTGAACTTGCATCAACATGATTCAATGGCATGTGAAGAATGGGTAATTAGGCATCATTAGGATCTAATGTCATGTGAAGAAAAAAACGAGCTATTAATGAGTGATGGAAATAAGCCTATAATTTAGAATTATTATTTTAAATTGATTATGAAATTAAAAAATATGTATGACTAAAATAAAATGATAATATTTATTATTTTCTTAATTTCTTACCATTTGATATCAAAGAATATGTTACAACACCTCTATCTAAAAAGTTTGATATGATCAGCATTTAATTTCTTTTTAGTTGAAAATAACGTTAAAGATCATATGGAAATCGGATTTTTTATGATTGAAATCTCAATTTTGCGTCATTATAATATATATATATATATATCATCAAAAAATTATCTTGATCGGGCACAAATCTCAAGGCAAAATCAAGTTGGAAACTTCCAAAATTAAATATGGGACTATCCGAACTCCGATTTCAGCGAACTTATAGTTGAACTGAAGTCTCGGAAATGCGAACCCAATGACAACAAATTTGACTCAATCCGAGCCCAAATTAAAGACCTGAAGCACATTTGGAAGGTTCAAACCATAATTTGGATTACCAATTAGTTTCCAAACGTGACATGCTAATAATAGAATTGAGTGGCTCAACGATACGAATCCAACAAGCCCAAGATCGTCAAATTTTGATATCATTAAGACATTCAAATGCCCAAAAAGTGGTGCACGATCAAGGGAATCAACATCGACCGTTCATGCAAAATACTCTCAGCTTGTCCTTGATCTCCTCCTTATTTATTGGTCATGCCACTCTCATAAAATTATAAATAGGCTTCTTATTCTTTATTGAGGGGGGCCAAAGAAGGAAGAAAGGAGAAGAATGAATAAAGCTCTCTTGCCATCGGACTCCTCGACCACTTACTGTCACCTGATTTCTACTTGACTGTAAATTGAAGTTGGATTTCCACCCGACCACTAAATGTTGCTAGATTTCCGATCTCCACTCGTAATTGGATTTCAATCCGACGGTTAATTATTGTAATATGATCGTCTTCAATTTCAGGGGAGGGTTAGTCACTTGTAATCCAATCAAACACCAGTGGAATCATTTCAATTGGATGTGACCTGGGGGGGTTTTCTCTTTTTCATGATTTTCCACGTAAAAATATGATGTTCATATTTTCTTCTATTTGTGTGCTGGATATATGTACAATGCTAAGACGAAAATTTCTAACTCTATCGTCACGTAGATTATTCCAGCCCTCAATAATAATTTTGTAAATTCTATAAAAAGACCATTTAATCTTAAGGCACTAAAGGGCTCAATTAATTGCAAACTCATCCTTACATTATATAAATAATCTTCGAATTAAAGACCTCTTTGTTGATAGCTAAATCTCCTAACTAACAGATAAAGATAGTTGCGTATATTAAAAGAGATATTGCTATTTGTTAAGATGTTATTATATTGCTGCATTCATATTTCTATGACTATGCTTTTTCTATTAAAAGATATATCCTTATTCACAATTATGTGTTATATCAACGTGTTTTAGACTGAATGAGGCTTCAGCTGGCATTAATTAAGATATTATTAAAGCTATCATTAAAGATTATTTGGGGCTGTCTTTACTATAATTCACTTAGCTTTGCATGATTAATGGAATCGGGACTTTTCAAAGCTCAAAAATCAATTTAATTATAAAATCGGGCTATCTTTTATTTTTTATTTTTTTTTATGAAATCGGGCTATCATTTTTTTGTATTTATATGATTTAGGCTTTATTTCGGATGACCTTTTTTCTTGTAAAAAAAATTTTATATTTAAAAGCTGCTTTATAAAGCAGTAATAACTGCCCCAAATGAAGCTTTATTTGGGACAACTTTCTTACTATTTTTTAAAGTGGTTTTTTAAAAAAAATATATTTTAAAAAGCTACTTTATAATATAGCAAACAATTGTTCAAAATGAAGTCTTAGTTTCATTGTGCTTTTTATGTATAAAACGTATATGATTATGTATACAATTCAAAAGATTTATATAATTGAAATAAATATATATTAGGCAAACCATACTATAAAAAGTTGGGTAAACAAACGAATAATAATTAGCAAGCAATCCGCCTACTTTGAATCTCCATAGTTCCGTATCATTATTTTTATAATTACGACCTAACACACTATAAAATTTTCATTATAGCTCAATTTGTCAAAGCAGAACTTGTTGCGTGCAAGAAGAGAATAAGACAATACGATTGCAGAGGAAAATGTTTACTGTCTTAGGCTACGTGCGGTTTTCTTACTTCTTATTTAAATGTTACTTTAAAAAACAGTAAAAAAGTCGTCTCAGATGAAGTTTTAGATTTATGCTTCGTTTGGGGCGGCTTCCTTACTGTTTCTTAAAGCAATTTTTTAATATAAAAATAAAAAATTTAGCACTGAAAAGTTGATTTAAGAAGCAGTAAGAAAGTCGTCCCAAACGAAGTCTTAGTTTGGGACCACTTTCTTACTACTTTTTACAACGGCTCTTTAGTATAGAATTTTATATTTTTTTAACTAAAAGTAATTTTTTAATACAAAATTTTTTCTTTTTGTACTAAAAAGTTGTTTTTAGAAGCATGAAAAAACTATCCCAAACGAAGCCTTGGAACAGCTTTTTTATTGCTTTTTAAAACAGAGTTTTAGTACAAAAATTTTTATTTTTTACTAAAACTCTGTTTTAAAAAGCAGTTAAAAACGAAGCCTTAATTTAAAAGGATAACTTATACGTAGTTGAAGAAATAAAATTGATAAGCAATATATACTTTTTTTATTTGGAAAATCTTTACACGATAATAAATTATAAATCTCTTGTTGTTTTCAAAGTTTTCATTAGTTAGAGCCTATTATTCTAATATGTCTTCTTTTTCTAAAATAATAAAAACAAACTTTCATTCAATAAAAACATTTGAAGTATATGATGTTCCTTGATGTTATGGGGTCGGAAATTCGAAGGTGTTAGTGTGAACTAGATGATTGGTGTTAGTAAATGATTAGGACAATCGGTCTTCAAAATGAGAAAAAATAGATCTGGCGATCATACTTGACGAGTGATTGGAGGTTGTCAAGATAGTCCTTAACATATAGATTTGATGATTAGAGTTAGCGGGTGATTGGAGATAGTTAAGACAATGCTTTGATTAGATTTCGAACAATTGATTGAAAGTTCAAAGTTTGTGAGCAACTTAGGGAGCAATTATTATGTCCGGTCAACGAACGCGTTCATAGACAAATAACCACGCGCCACATCACCTGAAACTCGGTATTGAGCACTCGGTAGTCGGTATACATTCAGATACGTTCGGATTTGACCAGACGTAATAATTGCTCCAACTTAGGGGTCAAAAAGACCATTGCCATAGATGAAAGGCTTGGATTGAATGGTCAAAATCAAAGTGACTTTAGAGTAATTTCTCGCAAAATAAATGAGTGGACTAAACGACTAGTACCAAAGGGCAACTAAACTATGATGGTCAAATAAAACTAAAGAGATAATAACATAGGAATAATTCAAAAACACTACAATACAAAATTTAGAAAGACTCAAAAGAAAAATATAGGATCAACTTGATAAGGAATCCAAAAATATTGAACTTGTGGATGGAGAGTCCAAAACATAAAGGTTTCGTTTGGGACAACTTTCTTACTGCTTTGCTTTTTAGATCGCAACTACAATTATTATTTTTACCACTGCTTTCAAGAAAAATTTATGATAGAAAGTTATTTTTTTATTGTAGCTTAAAAAAAAACTACTTTTACTATTGTTGCTTTACAGCCACCTTTATAAAAAGCTACAGCGGTCACAAACAGATCCAAAGTTGCACGATTAGAGGCAATTAAAAATAATGATCTTGAAAGGAGTATGCGGATTACATGACCGAAATGGATAGGGCAATTGAAGGATCCTGAAGCATTAGAATGTTCAACTTGAGGCTTCTACATAGATCCAAAACCCTAATATTCTCTATATTTAACCTCATAATATATTAAATCGATATAAATAGGATTTATTTATATTTTGTTAAGAGGTGCTTCTTAATCCTTGATTATTTTTTTCTTATTTTGTTTATTTTACAATCAGATATTTAAATACACAAAATATATAAATCAGAAGACCTATTAATTCATACAACCCCTCTTGCAATTTGATGCATTTTAAGCATTAAAGGAGTTGATCTCTTTTGTTCAATTTCATGTGTGTAGGGTTCTTTCCAAGCATAAGATGTCCATCAACCCAAATCCCACTTGTACTGGCATATGCCATTTTTTTTAAGGAATTGCAATTAAATAAGAAACTTATTATTTTCATATCTACATTACACATAAAATTAGAAGAAAATTATTATAGTTAAAACATAATAATATTTATATAATGACGAAAATAATTTATAAATTGAACTTATGATGACTCCTAAAATATTATTTGACTGGATCAAAATATGTGTTATTATATTACGGTCTCTCCGACCTCCATCACCTAACTACGGTCCCTCCTACCTCAGTCGCCCGACTACGATCCCACTGACCTGGGTCACACGATTGAGATCCTGCTGACCAAATGAACAAGCCAAAGATCTATGAAGAATAGCGCTCATTATCTTTGGATTCTTCCAACTTCAACTATGTTTTATATGATGTATATTTGCTACAGTGTGCCATCGACTTCCCTCGATAAATGATATCATTTGTAATCAATAACAAATACTAGTGGAATCATTTCAACTGGGCAAGACCCCGCATATTTTTTTTTTCTCATTTTTAGGATTTTTCATATAAAAATTATAATGTCTCATATGATTCCAACACACTTCTCTTTTATTTGTGTTTGCGTTGGATCTCCGTACGAAACTAGGGCATTAAACCCTGCATCTCTCTACGACCGTGAATATTCTTGCATGCAACACTTCTAATATAAAAGGAGATAAGATGATTGAGAACATGCCCATCGGTAACTGACAAACCGTGGACTTTCATCACATCAAGCATTAAATGAAGATTGAAAGGGAATGTCGAAGGTAAAATAACAATGGATCATTAGCTTGAAAATTCTCCTAATAAGATTATAAACAGTTCAACCATAAGATGAACACCAAACATTTTTGGCTAATGACCATTAAGCATTAGTCGCCAGTAAATGTCATATGATAGTTTGTATGTGACAAAAAAAATTGATTATAAATTTTCTATAAAATCATATTTGAATGTTTTTAGAATCAATTTATGAAATTTCTAATCCATTTTCTTATGATGAAAATAAACTAAAAATTTACAATTTATCAAATGAAATATATGAATCACATAATAATGAAACTTTTTAACTCTTTTGCTCTTTTATTTTATGCCATTTAACATTAATATATGCAACTTGATGATTTTGATCACGTGTAGATTCCTTGTGAATGTGGGGCATATGCATATAGCTGTATTTGGGCTGCAGGTACTTCAAAAATCCTCCGCACGAGAGCAACCAGCAATAAATGAGCTGTCCCATCCTCCCTCGCATTTAAATATGAGGTATTTGATAAATTTTTTATCATGACAATTTTAAAATTTTGATATTTATTTTGTTAGTTATTGATATATCATTAAAAAGGAATCTTGATCAGGCACGAATCATGAGGAAAAATCAAGTTAGAAATTTCAAAAATTAAATCGGAGACGACATGAACTTTGATTTCAGCAAACTAATAGTTGAACTGAAGGTCTTAGAAATACGAACCCAACGACACCAAATTTGACTCAATCCGAGCTCAAATGAGTCCAAATCAAAGACCCGAAGCAAATTTGGAAGGTTCAAACCATAATTTAGATTACCAAATGGTTTCCAAATGTGGCATGCTTATAGTTAAATCGAGCAACTCGATGAGAAAAATCCAATGAGCCCAACATCGTTGAATTCTGATATCGTTAAGACATTCAAATGCAAAGTAAACGATCCATGATCAAGGGATTCAACATCGGCCGTCCATTCAAACCACTCTCAAATTACCCTTGATCTTTCTCCTAATTACTGGTCATGACACTCTTAGAAAACTATAAATAGACCCCTCATTTCTCATAGAAAGAGACCACCAAAAGCGGGGAAGAAAGAGGCCCAAGCAAGAAGAGAAGAAGCAAGGAAGAGAAGGAACATACTCCTTCTCGACCGCCGTCAGACTTTCACCCAGCAGCCGACCAACATCGGACTTCTGTCCGATCACCAACTGACGGTGTAATTAAGCAAGGAAGAAAGAATAAAATGAAGAAAAGTAAAAGAAGAAAGAGAGCTCTCTTGTCACCATACTCTTCCTCGACCACCGTCGAACTTCCACCGGCAGCCTACCAACGTCGGACTTCTGCTCATCGTCGAACTTTCGTCGGGCTTCTATCCGATGTCAGACTTCTATCATTGACAGACTTTTTCCCAACGCCGGACTTTCGCCCGTCGCTAGATTCTTACTCGACACCGGACTTCCACCGGTCATCGGATTCCTACCCAATGCTGGACTTCCGCTCGTCGCTGGATTCCTGCCAAATGCTGGACTTCTGCTCGTCACCGTACTTTTGTCGGACTTCTACCCGTTGACGTATATTCATCGGACTTATATCTAACGCTGGACTTCTACTCGACGTTCTTCTTTCGACCTCCTTCGCCAAACAATATTGTTTATGACCTCTATTGCCCGTCAACTATAGTCCTTCAGACTTATGTCGCCCTCCGACTACATTCCTTCTAACTTACATCGCCAGGCCACCAACTACAGTTCTTCCGACCTTCGTCGCCCACTGATTATGGCCCTTCCGACCAAGCAAACACGTCAACAGTGATTCTTTCTATTTCCACTGTGTAACACACTATATATGATGTATATTTGTTACATAAAGCCATGGCATTCCTTTCAATGAAAGGCCTCATTTATAATCAACTGTAAATACTAGTGGATTCATATAAATTGGGCTATGCCCTGTGTTTTTTTCCCTTTTTTAGGGGTTTCCACATAAAAATCTTAGTGTTTCTTATGAATATTGCATCCTCTCTTTCATCTGTGTGCGTGCTGGATCTTTGTACAAAGCTAAGACGTTGAACTTTATATTTCTCTACCGCCACGAATATTTCAAGACGCAACAATTATATATAAATATTTAATTAATTAATTAATTATTTTATCATTATTATCTTCATTATTTTAAAATTTATTGTCATTTAAATACCATTTGCCAAAATTTTAATCATAATCTAATGAAAATCCCATTTGAATAAATATTTCTCATTAAATATTTTATGCTTGCCTTGAATTTGGAGGTGTTTTGTAAATAAATATAAGTTATATTTTATTTGTTTTCTAAAGTAATTTTTAATTACATAAATTTTTTGAACAAAAAATTTATATACTAAAATATTGTTTTAAAAAGCAGTAAAAAAAGTTGTCCCAAACGAAATCATAACCTGCTTGAAACATTTTGTCCATATTATTTTATTTATTAAGCATTCGTTTGGGACTATTTTCTTACTACTTCTTAAAGCGGAAGCAGTCCCAAATGAACTCAGTGGTAATCTGAAAAACACAAAAAAAAAAATCTAAATCTCGTATATAAAAAAATCACAAAATAAAATAAAATAAAATTTATGTGTTATAATGGCCGGCCATTATCGCACTACAATCAGCTCATCATAATTAGTTCTCGCCGTTGGATTGGGTCGATCTAATGGTAAAATTGTATAATCATATTACAATTAATTTAGCCTTTGCTCGAGATGGATTTCTTTTTTTTTTTTAGTAGTTTTTTTTATAAAAATTTTATACAGAAAAAAGCTACTTTAAAAAGCAGTATGAATGTCATTCCAAAAGAAGCCTTGGAGCATGATCTAATGCATCTATTTTTTATTAGAATTAAGGGCGAAAATAGTCCATTTTTATAGGGTAGGCAAAAGTTTATGTTAATGAATAATATAGTAAATAAATAATAATATTAATAAAGATAATGAAATGAATAAAAATATGATTGAGCATTTTTTTGTAAGTATAGAGCAAAAATGTAAATTGAGAATATATTTGAGATCGCTGTAATATTTTATAAAAGAGTTTACAAAATTTTTATGATGAAAATAATTTTTTTGAAAGTTACTTTAGATATTATAAATATGTTATTTCTTAAAAAACCAAACAGTTGCTTTCTTCAACCTATAATGTTTTAGCATCTCTGATCGTAAAGAGTAGCTTATCATCATAAAAATTTCTATAAAGCAATGAAAAAATAACAAGTTGTCAAACATAAATGTAGTTGATCCAAAAAGCAAAAAAGTGAGAAAGCTGATCTAAATTGACTCTGGTTTCATTTGAGACGGCTTTCTTACTGCTTCTTAAAGCAGCTTTTTAGCACAAAAATTTTAATTTTTATACTAGAAAGCTGCATTAAGAAGCAGTAAGAAAGCCTTACCAAACGAAGTCTATGTATATGCAAACTCTAAAAACTAGCTTCTTCTTAAGTGATTTTTTTTAGAGTGGTTATCCCCATACAAGAATGATAAATGTTCATTATGACTTCGACATTTTATTTAAGTGATGATCACTATGGTAGAGAGAGTAGAACATATAAAGAATTTTGGTTCATGATATTTTAATATTAATTTGATCAAAATTAATTTTTATTCATTAAATTTATTTTAAGATGTGTGTTACATTATTAATTAATAAACTTTTATACTAATTATATCTTGAAAATTCTTATAGATAAAAAACTCATCTTGATTAAATTTAAATTATGAAAATCTACCCAAAATTTAATCTTTAGTATTTCATAAAAAATGGGCATTTTTGGGGATGACTATATATTTAATTTTATTATTTTGAGAATCAAAACATGCAAAAATTTTTTATGATATTTGGACTAAGATAGTTTGAAAAACATAAATTCCAATAAGTGATCCATGAATACAATATGTTATATCTCATGAAAAATAAAAAAAAAATTAAAAAACTTAAGCCACCCGACTGCCCGCTACCTCCCGCATTGCCCTCCTACGTTGCCCGCATCCAACCCACGCTAATCGCCTGTTGTGGGATTTGAAGTGATATATATGCTTCAAAGTCCCAACTAATTTGCTAGAAGGGCAAATTTATTAAAAGTGTCATATTTTTTTTTTTTAATTTAAAATGTAATAAGAAAAAGCAGCCATATAATCTGCGGTCATATTTCGTAGTAAATCATCGGAAGACAGCCGGAAAATAGACCGCCGGAAAAATCCGTCGATAATATGCGATTTTCCTATGGCAGATCCCATACCTTCTCCAACAAATTTGTGCAAAAGTATCCTTCTCCTTCACAATCTTGATCCTAGTGATGTCTTCCCCAAGCAGGTTCATGTGTCTTTGCCACTGAGTTTCTTCACAAATCTTTTATTCTCACATACTTTTGATCCAATTGATTCGTATAAATGATCAAATAATATTTGAACTAGCTTTGAATAAATTCGACTCAAATTTAAATAAAGATTTACATTAATTTTGAATATCATACCATTCTAATAGTTATTTTGCGAATAAAAAAAGTTATCCCTTATAAGGGATAGTTTTCATTGAATTAAAATTTGGCCTAAATTTTTTAAGAAAAAAAAAAAATATTGTCCAATTACTTAGACATCAATAGTCCGGATTTTCTTTATAATTAGAAAATAAATAATAAACAATAAATATTATTATTATTTTAATTGGCTCATAATTATCTGCAAAGGATATGCCACATGTTATTCGAGTTTTTTAACTTCATAATGATAAGACCAATATATATATATATATATATATATATATATATATATATATATATATATATATATATCACAAACTGAAGAGTTGCGATAAATTTAAGGAGGATTTACATATATATCACTTTATTTTAAGCTATTTATGTATCTAACATAAAAAAATATTAATATTACATATCTATCACTCATAGAATAAATATGAGTGTATGAAATGAAATATTAAAGTTTATAGGATAATATGAGTAGTAGCCTAGTATGAATGAAATATATGAGTCTTATATCTGATATTAAAGTTGTATATAAGAGATAGGCCTATATTATTAGTATTTTGAGTTAGATATGTAAATAATATGAAATAAAATGATATATTTGTAAATCCCAAAATTTAAATATTAACTAAATTGCTATTTATTTTAACAAGTTGCGTGCCATTACGGTGGACCGGGTTTTTTTTTAAAGACGGTGGACCGATTCCAGCATTTGCACCTCGTGTTTAATTTCCCCTCTTGTTTTTAGAAGAAGAAAACAACTTTCTTGCGGCTAATTTATTAATTTAATAAAAAAATTTCCACCTTCGGCCGCTCCTCTTCAGAATCACGTGCTTTAATTCGGAGCCATTGTCGAACTCGAACAGTACAAATATGGGGAGAGTGAAAGAGGACGACAGAGAAATAAGAAGAGACCGATCAGGATCTGGAATTTGAATTTTTGAGCTAAGCTGCTCGGCCTGCGACGACCATGGAAATGACAAAGAGGCCGGAGAAATCGAGCTTCGCGCTCACCTGCAGCCTCTTGAGCCAGTACATCAAGGAGAAGGGAAACTTCGCTGATCTAGGGTTCAGCATGCCCTCTCGCGCTCTTGATTCGTCTTCTTTAGGTAATTTTGTTATCCGAAGTAAAAGGGTCAGTTCGTGTAAACCTTTAGGGTTTGTTTTACCTAATTTGTAGTTTTTTTTTGGTATGGATTCATCATTTCCTCACCTAATCCGTTTTAGGTTTAGGGTTATCAACTGAAATTTCTCAGTAATTTTGCTAGGATAATCGTTTTAGAAATTGTAATGGAAAGATTTGTTTATCTAATTTTGTTGATTGATATTTTTTAGGGAAACCTGAAACGTACCGTCCGCCGACGACCATGAGCTTGCTTCCCGGTGTGGACGTCTCCGGAGACGACCGGGAGGGTAAGGAGGATTCGTCGCCTCCGAACGCTACGGGATCCGTGGAGTTCTTCCTCCAACACGGAGGTTTCAGCCCGACCTCGCCGGCGGCGGAGGCCAAGTATGTCCTGACTTTTCTGCCCCTTTCATTGGCGTCATTTTTCTTGATTTTTTGGAGATCAGTAGGAGATTTTGCTTCCAGTAATTTATTCTTTTAGTTATGTTGTTGAGTTTGGTTTGTGTTTTGCAGGGAACCGGAGAAAGCTCAGCTCACAATGTTCTACGGCGGGAAGGTGGTTGTGTTCGACAATTTCCCGGCCGAGAAGGCCAAGGAACTGATGCAGATTGCAAGTAAAGGGCAGAACTTTACTTCTGGGACCGCAACTGCCGTGTATCCCTCGGTGCCTGTGGCGGACGTCCAAAATTTCTCGGCGCCGGCCATTCCTCCGGTGAAATTCTACGCCGGAGCTCAGCCCAACTTCTCTGGTGATCCATTGGATTCCTGTATTTCAAGTTGGCATCTTTTCATGAAAAAATTCTCCCTGGCTGCAGAATTCCTTATTTTTTTTTGGTATTCATTTGTTGGAAAACAGATCTCCCTATTGCGAGGAAGGTATCAATCCACCGTTTCCTGCAGAAGAGAAATGATAGGTAGTGAACTCTTGACTTTCTGTTCATTTGTACCTAGGAATGAATTATTATTATTATTATTATTTTTTGAAGGAATGCTTATTTGTTAAGATTTATCTTGGAAAAAATTTCAGGATTAGCGCAAAGGCGCCTTACCAGCTGAACAGCAGAAATGATTCAAAGGATTTTGTAAATGTAGAGGAAGAGATCAGCCAGCCATGGTTGGGCTTGGGGCCGCGTATATCGAAGGCTGACTTAAGCCCCAACTGCAGACGCTAACTTAGCAAGCTTTGTAATCAAATAGACAGCTGAGAAGCATTTGTAATTGAACTTAGTAGGATGTGCTATCACTAAATCCAAGGTTCACTATGTTCTGTTCATATCAGAATATTATGATTTTGTTTATTAATTAGAAAGTTAAATTATTATTGTTGTGTGTCGGAACATTTCTAGCGGTAGAGATATAGAGATTTTAACTTCCTAATTTTGCAAGAAGATTCAACACACATATATGAGAAAATGCAAGAATTATAAGACACATTAGAGTTTTTACGCTATATGGGATGGGATGGGATGGGATGTGTTGGTATGGGTGTTAAAATTGGTATTTGGTTTGGGTTTGGGTCGAATCCGGAATTGACCTGAGTCCAAACGAGTTGATCCTAATCCGACCTAATTTTGTAAACTGGTCAAAATGTTTGACCCAGATCTGATCTGTGCGGGTCACCAGGTTGACCCAACCAGACTTGCTAACCCGGAATACACAACTATTCGCGAAGGGGGCTAGCACAGTGGACAGGGTGAAGATGCTAGCGTGGTGGGCAGGGTGCAGACGCCAGCACGGGAGGGCGAGCACGTTGCGGGTCTAGGTGCACGGGCTCAGGCGTGGGTGGGCAAGAGCAACCTGCAAGGTGCGGAGTGCTACGTCCTGCAGGTGTTCGAAAGCGTGCGAGAGCGCTGCAGAATGATTTGCCTTTGGCGTGGCTCCGAGCGCACGAGCTCAAGTGCAGGAGAGCACCGGTCAATTCTGGACACCTTCGAGTTTTTGGGTGAACCTAAACATGACTTGATTTTAAAAATGGTTCACAATATTGAATCTGAATCTGACCCGTATGTTAAATGGGTTGACTTGAACCAGAAAATTTTCAGGTTGAATTTCTGGTCAGGTTAAATATTGATAGCCTTATGTGTTGGCATCATTGGTGATGGTAATTGATGAAGTTAATATGCATTTGAGTATGCAAGTGACATTAGTAAAGAGATTGTAGGTCGGTGAACTGTAGTCAGGCGACAATGGTGGGAAGACTATAGTTTGCAGACAACAGAGGTTAGAGTATCGTTGTTGGTGAGTGATGAAGTTTAAAAGGATTGTAGTCAGACGATGATGGATAGAAGATCATAGTCGAACGACGATGACCAGATGATCTTAGTTGGGAGACAATTGTTTGAGGATTGTAGTCGACGGACAACAGATGTCGGAAGGACCATAGTTTGGTGATAGTGGTCAGTGGACTGTAATTAGGTGACGATGTTATAAGGACTAGACTTGAGCGACGATGGTTCAAGGATTGCTATTAGCGGGTGACGTTGGTTGGAGGACGGTAGTTGATGGATGACAAAGGTTGGATAGTTGTAGTCGACAGGTGACAAAGATCATGATGACCTTATTTGGGTGATGGTGGTTGGATGACTGTAATGAAAGTCGGAGTCCTGCAGTCATGCAAGAATGGTCACAGGGTTTTAGTTGGCGGGCTAGGGATGTCAAAGGGATCATAATTAGTCGACAGTGGTCGGAGGACTATAGTTGGGCGACTGTAGTTTTAGGATCGTCGTCAAGCGACAGTGGCTCGAGGATTGTAGTCGGGCGACGGTGGTTCGAGGAATGAAGTCAGGCGATGGTTGTTTGACGGTGGCTAGGGAGGTCAGAAGGTTCATAGTCGGTTAACATTGGTTAGAAGACTATAGTCGGGCAATTGTGCTTCGAGGACCGTAGTTGTTTGGTGATGGCTCGAGGACTGTAGTTGGGCGACATGAGTTCAAGGATTGTAGTTGGGCGATGATAGTACGAGAACCGTTGTTGGAGGGCAATAGTATGAGGACCGTAGTTGGAGGGCAACATTGTATATTATAAGATAGTTATATATTTTGTAATACTTATGTTCATGTTCATGTTCATACTTATGTGAAAATTACATTGCATATGATGTGTCATACCCATTGAAGCAATATATAGTTGCACATATTCTGACTTGATCGGGTAAGAATAATTATTTTTTTGCATCTCTACCTTTTGCTTGTGTTTGTGTGTATCTTATGTGCATGAATATAAGATTTGAATTTTTTTTTCTTAGGAGTGCCGCGGCGCCGAGGTAGGCAACGCTGCAGCATTGAGTTCTTTGTTTTTTTTTTTTGGAATTTTTGCGAGCACAACGACATTGGTTTGGGAGCGTGGTCTTTGTTGAGAGCGTTGTGGCCCCATTTTCTGGAGTGCCTTGGCTCCATGTAGGATTTGGGTGGGTTTAGCCCTTTTTGAACTATTGGCTCAGTTTGGAAAGTTGTCCGGGTCTAGGTATGTTAACATTTTGCTTATCTTAGTTATCAAAAATAATAAATTTTTGGAAATTTTCTCATTAAAATTATAATCCATAGTGTAAAAATGGGGACAACTTCGCATTCGTTAAACTTTCATATGTTGCAGATGTGATTATTATGAACTTTTTAATTAAAAAAAAATCATTGTGTAAATAAACAATGTGTTATTTTTGACAAATTAGAAAATAATTCTGATATTAGAAAGTTATGTTATAGAACATTTAAAGCTTTCAAACAATACTCTAAATAAACCCTAATAATCTGGTGAAATTCTGGAAACCTTAAATTCTGCTCCATGATTCAAATTGTTAGATACCGATATAGAACACTATAAATTTTTACTTTTTTATTTATTTATATTTTTATTATAATAAAAGTATACATGTGCTTATCTACATGAAATGTGTTATAAGAATGATTCTTCAAATTATATCTCGGATGTGACATAGAAGAGTGTAGTTGGTGGGTTGTAGTCGATCGGCTATGAAGGTCGGGGGCCTTGTTGGTTGATTGATGAAGGTCCGACGACGACAATCAAGCGGTGGTGCTTTGGGATCCTTAGAGGCTTAAAGCTCTATTGAATCTCAAAATAGAGTGTTAAGGCTTTAGATCCAAGGTCCTCCCATCATGTATATAGTGAAAGCATTTTTATAGAGCTTTGAGATTGGTGTGCCCATAATTATGGATAAAATCCAAAACACTATTGGATGGTCTACATTGATTCCAATGATCATAAATTATCAGTTCAACATTAAGTGGCTTAACGATATCAAAATTAAGCAATTCTGACTATGAGCATGCTAAATTTAGAGATTACTTGATTATCTAATTAATATTATGAAGTTTTTAGTTATACTTCAGGCCCTTGATTGATCCCATCTTAAGCTTGGATTAAGCCATTTTTTGTGCCATAAGGTTATTCTCATTGAAACGTTCAATTTGTTTATATGTTTGCTGGAATCAGAGTTGGATTGTAAAACCCCTCCAAAGCTGATTTTTTTGAGTGTTGTCAGTCCGGACAAATTGACTTTAGTCTCGAACGAACTGAAGAAAATTGTGAAGAAATCTGTATGGTTCGTCTAGACGAACCTGGAACAGTCGGGACGAACTGAACCCGAGAGCATCGTCCAGGGACGAAATAAATTGGAATTAATTTTCGTCTGTACGATCCGTGTCCAGAGGAGTTCGTCCCGGGACGATCAAGGCATCGTCCGGGACGATCTTGCTTGATAAGTATCGGATTTGAGATATTTTTTATTCATTTGAAGAGAGAGAAAGAGAAGGCAGGAGAGAGAAAGAGAAGGAAAAGCTTGGTTTTGGAGCCCGCGGAGCGCTTTTCGTCCGAAGACGCAGTTGGAAGATTTGTCTGTCTCATAGTAAGGAATCCGAATCCTATTTCTGATTTTTAAGATTTCGAGTTTTGATATTTCTGTGCTCAGATTTGTGTTTCCGTTACCGAAAAACACGCATAATTTTGTATTGACGAAAGTTTTACGGCACAACTTTTGATATGTTTCTGATATGATATTTTTACACGATTTGAGTATTTTCTGTAAAGTTTCTACCGGGTATTTTGAGTTCTGTGCGATTTTTATCGAATAGAAAATTATCAGGATGTTGGAAATTGTTGCTTCAGTACAAGTACAGCTTTGAAACATTGTTTTATTCGATTTCCGGTAAATTGGTAAATTTCTGAAATTGTGATTTCTGTGTACATTCCGTGTACTACCGTTATGCCGCCGATTTCTCGTACGATCTCTGATTTTCAGAATTGATGATTTGAATGATTGAATATGCATACGAATGTGGATATATGATTGATATATTGTTATATTACTGAAAGACAAGTGAAGACTGGTTGAACCGTTGGTTGGAGATTGACTTGACCTGTACATAATGGTGGGCTGACGGGCTTTCCTTTAAAAAGGGTTTGGTGTTATCCTCTATTGATCATTGATATAACGATTGGGAGTCATAAGGAGATTATTATGCCGACGGGCGGCCGACGGGCACAGAGTGACGACTCTTATTGAGCCAACGGATATATTTATGGATTTCTACAACAGCACTATGGATTATCGACTAGAAAAACACCTTAATAGTCAGTGATTGTACTTGTTCAGTAAGACTATTGTACTGAATTGCATGTGTATGGTATTGACCTATTGATCTCATTATGGATTCATGGATTTATTGATATTGACGGAATTGTATTGAAATTTATTTATTGACAGATGAATCCTTTCACTATAGATGCCTGGGATGTCACATGGATGGTTTTGAATTTAACTTTGGAAGCTTCTGATTCAATGATGCCTCAAGATTTGTGCTTGCTCAAATTTATTTTTAGTGACATGTCAATTATAATTCTTCTACATTCTTTAAGCATGCCACACAAAATAGAATAACTATTTACACCCACTTAGCTTTCTTAGGGTTCTATGTTCCATTGACTTTCTTATCAAGTGGCTGTGATTCTCCCTATCCTCCTCTAGTTTTTTTCCTAGTACTTTGAAGGCTTGTTTGCTGAGCTTTTATCATTTGGATCCTTATTAGATTGTTTGTATGCTATTTCTTTCACTTCCTTCTCCTCATTTATCTATTCTTTCTTTAATTTCCACAAAGCCTTCATGGCTATGGAAATAAACTTGTTTGATCTCTCCCACCATATGTCTTCTTTTATGTCAAATCTTAATACCCCACCCCCTTCTCTTCTCCCTTCCTTCTTGGGTCATACACCATTCCTTTTATTTATCAGATGGAAGACAAGTGTCAAATATCCTCAACACCTTTATCTATATAAGCTCTTTTAATTGGAGGATTTTTTTTTATTTTTTTTGTATATTCATATATGCCCATATGGTAATTCACATGTATCTAAATAGATTTCTATCCGCTGGATTCCGCTAGATGAGGCACATAGTCAAAAGTAATGTTCAACTTAAAGGTGGGTTAGGTTCTCTGTAGGCCAGAATGATTGCATAAGTTAGGATTTCTTACGTAATAGTGGGAGAAGGCTTTAATGTCACAACCATTTAGGGGTGTCAATTTCGAGTCACGGGTCGAGTTCGGGTCGGACCCGGAATTGACCCGGGTTCAAATGGGTCGACCCTAACCCGACCTCGATAGGTAAACAGGTTGGAAATGCGAACCCGAACCCAACAAGGCGGGTTGCCGGGTTGACCCGACCCTACCTGGCGCGCGGGCGACGCGGTGCGCGTGGTGCGACGCGGGCGAGCGAGGCAGTCTCAGGCAGTGATGCGGGCGCGCAGTGCGACGCGGGCGAGTCGTGCGCTCGGTGCGAGCAGCGAGGCGGTTGCGGGCAGCGACGCAAGCAGGGCTTCAAACGGTTTTTCGGGTTGACCCAGTAACCCGCCGGTTCAACCCGAAACCGACCCATTTTTTAAATGGGTCGAATCCGGGAACCCGAACCCGACCCGTTTTCAAAACGGGTCGGGTCTAACCCGAAAATTCCGGGTCAGGTTCAGGTCGGATTTTCGTGTCGTGTGAAATATTGACACCCCTACAACCATTAACCTAAAGGTTGATGGGTGCTATTGGAGGCATGTTTGGAACATTTTTGTAACTCATCACACCACTTTATAAGTGTTTACTAAATAAAAATGTAGCTATCATGATGAAGAATATATAATTCTTAAAAGTTATAAAGATAAACTTTTCATCATAGCTATATATACAACGAGTAATACTTCATTCACATATATGACTATTTGATTGTCGTGAATTGTAACATGATATGTTGCCCTAAGTTGCACTCTCAAGTACAACATATGATTGTTAGTTAAAAGAATAAATATATTAATCATATAAACATTTTTTTAGGTTATTTTTTCTATATTGAATTTGTGAATCAAAATGTGATTAAATTATTAAATTAGTTGGGGAGAACAAGCATTGCTCCATTGGGTAAGTGTGAAACTAAGAATTATGGAAGTATTATACAAGCGCTGTGCGCCTAGGCGAAGTGGCGAAGTGTTGGTCATAATTAAAATTCAACGAAGAGATTTAAAAAACGAACCTTTAAGATTCTAATATATCTTTATTGAAGGTATTTTAGAGTTTAAAAAAATTTAAAATTGGATCAATCTAATCAAAATAAATAAATAAATAAAGGAAATCTTCATGTCCAAGTAAGCATAGTTGTATTTTCAAAATTATTAAATGAAACAACTTTTAATGCAATATAAATTTGATTTAACCTAATTACATTTATAATTTTTTTAATTTTTCAAACAATTCTATTATTTTCTAAAATATAAAATAAAATTACTTTTTAATGAATGGAATATTTCTTAAGATTGATATTAACAAATAAGTATGATTTAATCATAAAAACAAGAAGAATAGATTAATAGATCAATATTTATTAAAAAAGTAAAGAATTATTAATAGGGTGAAAATATAAAAAAATTAATAAAAAATTCAGAATTTTCAGTTCTCAAAATTGAAAACTAATTTTTCATATTTTGACTTTCTATATATTAAATATATTTTCACACACTAAAAATGATATTTATAATGGCCATATGTCATGTCTTAATAGTCATAAAAAATAATAAAATAAATTAATTATTATAAAAAGTAAATAAATTTAATAAAACAAATAAAAACTTTAAATTATAATATTTGGAATTTATTTTGAGAAAATATAATATAAAGTTGCAATTTTATTTTTTACTTTTTTTTTTTTTTTTGCAAAATAACCCCCTCTTGCCTCATCAAATTGAACAATTATTATGCCCTCAAACCGGATGTAGAGCTACGTTCGGCCGCCAATAACATGTTGCCACGTGCTCTTACTCTTTATAGCGAGGCCCGACGACTTGACCCGGACCGGGACCCGGGAATGCTATGTTCGCGTATTGAGAGGTATTACTCGGTATTGAGAGGTATTGCTTGACAATAACCAGAAATACCGCTCTGTGAAGACCAATACCGAGTTGTACCGAGTTTTTCTATAAAAACTCGGTACAACTCGGTATTGCTCGGTATTTGCTCGGTATTGGTTATTGCCGAGCAAAATCGATCGATACCTAGCAACACCTAGCAAAATCGAGAAATACCGAGCCATCCTGGGTCCGTTCCGGATCGGGTTGTTGGGGCGCACAATAAATAATGAAAATGCGTGACGCGATTCTATTGACGGCCGAAGGACCGGACCAAATAAAAGTTCCATCAAATTAGACGTTTAGGTTGACGGTGACTCAATGGACAATGGGCAGATAAGCCCAGCATTTACGCATTCATTTTCGAGCACTACATTACGGCACCTTATAGCGTTAAAGCTTATAGTGTCACAGTACAAATAGACGACTTCGAGAGTTTTCCGTCTCTTTTACCTCCGAGCTTCAGTGGCTGCTTTGCCCTTCCTCGCTCTCTGCTCTGGTCTTTCCATTTTCCTCCCTCGATTTCGAGGGATTTTTTCTTTCTTGATTAATTTCTGTTGTACAAGTTTCGTCTCCTTTCTTTTTTTTCTATTCCCTTCCGAATCTTTCCATCTTCACTGCGCCATAAACCCTAACCCTTAGTTGGTCAGTTCCGATCGGAGTAGCTTGTGTCGACTCTACTTGAGGAGTTCTAGGCCGGAAAGAATGCAGCAGCAGCGGCTTAAGCAGCAGGCTTTGATGCAGCAGGCCCTCCTACAGCAGCAGCAGTCCCTCTACCCTCATCCGGGACTGTTAGCTCATCCCCAGGTATCGCTTTTATTCTACTGACATCGTTATTTTATCTCTTCGTCTTATGAGTGTACTGTCTGCGATTTTTCTCGCTCATTTCGCTGCGATTTTTGGTTTCCTCAATTCTTTGGTTGCTTCTTGTGGATGGTTGATTTTCCTGAATGATTAGGGTTTATGGCGAGTGTCACTTTTTTGGTGGAATTGTGGATTTTTCTGTTTCCATTTGGTTGTGTTTGTTGGGTTTCTCGTCATGTTAGGCTTCTTTTTGTCTTTATAAAAGGATTTTCAGGCATTTTAAGGTTTTAGGAGTGCTTTGGCAGTACGTAATAAATAATGTTTCTTTGATCTGTCTTATTTTATGCCGAGTCATAGAAGTTTATTTGTGGTAGGTAAGGATTTTGGGATCCAAGTTATCTTCTTTGGAAAGTGGGTACTTTGCTGCTTTCATTTGACTACTCTTGCAGCTGAGGATCAATTTTTGTTAGTTTGTTGCTTTAGTTTCTTAAGAACGCTGCTGCTAGAATTTTGCTTCCCTTCCATCTTCTATTAAATTTGCATCCTTTTTTGAAAGGCTCATGTATTTTCTTAAAGATAGAAATTTCCTTCTCATCTCAACAAATTATATTATGGAGTCACATAGAACTTTGCAGTTTCAATCGCTGGTCTAAAGTTCAGAAGTAAAGATTGATTTGAGGGTAGTTTGATATTCCTAAACTGTGTGTAAAGATGGTGCACATTGATTAAGCTATGTTGGAGTTGATTATTTTCAACCTATTTTTTTTTCCTAACAGTTAGAATTATAGGTTTCGACAAGTTCTTCTGAACTCTTATGCCTATCTTATAGGTTATTTTTTGAATTATTCTTGCTCGTGCTATTGGGCATGCATGCCATAGGTAGTTTGGTTAGTACAGGTGCTTGACCTCATTGACTTTATTTCATGAGGAAATGAAATTTTCTAGGTGCAAATATATTTTTTGTAGAAACTTACGTTGACAATGCTAGACCTTTCCTAAGCCTTCCTTTTTTTTTTCAGTGCAGTTGTTTCTTACCCTAGGTTTTGAGTGTTTTCTTTTTTTTAGGAGGATAGCCTTTAAAGTAGGGATTTTTTTTTTACCTTTTTCTTGTTCTTTTACACTTTTATTTTGCAGATAGAGCCGATTCCAAGTGGAAATCTTCCTCCTGGATTTGATTCAAGTACATGCCGCAGTGTGTGAGTGTTATAGGAACTTTTTAGTATATTTTTTTTTCCATTCCTAAGTTATGCTTGCATGCTTTTTGTCTCCTGGGGATTATGATGTTCATTTTATTTTATTTTATTGTGAATTTAGAAACATCTTTAGATTCTTCTTGCATCCTAAGCTTTAGCTTTTCTATGATTTATTGACTTTGCTGTCTTGATGCAAAAATTCAGAAAATCCTTTTTTTTCATGCTTTTATATGATTTTAAGGTTTCTAATATTAGTTCATTTTTTTTGCTAAACATAGTTCTATTGTCACTTACATTTGTACTGCATTATGCTTGCGAGATTTTGCAGCTATGTTGGAAATATTCATAGTCAAGTTACCGAAGCACTTCTTCAAGAGGTTTTCCAAAGTACTGGTCCTGTTGAGGGATGCAAGCTTATCAGGAAGGAAAAGGTTTAACAGCTCATCTTAGATTTAATTTTAACAACCCCACAATGCACACACATATAAACCAAATATTCTGATTCTCATACTTTTGCTTGTGCCATTTTGCATGCATTCTTTCTCTCCACATCAGTGGCTTCAATGACAAATAATAAAGTGTTTGCAGGATTGATCTTTGCTTGATCCTACTTATAACATGTTTATTTTCATGCGAGAAAGTCCAATGTGTTTGAGATTGCTAGATAGGAGACTCTTTAGGTTGTGCGTGTATGTGTGTTTTCTTTGGGTAAGTCGGGCAAGATGCATATTGAGACATATTCAATATCTCATTCTTCTCCATGGAAATATGTTCTCGGCACTGGTTTTTATATTGATCAATTAAGATTATATCACCTCTTTTAAAGGTAGCAATTGTCTCAGCTATATTTGCCATATTTTGTTGGTATGCATTTGAGGATTACAGCATATTGTTACTTTACGTTGTTGACAGTCTTTCAAAATCTTTCTTGATCAATTTATTTTTAATTTAATGCCTTTATAGTTGATTGTACTATCAATTAACATTTTTATCATTCATTTGATAACTTATTAAACCTTTTTATGCTCCTGTGTTATCTATACAATTTTTTTTTAATGGCTATATTCTTGATAACCACATATAAGGTTTTTGATAGAACTCTATATTTACTTTAATATGTATCAATCTGATTGGTTTCCAGAATACTCTCAAAGTTTTAAACACTTTAAGGGAGTTGACTCCTCCATATCTAAAGGATACATGAGATCCCATCTTCACATTCAATGAGGAAAGAAATATAATAATGGCTTATCAAAATTGGCTCATTCTCATATCCCAAAGGAATAGAAATTTACAAAAGAAGCTATATTACTACTAAAGGGGTGTTGGACCTAATTTTGGGAAGATTTTGAAATGTAATACCACACCAAATAAATTCACATTTAAATTAGTGCGCCATCAACTTCTTATGTGGCAGCTGATTTGGCACCTATCGATTTAAGACATTTCATCCTAATATAAGCTATTTTATTGAGATACAAGGTAGTTTACTATAAATAATTTAGTTCACTTATAATAAGGTAATTGGGTGAAGTATTTTATGTTTTGTTGAAATACCTTACTATTGTATGAAATATCACATTTTTGGATATACAGAAGACGAGGAGGCAGTCATGAACTGCAAAGAATCAAGGTTAATTGCTGATTTAAAACTGTGCCACATTGGTTGCCATTTTGCATTTGACGTGGCACCAATTTAAATATTGGAGAGTATAACAATTTTGAAATTTGAAACAGTGTATATATTAAATCCGCTGAAATAAATTATTTCCCTATTGTGTGATTGACATATATCAATGTTTCACTTTTGTTATCCAACATGCTGCTCATCAGCCATTATTTTTGACATGTATTTTTTAATGCCTTTTAGTCCTCTTATGGGTTTGTTGATTACTTTGATCGTCGCTCAGCTGCGCTTGCTATACTTACCCTAAATGGAAGGCATTTGTAAGTAAAACACTATCCATATCTGTTTTAGTTTTCTCTTTATTGGTCTTCCACAGCTTCCTTAAACTTCTAATCGTTAAATTGCAGATTCAGTCAACCAATAAAAGTTAATTGGGCATATGCCAGTACTCAGAGAGAAGACACTTCAGGTTATATATTCATGCAGATGTTATTTTTTTTTTTTTAACTTGGTTAAAACTATTTGATTATACTTCTTAGTAAGACTTCTGTTTGTTTGTTTCTTTCATAGGTCATTTCAATATTTTTGTTGGTGATCTTAGTCCTGAGGTTACTGATGCTGCATTGTTTGCCTGCTTTTCTGTGTATCCCAGCATCTCGTGAGTTTCGGTTGTCATTCACTTTGTGGCTAGGGGTTATTAGGTGTTGTATCTTTATATGCACTCTGTGGCTAGGGGTTATTAGGTGTTGTATCTTAATATGCACATTGTGGCTAAGAGTAAGATTATTTTTTTTATAGTGCTCTTAGCTGTATTTTTTTTTAACTATTCTAAATGAAGTGTGGTATTAATGTCCAAATATGTTTCAGTGATGCAAGGGTTATGTGGGATCAAAAAACTGGTCGTTCAAGGGGGTTTGGCTTTGTTTCTTTTAGGAATCAACAGGTAAAGTTATTGTTATTCATTTGATCTGTTATATTAAATATGTTTATGTTGATCCAGTATGTTTTGATTGTTTCTGGGCAGGATGCACAAAGCGCGATCAATGATTTAACTGGTAAATTCCATCTTCAGTTTAATTTATATTCTTTTTCTGTGAGATAAATCAATGTCAATTGAATACTCATTTTTTTCTTGTTTTATGTCACAACCAATGAGCATGTTGTTTATACTGTTTGCTTTATCCCACAGATTAGCTAGCATTGCTATAACATTATTTGTAACTAGTTGATTCCATTTTTTTTTATTTCATTCTCTTTTATCACTTTGCAGGTAAATGGTTGAGCAACAGGCAAATTCGATGCAATTGGGCTACAAAGGGTGCTGGTACTAGTGAAGACAAACAATTCTCGGATTCCAAGAGTGGAGTGGAGTTAACAAATGGTTCAACTGGTGGGTACCATTTTGATGCTGTATTTCAGTTTTAAGAAGTTTAGTTTTTTTAATTTGATAATTGAGTCATAACCATGTACGTTCTGAATCTTCTAACTAGTTCAAACTTAAGTATGTTTTCAAAATATTATTTTCATAGCATACCAAAGCAAATTCTCCCTTTCTGTTCATATTGCTAGGAGTTAATGTACTTCATTTGTTATTTTTATTATGTTTTGACAATATTTTTCTGCTTTTCTAAGTTCTAACTGAGGGATGAGCAGTTGTTCTAACTAAATAATGCACGATTTCATTTATCATCTGAACATCAATGCACTACTTAACATATTATTCTGTTGCCTTGGCATATCAAATATAAAGTGTTTTGTTTTGCCTTCTAGATTGACGTTGTCTTCTATAATTTTTTTTTTACGGGACATGCTTACAAAACAATTGAATAGCCTTTTAAGATGTTTACACAATTTTAAGAAATAGGACTGCCCCTAGAAACAAGACCCTAAATATGTTTCCTGTTTTTGATGTTGCTTTCTGGAAAGATGAAAATAAAGGCAGATTTATAAGCGAATCCAAACGTGTAGCCTTTTAGTCTTCCATAAGCTATTTCTCTTGTAAATACAAGTCGAGTTTTGGGTATGAATTTTAAATTGCAATGTTCTTATCTGCTCTCAGGCCTTATTCATTTATAGCAGTACTTTATATGAATTTGAATTGCTATATTTTCTAAAAGATATGTAGAAGGAAAGAAGAGAGAGAAAGTGGTGGAATGCTTACTTGCTCCAATTGGCCGAAACTTGGCCCTGTAAATAGAGGGTTATAAAGCTGAAAAATAGAGGAGAGTTTAACACATTCTAGAAAGAAAGCAAATTTAATGATTTACAGCTAGTTAATTTAAAATTACTAAATACAATTAATATAATCCCTAGTAATTAGCCTCCAAACAGCCTACGCCTGCTGCTTTCCATTGCATCCCAAACCACAACTTTCCGTGTGGAGAAAATAGCTGGTATTTCCATCCAGGGAAGCTTCTTTCCAGAGAAAACTTCAAATATGGTAGAAGGTTATCATTTATTCTTTCTTTTTAGTTTTTTAACATTTGGTGGAAATTGGCGATCAACACTCTCCCTTGAGCTGTTTTGTAATCTAAGCTTGCCAATGATCTTTTTAAATAGGGGTCTTTTTAATCCTCTGGTTAGAATGTTAGGAGCTTGATTAGACGATGGAATATATAAAACATGGATCTCCATTTTGAACTTTTTTCTTTAGTGAGGTACTGATTTACCTTCACATATTTAGTTTGATCATGATGGATAATGTTGTGTGTTATATTGATAGCAATTTTATTTCCACAATATAAGAATATCATAGGAGCTTAACAGTCAGTTGAAGTTCTTCTAGAAGTAACTTAAGCTAGATTAATTCACTAATTCCTATATCCAATTATCTGAGTTTAGCTATTGCAGTGCTCCTTGCAAAGATATTTTGTTTTTAATTTCTCTAGGTTATAAGGCTACCCTTCTCATAAGTACAATACCCTGATGTAGATCTCCTATCAATTATAATGCTTGCCCAATCAAACTGATATAGGCTTCTATTATTTGATATTCCCGCTTTTATAGAATAGTCCCATCCTAGGTTACCTTTTAAGTACTTGAGATCCTTGTGACAACACTCATGTGTGCTTCATATGACACATGGATGAACTTTTTGTGCCAGCAACAAAGGAGTTGTAAGCTCAGGTATTAGATAAACATATGTGTTTTCTCAACCAATTTTAGATATGTTCCTTTATTTAGTAGACTAGTAATGATGCAGTCGCTTAATTCTGTTTTAGAATTTGTTGGAGTGTCAATAAGTTTCTTTCAATTAAGTCAATTTCCTTTAAGCAACCTAGAACATATTTTCTTTGAGAAATGGTAATATTAGATATTTTCATTCCAAGAAAGTAACTAAGGGAGATTAGGTCTTTAATTTCAAACTCTCCTACTAGCCTTTTCTTCAAGATATTTATTTTTACATCATGATATCTTCTTACAATGATTTCAGCAACATACACAATTATTATAGTATACTTACCATCCTTGTGTTTGTAGCAAGGTTTTAAAAGGCGAAATCGAGAATCGAGGTTTTTTTTCTAAGCGAGGCGAGGCGTAAGCCTCGAGGCGGATCGAGGCGTAAGCCTCAAAACGATTAAAATAAATTAATTTAAAATTATAAATAATGACAAAAAATAACAAAATATTACGTCAACTATAAATTTGAAGATTTGTTTCAATATAATACCGATCTGTCGGGGGTCTAAGGGGGCAGCGCCCCCGGAACAAAATTTTATTATAAGAGTAATTTTGAAATTATACTTGGTTTTTAAGTTTGTAAGTTGTTTGTATGAAAAGATACCGAGCGGTACCGAGCATGTACTGCTCGGTATACATGCTCGGTACCGAGCGGTACATGCTCGGTACTGAAGCGTGACGAACTCAAACCAGCGATCAAACAAGAAGAAAGGTCGTTCCCGAGCACTCCTGCCGGATCGAAGAACTCACTTGTGGTCGAAGTCGAACACGATGCAGCTCTCAAAAGGGACGAAGCGGAAGCAGCGCGCTCGAAAGATAAGGAATTTGTTCTTCGCTGTGAGCTCTGTCGAATCCTAATGAGGCGTCGCCTCACGCTGCCTCGAGGCGTTACGCCTCGACGCGTATGCCTCGCTGAAAAAAATCACACGCCTCATCAAATACCTATGTTGCACCGATACGGATACGAAGACACGGATACGACACGACACGGATACGGGACACGTCAATTCTTAAAAATATAGGATACATGTACGACGTGGACACGACATCATAATTTATAAATCATATATAAAAATTAAGAAAGCAATCAAAACATAATATTTGAAATTACAAAAAAATGACAACAACATCATTTGCAGCCTTGTAGCTTATAATATCAAAATATAAGTAAGCATTAAATGTCTAGTACAACAACAAAAGCATAAACATAAATTGTCTAGCACATAAAGTTTCAACTATTCAATAGAAGGAATGATATGATTAGCTTCTTCAGTGGTTTGTCTTTGAACTTCTATATCATCTTCAATAAATATCATAGCTTTTAATTCAGGCTAATCAAGTGAAAGATTAGTAATTTCTAATATTCTCATATCATCAAGAGACTCAAATCCATCTCGGAAATGAGAGAACTTTGCTCGCAGCCGCGGAAGTAAATACGATGCATCTTTTTTTTTTTTTCGGATTTCTTTTTTGCTTTTCGGACACGTGTATCGGACACGCGTGTCCCTTTGAAATTAAATAGTATTTTAATTGGATACGTTTTTGGCGTATCCAACACGTATCAGTGGAATATTGGAGGCGTATCGGTGTATCGGATACAACACGCCTTCATAAATAGGTGTATCGGTGCAACATAGTCAAATACATTGAGGCTTAAGCCTCAAGGCGCCGGGTTAGCACCTCGAACTGAATCGCGCCTCTGTTCGGACGCCTCGACCGCTTTTTTAATCGTGGGTTTGTAGAACAACACAACATCAAGTTTTTATCCCGTTGTGGGGTCGGCTGCATGAATCTATTTTTTTCATTTTGTCCTATGAAGAGTCAAATTCTCATTTAAATCTAATAAAGAAAAGTCATTTCTGATACTTTTTAACTAAATATTTTTAGGTCTACCTCTAACTTTCTTAACATAGGCTGGATCTAATATATTTACTGTCATAACCGGGTCATCGAAAGTCAGACGCTTTATGTAACCAAACTATCTAAGGCAACTCTCTCTAATCTTATCTGCCACTGGAGCTACTCTCATCTTTTACCTATTTCGCATTGTCTCTAAGTGTGAAGCCACTCATCCACCTTAGCATCCTCATCTTTGCAACTCTTAACTTATTTTTATTGGCCAACATTCAGCACCATAAAGCATTGTAGGTCTTACCATCATCTTAAAAATTTTTCCCTTAAGTTTGAGGAGCACTTTTCTATCCCACAACAAGCTCTATGCATTCCTCCACTTCAACTATCCAACTTAAATTCTACCAATAATATCTTAATCTATTTCACCATTGCTTTGAACAATAGATCCAAGATATCTAAAACGTGCACTCTTTTTAACGACTTGATCATCCAATGTCACAATACCACCATTAGATTTATTACTACTAAAATTATATTCCATGTATTCAATTTTAGATCTACTCAAATGAAAACCTTTTGACTCTAAGGTTGACCTCCATAATTCATGTTTTCCTTCTACGCGCTCTCTAGTTTTATCAACAAGAAAAATATCATCAACAAAAAGCATAAATCAGGCCACAACCTCTTGCACATGTCTATTAAGAACATCCATAATAAAAGCAAAGAGATATGGGCTTAATGCTGATCCTTGATTTAGTCAAATTGAAATAGGATCATACTTGTTCAAACCACCTTGTATTTGAACACAAGCAATAGTTCGTTCATATATATCCTTAATGACTTGAATATAAGTATTATTAACTCCTTTCTTTCCTAGAACTATCCAGAGCTCTTCTCTTGGAACTTTATTAATATCACACTCAAATGAAAACCTTCCTTTCTTTCCTAGAGCTTTATTAATATCACACTCAAATAAAAGTTTTTTATCCTATGAAGAGTCAAATTCTCATTTAAATCTAATAAACAAAAGTCATTTCTGATACTTTTTAACTAAATCTTTTTAGGTCTACCTCTAACTTTCTTAACATAGGCTGGATCTAATATATTTACTGTAATAACCGGGTCATCGAAAGTTGGACGCTTTATGTAACCAAACTATCTAAGACAACTCTCTCTAATCTTGTTGAAGGTAAACTGGATTTCTATAGAAATCCCACATAAGAATTCAAGCTTTCTTTCCATCTTCTATAGTCTCATGCCATTTTGGTTTATTAAGAGCGTCTTCTTAGTGTGGATTTCTCGTTTTGCTAAATTGAAAGCTGGAGTTTTATCTAGTACATCCGGTCATATCTCATATTATTGGTTATAGGGTGCTGAGTATGGACACATGCATCTTTTTAATAGCAATATATAATTCTTCAATAATATCACATGGAAGAAGGGTTTGTGAACCTAAATAAGATTCCTGTCAAAGCTTTTGATAGGTGGATGTTCAATTTTTTTGTAAATTCTTCCTTCTAGAGTAAACATGAATTTTGGTGAAATGTTGTGAGGTCGAGTGTTGGGCTTGTTGGTCGGATGGATTTAGAGAATCGGAGTTTTGTTAAGTTCAACACTCTTTAGTCTGGGAAGATTAAGGCACTCAGTTTAATTGAGTCGTTTTTTTTCAGGGAAATAATATATATGCCTTTTTTTAAACCATATTCGAGAGATAAATTTGAAGGCTTTGGGATCAAATTTATTTCCATGGGGTTCATAATTGTAGACAAAATCTATGCACCCAAATACTCAATGGCTGATTTGAAATATTACGAGTACTTGGGAACCATTTGAAAAACACTCCGATTAATTGAATCACATTAGTGGGTAGAGTTTTTATAAGTTATCAGGCCATGAAGATGGCTTCACCTTCATAAAGTTTAGTTGTGTTAATAGTGAACATAATAGATCTTGCTATCTCTAATAGTTTATTTTTTTTTTTTAGTTATACAGGTTTGTTGGGGCAAGAACTTTGATGTATAGTCCCATTCTAATTTAGGTAACTTCCTAGAACATGATTGTTATACTTGCAGCCTTTATTATAATGTAGGATTTGGATATCATTGGAGTATTGAGTTTTAATCGGATTAAAAAAGTTTTTTAATGCATGTTTCACATCTAATGTATCTTTCAATAACTATAAACAACACACATGAATATGCTTATTATTAAAAGTAATACACCAACAATTGGAGGAAATGTTTGAAGATTCGAATGGACCAAAATGATTTGTAGCTTTCTATGGCTTTGGTTTATGTGTGTAGCTCTTTGGTGTGGCAAGTCGATAGATTTCATGTTTGAAAAGCATCTTTATTTTCCTATAAACAAGGAAATTATTTTTTAAGGTACGAAAAGCTAGGATGACCTAACTTTTAATGCCATAACATAACTGTCTTTCTGGGTAAGAGAAGATTTGTTGTTGATAACAAAGGCATGTTTACTCTCTTTGGATTTCTAATCAATCTGCCAAACTCACTACCAGTACCAATCGTCTTCCCCAATCTTTAGACTTGAAATTCTCAAGACTTAGATGAGAAAACATCTTTGCAGTTGCACTCTTTTAATGGTTTGCTTACTGATAATAAGGTTCAAGAGTGCTTTGGAACATGTTCAGTATAATTTTGACTGAGTCAGTGTACATTCTAAATGTTTTGGTCCAACAATGCGAGATAGGGATCTATAAAAAAAAATTGTTTTTGATGTATTTAGAGGTTAGGGGTATAAGATGAGAATAGATGAACACAATCTATTATCTTATTTGAAGCTCTAAGATCAATGATCCAGAATTCTTATCCTCCTTTAGTACAAGTAAAAGCTAGAAGAATGTTGTCGAGCTAAAAAAAGAGGATCTGGAGGCTTTTTTAAGAGTAACTTATAGAGAAGAAGATCTAATTGATATTTGTTCACGGAAATGCAGCCAAGGTTGTTCATAGTTTTTATCTTTCCCTCACAGTTTGAATATTAAACTTTAGTGTGGTTGTGTTGATTTCCAGGGTAAGAGAGATTTATTTGATTTACTGACTTGTCATTTAGTTTCCAACAATTTTCTTGTGTGTTGGGCTTTTTACAGACATTGCATTAAAAATTATCTCTCTTTCCTATTTCGAGTTATTTGTTAGGTTTTTTTTTTTTTTTTTTTTCTCTTGTCGACATCTGATGATAACAGGAGTGGATCCTTCAGTTTGAAAACAGTTTTTGATACCTCAAGCATTATCCTTTTGCTCAAACATGTCCAATTTTTGCTAGATATTTTGTGAGTGTGGTGAAGTATTCAATGATATGCATCCTTGTTTTGGATTACAAGCATGATGATTTGAATGGAATTTTCAAGAGCTGAATACGCCATGTTGACTTTCTCTCAAATTGCTTGAGTGGTGTTGTAGACTATGTACAAGGATTGATATGTTCTTTCATAGAATTGATAAGCCATAGACAATGTGGTTGACGAATGATACTATTCAGGTGCCCAATTGTTTCTGTTCATTGAGTCAAAATTTGAACCGAGCAAGATCATTGAAAGTTTTTCCCATTGAGTTTATATGATTTGATTTTAAGTGGTAAGTACTATATGAGGATTCCTGAATTGATTTATATGGTCGGTAAAAGAAAGAAGCCATCTCTCCATCTTAACTTAAGCCTGTTATGGCTTTCCTATTGCCATCAGCCAGAAACCAGCTTTGATATCATGTTAGAAAAGAGACGTGGAAGAAAATAAGAGAAAAAAAAGGGTGGAATACTTGCATTAATTTTTCGAACTGGACCCTATAAGTGGAGGGTTATGAAGATCAAAATTGGGAATAAATTAATACATTATAACAAGAAAGAAAATATGAAATATTACATTATATTTTACTAAAAAACTTATAAATACAGTTGGAGAATCCTTAGTCCCCAACCATCCCCACTCCTGCGTTCCATTCCAGCCCAAACTATAGCTTGTCATGTGGAGAAAATAGCTGGAATTGCCATCCAATGAAGCATTACCAGCTGGTTTTTCTATGGCAGAAAGATCCACCAACTATCTTCATTGCAGCAAAAAACTGCCTTTTATAGGCGCTATTTCATGCTAGAGAAAACTCTTTAGTATGATAGAAGAAAATTAGCATTTATTGTTTCCTTGTTTGTCAAATAGAAGGGATAGATTGTTGGGAGACCTTTGTACTTTTTCTTCTTGAAGCTATTAAATTATTTTTGTCATTTGGATATTTTAAGGGCTTCAAGTTATATTTAATGGATATTAAAAGTGTTTTTTCTAGAGGAAGTATTTGTTAAGCAACCTAGAGGAAGTATTTGTTAAGCAACCATCAAGATAATAAAAAAAAAACTCAAATTTATCCAAATATTCAAGCTCAAGAAGGCACTATGTGGACTCAAACAAGCACAATGAACTCAATATGATAGGTTAAGCATCTCTCTTTCAGAAAAGAAAAATTTATAAAATAAATTTCATCTAATATCATTGCTTAAGAAATTAGATTTTGATTTATCAATTATACAAATCTATGTATTAAAGGTTTTATTATATGATTATTCGACAAGATTTACGCTGGTTGTTAGACTACCTAACACAAACCTTCATTTTCTCATTCAGGACTTGGGACCTGGCAACAACAATATTTTCCTATTTAAGTTGGATTATATTAAGCATTAGCCTTAAGTTGCAAGAGGTTGTACCCTGGTGTATGCTTTTTGTTGATAAGACTATAGAGGGAGTTGAAGGTAAACTTGTATTATGGAGGTTAACCTTAGAGTCTACAAGCTTTCATTTGAGAGGATTTAAAACTTAATATATGGAGTGTAATTTTAGTAATAATAGATCTAGTGGGGTGGGGGGATTGTGACTTTGGGCGATCAAGTCATTAATAAGAGTACGTGTTTTAGATATCTCGGGTTTATTGTTCATAGTGATGGTGAAATAGATGTGGATATTATTAGCCGAATTTAAGTTGGATGGTTGAAGTGGAGGAATGCATAGGGTTTGTTGTGTGATAGAAAGTTCCCCTCAAACTTAAGGAAAAATTCTATAAGATTGTGGTGAGACCTGCAATGCTTTATGGGGTAGAATGTTGGCCATTAAAAGAGAAGCATAATATTAAGTTAAGTGTTGCAAAGATTGGGATGCTCCGGTGGATGAGTGGATTTACTCTTAGAGATAGATACGAAATGAGCATATATGTGAAAAGGTCGAAGTAGCTCTAGTGGAAGATAAGATTAGAGAGAGTCGTCTTAGATGGTCACATAAAATGATAGCCTTATGATGACCCGGTTAGAAAAGTAGATGTATTAGATTTGACTTGTGTTAAGAAAGGTAGAGATAGGCCTAAAAAGACTTGGTTAGAAAAATATTAGAAATGATATTTCCTTATTAGATTTAAATGAGAATTTGACTTTTAATAGGACACAATGGAGAAAAAGAACTCTTAATCTATGTTGATATTTTGTTTGCTACTATACATGATTTTGTGTTAAGAGTTCTCTCAAATTATAAATTAAAATTTTGAAATGATTATGACGGGAGAATAAAACAACTACATAGGCTTCCGAGTAAACAAAAATAGAATAATACTTTTTTTGTGTAAAATAAAATACACTAGAGTATTCATTTAGAAATTTGACATAGAATGCTTCAAGAGGGAAGGTACCTTTATGAGCCAAAACACTCAAGTTGACAAAGACTTAAATGAAAAACCAATCGATGTAAAATTTAATAAAGGTATGATAGGTTCAGTATTATACCATATTGTTAGACATTCTAATATTATATTCAGTGTTTTTGTATGATCCTAAGCATTTGACATTTCAGGAATAACATCACATTAAATCTCATTAATTACTTTGATTTAAATTTTGTTTGATGTAAAATAGGTAAAAAATGTACATCAAGGGCATGCCAACTTATAGGTTACTCACTTGTATCTTTAGTGAGGTAGGAAACATAACTCAAATTGCACTATCTATTGTTGGGACATAATACATGAGATTTATTACTTCGATTCAAAAATTTTTTGATGTAAAATAGATGAATAATGTACATCAAGGGCATGCCAACTTATAGTTTACTTAGTTGTATCTTAGTGAGGTATGAAACATAACTCAAATTGCACTATCTATTGCTGGGACATAATACATTGCAAATCGGAGTTTGCTTAATTTATTTGGCTTAAGTAGTTGTTTGATTTGGAATCTTATTAATTAATACACCAGTAATGTGTGATAAAACTAGTGGATATAATTGTAAAACCTATTAAGAACTCAAGGATTAAACATTTAGATTGAAAAAGCCTTTAAGAACTCAAGGATTAAACATTTAGATTGAAAAAGCCTATTAAGAACTCAAGGATTAAACATTTAGATTTTACCATCGTTTTATTAGAGATCAGGTCTAAAATAGAGAGAAAATTATTAAATTTATTAACACTTTAAATAAACTTGTGGATATAATTGTAAAACCATTTGGATATGATAGATTTTCACGTTAAGAACCTAATTAGGAGTGATAGGCTTAAATTCTTAAATTGAATCTCTTAAATAAATATTTATAAGCTATTTAAAATTATATTTTATGTAAATGATTAGAAAAATTATTTAAATGACATTTTTATGTTGAGATTATGAAAATATTAAAATGGCTTTTGCTCATTCTAATCTTTGATTTTTTTTTTTAATCTTATTATATTATCCCTAGTAGATTGTATGATCCACAAAAAATTCTGGTGATATATATATATATATATATATATATATATATATATATATATATATATATATATATATATGATTAGTAACTATTATATTTATGAGTAATTTTTTGCTCTAGAGAGATTTTGTTATAAATACCTACCAATACCCTTAAATGAAATGTACGGTGAGACTCTATTGCAATACTAAGTATGCTATCAATATTTCATTTAATGTTGTGGAACAAGATTGTACTATGCATATTGAAATTAATTGATACTTTATATTGAAGAAAAGTTGAACAATGATTTAATTTGCACTTTGATAGCTGCCACAATGTGATAGAAATGTACCCCTCAAACTTAAAGGAAAATTCTATAAGATGGTAGTGAGGCCTGCAATGCTTTATGGTGCCGAATGTTGGCCATTAAAAGAGAAGCATAATACTAAGTTAAGTGTGGCAGAGATGAGAATGCTCAGGTGGATGAGTGGCTTTACCCTTAGAGATAGGATACGAAATGAGCATATACGTGAAAAGGTTGGAGTAGCTCCAGTAGAAGATAAAATTAGAGAGAGTCGCCTTAGATGGTTTGGCCACATAAAACGACGGCCTTTCGATGACCCGGTTAGGAGAGTAGAGGTATTAGATTTGACTTATGTTAAGAAAGGTAGGGGTAGACCTAAAAAGACTTGGTTAGAAAATATTAGGAATGACCTTTCTTTATTAGGTTTAAATGAGAATTTGACTTTTAATAGAACACAATGGAGAAAAAGGATTCATGTAGCCGACCCCACGTAGTGGGATAAAGGCTTGATGTTGTTGTTGTTGTTGTTGTTGTTTGATAGCTGCCACAAGAAAATAATTTGCGGATATTGTCACCAAAGTACTATTATGGGTAGTGTTTCAGAAGTTGTCGGAAAGGTTTGTAATGGATAACACCCATTCATTCGCATGAGTGTGGAGTGTTGAAACGCCTTAATTGTAAACTTCTACCTAATGTTTTAAAAATTGGACTAGAGCATGCAATTTGACCAGTTCAACTATGAACCAGTAGCACAAATGGTCCAGGATACCTCAATAATCAGTTTCACATTGCATTGGATAGAATTAGCTCAATTCATCGGTTCGACAGGGTAACCGTCAAACCGGTCCTTATTATAAAGAGCTGGTCGGTTCTCCTCTTCATTTGATACGACGTTGCGTTGTTGGCTTCTAATGCAACCTAAAGTTCCTAAACCTTTTTGGAGAACATTAAGTATGCAAATAATCACTTCCTTTTTAAAATAATTAAGCAAACACAACAATAAACTAGTACAAAACACCACTTATAATAGAGCGGACAACACATACAACTCATACAACAAATATAATCTTAGAACACAACAACTCATTACAACATAAAAGACTTTTTTTTTGTTAAACAACATACAAGACATGACACCACTTTCAACTTGTAAAAAAAAACAACACAACTTATGTCTAATCGAAATTTCAAGAAGAAAGATACAAGTGGAATGAGAACTTTGGAGAGAAGAATAGATAGAAGTTCGAGACAAAATATAAGAAGGTAGAAGAGGACAACTCGCAAGTTATGACAAACCCGTAGGTTTCACGTTCCAAATATTCATTCACATCTCTCTTTCTTTCACAAAGAAATTCAGCCCCAATTTATAGGAGAAAAAGGAGGAAAGACATTTATTTTCCCACATAAATGTGCCACCAAAACAACCACTAAATCCCTCCAAATCAGCCCATATATGGACAAGTCAAAGTAAACAGCACGAGGATCAACAAAGGGAAGAAACCGAGCAACCAACAACAGGGAAACCATGAAAACAACAAGGAAAACGAGTATCCAGCAACAGGGAAATCAATAAAACAACAAGGAAATCGAGCAACCACATGGGGAAACCAAACAGTCACCATGGGAAGACAAAATAGTCACATGGAAAGACCAAAAAGCCACATGGGGAAACCAAACAACAGTAGGGAAAATGACTAGACAACAGAAAAACTAAGTGGACAGTAGGTAAAATGAAAAGACAATAGTAAAACCGAGCGAATAGTAGTTAAAACAAAAAACCACAGGAGAAAGAGAGCTAGAAGCATAAGCGAAAAAAAAATTTAAATAAAATAGTTGGCCTTAGACCTGTCAATATTGGACCTGACCCGAAATCCCGACTCAAACCCGACCCAAAAATTTCGGGTTTGGGTTGACCCGAACCCGAAATGGGTCGGGTTCGGGTCCGGAAAATCAACCCATTTGCAAAACCGGGTCGGGTTCGGGTTGACCCGGAAATTCGGGAATAACTTAGGAATGACCTGGAAAACGGCCCTGCCTGCTCTGACCGGTCTTGCCTAAAGCTGCCCGCCTGCCCAGTGGCCCCGCCTAGCCATGCTGCCCGGCTGCCCCGCGACCCCGCCTGCCCTTGCGTCGTCGTTGCTCGCGTCGCGTCGCTCGGTTCGCTCAGTCATTGCCTCGCAGGCACCGCTGCCGCTGCATGCTTCCGGACTGCTGTTGCAACGGCTGCCGCGCGGCTCACGCTGTCTGTCGCATGTAGGAAAGAGGGTCAGGTCGGGTTGACCCAGACCCGAAGCGGGTCAGGTTCGGGTCCGGAAATTCGACCCGTTGCAAAAACGGGTTTGATTCGAACCCCAATAGTACTGGGTCAATTCCAGATTCAACCTGAACCCGACCCGTGACCCAAAATTGACACCCCTAGCTGGCCTTGACTGCATCAATTTAGGAGAACACTCAGTATGCAAATAATCACTTCCTTTCTCTTGGAATGCAAATAAATGCTTCCTTTCAAAATAACTTAAGCAAACACAACAATAAAACAAGATAAAACACCACTTATAATAGAATGGACAACACACATACAACTCACAAAACAAGCACAACCTTAGAATAAAAAAACACCTTACAACTTTCAACTTGTAAAGATCAACACAACTTACAACTTGTAATAAAAACCCGGACACAATGCAACTTACAACTAATCAAAGTTTTAAGAAGAAAGATACATGTGGAATGAGAACCATGGAGAGAAGACTAGGTAGTAGTTCAAAACGAAATATAAGAATGAAGGTAGCTGAGGATAACTCACAAGTTATGACAAATTTGCATGTTTCACATTCCAAATATTCATCGTCTCTCTCTTTTTCCACAAAGAAATCAAACACCTTATATAGAAAAAGAAGGGGGTAAATATATTAAATGCTCACTTAAATTTTTCATCCAAACAGCCAATAGAAGCATTCCAAAACAACGACAAAGTTCTTCCAAATTAGCTCAATTAATTAGGAAATAAAGTATTTAGCATAGGTTTTTGCAAATGGGGAAACCGAGCAGGCACAGGAGGAAAAACGAGTAGCCAACAGCAAAGACAGCAAGGAAACCGAAGGGGTAGCTGGGGAAATGAAGAGCCAGGAGGGAAAATCAATGCCCGGCATGGGGAAGACCAAACAACCCCTTAGGGAAGACCAAACAACAGCAGGAATACGAGAAGACAGAAGGGAAATTCAGCAAACAACAGGGATAATTGAGAAGTCGCAGGAGAAAGATAGCTAGAAACACAAGAAAATATAAAGCAGGAAATCTTGGCTGCATCAACCTCGTCCCTCCCCTGCTCTCTCCACCTCAATTCAACATAGTTCAGTGGATTTGACTGTCTTACAATTATTTGGCTAGTGCTCAGTAGAACCTGAAGATCTGCATATTTTCATTTTGTTTTGTAAATGTTTTTTTTTTTTAATATTGGATTTCATTTAGCTAAAACGATCTTTTGTTTGTGTTTCTTGGTTTTTAGCCACGAACATTTAGTTTATTCCACTCATAAAATTGATTTTGATAACAATGCGCTTCAGTAGACGATGGTATTGATAGCGCAAAAGATGATGCTCCAGAGAACAATCCACAGTACACAACAGTTTATGTTGGAAACCTTGCTCCAGAGGTAATTTGCTTGCCCCACTTGTAACGATTACTCATATATTGCTTTCCTTTTTCTTCCGCGCATGCTGCAGATCCATCACATTTATTGATTGTCTGTTTTCACATCTCTAAACTTGAAAACAAAAATACAAAATTTCAGGTTACCCAAGTTGATCTCCATAGGCTCTTTCATGCCCTTGGTGCTGGGCAGATTGAGGAAGTTCGCATTCAACGTGAGAAGGGCTTTGGTTTCGTTAGGTACAGTAGTCACTCTGAAGCTGCTCTTGCTATCCAAGTGTCTAATGGTCGGATTCTTGGTGGAAAGCCAATAAAGGTATGTTTTTTGTTCCCAGTAGCCAGTATTCAATATTTGGCGGATTCAAATTGTATTTTTTTGATTCTCCGTAGTGTTCATGGGGGAAAAATGATTCATGTATTCGACCCCACGTAGTGGGACAAAGGCTTGATGATGATGTTGTTGTTGTTTGTTGTAGTGTTCGTGGGGAAGTAAGCCCACGCCACCTGGAATAGCCTCCAAACCTTTGCCACCTCCTGCTGCTGTCTCCTTTCCGACACTTTCGGCTGCGGACTTTCTGTCATACGAGCGGGCATTGGCACTTAGTAAGATGGGAGTTGGCCAGGCGCTATTGCCTGGCCAAGGAAACCCGGTCCTGAAGCAGGCAGGTCTTCCATTAGGTGCTGGAGCTAGCCAGGCTATTTATGATGCTGGGTTTCAGAATATGGGTCCTGCTCAGGGTCAGCATTTCTACTGATAAAACCATTTGAATTAACATCGTTCTGTTGCCTGTGCTACAGTTCCTTTGCAGCTCCTGTATTGGTAGCCTGTTTTTTGCCTTTTTTTTTTCCATACCTTAATATTGTAGTTCTCAGTTGCATCCCCTCTGTTTTTTATGGTTTTATGGATTGATTTTTATATATGTGATATGTATTTGGTGATTTTAGCTTGTTATAAATTTATGGGAAGCCCAATGCTATCAAGGGGAGTTTCTTGTTTTGTGTAATGCTTATGCCATGAAGATGATATATGCATTATGATTACTATTTTTAACATTACAGCAGGCTTAGATGTGCTTTACCAGATGTTTCTTTAGTTTAATGACTTGATTTGCAGAACCTAAATGGATTTTTTTCTAACGTCTGAAAATCTTTGCAAATTTCCATTAATTGATCATTCTTTTTTAAAATTCTTGCAATGTTCAAACTCATGCCTTCAGATTAGAGATTCACTGTTTTAGCGAAATAATAGTTTTCTGATGTTTTTGAACGATTCTTTCTGCTTGAACTGTAAGGATTATGGCAGCTGTGTTTGCATATGTGTGTGTGTTTACAAAATTATTTGGGTTAAGTAATTCTTAGTGATAGTTCCGTGTGAGTTTGATTGGGGGACAATAAAGAGGAATTATTTTTTATTAGTGAGAGGATATTTAGATCATTAGAAAGCTAATTAGCGTCTGAATTATTCTTGTAATTGATGTTAATGTAGATGTTTTTTCAGCTGGAGTTAGTTTTGTGTTTTTTAATTACTTGCGATTAGTGAGGAATGGGGGGTTTATGAAAATAAATCGTGGTTTCCTCTTTGTATTAGTTATTTTTTCTCCCTTGAAAATCTAGTTTTTATTATTAGGATCATATGAATGGTGGTTATTTAGATATTCATCATGATTGCTCATGCCGTCTGCCCTGTTCTAAATATATTTTTGATCCATCGTTTATCACATCTTCGACATCTTCGTTTGCAAAGTCTGATAAATTATCAATAATACTAATTTCTGTCGCATGAAATTATTGTGTGCGGAATCCGAATGCATTCGGATTCCAATCATCATGCGTCACATCAGCGGATGCACTCTGGGGCCCAGTGCATCCAGTGATGTGGCGCATGGTGATCGGAATCCGAATGCATTCGGATTCCGCACACAACAATTTCTCCTAACTTAGAATATATCAGTGAAGGAAAATTTGGAGATATTTTTCTTACTAACACATCCTATAATACTTCTATCAGGATAAAAAATTCTCCTAAAAATATAAGTCAATCATTAGCCTCTGTATAACAATAGAGAATGATAGAAATTAATCAGCAAATATTGTAAAAGTTAAATAAAATTAATAAAATGGCAGAGTAGCCTACATTTTCATTTTTTTTTAACTTTTATGTCAAATGGAAAAGAGAATATTTTCACTCAAGGAGTGATCATTAGACATCTTATTCCTAAATATCTAATTATTTCTTTCTTGTCAGATAAAATAAACAGAAATGTGAACAATAACAGGAACAACAACATCAAGCCTTTGTCCCACTATATGGGGCTGCTATTTTTTAAAGTATTCATGTCATGATTATTCGATAAGTTTTATGCTGGATATCGACTACCTTACGCAACTTTCCACTTTTCTCATCTAGGATTTGGGACCTGTCAACACGTTGCTAAAAAGTTTTTGATTTTGCAGCAGTTTTAAAACCGCCACTATAGATAGTTATAAACACCAGTTTTAACTGCTGCTAAATTCACCTTCAAAATATTAAAGTTTTCATAATCTTTGTAGCAGCAGTTACAGACCACTGGTTAAACACGGCAGCTTATCTCATTGTTTGATGCCCTAGCCGATCTTTGTAGATCTCTCCACGCTGAATCAGCCAGCAGCCCTGATGCGGAAGCCACCCATCTCAACGTCTTTTTTACTTTTGTCTATTTATACGAAGAAAAATACAGCATCTCGCTCTGCCGATCTAGATCTCACTCTTCGTAGTCTCTATTCATACGACAGTGTTAGAAATGTGAACAACAAGAAGGAAAAAATATTTTAATAATTTTACAATTTATAGAATGAGATTAATTCAAAACTTGGTTCAAAGATCCACCCAAGTGAAAAAAAAAACTCATTATTTGGAATACATCTTTTAAGTAGCTTGAAAGATTCACCACAATCAAAAAATAAATGTGACCTTCATGGTGATTTTTTGCATAACACACAAATAGGATTCATCAAAACCTCTCATTAAAAGACAATCAGTAGTTTTAAGTCCACCTTTAATAA